>VWZX01012694.1:2047222-2639441 GCA_013399015.1 Galbula dea
GCAGGTCAGAGCTCCGCACCGCCCCTCGCCCCAGCAGCCGCACCGGCGACACCCTGCCGAATCCGGCCCAGCAACAGAGTGGTGGATGTTAGTTGAAACGGGGCAGGCCTCCGCGCTGCTGCCCTACCACCCTCGCAGGCGAGCGCTGCGCGCGCCACTCACCGCCGCAACCTCCGAGCTCTCCCTCCTCCTCCTCCTCCTCCGCCGCCCCGCCCCTCTCCGCCCCTCTCCGCCCCTCTCCCCGGGGCGTGGTGGCGCACGGGTCGCCTGCCACACCCCCTTGTTATCGCGAGAGCTGTCTGCGGGGGTGGGGCAGTAATTTCGGGCAGTACAAAGTATTCCGCGAACGGGATGGTGTATGTTGCGTGTTGCGGTTTAGAGACGCGGCAGGTCTCTGGGCTGTGTGCGTGCGTTTGGCTCGGTACGTTGCTGGGGAGCTGCAGGTTCCGCGACAGCCGGGCCGCTCGCTGTGGTCGGGGCATTTGCTGTGCTACTGGAGAGAATCCTATACGGACAACGATTCTTCCTGGCTTATGGCTGCGGCTGTCCCCTTCTTGCCCGGAGTACTGTGGCCGGGTTCGGGGTGGGGGGAGTATATTATTACTGGCCATCTTCATTGCCCTCTGATGGACTCGCTTCAATATGTCACAGAATATTAGGAGTTGGAAGGGACCTCGAAAGATTATCTAGTCCAACCCCCCTGCCACAGCAGGATTCCCTAGACGAGGTCACACAGAAACACGTCCAGATGGGTTTTGAGTATTTCCAGAAAAGGAGACTCCACAACCTCTCTGGGCAGCCTGTTCCAGTGCTCTGGCACCCTCACTGGGAAAAAATTTGGCTGTGGGGCCTATTTCAGCCGTAGGATGGAAAGTGATGGTGACCATCATTCTTCTGGAGGATGCTGCAATCCTGATGTTGGCTGTGAAAAACGCTTGTTTAAATCCAAACTGTCAGAGTCCCTTGTTCAGCTGGTGTGTAGTCACTATCACTGTACTTTCCCTTTGAATCAAAATGAGTTATGCATTTGGAATACAGCAAAGGCCAGATTCCCACAAAAGGGAAACTAGACAAAGCAGAGGTCAGATTCTCATAAGAAAGAAGCTAGACTAGGGATGTAGGAGTAGTTGTACTTGCTTAGCTCACTTTAAAAATAGGCACTAGAAGGTTGCTAGTTTTGATAAGAAAGCAGCTGCTTGTCTGGAATGGGTGTCTTAGAAATAAGCCGAGGTGATTGGTTAATACATGCTATATAAACGGGCATCACTGTAACAATAACCGATCTCCCTGGCCCTCTGGCCTTGGTGCTTGTGCCTTCATTTGCCACATGTTACTGTGATGAGAATGATAGAAACTGTTATGTGTTGATCCTGGCTGGCAGCTGAACCGCCCAGGAAGTGGTCAGAGAGTGGAGGAGAGAATTGGACAGGCAAAAGTGAGAGTCATCATGGGTCAAAATAAAGAATTTAATGAATGAAAGAGTAAAAATGAAGTGATAGAAAGGCAATCACTCACCACCTCCTACAAGCAGACCAGTGTCCATACTGTCTTTGAGTAAGAGCTACTTTAGGAGACGCTTCCTTAGTCCCACATTATCAACATTATCAAAAGTCACATTGCTATAATGCACCACCAGGAAGGAGTGGTGTAGCAGTGGCAATTTTGCTATAGGCCTATTTTATTCAGTGTTCTTCCTTGGAGTTTTCAGTTACAATTATAAATAGTTCTGTGTTCCTCTTCAGTGTTAGCTTCTCAGGTGACTCTGTCCTATAGTGAAGTGCAGGTAATACATGATCAGCTTTAAGAGTTGCAGCCAGCATGGCTTTTTTGAAGAAGGATTTTTACAAAGCCAGCTGCTGTCTTTCCCAATGTGCTTCAGGACTGGGGAACCCTGAGTAATGACTGTTTTAAAGCTTGCTGGCCTTCTGCAAGCCAGCTGGCATCTCCTTCACTGTGCTTTGGGATTGGGGGACCTGGAATGCAGAGATTATTAAGCTTCTTGCAAAATTCTTCCCCTTTTCCAAACCTCAAATTTTCCTAAACTTTCTAATGTTCCTTGCCACTTTGGAAAACTGTTTTGTATATTATGGTGAGTTGGTTTTGTTTTAATTTATTGTGGATAATTCAAGGCTTCCAAATGGTTTTACAAAACCAAAGTGTCCAAATAAATCTTTGTGCTGAGAATAAAATAAGTATAGTGTTTACATATGTACTTATCCATTGCCTATGCAGTTGTTCTGGTGAAAATTCTACAGGTCTTTGGTAACTGAGAGTTAAAATATTTTATTTATAAGCCTTTTAATAGATATATGTTATCATAGAAGGTCTTAATTGCTGAGATGAAATGATTAGCCTTCCTGTAATTTAAAACAATCTTTTATTTGTATTTTCTTGTATAAAACTTCAGTTGACTAAAGAGAAAATATGCACAAGAGGGCAGCATAAGAACTTTGAATGTTTTAAGGCTAGCTGAAAATCATCAGACTTCTTGTAGAAAATTAGAATAATATGACCAAAGTTCATAAAATTTGTTTGACATATTTTCTTATTTTTTGACCTTTTTGATCAGCCTCAATATAATTTTAGATCAAATTAATAATTTTAGGATGATATTCTAGATGATGTTTCTAGTTTTTGAAACTCATTCTTTGTAACTGTCTGATCTTTTGAACTGTGTGACCCCAAAACTGAACAAATCTGTTTCCTGTGGAAGCCTTTGGCTGTTAACTGGAGATTATAATGCTTTAAACAATGATTTTTAAGTAGGCAGTTTCTTTTTTTTTTTATTTAAATCTAATCAGATAGTCCTGTAGAAGTTGCAGTGGCATGTTCATTGTGTTATTACAAAAACAGATAGCTCAGTAATAAAGTCTACTGAATAAAGTATTGCAACTATTTGCACAGTCTTAAGTGGTTTCCAGATCATGTTTAATATACAATTGCATTATAAAATTATTATCAAATTATCTTTTTTCAGCAATTCTGTATCTTTGTTTAAATTGAATTTCAAGGGTATTTCTTGAAAATGTTCTTCATATAAGGTTGAAAAATTAGAATCAGAATTATCATTATCTGGTTATTAACAATGAGAGACATTGTTCCATGGTTTTTGGTGGAAGAAAAAATATCTATAACTGTTTTACTGTTACCAGTTTTAATCCAACCATCTGAAACCTGTATTTAAAATATTTTTTTAATGTTTGGTATACTTATATTAAAATCATACAATTAACCATGAAGAAATGTGTAAATGCAAGAAATGAGCTTTGTGATATTCCCATCATTATTTTTATTAGGTCATGATGGTGCAGTTAACTCTGTTGGCTGGAGCCACAACAAGAAGTTGTTAGTTTCTGCAACAGAAGACTGAACTTTAAGGGTCTGGTCAGTTTGCAACAATGAACCTGCCCTAATTAAGGTAATTAGGAACTTTTGTCAGTTTGATTCACAGATGACACTGGTTTGCAATTTCATCTACTTCCATTTTAAAAGCTCTGTAGAAGGAAGACACAGTCTGATTTTCAGAGCTACTGAGTGGTGATTCCAGCTGATACTATGATCTGGGTGGTGTCTATTGACTTCAAATTAGGCTTTTATTATGATAATTTATTAAAAGAAAAAAAGTAGCTTTGGTAGGCAAAACTAATGGCATGATTGTAAGTTTTTATTGTTTGCTCTGTAAATTCTATTTTCATTGCTTCAGGTTTGCTTGGCTTTATAGTCTGTCCTCAATTCAAATGGAAGCCTAAGTATGAGGCTAGATTGTATTAGTTTCAATTGACTACAGATATTTTAACTTAGCTGCCAAATAATTTAACTAGAATGAAGAATTTAGTTTGTGATGAATAGATGTCAAAACCAGGAAGGCCACTACCTAGTATCCTGCCATATGAGCAGCCCAATACTACTTAATACAGAAATTAAATTTCACCTAATATGTTTCCATCTAGATAAAACCAAGGATGATCTCAAACAGTGAGTACGATCTCTTATTAACAGACCTATGAAAGTACTTGTATTTCATGATCTTGGCTTCTGTGGTTGGTGAGGTGGGCTCAGGAGCAAGAATATTGCAGAAGAAAAAACTGTACAAATAGTAAAAGCTAATGGTAAAAATTGTATACAACAAATTCACAACCCAGTCTGAGCTAATTATATAGATATCTATCTCTAAACAATGGCATTAAAGGTTAATCTGGTTTGACATGTTCTTGTGGATTTCCTCTAGTTCTTTTCCCTGCATTTCTTTCTTTTATGGAACACTGCTTCATTCATTTTGTTTCTCAGAACTCTTTCATTTTGCCTTCTGAGTCAAATTTGGAAGAATGCTTGAATGGAACTGGTTCCAAAAGATGCTATATCTAACTCCAAAGCTTGCTTTATAGTCATAATTAGAAGGACATGGCAATGCAATCTGGCAAATAGATTGCTGATGTATCTTGGAGATGAATACAGTCCAATGACAAGTCATATATATTTCTTCTCAACTATTTGCTTGTCAGGGTTTGGGTTTTTTTTTAATTCTTGCTTACTAATTCATGTAAGATTTTGAGCAGGGCAAAACACCTCTGGGTTATTTCATTTTTATAGTTTTATGTGTTGTTTTAAAGATCGATATAAACAATATGAAAGGAATTTTAATGGAACATAATTTTCTCTTTTTAATAGAAATAGTGCCTTTTAAAGCCATTCTATTTAGAAACTGGTTGTAATAATCACACATATAGTAAAGGAAGTAGTGCTAAAATATTGATTCTGATGCACTGGAAAACTCTACGAGAACATATTATAGATGGATAGAGCAAAGGCCGTGCTAAATGGCTTTAAAATTTAGCATGCTAATGATACATATGAGCGTTCATTTTGGGTACTTCTGAAAGTTACTGTTTAATAGACTATTATTTTCATGCAAACCACTTTAAGCCAGTTTAAACATCTGAAGTGAATGGGCTACAGAGACCTTAGTCAGCAAGATGATAATATGAATATTTTAAGCTTGGTTCCTTTGAACTTTAGCCATTAGATCAAAGAACTTTAAACATTCTGGGGGTTTTTATCAGAAAAAAATGAATTCCAGCAACATTCTATCAGCAATCATCTCTAAGTGCTTTAAAATTTCCCACTCTTATCTTTTCTTATGCCTAGTATTCATTCCATGGAGTCAGTGAATGACATCCACCCTCCTCTGTTGTGTAAGAGAGAATATTTTTCACTGATCACATGATAAATTCTAAATGTTCCAGATGAGGAAATGATTCTTTTCCTTTTCATGTAACTGATTTTCTTATTTTACTGAACTTAAGGCTATGTCTGGAAATGCACAATGAGACTACTGTTTGAAGATTAATTCTTAGAGTGCATACAAAAATATACTATGATTTTAATAGCCTGAAACCATATGATCTGTTATAGTAATGGTATTTGTATATTTTTTTTTTTTTTTTTTTTTTTTTATTGGGTTTTTTTTTTTTTTTTTTGCTAATGGGTACTCTTATTGTAATCTTTTTCCTCTGTTACTTTGTAACTTTGTTTCAGTTTTGGCCTAACTTGTATTTGATGAGTAGAAGTTAACTGTGTGTATTGAAGATTTCCTTTCTAGGTGAAATTCTATCTGGAGAACACCCTCTGAGGTATTTATCTATGTAGTAAATGGCACTGTAGAAGAAAGATACGTCAGCTAACTCAGAACAATTGTTCTGGCATTTGGGAGCAATCTGACTGTTTCAGGAAGCCTCTTTCAGCAGGTTAAATTAGACCAGAGGAAGCCTCATGCTGCCATCATAAGATTGTTCCTATTATCTCAGTCAGCTCAATTAAAGTTAGCTTGGAAATCTTTATCCAAAGATGGATATAAATCAGTTGTTCCTGAAGTCTAGAGCAGTTTATTCTTGTACTTTACTTGGGTTAAACTGCAAACCATTGTGTTTTACCTTCTGCTTCACCATCACTGCTGAAGTAGCTCTAACATCTACCTGGAAAAGCCCAGCAGATCATTGTTTGAGAATGACAAAGAAAGGCAAAAGTAAATAATTTTTCTTTTGAACTAATCCCGCTGATAAATGTTTTACTTTTGTCAAGCAGTCTTGATTTTGCAAGCTTTTAGCATTGTTGCAAAGAAAGAAATTTTTCTTACAAGTGTCATGCATGGACTTTTGTGTTGCCAGTGGACAGACATGCTGAAATGGTATAATACAATCACATTGGAATTGTTTTACTGCACAGAAGTGTCTGCATTTAGAATCTAATGTAGAAATTTTGAATTATTGTAGTGTGTTCACCTTTACTGACAGCTAAACCTCTACCCAGTTGCTCACTCCCTCTCCCCTAGTGGAAATCCCCTGGTGAGATGGGGGTAGGAGTTGGAAGGGCAGAGGTAAAGAAAACTCATGGGATGCGAAAAAGATAGTTTAATAAGTGGACAAAAAAGAAAAGTAATCTCTTGCTAGCTCTACTAGCAGACTGTTGCCCAGCCAGTTACAGAGCAATGGCTACTTTATTAAACTCCTTGCCTCCAGTTTTATTGCTGAGCTTGGTGATATATGTTATGAATATCTCTTTGGGTAGTTCAGGTAAGTGGTTGTGGCTATGCACCATCTGGCCTCTTGCACTCCTCCAGCTTATGCACTCTGGGGCTACAGAAAGAGACAGAGAGTGTCTTAAGACTGTGTAGATATCTTCTTAAGATAGATATCTAGATATGTAGATATCTTAATATCTTAAGATTTCTTAATATCTTAAGACTGTTCAGCAATAGCTATGACACTGGTGTGTTACCAACACTGTTTTGGTCGCAAATATAAAACACAGCATACTGCTACTAGGAAAAAATTTAATACCACTCCGACCAGACCCAGTGCAGTTATTGATAACTGTTCACGTTCCTTAGCTGACTATTGCTGACTCATATGCAACTTTTCATCCACCAGTAACCCCAGCTGGTTCTCCACAGGGCTGCTCTCAATCCCTTCATCTCCCAGCCTATATCGATGTTGGGAATTGCTCTGAGTCAAGTGTAGGACCTTGCACTTAGCCTTGTTGAACTTCATGAGGTTCACATGGACCCAATTCTCAAGCTTGTCCAGGTCCTTCTGGATGGCATCCCGTTCCACAGGCATGTCAACTACAATACTCACCTTAATTTCATCTGCAGATTCACTGAGGGTACACTCCACTCAATCTCACTGTCTGTGTCCTTGATGAAGATATTGAATAGCACTTGTCTGAGTACAGACCTCTGGAGGTAACCAATCTCCGTCTGGACATTAAGCCATTGACAACTACTCTCTAGATGTGAACATTCAACCGGTTGTCTGTGCTGATATATTTCAATAAAATATTCAGTATATTTCAGTGTGATATAAATAAGTCTGAAGCCATTCCAGAGGAATATCTGCATAGAGTGGGCAGACAACCGACAGGACCTTGAAGATTCTGGTGTGTCTTGGGAAGCCAAATTTCTTTGGTAGTGTATGATCAGCACTTTGTTCTTTTCCCATCAAAGTGGAAATTATTCTTGCCTGACTGTTTTCTTCTCATTTTCTTTCTTATTGCCTCTATGATCAGAACATTAAATGCTATACTGAAACTACTGGTATTTCTGCTCTTTGATAGTAGGTATGTGACAGATTTCTTTTTCTCTTCAACATTTTCAAAGTACATCAGGATTATTTCATTCAATGTTGATGGAAGACCTTACCTAGAAGAATATCACATTTTTTTTTCATCCAAATTAACTTTGTTACCAAGTTTTTTAATAGAGTTAAGCAACAAGTCAAAATGTCTGGGGCTTTAATTTTTAATAAGCAAAGTTAGTAGTTTGATTTGCTTTGTGATTCCAGTGGGAGCTTACTGGTGGCCATAAATCATAACTTCATTACCATTTGCATTTGTTTGATATTTTTTGCGGATACGGACAGAGAAATGTTTGCAAATTGGTACAGAAATTTTCCATGGCTTCAACAGTGGAGATAACCAGCCTTTCAGCAGTAAATGATTTCTACTCCTGTATCCTTTGTCTTTCTTATCTTCTTTATAGTTCTTTAAACTTAATAACATGGAAATAACTTCAGTTAAAGTAGTTAGCATTTGATTCTTACTACTCTTTTTCTATTAGATTAAAAATACTGGGGTTTTTGCAGTCTTGAACTTCAGCCTGTGACATAAATTTTTTAGGACTGTAAGATTTTTGATGTTGCTCATGGAGCACAGTAGAGTCTTGATAGCATCTATTTTTTTTTTCTATCTGTATGCTTTTGTTCCTTTAGATCAGTTTAACTTTAACACACACAACTATACAGATATTGTGCATACAGCTGGCAGCAACTGAGCAGTGGAAGTTTTGGATCTCAATGCAGGCTGCAGCGCAGCAGTGGTACCGGAAGTTCAGACTAGAACAGTCCCTCAGATCTGCCAGAAAAAGGTATATACTTTATGGAATTTTATTAGTAGTACTGCTACAACTCCATCAACAAAGAAATTACAGGCTAAAAGTATAATTGATAGTAATCAATATTTTTTATGTGTTTTGGAAGATGGACAAAGTCATAAGTCTGTGTGATAAAGGCACCTGGATCTCATATGTTCTCTAGTGGAAAGCAGGGAGCAGAAAGAGTGACTGAACAAGCTTTCTATTAGGGAAGTGTATATTATCCTTTGCCTTACTTGTGCCAGACTGTAATACTGTGGTTCATCAGGAACTTTTCCATATGTAACTGTTCTCCTCTAAAGTTGGATCTGAAGTTGTCTGATTTATTCTGAAACTTCAGAAACAGCAAGCAAAAAAATAAAATAATTGCTTAGTACTGCAGCAGAGTAGATGACTTAAAACCTTTCATCCTTGTTCTTTTTTTTACTTGAAGATTGATTTGGGTGTTTGGAGGTCTGATGGTACCATACACACTGGAATGCCTACAATGTTAGGTTTGGTTGAATATGGTTCTTCATTCCCAGTTGGAAAGTCCTTGCTTCTGTGGGTTTAAAACAGTTCCTATGACTACTTTTGTGGAACTTTTTGTGGGTTTTCCTGAGAGATGTGATCTGGTAAAACACTTAAAATCATACTAACTATTTCAGTACTATTTGTAACAGATATAGGCTTGAAGCTCTCTGGCTCTTCTTTTTTGCTTGGTCAGCTTACTGGCTGCAAGTTATTTAATCAAGAAAAACTTTAAAACTGTGAGGAAGTACTCAGTCGGGAAAAAAAACATAAAGGTATGTGATATAGGAAAGAAAATTGACTTTTCTTTTAAGTTACAGGTCGAGCTATTTTTTTTTCTGTTTTACAGGTAGCTGTAGAGAGCGAGAAGGTTCTCCCTCAGCATTCTCCAGACTAAACAAGCCCAGTTCCCTCAGCCACTCCTCATAAGAACTTTCACCAATTTGCAAAATATGTTACCATCAACTCAGTGTAAAATGCTTCTTCACATCTTTTTCCACCTTTTAGAAAAAGTTAAAACACTTTTTCTAAAACCCTTTCAGTGGTGCACTTAGAAAGCTGTGGGACAAAGGGAGAGTGGCAAGGAGGTAATATTTCTCAGGAAAGGAAAAGCTTGGGGCAATCTCTGTTGTGCAGGCTAAAGAATCATGTTTAAAATAAAAGGAATTTGGACAGGAGAATGTTTAAGTTTTAAAGAATAATTTCATATTTTCTTTGTGTGCATGTAAACATATATTTATTGAAAGATGTAATAGAATTTTCCTGGTACTGAATTTTCTAGTCCTTTTCATTTATTTCCACCTTTCTGTGGTAAGAATACATTTAATCTATAGGGGGCATACATGTTCCTACCAAAAACATTGCTGTATTACCTGCACTGAATGTCAGAAAGAATGAAACTAGAGACTGCTGGGGTTGGAATCTGTTACCTTCTTATGTTTTTCTAATAAGCTTCTCAGACTGTGTTGCTGAAGAGTAATGAAAAGGTAGAAAGCTTTTCACAGATGACTTTTCTGTCTCTTTGTTTCTAAATACTAATATAAGGAGAACAGGTGAATGGTAAAATAGTTAAAGTGTAAAATCTGGTCAATCAATTAAATGAATATGTCCTGGGAAGAAGGGAATATTTTGTGTATGGTTTTGCTCTATTTTTAATTTGGCAAAGTCTGTGTGTGCTTGTGTCCACTGAGTTCTGCTTGCCAAACTTCAAAAAAAGTAATTCAAGTCCTTCATTACATATTTTAAGGGTGTTTATTAGGTATTATGTATATCTGTGTGTTTGTTAGACATTACACAGAAACCAATGGTAGTAACTGTTGTGGAAAAGAAATAGAGAAAATAGATCATTATCTTTTACTTGCTAGCAACTTTCAAGGGGGGAAAAAACCCCTACTTTTTATAAATGAAATTTCCTCTCGTTGCTCAGACTAGAGATTGAATTTTCTGTATTTTAAAATCTATTCTTGAATTCTCATAAGGAATAAAATTGTTCACTCTTTCCTAATGTGTTCACCAGGTGTTTTTCACATAAATAAATTTGAAATGACTGATTTTGGAAAGCTCTATCTGAACTTGGAACAAGTTTCCACTGAAGTGTTAGGTCTACTATACAGTTACACATACTGAAAACTTTTGCTCTGCTTGCTTTTTTTTTTTTCAGTAGGTCTTGTCCAATGAAGTCCCGTCCATCCCTTGCACTGTTAGGTGTTTACTAGAGAGATTAGTTCCTAAACAATCTTATAATGGTCCAGTACCTTTAATCTCTTAAAGTTGTTGATTGATAAAGTTAGTGCATCAGCCCTTATTGTGTTTTGAATGATGATCCCTCTGGAATGACCTTGCATTGTTTCAGCTTTGGGTTTGCCAGAATAGGGCTTGTATAGTGAGATCTTTATCCTGTGTTCTTGAAATATAGCAAAGGTAAGTCCATCTTCTCATTTATACTCTTTGCACAATTGTGGACAGTGACACTAATGGCAAGATCTCAACTTTGTTTGTTCATTTTGTTCCTAGTATTTGCCCTGGAAATCACACTGAAAACTGTTTTGCTTTTGTTTAATCTACTTATTGCCCTTAATGAGTTCTGTCCATTTTTATTTTATTTAATAATACTGCAAAGAATGATACAGTAATTAAATAGCAAAAAAAACCCCTCCAGCATGATGCTTTTGATAGCTGCAGTTATTTCCCATGCTGCATTATTTCCCATGCTTGGGAGCAGGGGAAATAATTTCAAAGTCACTCTGCACAATTTCCCTGCTACTCTTAGCTGTTTCTTTATTCAATTTCTCTGGCGATAGCTCCCTTTTTTTGTTCTTCTGATATGCATTCCTTTTCTCATAATTGACTGAGGAATCATAGAAGCATGATCAGATTCTGTTTTAATCTTTGCTTAGACTAGATCTTCAGATATCTTATCCTGCCCTGTAGTTTGATAGATTTTGAACATACTGCTCTTTTTTCCTCTAAGTTTCACAAGAATTTTTCAATTCAGTCAGTGTTATCACACTACACTTTTTCCCCAGTGAAAATTCATGTAACTTATCTTTTCTTTTGTTCTTGAAGTTGGTGAAAGTATTTTGAAACTTTCATTTTCATCATCCTAACTCTGGATAAAGCTGTGAATCTGTCTGTGTCTTGTATTATTGATGATCTGGAGGCATTCCAAAATTGCTTCAGAGAGTGCCAGAAAGTCTTATATGTTCCTCTGGTGGTGGTATAAGAAAAGACATTTTAACTTTCTGATGTCAGCCAACCTCACACAGGCAGCTCATCTTGCCAATAAAGGAAAGAATCTTGGACACTGCTAGTGACTTTTGGATTTACTCAGACTCCTGCTTCATTTGCTTTGAAATGCATGGATTTGTAAAATTTCATCTGAATTTGAATATTTGTATACTTCTCTTGCATCCCCCTTATTTGTAATTGTAGCTAAGAAAAGCTCCAGACAATCTACAAGGCAGATTTATGAATAAAGAACCAAGGAGATTATATCTTTTTAGAAGAACCACTAACTCTGGTGACTCTTCTTCCAGGTTAGGCTCCTGAACTGTGAGGCTTTCTGCATACATGTGTTGTGGCAAGATAATGTCCTCTGACCAACTCCCAAGGCTTTGTGAAGAGCATTTTAAGTCTGTCTTGTCTAAAGGAATGGCTACTTGGAGATCAAGTAAAAATACTTTCTCTTGTGTCCAAGGTGGAAGCAGTGAACATAGGATTTAGGTTGAGGTGCAGTGGCAACCTGAATGAGAAGAAAGTTATAGTTACCAGCTTCAGAACTGCCAAGAAAGAGTTAGAGAAACATTTGATTGAGAGGTACAAAAAGTTGATGCATTCTGATGGTTTTTTGAAGGAGTTTGTGTTCTTTATGAAGAAACACTGTAGACTTAATTGTCCCTAAGACACAAGAAACTTAACCATTCTACATCTTTCTGCTGTCTGTTTACTGAATGCATTTTAAAGACATCATGACTTTCTGAAGTCAGGAATCAATGATACATAGGGATCTATACCTGTTGTCTTTAATCTTTGAGGAAAGTCTGGATTGGAATGACATTTCCCCTCTGCTTAGCATTGATGAAACCACATTGGCTCAGAATGAGCAGGAAGGTTGGATAAGAAGACTTCCAGAGTTGCCTGCCAACCTCAACCATGATGTGACTCTGTGACTCTATGAAATTAGCATTTGCTTTTTTCTGCTTGCCACAGAAATATAGATGAGAAACTGGGGAACTGATGTGATGTTGAATGACAGAACAGGATGGACAAGGAAGTAGTGAATTGATTTAGAAGGAATAAATGGGACCATTGTGCTATGCTGTTATATGTGCTCATTATCTACCCAGAGATCAGAAGAGCAGGGAAAAATTATTACATCCTAATTTAGAGGTCTGGTCTGCTACTATAGTAGGTGTGGGTAGGTAGATGTGACAGCTACTAGATTACTGTTGTGGATAATGAAATTGAGAGGGACAAGGTGTTGGGAGGAGCTCTCAGCCACCACCACACTAACACCTTTGGTGACAGAAGCAGCCTGCCCCTGACTCACATTCTGAACAGATCGGAAGCAAAAGTTCATCTCTTCTAGTTCTGTTTGCTGCATCCCTTTCTGGAAAAAGTCAGTGGGTGCTTATTTGACCACAATGAAGAACACTCAGCAACTTGGATACTGAACTTCTACAGAATACTCAAACACATGATAACCCTCTTTCAGCCTCTGAAAAGATTTGCCAATTGTATAAAGATAATTTTAGACGTTATGGTGAAATCTCCAACTAGTATGATCCTGTAGAAATAGACCATAAGTTCCTCTGGCAACATATTTTAGTAGAGTTCCTGCAGCCACATGGAACTCATATTTTTCTAACAATTACACTTTGAAAGCCTTAGAGTCAGACATGCAGTTTGGATGAATGGCCCTTCAATTTTCAGATACTTTTCAGTTTGTATCTCCACTGTGAACTAACAGCTTGACATCATCACGAGGAAGATACACATAATCAAAGTTTGATTACTTCTTGATCTCCTCTGAATGTGAGGATCCCATGAATTGCCATCCTTTTTTTCCCCTGGAGCTTTGAGTCTTGTTTTCTGGATTCTGAGGGGAAAAAGGGATAAAGCAGTGTCAGTAGTTCCTGAAAGGTTGGGACTGGGGATACATGAAAATATACAGGATGGGGTGTGTGGTCCCTGCTGGATGCTGTTGTTGAAAACATGCTGGGCTTTGATGGGAAGGGTTTGGCCTGTGTTTAAAATGAAATCCATGTGTACACAAAATCTAAGGTAGCTACTACTACTCTTAAGTTATACTTGGATTTCATAGGGCCTCACTGGATATACTGGTACTGAAAGGTCTCTGAACAAACACCAGAACACTGGGACAAGCTAATAAGATGCAAAAAAAAGTGTTTTAAAAAAAGAAAAAACTTTGTTTTGCAGTCAAGATTATTATTGTATTTTTAAAATACAGCAAACAGAATGAAATATACTTACTTGTGAGAGTATTCTCTGATTTTGTGAAGACATACACCATGCTGGTATCCTTCTCTTACAAAGATAGAAAATGTTACATTTTTTTCTAATATTCTGCAAGTTGCTTGTGACATGAAAAGATGCATAGTTTGGAATGTAGACTAAAAGCTGTACAATGGAGAACATAGGGAAAACTTGGCTGTTTGCTGTCCCTTGCAATTAGCAGATGTTTGTCATGGTAACCCCTGAAAAGCTCTGACCAGAAAAGCATTCTTAGGAGCCTCAACAGCATGCCAGCTGGCCATGTAAAGCTTGCAATATCCAAAATAAGTTTGATCACCACATGTTGCTACTTTGAAAAACCAAAAAAAAAACAAACAAAAACCCCCAAACCCACAAACAAAGGGTTTTTATCCTGTTTTCTCCATTGCTGTGGTACCTGGAGATATGCAGAGTTGATAGATCTCATAACAAAGTTTCAACTGGATTCTGTGGAAAGTTTAGTTGGAATTTTACTTTTTTTTCTTCGTAATGTGTTTTTATAGCACAATTTTGAGGGGGTGGGGAGGTAGCTATACTTGTAATATATTTAGGGATACTTGTATATGCTTAAGGAGCTGGGGTTGTTTAGCCTGGAGAAGAGGAGGCTGAGGGGAGACCTTATCGCTCTCTTCAGCTACCTGAAAGGCCATTCTAGGGAGGCGGGTGTTGGCCTCTTCTCCCTTGTGACTAGTGACAGGACTAGAGGGAATGGGCTCAAGCTGTGCTAGGGCAGGTTTAGATTAGATTTTAGGAAGAATTTCTTCACTGAAAGAGTGGTGAGATATTGGAATAGGCTGCCCTATTGGTGCAGCCAATATGGTGGAGTCACCATCCCTGGAGGTTTTTAAGAAGAGGGTAGATGTGTTTCTTCAGGGGATGATTTAGGGATAAGAGTAGTGTTCGGCTATTGGTTGGATTAGGTGATCTTGAGGGTCCTTTCCAACCCTAACAATTCTGTGATTCTGTAACAGAGCATACATCCTGATGGTAATTGAAAAGTTGAACAGGAAAACAATTAAGAAAATAGAATCCAGGAGGTTAGTTATTACTGTGGCTGCACTAGCACAAGAAAAAAGTGGTACTATCCTGTGACTCAGACATTCCTTTATATTGAGGTGAAAGGTCTGGTTACTGTATGCTCAAAATGTCCAATGATAGAAGCAGTTTTGTTATACAGAAATTCAGCCAAATATATACTCTCCATGAAAGTTCAGAATTAGGCTCTGTAAAATAATGTACTTTCATGCATTCAAAAGTATCATTTTTTGTGCTTTACTGAGCAATGACTATTAAATCAGTCACAAAGTAATGTTTTTGTTTAAGAATGCCTGTTTCACCTGGGTGAACAAAAGCAACTTGGCATTCAGTGGATTCTTACACATATATGCATGTCTAAAACAGGACAATGTGGTATAAAGATTTAGAGATTCCTGCACAAGGGTTCTGTTAATCGAATTAACAGCATCTGATTTCACGAGCCAGGAAAAAGTGTATATCACAGGTGTTGGCAAGAGATGTTAGTTTCTCAAATGTGTTCTTGGACCTAGCTCACACACACACACACCCCCACAAAAAAAAAAAAGAAAACACAAAAAAAGGAAAAGGTATGAAAAGGTATGAAACCTGTATTCTAGTGAAGTTGTATAATTGTGTTTTGTGAGGAAAAGGACAGCTGGATAGCTTTCAGAATAAAAGGAAAAGAAGAATACACATTATGATACCTCATGAATATAAGAAACCCAATATGAAATGAGGTATACATATGTAAATGAAAATACTGAATGAGATTGAAACTTGTATTAAACTTTCTTTTAACATTGAAGCAACCATAAATACTTCATTTTTCCTTAGTTTTATAGTGACTACCAAGCCCTCATGATGCTTTACAAACATGGATTATTTTTCAGGTGTATACTAATCTTCATCTCATAAAAACCATTATTTTTAAATGGGCCAAGTGTGCTTGGCTATTAAAAACTCACCTCACAATGTTACCATGCAAAATTAACATGAAAAGTGGGAAATGAATTCCTTGAGTTAAATTTAAATGCTTTCTTTCTTTTAGGTTGTATTAGCATAAATAGGTAAGAAGTTATCTACAGTTGTGGGGTGTATAGCCAAATTTATCATTTAGAATGTCGTTTGGATATTGCCTTGAATTTACAAGATACAGTAAATTAGTGCAGAGAGTAGGAATGTAAATAAAGCAACACAGATTAAATATCCAGATTTGGGTATAAGAAAAGCAAGCAATAATTATTTATGCTATGATTCCTCATCTGGAGCTTCATTTGATATGAATTACTTCAGGGAGATTTCTAAAGCTTTTCAGAGCAGACTGGATTTCAGAACACACTTTCCTTAATGCAGAGGAGTTTGGCTTTCCACACTGAGGTGGCCAACTGTGGGTAGCTTAATGTTAGGAATCACAGCTCCTCATTTCTAAATACTAATGATGTTTCTGTCTCTAAAGGTAAACTAAACAAGGCTGAAACATGGTTTTGAGCATTGTCCTGGAGTAGTTTTGTGTGCTCCTTTTGGGATTATTCATGAATATTCTTTTAACGTTTTTCAGTTTTGTCAGAATTCTGTTGCAGAGATATTTGAAATAATTTGTGGATTTGCCTTAGTAAATTTGTGGACTAAGAAAACTGGATGAGACTTCAGCAGCATTTAATAAAAATGGCAGGAATTGGTGTTAATTAGGCTGAAATTTCTCTGAAGGTGTGAACGTCGTTTTGAAGGGCACAGTAGCCGCTTCTATCCATGTGGAACTGCAGTATCTCCTTGTGGGCAGTTTATAGCCAGTGGATCTGATGACAAACATGTAAGTAATAGTTTTGCTTATTTTCCTCCTAAACCACAGGATGATACCCCTATTGTACACAATATGCTTATACATAGCACCAGTGTACTAATCAACTGGTAATCCTTGAATGTTAACATTTGTTCAAAACAATGATCTTCTGCATCATTGGAATATTGCAGTGCTTCTGTCAAATAGTCAACACCAGTACACAAAACAGGGAGAGCAATTATTGGTACAGTTGATGCAGAACAGAGACTTAGCAGAAGTCAGAAAAGAGCCATTTCCAGAGTGGGTGTAATCCACCCATGGTGCTTCATAATGAGAGGTGATGTAAATTTTTGTAGAACAAAATCTTGATAATAATCTTGAGTAATAATTCTGCTCTCTGCCAAATCTAACTATGTTATAAAAGTAAAAGCAATGTAAATACACCAATGTTTGGTGCTACATAAACAAGTTTGCTTTGAACACAAAGTATAAGAAAACAGTAAGGAATTTGTAGTGAAGCTCTACAGATAGGGTCAATTTATTTAGCATACTTTCTCTACCAGTGCACTAGAAGTAACTAGTTTTCTGTTTGGATACAAATTCTTCCCCTCAAGAAGCCACCTTCATCCTTCTTCCCTGTCTCTTGGTACAAATTTAAAGAAGAAAGCACAAACTGTATACACATGTAAGGTGCCAAATAGGCTTTCACTCTGTGGGTTAATGAAGACTGACTGCTCTAAATTTTCTTCAAATATCAAGTGAAAGGAAACACAAGTAAGTATGTGGCTATGGGTGCAGGAAACTTGTTTGGAAGCAATTGGTGCAGGTAAATTATTTTTACTTTTGGCTGACCCTTAGACAGAAATGGAAAGGAAATGCCAATATCTACTGAATCAGTATTTTTATTATAAGCAATTGGTCTTAATAGAAAAAAAAGGATTGACTTTGGCTAAACTATATAACAGATTATATGCACATATGTATTTTGAGTATTGCTGAGTACTTCCTAGAATGTTTTGCTTTCTTTTTTATTCCATTTGGATTCTTGAAAATCTCTTCTTCCTCTGTCATTGAATTAATATTTTCAAGGTTGTGGTTTTTTTTTCTTTTTCTCCTATGGCTAGTGCTATATCACAATTTTTCTGTAGACAAAAATGTAGTAAAAAAAATCTAGTGAGTACATATTAGAAAAACTATTTGAATGACATCAGAAATGTAGTAAAGCTAGAATGATGGGAGAATATAGTAAAAGAGTGTTTTTACTGAAGTTATTTCCCTTCTTATGAATACCTGAACATATTTCTATTAAAATACAATTTCCTTTGAGACTTTTTTTTTTGTTTGATTGCAGCACACGTTACACAGTTGTGGATAACCTGAGCAATAGCATCCATAGTTAAATCCACCCCCGCCCAGAAGATACTAGTCCTTAGCACCTCTAGAATGTGATCTGTTTCTTTGAAGTGAACATATGATCTCGTTGGGTTTTTTAGGCTTACATATGTGAAATGGATTCAAGCACCTTTTCCCATAAACTGGAGAGACACACAGATTCTGTCATCAATGTGACTTTGAGTCCCTCAACTCCACAGGTAAGTCACAGCGGTTTTTCCTCTCTGTAATTAAAAACTATAAAATCTTCACTTTAATCTTGCTTTTTGCTGCCCTTATTTACCTGCCAATATACTGTGCAACTGAAATGCTATTAACCTACTTCCACCTACATCCAAAGTTTGAATGAATACAGTTAAGAATTCTATTGAGTTCTAAATAACCTCTGCACAAAGCTCCATTGCACTCAAAGGGAAACACTGGCAGAAGAAGGACCAAGGGGTGAAAAAGGGGAAGTGGCTGATGAGAGGAATTTTAATATTATGGCTAAGTTTTCTACCCTGGAAAGATCCAGCCAAGAGTGAGGTGTACTGGCAGCACTCCAGTTCAGTGGTAGCTTGCCTAGCACCTGTCCATGAGGTAGTTTGTTCCAACCTTTATTATAACTCTCACTTGCATAAATGTTCTTCCAGAAAGGAGGGAGAAACCCTGGATAGGTATAGTAGTGATTGTTGTTTTTTTTTTACTGATGGGAGACATTACTGCTTTCATCATATGATTCTCTGGAATGATTTATAAAATGAATATAAATTTAGTTTCTCATTGTCACTTGCTGGTTTTCACTCAATTTTCAATATTTATTCAGGGAAAAATGTTTGTCTTACTGAAATATTAATTGCATTTCAATCTATTTTAGGGAATATACATCAAGTATAACTATACTAAAGATAACATTAACCATAATAACTACATCTATTAACTATCACACATTTGAGTCAAACTAAATTAAACTAAGGTGGGGGTTTTACCTTCCAAAATTGGGAACAATAAATCATCTTTCTTGGAAATGTTTTTGAAGCAGGGTAGTAGCAAATAAGAACATTATTGTCATCTGCTGGGTTTTTGTGCCTTTTGTGTAGCTGAGTGTTGTTTTCATCATTCTACAAGCTGGGTGGACACTGTGTGGCAGAACTACCCAAGTACCCTCTACCATATTATTGTCCTCAGTATTTGCTTAAAAAAAACAAAATAAAACACACAACCCCAAACAAAAACAGCCCCCACCAAAAAAAAAAAAAAAAAGCTGAGCTGAAGAAAAGAAGCTGGGAACTCTGAACCAAAATACAGTGCTGGAAGTTTTTTCATGGTAGAATCATGACTTTGAAATCAGCCTGTGTTGCTTCTACTCTACTGATATACTGAGATTTAGCTTTGAGAGAAAAAACAAACCACCCCAAACTGCACTTTAATAGAACAATCCCTGAGCAACCTGATCTGAGTTCAGAACTGACTTTGAGTAGAAGACTGAATAAGATGATTTCCTGAAGTTCTCAGAAAGCTACCTGTCTGAAATATACAGATACTTAAACACATGCTCAATAAGTCAATGTAGGGCATTTGCAGTAAAATAATAATATAATATACATTGGATGATATATGACAAACCCGTTGTTCCCTTTGCTTTGTCTATAGATTTAAAGGTAGTAAATATGACAGTTTGATGTGACCACCCAAGTGATAAACTGAGAGAACTTCAAGAGAAAAAAAAGACACAAATGAAAACCACAAAGGAAAAAGACCTCAGCAACCAGGTCTGAGTTCAGACTGAGTTGACCTTAATTTGGATAGGTTAGATGATAAGATTTATTGAAATCCTGCAGACTGAATTATTCTCTGATTTTGTGATAGTGCACATGCTCCAGAAATCTCTTGTCACTGAAGTAATGGTAATTTAAAATTGCCATGAAGAAAACATTAACATCTTTTGATTATCACATAAGTTCAACTTTTGGTCTGTTCATCAGTAAAATATCTAATTTACATGTGTGGAAGGTATTCATTCAAATTGTTACTCAATAGAATATATACTTTTTGCATTAAATTTTAAGTCTGATTTTATGTTTAGGAGTACAACTTTATCCCAAATAACACTAGTTTCAGATATTGAGGCACTTTTAGGTTAGATAGTAACTGACCATAAGTGCATTACTTGGCAGCAGGAGAGAGTTAAATGAATTGTAGAGATCTGGAAATCTTTCATAGCTAGATTTCCATGGGAGCCACTGAAAAATTCATACTGATTTTCTTCTGCTCTGCTTGAAGTGAAACACATTTAATGTTCCCAGTAAGGACATTTACTTGTGGGTCTCTCAGATAGTAATACAATTTAGCACTAAACCCACCACTTTGCACAGAATTTTCAAATGGTGGTTTTGGATCTGTCTTGAAATATGAGTGATCATCTCTTACTACCTACTAACAAAGTGTACTTTTCTTGGTGGTCACATCTGGAGATTTCACTTTAGAGCAAATTGTATGAAAACTCCATTCTTTTGTGATTTTTGGGTCACCATTGCTGGTTCACTGGATCATAAAGTTTTCCATAATGGAGCTAGATTTTGTAATGATATGGAAAATTCTTTTTCAGTTTGGTTTGCTGGATTTGGGCTTTATTTATCCTTCCTATGTAGGGCACTTTTTCCAGTATGATATTCTTTCTTAAGATCAGTACTAGTTTTTGCTGGCTAAATCATGTGGATTTAAAACCTTTGACCAGCTTGACCTCTAATATGATCTCACTGAAGTCAGGAGAACTCTTTCACATGGTTCTTTTAACCCTGCTGTTTGGCCTAGTTAATCCCAATCCTTTTGCAATCCATAAATATGTCAAAACTAGAAGTAAATGGAATTTGGTAGGTCTTTCCCCACCCCCCCTTTCTTCTGTAATGTATGTCTGAAAGGACAGCTGTCAGCTTTTCTGATCTTCCATTCCAGGACATCAAATCAAAAGGCTAGAAAATTCTGTCAAATTCTAACAATTATAGTTTTTCTCTTGCTTTTCTGAAATGTGTTTTAAAATTTTGAATTCTGCTTTCAAAAATCAGGTTTTAAAAACTTCTCTGTAGACATTTGTTGAAAAATAGTTTGATAGAATCCTTTGTCTTATTTATGGCCCTTGGATGGAACAACTTCATACTCATGAAAGAAACAGAAGCAGAAGAAGCAGAAGTATCCAAATCTATAAAGCAGTTGGTTTACTGAAGCCTCAGAAAGCTAGACACTGAGACAAGAGATGTTAAACATATTTGTTTGACAAGGGCACCTAGTAGAAATCTGAAGACTGGTTATTTTCTTTGGGATTTTAGTTAGCTTCAGAAGGAATAGACTTTTCCAAATAGGTTACTTTTTATCTCAGAAGAGACACTTCCCTGGAATTTTAGAAAATTCACAGATTGCCTTGTGTTTAACTGAATATGCATGTTAAACTATGACAGTTAATTTGCTTTTAAAACAGAATTCTCTAAATGCAGTGCTGTCCTGATAGAAATTATTGGTAAAGGAGAAGAAAAGAGATGCTATCTTTGATCAGAAATGGACTACTGAATTGTTAGTTATTTTTGAATACAAGAATTCCCAAACCTGTTTGTGCTACTGTAGAGGTCTTTTTTTATCATAGGCATTTGTTCTGTAAAGGCATTCGAGCATTTGCTATGTTCTGCTGCTCTCTTAGAGTTTGTACTCATATGCCATTGTAGATGTTAAACAAGACGTGTTTGCAGGTGCAGTGGTTTAAACTAGCATATTTTACTTCATTCATGAGCTGGGGCTATATATGCAGTCAGTCAGAGGGCTTAGTTGACAACTTTCTGATGCTGAGTATGATTAAAACTGGGTGACAAATCAGAGACCACTGTGACAGGGAGAGACTCCATATTTTTCCAGCAAGTCCTTGTGTGTCTTAATATCAAGTCTTCAACTCTTCACTCATTTCACAAACCTGCTCTCTTTCTACATGCTACTTTAAGCTGCTGAAGAAGAAATCTCCCCAGTTTTCTTTATGCACACTAGTGTACAGCAGTGCAGGCTTTGTATGGGGACTGTCTTTGCCAAAGATTGTGTTGCAGTTTGTGTCTGGTGAGAAGTTATTTTCTTTACTCACATCCAGCCAAAAAAGACAGCTGCATTAAAAAGAAATAAAAGCCTGCACTTGACCTCATATATATACATTTTGAGTTTAAATGTATCTATTTGTCTTCTTGAACTGTTAGCCAAATCTGTGTACTCTCACTTGTGTAATCTCGGTGATCTTAATGAGGACTTAGGGTATATATCTTTTAAATTTGATGAAGATACCAATTTAATTTTTCTATCCAATTTACTGAAATAGCAGTCCGACTAAATTTTATTGGCATTTTGTATTCATTCACCATCATATTAAATATCATTCTTCTATCCTAAAATGTACAGATTTATTATCATGGTATTAATTGTAAAAGAACAAAAAAAAAGGATGTGAGTTAATAAAATTTATCTTAATTCTTATGGGTAAAGGCTTTTCCAGTATGATCCACTTGTAAATGATACAAAGACATTTGTGTCAAGTAGTTCAAGGCAGCTGCATGTGCCCTTTTTTATTCTTATGAGACTTTAAGACATGAGAGGGAGTGGTTGGATTCACTGGGCCAAACACTAGGGTAAAAAGATGTCTGTGAAAGGTAACAGCACCCTGAGTGCTGTTGAACAAATGAATTGTGATCCCGAATGAGACCTTTGGTTTTGGGTTCAGCTGAAGTATAGCTTGTCTTTTATTCTAAATTTAGTCCTAGTTTAAGTGGCTTGAGGGAGAAGAGGGGCTTCAGCTTTACTCACCTTTGGGAGATTCTTAAATTGGACTTGGTTTCTTACAGTGCCTAGTTTGGCTTCTGCCTTGAAGTCACTGGCTGCATTTGCAAATATTGGTCCTTGCATTTTTAACAACTGCTTTGATAGAAAAGAATGTAGAGCTTTGGATTGTGCCATGCTCCTGCTAGGAGGGTGGTCGAGTTCGTGAAGAACCTATTAGTGTGACACAGCAGATAGTCCTACTGAGTTTATTCCAGTTCTTAGATATAGCAGAAGACCATTTCTTTTACAGTTTCTAACAAACCCACAAAATGCTGTGTGCCAATTATGTATAGGAGTGGGTGTTTAGTAGAGAAAAATGTTTATGTGAAAGAAAGCCCTGTAAGTACATATTAACAACCCTGAAGAAGGAAGCACAATATAATTCAGTTTAATCATGGGATATTCCAGCCATTCTAAGTGTGTTGCCAGCAAAAAACAGCTGTGCACCACATGATTTTAGATGAATATGCTTGCAGTGGCAAGCTTTTCAATTCATAGCATGTTTGTTGTAAAATCTTTACTGTGCTTCTTACAAGTGTAGCTATTTTATTGAATGGCACTACTAGGTTGGAAGGAGTGGTACTAAACAATTGCTTATACAGCTGTTCAATGTGAATTCTGTTTACCAAGTATCTAGACAGGGAAGGCAGGACTCCTCTTTGAGCTGGAAAGAAGTAGAATTGGCTGAGAGTAGGAAGGAAAGGCACTAACTGTACTTATAGGGATAATTTAGACAACAGACACTGTCTTGGAAAGCATCATATAGAAAATGAGATTGAAGAGAGAATGGTGGAGACTAACTGTAAGAACTGGAGGGAGAGAATGTGTGTATGGAGATAAATGATGATACCGGAGTGATTAAGAGTGTGCCTAGAGGGGAGGGAATGAAACCCCTGCAGACAGAAGAGAAGGTAGCAGCAAGGTTAAGAGTGGTAGTTTCTGCACTTTTAGTTAAGCCTTCTGTCTGATAAAATTAGCAAAAGTGAGAAGTCCAAGGCCTAGATTTCAGTTGCTGAGAATCAGAGGTTGCTCTTGACTTAACAGTTCTGAAAATCTGTGTGCTCAATGACTCAGAAAAAAACTGCTTTTCAAAGGACGTGAGGAGAAGCTGCCAGATAAAACAAATCTCTCCTATTCCCTTCACAGAGTACACAACTGTCTTTCAGGAGCCAATAAAATAATATTGAAAGGGATAAGCAAGTGAGCATCCACTTTTCATGCTCCCTGAAGGGGCATGCAAAACCTTATTTTGTGAAGTGTACTTTGTACTTTGAATACAGTCTCCTCCTCGGTCCTGAGAAGCTGAAGTGCCAAACAGGAAGGACTAGAGGACTTCTCATTAGGAGTTTGTTCAGCTATGTTTCTTATATAGAAGTAGGAATAGGAATTTAATTATCTTACATAGCTTTCTGTCACATTAACCATCTAGGAAGTTCTCCTGAAGGTATCTCATTTCTTTATCTTGCCATCTTGATGTGTGTTGTTATCATGCATTTCTCCTGCACAATATATTCATAGAATGCAGTTGAACATTTGCTGATACTAGAAAACATTCTGGAGGAGGTCGCATTTCAAAAATTCCTGTTTCATGTAGAACAAGTACAAAACTTCTCCCTCTGCTTTGATTGAAATTCTAGCATCTGCATGCCAAGGGAATTGTCCCTTCTTACGTGGGCTTTAAGAAACTTAGGGTCAAAATGACCAACAATTATGACATAAGTGTACAGAGGATGAGTAACAAAGCAGAGTTCAGCTATTAAAAACACAAGTAGATTAAATACATGGAAAATGAAGTGTGGAATAAACTGCATTTTAAATGAGTTTTGTGAAAAAGATAAAGCTGAGTCTTAGCTAACAGATTAAATATGAAAAGAAAACCAGACACAACTTCTGCCTTAAATTAAAATAGCAACATAAAATGATTCCAGCTGTCTGATGGAGTATGATATAGCCACACCAAACAGTTTGGCCAAGCTGCTGGCTGTATCTGAACTGTGTACAGCATAGTGTGGGGAAGGCAGGAGGCAGAAATTCTTTAGAAGAGGCCTTTTGTGCCTCTTTTTTTTTTAGTCCACTGTATAAAGTACAGCAGGCTCAGAAATGCTCAGTTCTGCACTCCCAGCCAGTTCTCCCTGTGAGCTGATTTGGCAGCTAGGGGGGACTTCTGTTTTGCCTTCTTCATTTCAGGCCTGCAGTGTGTGCTGGAGTACACAGGGAAAAGTAGATGCTGATAAGGTGATCCTGTCACCCTTTTTCTTATCCCACAAAAATTTTAACTGCTGGAATCACCACTGGTGCTAGCCTCTGTGTTTCTGAAGAGTGGTATTTGAGAGGCTTAACAATTATGGTAATTAATATAATAAAATCTGAGGGGATTGGTTCATCTGTGTTTTTTCATAATTTAGTCATAAAAAAATCTCCTTTGTCTGGAATATCCTAGTAGCTGAGATACACTGTGACATGGACTTTTATCTATAGCTGTATCCTATCCAGAGAGTTTCCTTCA
This sequence comes from Galbula dea, assembly GCA_013399015.1. Taxonomy (NCBI): domain Eukaryota; kingdom Metazoa; phylum Chordata; class Aves; order Piciformes; family Galbulidae; genus Galbula; species Galbula dea. The sequence goes on from VWZX01012694.1 coordinate 2,072,690, forward strand.
CATTTAAGAACCTTTCTGGAAAGAAATATATAGTTTCCCTACTACCATACCATATCACAGACCCACACCTGGAACTTACTCCAGCATTTATGACTTTTATTTAGCTTCTCTGCTAGGAACCTCTGGAGTGTCACGCTGATTGCCACTATCTTTTTTTTTCTCTGACCAGGTAGTGAGTGACCTATGCTGTGCACTGACAATAGAAGTTAGGTTTGAAGACAAAAAATGACAAAGCTGTAGATTATCTTTTAAAATGCCACCACAGTATGTGTGTCATTCCTAACCTGAATGCAAGTGAACCACTTTTTAACTCAGAAGGAGGATGATGGCAGTAGCATGAAAGTGTAGCCCAGGAGATATCAGTGGCTATAGTAATTTTAGTTTTGTTTTCTCAGAGAAGTGAAACAGAACACCAGTTCATTGCCTGTTATTACTGGAAGTAGGGAGGAAGTGGAAGAAACAATTATGAGGGAATTACTTGAGGAAAGATATATATTTAAGACTTGTTTTAAGGCAGATTTATGTTAGATAGTGTTTTAGCTAATTTTATTGAAGTCTCACGAAAGTGTCAATAATTTATATTACTAGAAGGTTCTTATTTTATCCTGTGACATACCACAATAAAATATGAAACATTTCTGATTGGCTGGCACTACCATGCAATAATCTAAGATATGAACTTAAAGTAAAAAACGTATTGTAAAAGAAATTGGAGTTTAATTCTTCAAGAGCTGCTCCTTATAGCTGATTAGCCTTCTCTTGCAGTTTCCTACTCTTCCAACTCCTTGTTTATCAGTTACTCTCTGTGACATAACAAAACATTTAGCAGAAGGAGAAAAGAATATAAGTAAAGAATAGAGAAGTGAAACAGTATCATCTGTGTTTTAAAAAGTGTCAGATGTAAGTTGGATGTTTTGTATCCTTACATTTGTATCCTTACACTGTTGTAGCAAAGGTAGAGAAATGATACTTTGTGTAAATTATTCTGACAGCAACAGAAAAATGTATTAGGTGAAAGCTGAAACACATGGAAATTGCTGAAGAGCTGATCTGCCATTTGCTCTTTAAACTGCCACTTTCCTGTGTAAAATCTCACAAAGATCTTGTACTGAAGAGAGAAAGTATTATTCTGTTTTATATTTAGTCACACAAAAAAAATGGGATTGAAGTTAAAGTAGATGAAAACAGAGAAAACCAGTGTGTTGAGTACATGGAATCTGGAGTTTTCCATCACTGGCTTGAGGTTTTCAGATTCAGGGAAGAATCTGGATCTTTTTCTTTATGTTAATGCTGTCTTTCTGTATGAGGTCTAGTTTTATTTACATTGTTTCCTATGAAGTTGCTGCTGAGTTGCAGGACAGGTCAGTAAAGTATGGTGTTTACAGGCATAAACTGTGGGGATCACCTAAGGATTTAGGGAACCTCCTTCTTCTCTATCTTTCATCATACAGTTCTGTTTTCACTGAACTTTGAGGTTTTTCTTGGTTTGTGTTTTGTTTTTTCTCCCCTCTTAAGCATTTGAAAAAAATTAAGAGGGACCTTTCAGAACATTGGAGTATTCTGGAAATATTTAGCATTCAGAAAGGTCTTGGAGGAGGTGAAAATTAGTAGATCTGCTATCAATAGGAAAATATCCTTCACTAGTAAATGTGTTAAAAGTAAAATTATTCATATGCTGATACCATATTACTCAGATGAGTGAGGGACTTTGCAGAGAGATTTGTTACCATACATCTACTGCAGTTCAATAATTTTGCAAGCCAGCATTTCCACACCAGTTTCTTCCCCTTAGTGCTATAAGGTCTGGCATACTGCAGGTAATGCAAAATTAGATATAATATGGACACTGTTATTATAAACAGGTGATTCTGGTACAGATACTGATCATATGGAGGCAGCTTATGTCCATTAGCCTTTACTAGCTCTCTCTAAGAAGTAGCCCTGCAAAGTCAGTAGCTGGTCTTCACTGGTTTGAAAGAGTCTACAGTAAAATGAAACAGGTGCCACTGAGGAATGAAATTCTGATTTCTACAGTTAAAATTCTAGGTTTGAGATGTGATCATGGGTGTAGTGTAGGGACCTTTGTGGAGCAGAATAATCAGAATTTAATTGCCCAGTTTGAATTTGGATAGAACACTGGGAGTGAGAAGACTGCAGTAGTGAAATCAACATCTGATTCCAATGATCAGATTTCAGCTACCTTTCCTATTATTTTGTTTAAGAAATGTATAATGCTGAATATAATAAATAATACAATAAAAAGGGAAACAAATCATAGAGCTATTGTTCTAAGAAAAGGCATAAAGTAGGATTACAGTTAATACAAATTTATGGGGAATATGACATAAAGGTTACTCTTTCAAGTGTACGTGTTTGTGTTAGAATTTTTTAAGAGTAGTAGATTAAGAACCATGAGATGAATCTTGAGAACTTCCAAGAAATTGTACTGTAAACTAAGTATCACACTACATCTGGCAGCATTTTATTTTATCTGGAGCAAATAACTTTTTCTCCTATGATTTTAACTAAAAGTTGCATTCCTTCCATTTTATTTTCAGAGATGTTTAAAGATGAAGTCTAATACAAATATTTTTTTGGTTTTGCATAAAAAGCAGTCCAAAAGCCTAAAAACAAATGCATTCATAGTAACAGTAGATGCCTATAAATGCCTGTCATTTGTAATTTGCTTAATGTGAAGTAATACTCATTACAAAAAAAAAAAAATTGTTTGGAAAGATCACTGTTTTATTAGGTTGTTCTGGTTAACTATCTATAAGAACTCATATTAAGGTTAAAAAAATGCCTAATGAGGGACACCCAAGCTGTGATTTTTTACAAAATTCATTTCTTCTCTGCCTTGCAGAATACTGTATTTTTAGTGTGAAGTATGGACATGGGCTATGTTTTTATTTTCCTTGGAAAGCATAATTGATCTGGAAGTTTTGAATAGATTCCACCTAGCTCCTGAAATGTTGTCATCTTCTCTAAAATGAAACTTTTAATGTTGTCCCACCAGTAATGTATGTATGCAGTTATGTAATGATAGCTATTAAGTGAAGTGTTCTTCACTTCTAAATATATTCCCTTTCCAAATTTCAGATTTACTCTATATTGGAAGGTTAGAACAAATTCTGTCTACAAATGACTCAACTTCAAAATGTTTTGTTTGCACTGCAGAATATGATACAGTCTCCATTGGGAAGCTGCTAGTCTGGCAGGTTTAGCTGGTTTTCCCTCTGACTTACCAAGTGTTATGCAAGCATTGCTATCCCATGACTCCAACAGCTCCTATTACTTTTACTTTAGATACAGAAGCAAACAGTTTTAAACCATCTTGTAAATAATAAGATCCTTCATGAAAGTCTAGTGCATTATTTCAAGATTCCTAAAAGTGCTGCAAATGGCTGTATGGAATAAATATGATTCCACTTTCTTGAAGTGTGAGTTATATGCCTTTGTTATTTTTAAACAGAATATCCTTTTCTCCTCAAAATCATTAAATATGCAATATGTTATTTAAGACTGTGGTTTGGCTTTTGAATTTGCTATGATCTGCAAAATATTTTCCTGAGAAAATGTGGATTACCCAACAACAAAATGAACTTTATTTCTGTGGGTAAACAGATATTTGGAAGAATAATTCAGAAACAAAATCTATTTTGAGTCCAGTCTATATCATCCAGCCACATATACACTTTATAAATCTCTCAGCCACATAGTATGAGTACAACCCAGAGGGAAACAAAACCTTTTAAAAATGGAAGCAATACTGAATGAATAAACCCAGTTGTTATCTAAGTTGCTCAGATGGGATGATGAGACTGTGTATTAAGAATGGCAAGCTGTGTTAGAATGGCAGAAATACTTCTTTCAGATAAGTTGTTTTAAATGGCAAATCAGGATTAACCTTTCATGAAAATATGCTGCTTATGTGAGCAATAAAATTGACCAATGTGAGGGTGTTTCATATAGTGAAATGAGCCATATTATCTCCTGTTTCCATGAAAGGATAGCTAATAGAATTCCCTGGACTAGAGCTAGCTTTTCTGGCCTCTTCATAAAGGAAATGCAGACAAAATGGACCACTATGGAGCCTGGAGGAAAAGAGGCTCTCTACAGGTATGTTAAACAAACAGCAATATATTTGTTTAATTATGTAAGTAAGACTTGTCTTAGAAAAGAGAGAGTCTTTTCTATAACTTATTGTGCTACATGGGAAATTGTAAAGAAGCAAGATATTTTTATTTATTATTTCATTAAATAGTCTTCTAAAAACCTATATGATATCAGGTCTGGAATCCATTGAACTGACATCACTGCAACTGGCCAGTCTGTCACAGTGCTTATGACTGAAGTGAAAAACAGTCATAGTTTTTAAGCTCCCACTTCTGTAAACATTTCCTGTTCCACCGAGTTATTTTTGGAATTTTAATATGCAGTGCTTCCAAAGAAGTGGTGCCAATGAGTAGAGCATAAAAAGCAGTACTAAAAATCACTTACTGTAATCTACTAGTGTATTTTATACTAGATAGTGCCTTTCAACTTAGCTATGCATACTCCTTTTTGACTTTGATTTATTAAATATTTTCCTGTTTGTGCCTAATGGGCACAAACTATGGCCTTGCAATTCAAAAGGAGAACAACTGAGTAGGTCTATCAGAGTTATGCTCAAATTTCTAAACTTTAAAAATTGTAATTATTTAAAAACAAGTTCTGCTGCAGTTAAAAATAAGATAACATCAAAGTGACTGAGATTTATACAGTATACAGATTTATACAGTATACAGATTTATACAGTATACAGATTTATACAGTAGATGATAGGGACAGTATTCTGTAGAAAATGGAATTTTGGACAGTAAACTAGATATTGGGAAATTAGAATTTAGATATTAGATATTTAGATTTAGATATTAGATATTAGGAAATTAGATTAGATATTAGGAAAAAGTTCCTTACCATGAGGGTAGTGGAACACTGGAACAGGTTGCCTAGGGAGGTGGTTGAGGCCCCATCCCCAGAGGCATTCAAAGTGAGGCTAGACAAGGTTCTGAGCAACCTGGTTTAGTTGGGGATGTCCCTGCTCACTATAGGAGGGTTGGACTAGATGACCTCTGAAGGTCCCTTCCAACCCAAATGATTGTATGATTCTATGATTCTAAATAGAAAGTAGGTCATACAGCAGTATTCATGACATGCTCACAAAACAAGAGTGTCACTTTATTAATAGTAACATTAATTACTGGAGTCTGGAAATCTAAGTAAATTGGAAGAGCATGCAACACATATTAATGTATCAGAGGTTTTTTTACTTTTCCAGGCTTTCATACATAAGTGTAAGACATCTGCTACAGATGTTGACTTAGGGGTTGAATAGGAGGATATAAAGACACTCAAGTGATTGAGGCTTCTGAGAGCTTAGAGGCACTTTTTGAAGGTGAAATTGGAACCTGCTCTTGTCAGTTATGTAGTTATCCTGAATTCATTTTTTAGACATTTTATTCAACCTTTAAGCTTTTAGTCCTTTAGCTCAACTCATGGAGACTCTTACAGGTTTTGTTGAATGGCCTGAGTTGCATTCCTTGAGTAAACCCACAATGTGTGGTCATAACACATTGGCAGTCTTCCAGGCCCATCAATAACAAATGGGTCTTAAATAACATGTATCATGGGTGGTCCAAGAGTTTCCTGGGAGGAGAAGATTTAGGAAGACACTGTGGCTATATAGGAGTAGTGCTTTCTGTTTATAGATGGATTCACAGTTTAATTCTGCTAGGAATGACTAACCCTGTGATAGCCACTCCACTGGGAAGGTGGCAGACATTATACAAAAAGAAGATTCTGCAGACATAGACAATCCATATGAAATTATCTCATAGGTCACAGTCTCATTTTAAGGCATACTTTGTTTAACAGTCTTTCTATTTTTCAGTGAAGCAAATCAGAGTTTACAAGTCTAAATTTATAGGTACAAAGGCATGCATAGTTTCTGGGCTGTGGTGAAGTAGTGAAAGATCAGAATATCTTATTACACATCTTGTAATAGCTTTAAAAATAGATAAACACTTTACACTAATTAGTATAGTTACATTCCTCTGAAAGAATACAGTTTTGCTTCATAATACTGTATACAGTTGCACCCTTGTGCTGCTGTCTTGCCAAACCACAGAATTTTTCCAGACCTTGAAGTTGAAGGAAATTTGTGTGCCAAACTGCTATAAGGAAATGTTGATTTAAATTATATTTGCTTAGTATAAGAATGAATTACCTTGATTATTAGAGCAGAGTTTCTTTTTGTTGAGTATTTCTTAAAAATGACACTACCTCCAATGGTGTGCAGCTCTTTTTGTTTATAAAAATCAGTGGTGCTATTGCTAATGGTTTCAGTGTCTTCCATGTATTCCCCATATGTCAGTGCATTTATCCATTCTTAGTGGGTTTTATTAACATATTTATGTCAGAGATGGAAATCTGTGAAATATAACCATGAAAAATCAGTAGTTTTTTTTTTTTTCCTTTCCAGTAGCCTAGGTAATATATGTTTATTCTGCACTAAATGTAGTCTTATGTCTGTCTTCTTATAAAATGCCAATCCTACAATAGCAAAAATAATTTTCTTAAGTGAAATAAAATTTAAAAAAAATAAGAAAAGAAAAAGCATGTTATAAACAGCTATTAGGGTTGAATCATCCTAGAGTTTTGTGAATGCTTTCATTTTAACATGGTGGCTGTTTATTTCTGACATTTTTTTTCTCTTTTTATAGATTGACCTTTTAGTGTTAGCTCTGCTCCCTCTGAAACAGCCAGTATCTGCAGTGCTCTCAGGCAGTGCTGTTGGCTTGGTGCTGGAAGCTTCTGCTAGCTACCAGGGCTTGGCCCCATAACGGATCTTTTCCCAGCTTCCCTCTATTGCTAGTGCTTCTTCCAACAGGACCACCTACAAGAAAATGCCAGGTTTTCAGTTGCAAGACCACTCTAGGGGTTCCTCTGTTGGATCTTTTTTTCTTTCTCTGAGGCTCTGATACATTTCTTTTTGTTTGTGAGGGTTTTTTTAAACAGTTTTCCTCTAGTACTGCAACTACAGAGGAAAGCAAGGCAGCATGTTTCCAAGAAAATTACTTCACATGCATAGTAATGATAATTCTTTGATTTCAGGACCTACTCCACTTACTAGTGCAGTCTTTAACTTTGGTGACAGACTTGTTATAATGACTAGGAATGAAGCTTGCACACAAACTTTATATATCTGCTCCAGACTACAGGAATATCGTATAACTCTGGCAGTTAAAGCAAGTTTACTTGGCACATATTTAATAACAGAAAGTAACCTGCAAATATGTAGTGAAGTGGACTGGCATTCTAACGTTAAATGTAATCTGATCCCTTTTAGTCCTGGAAAACCCATTTCTTCCCTCTTCAGCATGAGGAATTCTGTGACTTATATTAAGATGCACTTAGCATCAGTTTCTGCTTATTACTTTTGTTGAGGACTATTTTACTTTTTCATAGGCTGACATTCTTAACTTCTTTGAGCAGTTGACATTTCTCCATCTAGATACCATAGCACAGAAAAGGATATCAACTTGCTGTAAATCTTCATGTCTGTAGGCTAGTATCTTCCTCTTTTAATAAAAGTGGGGTTTTGGTAATCACTGTCTTCCCTGGAAAAAGGGATTTTTAAAAGAACTAATACTTACTGTTTTGTTTTCCTGATATGATTATTATTATTATTATTAAGCTTCTCTCCAAAGCAGTGCCAGCTCTGTGAAATTCTGCTGTGAATGTCCTGGAGACAATTATCAGCAGCAAGATGTTAGCTCAAGCTAAAGGGATTTCCAAGAAAATTTTGGAAATTATTCTAAGCTAGTGATGTTTATACTTGCAACCTGAAGATTGACCCATGCTTTTATTACAAATTATGCCACTCCTAAAGTTGATATGTCCTTTTAGTATCTCTGAGTTTGTCTAATCAGTTAGGCTAGGAAAGATACTGCTTGGAGTCACACAGAGCATGAGTATGCAGGGATAATCACCTGAAGGTAAAATTTATTTCCTTAAAAACTGGGGTTGAGGATTCTTAGGAAAGTGTTGTGCATATTCACAACTGCATTCCTTCCCTCTGGTTTGAAGAACTTTTTCAAAGGGAGAGATTGCATTTGTGACCAAAAACGTGGGGCATTCTCTAAGACTTTTATCTCATGTTCAGACAGCAGGACAGGGAACAAGGGAGTGCAAAACTTAAGATTATCCCCAATCTAAGATGCTTGACTGCATGTGTGTACACAGGTTATGAATGCCTGTGTAGACCTCTCAACTTCACAGTTACTGTTAAATGGCCTTTCTTTACCCATAAAGACTGAAGTCCTGCTAGCAGTAAGGACATATTTATGTATTTAGGGTAGGTGCGCATGAAGAATCCAACCTTGCTTTATTCACACCAGACTCATAAGTGGAGTACTGGCAAATCAGTTTGTGGCCTGGGACAGTTTGGCTGTTTTATTCCAGTGCTGTAGATGAGCTAACAGCTCTTGTCAAACTTACTAACTCACTGGAAGATGATAGCAAGCTCACATGGCTGCATTGCCTGTGAACTCACACAAGACCCCACAGCACTGTAGTAAACCATATGGACATATCACCTTGCTTCTCTGTTGACTGAAGAGTAACAGGACCATGGTCTATTTCACAGCATAGATATGCCCTAAATTTTATGACTTGAAGGTTTTTTGTTTGTTTGGTTGGTTTTTTTATGTGTTGGTGTTTCTTTGTTTCTATTCTAGTATCAATAGCAGACTTCTCCTTATAAGCTTAGACTTATTTTACAATTTGGGGTTAAATTTTATGTGTACATTCTAATCATGGCCCCCAAGTTACTTAATGCAAATGTTTCTATATGTCTATTTGAGGTACAGCAGTACAGCACACCAAATGAGCTTGTTATTTGACATGCTACATTTAAACTTCTCATTTGGCTGTACAAATTGTGCACTTAGGAAGAACACATTTTAAGAAAGCTATTAATCTAATTTCTCTTATGTTTTTCTTTTGTGAGCTAAGAAATTCCAGGAAACTAACTCTGGTTAGTCTTCTGTTAGTGTTCTGAGTATTTTCTGAATATATATTATTTTAGTAAACTTTTTGTTCCAAATTGCAATGTAGCACTACATTTTTTTCCTGCAGAATAGATCTCCATATTTACAGTTTTGAAAAGTTAACAGAAATTGGTAAGCATCCCATGCTTTTGAAATGAAAATATTATTAGTATTATATGTTTACAATATCACTTGCTATATATAGAGCATGGTTTCCATGGTACATAGTTAGGGGCTTTCGTATTTTATAGGATTATAGTCAAAAGCCTATGAAAGAATCTACATTTCTGTCAATTAAATTTTAAATAACATAAATCAAAATATTACTTTTTTAATTTTATTTTGCATTTTTACACAAGCCTGGTACTTTACATGACGTTCACATGTATTTCACTCTTAACTATAGAATTAAATTCATTATTAATAGGCATTACATTAAAGTAGAAAAGAAAAATATAATTCACTGTATCTGTAACATCTTAATTTGAAAAGAACAGAAAACTTCAGAAAATTAAAAAACCCAATATGTATAGCAAATAATACTTGTGTAAGTTTTTTACTTTAGAGTGATTATGAATGGTAAGATTTTAGCTTCCTGTGTTAAATAATGGATTTTCCCAGCTATGGTATAACAGCAAGTTTTCTTTTAGAAATGAAATATTTACTACAAAAAGTATTTGATTTTTTTCTTGTAACAAGTTTGATACATGAGTCTTTGTCTTAGTGATACTTCTGTAAATGCTTGTATTTGAAGTTCCTGGGCATTGGCCATGGAGGTTGGTTCAAATTACTCTTTATGATTATTCGTCTAGTATCTGGCTAGTGAAAGCTATTTATTCCTAATAGTCTGGCAAATCACTCAGGTGTTCATGTGCTAGGTACTGGGTTCTCCAACACTGAGTGCAGTGAAGTCACATCTGAGGAATGTGTCAATTGACTAGTAATCTTCCATTCATATAATTTTATTTTTGAGCATTTACAAACTCAGAATGCTTCTTGTTATTACTAATTCCAACAATAATCTCAAAAGATAAGTTTATTTGGAAAATTTTAGAATAAGCACCTGTGGAATGGCAAAAGTGCAATGAATGTTCCCTCTCCTCAAGATGGTTATACTTACTGTAGTGATCATGAATGGGAAATTTATGCCATGTGGGTGACCCTGTTATAAAGTCTTATAGCTGCCTTGTAAGTGCCTCCACTGTAAAAAAAATAAAGTAAATATCATGCATTCTTTGATCTGTGGGGTAGCTCATTTTAAAGGCAGAAAAGCACTTGGGCGTAGGGCTCATCTGTCGTTTCTAGTGAGTTCAGTTCCAAGTGACAATAGCCCATGACTCCGGTAATATAGTCTGGGGAGACTCTAAAGGCACATTCACATTGCTGTTAATAAGCTACCTGGATTCTTTCATGTATAAACTCTTGCAATGTGTCACTAAGTAGTGGGAAGATCCTTTTTTCATATGGTGAAGTCTCATTATGTTTTATGGGTTTTGACTGCCAACAACTTTACTTCATTATACATGGAAAACACATTTGGCTTTTCCTTCTCTTCAAGGTTCATCTTAGGAATTACGTTCAGTAGTTGCTTCCAGAAGTATTTTTGACATAGTGAAATCTCTTCGGGCCTTCTGTTTCTTTCTTCATAAAAGTGATAATGTAGTACTAGTACAATGATTTTTTATGAAATTACATTTCCATGAATTAGGTCAGGAAGGTACAATTCTGCAGGTCATGTATAAAATTACATTTTAATCTCAGGTTAAACTTTGTTGCATACATATGTTTATGGAAGATAAAAATATCTACTTGCTTATTTTCTACCATTTTAGGCCAGAGGAATAGACTTCTGAATTATTTTTATTTTATTTAATCACTGTACTTTCAATTTTAAAAAGTTAGAATACATCTCTATTATTTAGTCTGCCTAAAAGTCATTAGTAAGTGTTAAAAGGCTTCAGTAAATTGAACTTGCATAAAAAGATCATACTATATTTTGTAGGCACAGAACAGAACTTCCATTAATTTCACCTTCTTTAAAATTACATTAGTATTATTTTTAGTATAAATGATACATTTAAATAGGCTTACTACATCTCAGCAATTTTTTTGGTATAAGCATATAAGAAGTTTAATAACTAATCACTGTTTATTTTCTTTATTTACATTGTTAACCCTGAAGTCAATTAACCCCCCTCTCCCCCCAAAAAAAATTTAGGATGCCTCCTGTCACTGTGGTAAGTGCTAAATGTTTTAGTGATATTTCTGCTTTTATATCCCGTTCTTTTAAACAACTAATCTCAGAGAATGGTGGGGTTTTTTTATGAATAAGAGATATTTGTATCTTCAAAGTCTATTAATGGTGACAGTTTGAAGTGGATATATAGGTACCCTGAAGAAATACATCCACTTGCCGTTACTTTCAATTGGGCCTAGATCTGCCAGGCACAAATGATTTCATTCTGCTGTTTTGTGCCTTTGTGATCAGTAGTTAACAGCTACTTTTTAAACAAAAATGTTGCCCTTTCTCACAGCTTTCTGCCAGTTAGAGAAATTTTGTAAATACCATAAGGGGATACAAACAATGGTATCTAAGCTCAATCACATTGAAAATTTCCATTTACTCTTGTATTTTGTTTTCAAAATATTGAATGCAAGAAGTCATAGAAGTTCCCTGGTACAGAAGGTTTATTCTTTTGATAGTTATCTTTCTCCTTTTATACATTATTTAATGATGAATTTGACTATTTTAAATGTGGAAGTTGTATGACAGCATCAGGGGTTTGAGAAAAAAAAATTAAAAAGCCATATACTCTGAGTAAACATGTCAGTCACTTGAATGTGGAATAATAAAAGAGAAATATGAGCCTGCTAAGTTCTGATACATGCCTCAGTTTTAGGAAGAAAAATCATGTTCTGTGGTGTATCCAGGATAATTAAGAGTATAGAACAACTACTGTGAAGGGGACTGCCTAACTATGCTTGTGTGGCTAAGTTTGCATGAAAGAATTTTGGGGTATTTTTGGCATATTTTGCTGTGAGCTAAAGTCCAGATTTTGAAGTGGAATTTAAAATTGTACACCTGAGTAGGATACTAGTAAAAACTCTTTTCATGTTTCCCTCAGTTTTTCTCATTACTGAGTGCAGGGACAGGATTGTAATGGCAATGATGTAATGCAAGCATTAGCAGCCTCAGAGACCAAAGCAGTCTTTTGAAGAATGTCTGAGATTACATTTAAGTTGTTTCAAACCCGTCATTAAAGAAAATGATCTGGAAATCCTTCCTGATCATTTGTCCAGCCATGTGAATTCTAAGTGTATTTTGGAGACTTTCAAAATTGTAAGAATATAGTAAAAGTTTTTTCTACATTAAAAAAAAAAGGTTTATTAGACATTTTCATGCTTTTAACTATATATTTTTTCTCTTTTGAATTTAATTGAATTTTGCATTAAAGTACCCAAGAATTTGACTAACCTTGGCATCCTTCTTTCTTATACAACAGTGATTGAGGTCAGCAATGTACACTACTTCATTACACTCTGTTCAGCATGCAGTATTCTTCCCTGCTTCATTATTCTGATATTACAGAATCACAAAATAGTTGCAGTTGAAAAAGACATCTGAAGGTCATCTAGTCTAACCCCTTTGCTCAAACAGGGCCACCTACAGCAGGTTACTCAGGACAATGTCCAGTCAACTTTTCAATATTTCCAAGGCCAGAGACTCCATAATCTCGCTGGGCAACATGACAACAATCTGACTGCTTCAAGATTACCTTCAATACACTTTAATTATGACAAACTTCACATGTAAAGTGGAATAGGTAAGACAAACATGTGGATATGTTTAAAAAACTAGCAACCAGGTTAGCAGCTGTCCTGTGATTTGAAATGGAATAAGCTGCTTCAGAGTGTCAGGTTCCATGCATTCTTTGAGCAGTCCCTCCAGGTGTTAGACTATCAGGGTGGAGTGTCTGTTGAGACAGAACTTTATGCTGGAATCAGTTTTAATAAGTAAAACATCGTATGAAGAAAAAAATCGTACTAAATGAGCCCTTTCCTAACTTCACTTTTTGTTGTTAAGATGTGTGGAGATTTTAAAGTAACTCTCCTTTTACACTTCAGCTTTCTGCTTGCTGTGAAATCAATAAGAGTTTTTGACATAAAACCAGTCATATGTATGATGTCATAAAGCCCAAGCCATTATAATGATTTCTTTAAAAAAATACAAAAAATGAAGAAGGAGAAGATCTGTAGTGAGCAAAGTTCACACTGAAGAAAGGAATAAGTTATTTGTTTAGGTTCATGGTACAAATTTTGCATGAGACATTCTCCCAGAAATTGTCAAACAAAACTTCTGAGAGTCTGAGAGTGCTTAAAACATTAATATTATGTTTATTGAACCATTCTCCAACGTCTCCACTGCTCAATCCATCTTTTCATTCAGTCTGACTTATCACAGAATCACAGAATGTTAGGAGTTGGAAGGGACCTCGAAAGATCATCTAGTCCAACCCCCGTGCCACAGCAGGATTCCCTAGACCAGGTCACACAGAAGCGCATCCAGACGGGCCTTGAGTATTTCCATAGAAGGAGACTCCACAACCTCTCTGGGCAGTCTGTTCCAGTGCTCTGGCACCCTCAAGGTGAAAAAACTTTCTTCATGTATTCACATGGAACCTTCTATGCTTCAGCTTGTAGCCATTGCCCCTTGTCTTGTCACTCGGCTTCACTGAGAAGAGCCTGACCCCATCCTCCTGACATGCACCCTTCACTTATTTAAAAGCATAAATCAGGTCACTCCCTAGTCTCCTCCAAGCTAAAGAGACCCAGCTCCCTCAGCCTTTCCTCATAAGGAAGGTGTTCCACCCCCCTCATCATCATCTTTGTGGCTCTGTGCTGGAATCCTTCAAGCAGTTCCCTATCCTTCTTAAACTGAGGGACCTAGAGCTGGAGTCCTTGCCTGCCTCGTCTCCCCAGGTGCCTCTGAGAAATAGATATGACTTATTTTTATTTTCAGGGTTTTTTTTAAATTTTCTCCTTTCATTTGCTTTATGTTAAAGACAGCTTTGAAGAGAGACAAATTAATAGGTAATACTCAATTAGTAACAAGGAGTCCTGCACAGGCTGAAATTTGAGACTTCTATGGGAACAGCAGGGTAGTGGACTTAGATCCTAATAACAAGACCAGGATGGCAATGCTGTCTGTGTTAAGACAGATCAGTGAGGGAAGGAAGTTCCATTACTCTTCTGTATCAGGAGGTATGCAGAGATCAGATTTTAGATGCTAAGAAAGACTGTTGCATGTTGAGGGAGACCACCAGAGTCAACCCTTGACTACATGACCAAACAGGTGGAAATTGTATCTGGCTCAGGAAGACATGGAATCATAGAATCATTTAGCTTGGAAAAGATCCTTAATATAATTGAGTCCAGCTGTTAACCTAATAGGTTAGGTCCTAGTGTTAGGTTCCTTAACAATGACTGTAGGTGCATTCAAGCTGCAAGAATATCTCACTTTTTCCTAGGTATTTGATTATACTACTCTTGGCAAAGGCTTCAAGATGGATTCAGCTAAGTGGACCTTTGCTCCAGTTTATTTATTCTCCTCCAAATAAATGCACTTGAATAAACGCAGTCATAAGCCTGGACAGAACTTCAAATAAATATGCTCAAATGGTTTGGCTTTGCCAAAATATCTATTTGTTGTAACAATTTTAAGAATTTTAAGTGACAATAAGCCCAAGTGAGGTCATAAAATCAATCGAATGTTTAGAGTCTAGCTGTCAACTTGAACAATTATCTTTCAAGAAAACAAATATTTTCAAAGTGCTGCTTTGGGTTAAACCACAAAACCAGAGAAGGTAAAGCCTTCATGTACTGTAGATCTTCAGGGATAAAAATGGTGAATGCTACATTGCTTTAGACACCACTTTCAGAACAGAAAGAGTATAACAAAAGTCAATTCCATAATGTCATCTTTTCCTGTTGGTCTTGATTGCTGCTAGCTATCAAATCAAAGCAAAATTTAGAAGGAACAGTAAGTACCTCAGTACTAGTGATTGTGTTTTCACTAATAAAAAATAGTGTTTAGTGGTATTCCTAATAAATTTCATTTCAGACACATTGTTTGTTTTCTGACAGATTTATGTTGTAGCTCTGTGTGTGACACTTGAATTCAGAGATCACATCTGTCCATTTAAAGGTGATAAAACCAAAAAACTCTTGCAACAGACATTGACTAGATATATATATATATTTATATACACTTAAGAGAGATCTGAGTTGTTTCCTAAAATAAGTATCTTTCCAGGTATGACCAGTATTGGTTAAGAACCTGGAGTTTTATAATATTACATAAGGATTTATAGGTATGTCATATAAAAATAAATGCAAATATATACTTAATTAATGTTAAAAATCATTACAGGTACAACAATTTTATTTCTGATATAATTTTAGTTCTGAGGTAATTCATATTTAAAAGTTTTTAAAGTCTTGGCACAGTTTCCTGTTGGCATTTAAGTCTTTAACAGTTTTAAAACTAAACACAGTGGTCAAGCTCCTGTGGGATTTACAGCACTGATTTGGAATGTGGCTTGTTGCCAATGGTTTGAAATTGAGATTTCTCTATCAGTGAGTAATGTTTGCCAGTTGGAATGTGTGGAATAAAAGATGTTCCTCTGTACCATACTTCAGACCCCTTGAGCAGTGCCTTTTCTTCCAATTCTTATAGTTAGCTGAAAATCTTGAAACTAAAGATACTGCTGCATGACAATACAGAGATATGAGTTCTCTCTACACTTTATCTGTGTGACTAATTTCAAGTTCATTTTCAAAATAAATACTTGCTATGATGATAATATTTGATGATATTTGGTTGTTCTGACCTTAGCGTTCTTTACACCTGAAGCTACATTCAGATGTTGTCTTGTGTTTGGTTCTTCCAAGGGTAGAAGGTGTTGATAAGAGAAGTCTCTGACATTCTGAATAGCTTAGAGAAAGTTTAAGTCTTCAGTTTATTCTCTGCTTTCTGAGATCATGTGAGGAAAAAAAAAAAAAGAGGGAACAAAGTATATCTGCTTGAAGTCTCCAAACTCCACCTAGGTTATACAAATAAAAGAACAAGTTGTTTCTTCATTGATTCATGAAGATCAGCTTTCACTTTGACCATTAGTTCTTTAGACCTGTTGCTGCTCTAACTGGTGGTGCTTGACTCCATCTCTAGTACCACTTGTCCATGCATCTTCTGTCCTTAGTGTTACCAGCCATGGTATGGTAGGACCAGGAATGCCAGTTTTGGGGATGAGTGGGACACTGTGCTGCAGTATGGCATCCCACCATCCAGCTGCAGGCTCAGTGTTTCTGTGAGTCAACAGAAAATTTGCAATTGCAGATAAGCTTGGTGAGTGTGTTTTGTTAATCTTTTAGAAGGACAGAAATATTTAGCTTGTGATCAGAACAATTCAGAATGTGATGAGCTGTGGCATAGCACTTTTGGTTCTATGAGAAAGTAATGATTCTGATTTAGATTAGCCTTTGTAGATATAAATTTTGGTATGTAAGTTACACAAAACCACTTGAGGGGAAAAAATAATAAGTACTTTTTTAATGTAACCACTGCTTACTGTTTATTATTGCATAACACAATAACTATGGTGTTTGGGAAGCAGTTACATGTCACCAGTTTCAAAATATGCTAATTTGGTAGACCAGAAGGCTACAGAACCCTGAATGTACACGTAAGCTGTTTGATAGCTGTGTAATGAATCAGACTTTCCTTGGAAAAGCTTCTATTTCTTGGTAAGTTAGACTTTGGTGTATTAAAGCAAAGGAAGTGGCAAGGCTCTACAAGTGGAATAGGAATCCAGATAATGTTAAAAAGAGGTTCTTTAACTAAAGGCTGTAATGTAAAGATGCCACTAGGACATTCAAAAGCAGATGTAAAAAAGTGTAAGTTAGATTATAAAATGTGTATACTCCTTTGACTTAGTATGTTTATTTTACCTTTCAAGTACATGGTGGAATGCAGGAAGACTTTAAACTTCCATAGTGGTCAGTCAGTAGTTGCAGGCTTTTAGGCAAAAGTTCAAGTTGCAATTGGTGCTTTAACACCATTTAGATTATTTATATGTAAATATTTCTTCAGTCTCATATGCAAGTATTACTAAAGAGCATCTCAGTATGTTATACTTTCATTTCTGCTTTGATATTTTTGTTCTATCATGTCAGTATATGTCACATAAGAAAATGAAGAGAACAAAACATAAATAGATGCTTCCCTGAACCTCTAAATCATATGTAATAGACTGACCTGAAAAATTCTTTATCTTTTTGAAGCTTAAGGGATAACTTTACAGGGACATATTGGTCCACACCTCCTGCTTTTACTAGTTTTGGTTCTACATGTGCCCTCTTATTTTCAAACAATAGTTTGAATAACGAAAACTGAAAATAGTAAACCCCTGAAAACTCTATTCCCATCTAGTCTGCTGAGATACTGGATTTCTGGCAAGTTGGTAGTTTTTTCTGTGCAGCTAGTGGACCTTTTCAAGATGTTTATCTCTAGTTGCATATTTATTTATTTATACTAAGTAATAGAAAGCAAAGTCATATTATGTGCCTGTAATGTGAAACTATTTTGATTCCTGAAATACAGTATGTCTTGAAGCTTCCACTATTTACACATAAGACTGTTTTGTGAAATATCAAACAAAATATTTGGTTTATGCACTTTAAAAGGCAACTGTGTTCATAGGTTAAAATTTAAAGCATTGTTTTTCAGGAAGAAAATTCCCACCATAACATTATACTCCTCCCAGGCAAAAACTCAGGATCTCACAGTGAAGAACTCAAGATGCTATATTTTTGATGTTAATTTTCTATAATAGTTTGGAAATTTTTGCATGATGAATGTCATTTTGACTGTCTCATAATTGTTGCATTTTGATTAGGCTTTTAAAATATTGTTTGGACTTAAAAAAACCTAAAATTGTTGGCTCTGTGTGTAGGGTATATTCCTTTTGTTCATGGCAAGGTACTGAATGTAACACTCCTCAGGAGAATGATGCAATCAAAGGGCAGCCTCTTTTATGGACTGCCAAGGAAAGCAGGTTGAAAAAGCAGGAGAAGGGCAAAGGGAAGGAGGAGGACTTGTGAGACAATCAGTGCTTTAGAACACATGACTAATAAGGAGAGATCTGAGAGCCAGGAGGTGGGCACTGTTAGTTCAGCCAACATTTCAATGATTCTGTGGTTTGGTTTTGTCCAAAGTGTAAAAGTTGGTTAGGAGGAGTAGAAAGATCATTTTTAAAGGATAATAAAACCAGGAAGACTCTGGAAGAATAATGTAAGAGTAGTGTAGGGAATACATTTACATTTACTAGGTGGAAGCCAAGGAGTGTTTCAGTACTGCTGAGGATATGACAAGAGGGACAGACCACACAGGGCAGTTTTGAGGTTCATGTTGGACACTTGAAAACAGAAAGCACTAGGAGGGCAGTGCAACACTGGAACATATTGTGAAATTTCCTTCTAATTTTTCAAGATCTAGCCAGACAAGGGCATAGCTAATCTCTTCTAATGTTTTCAGTGGCTGCATCTAGAGCAGGAAGATGGACCAGGTGACCTCTTTCAGCCTTGTAGGAATTGAGTTTGTTTACAATTATTTTATTTTCATTCGAAAACTAAACTACATTTAACATCAATAAAAATCAGAAAACTCCATTTGTATTTTCCCTGTTCTTCTATTCCAGCTCTTTCTTATTTGTTCCAGGCTCCCTTCTTGAGTCATACACAGTGAAATCTCTTTGACTTTCTATGTGGTTTTAACATATGTTTCATTTTTACAGACTGTTGATGTGTTAGCAGATGTTGACTCAAATTTGAAAATAGTTGGAAAGGAAAAATCTAAGTAAAATGGAATTTTCAGATTAGCTTGGTTTGAGAAGAGTCTATAGGTTAAGTTGTTCTTTTATTGAAATTAGTCCTGGACCTCTTAACATAGAAGTAATTTAAATATCTTCTTAGCGTTCTTCATTCAAGTCATTGCCCTAAAGCAAACTTCACTCACTGGAAAGATCTTTATTAAAGCCATATGTTCTTTTCTTTTGAACTGCAGCTCACAACAGCCACCTTGGATGGCAAACTCCAGATGTTTCTACCCTCATACTTGCCAGTCTGTGGAGCTTTGGCTGTGGTCCTCTGAGAATAATGACTTGCTGAGAAAAAGGAAAGAGAAAGAGAAAGGTAACTAGCCCTAGGAAAGGAGCGTATTTCCCTTTAAACTACAGTTTTGCAGTTTTAAACTTTTAAACTATGGTTTTCTTCCAGCTTTGTTTTGCACAGGTTCCTCAAGCTGTTCTCAAAATTTTTCTATTGTACAATCTGTTACCTTTTTTTTTGCAAAAACAGGGGCAAAATATCAAGAAAAGGAAGAAACTACTCATTCTGACTTCATTCTAGCAAATCACCACAGAAGTGGGTTTGAGATTTCTTGGGTGCTTAGAGTTAAGTGTATTCTGTGGTGCTTTGCTAGACTGAAATCACTTCAGATTGAAAATGTAGTTGAAATAACAGCTCTTCCATTTTTAAAGCTAGATATGCCTCTGACTAAATACTTAAACTAATCTGTGGCAGGGGGGTTGGACTAAATGATCTTTTGAGGTCCCTTCCAGCTCCTAACATTCTGTGATTCTGTGAAATGTGTGACTTTTCTTCCCTCTGAAGGCCTTGTACTAAAGTATCTGTTGATTTAGACTAAGCAAATTGACAACTTTTGGAAAAGGAGAAGGAAAAACCTCTTTTCTTCATGAGAGCATTTTCTGATTTTGTTAATGCAGTTTTCCTGTAAAGGCTGCAGTGTCCCATTGCAGGACCAGCTATTCTAGGTGACCTACTGAAGAGTCCTGGCTGCTGTTTCTCTCATTAGTTGTGTCAAGTACAAGGAGCTTGAATACCATTGCATAATGTTTCTCTGAGCAGTTGAACTAACAGAAGAAAAGAATTATACTTTTTTTTTTAAGGCCAGAGGAAAAATGCAGACTATTTGAAGTAAGCATTTTCCCCACTGTTTCAGGCTTTTCATGTGGCAATTAATAGCAATAAAAGCAAAGTTAACATGTTTTTGCTGTGCCTTATTTTAATTGTAAGACAGGATTTCAAAGTTCTGAACCTTATTAGTCTTAAAGCCCTGTTAATCCAAAATTTTTTTAGTCTCTACATGAAAAAAAAACCTTTAGCCATCTACAAGCCTCATCCAGCATCTTTCTGTTTGGGGACTCTGATGTCGACAGCAGGGCTACACTCTGCTCCTGCAGGGAGTAAGCTTATGTGCTGCCAGATCTTCATGGCACATTCCATTAAGCCACACTGAGACAGTAAATAAGAAAAGGCCCAATGTCAGAGTTCACTGGAATACTGGTTAAATACTTCCCATTTGTCTGTGGAGTCTGTAATGGCAAGCTCTTCCAGAAGCCAACTTGCAAAGCAAGCTGCAAAAACTAACAGCACATAGTAATATAGCTGTGATTCTGCTTCCATGTTATTACTCAGAGATCTGCCAAAATGCCTGGATTAAGCACTTCTTTCTTTCCCAGGGCATCACCTGCCCCTAAATTTGCTGTTTAAGCTCTTATTTTGGAAGCAAGAAATGCCCAGAGATGTCTTGTTTTACCAATTTGTAGAGAGGACTCACAGGCAGCTACCAAACCCTGGGCTGAAAGTGTTGCCTCATATCTGTGCATACTGACTAGCAGACCCAAAAGCCATGTATCAGGGGAGGATACCAATTTCAGGTGGTAATGATCCCAGGAAGAAGGAGACCAAAGGCTGAAAGTGTTCCTGGCCAAGTTTCACACACTTGGCTAGGGTTACACCAGGGGTGAGCTTGGCCTAATGAATATAAAACACACTCTCCTCCACTGTAGATAAAAAGACATCTTGAAGAAAGGAAACAGAAGCTGAAAAAATGAATGAAATGCTTTCCACCATGTGTGATTCTGGGTTATACAAATAGCTGAAAGGAGCTTTTTTCACTCCTCTAGTTGAAACCACTGTGATCAGTGGTCTGACATTGCTCCCACCCGTGAAGTCATAACAGAGAATTCAAGTATGATGTGGAGCTGTGGGATCCAGTAAATGCAAATTACCCTTTTCTATCCTAACAGAGAAGTATGGGGTTTTTTTTTTCAATCAGTCACCCAAAAGCTTTTTCATCCAATGCAATTTTTTGATTTCATGATAGTAAGCTATAACGAAACTGCTTAAGAAAATAAAGTTGTGTAATAAGATAGTTGTAAAAATATCATTTCAGGTTTAATTCAAGAGACATACCAATGTGTTTGTATTATTCTTTTTTATAAATATTTATGCTTTTGCATTTTCCATTCAGTATTCTAATACAAATAATCTTTATTATCTGACTTTTAAGAACCTTTAAAAAAGGATTTGCATTTTGAGAACATTTGGAATAATCTAATATACAGTGATTAAAGTAAAGACTATAATGATGATGTAAAACCAAATATAGTTGGGTGGAGTAAACTGGAGATTTAAGACATTTTTCTTCTAAGTGTAGACATTCACTAAGGGCTGTGAAGTTGCACACCCTTTATATATGTCATAGTATACATATACCATCATTATCCTACATAGTCCTTTGGCAGACAGACTGGGAAAATATTCAAAGTTAATAAATGACAACTGGAACTAACATCCAGCAACATCCCTATGAATTTCATTATTTATTGTATGCAGTTAATCCATTATTTAAGAAGACACCTATAAAAATGTAATTAGGAATGAAAATGTCTTTCCCTCAGAGGGAAATCTGTCAGAAGGGTGAGGTTTCCTCTTGTGCTTTTTCCAAATTCATTTCCAGTAGGTTGATAAATCCTATGAAAGACACCAGAGCTTCAAGTCCCAGCCTTCTCTAAGATTCAGTAGAAATATATACTCCCTGTATTTTCTCTAAGTGGAGCAGAGAAACAATATCCAGGAAATGAGCCTGGTTAAGTGAGCAGTTTTAGGTATTTGGTTTTATCTGGTTGGTGTCACTAGGGCTATATATGATAGCAAGGGCTATAGCCAAATCAGAAAGGATGTTTTGCTGAAGATACTGAATTCAGGCTTATGGGTTCCTAACATCAGGTAACCCACTGAAGAGCCTTTCCCATTAAACTGACTTCTGTTTGATAGAAAAGAGATGTTTCAATAAAAAGGATAAATAAACTGTAATTAGTTGCTCCAGCCACTTCCTCTTCAATCCTAATTGCTTCACTAATATTCAGTTGGAAAAAATTCCCAACATGAGAGTCTGCATTCAAATGTAATGTCAGAAAAAGACATTCTGAGCTTTCCTTGGACTCTTAACCCTTCCTTTGGATGCTTTTCCTCCTTTGCTTTTGCACTTTACCATTCATAGCAAAAAGGACTCAACCTTTACTTTGAGCAAAAAAACCCAAAGGCAGAAATTAAATGCTGAGACTCCAGAATTCATCCTTGTCATTTTTTTCCTTAAGGAATAAAGCTCTGCAGAGTTTCAAAGTTGCAGTTACATTTAGCTCTGCTTCCATTGCCCTTCTTTTGTCATGTGCACACTTGAGAGAGACAGAGGATGTGTTGAAATGAAATTAACAAACAGCCCCATCCATGGCACGGGCAAGATGAGAATCTCTTCATGGGAAATGTTGTTGTATTGTAAAAAGGGCTTTGTTTTGAACAGGGACTAAATGTCAAAAGGCAGACTTTGGGGTTTATTTCCCAGCATTGAGGTGTGTCCATGAAATTCTACTTCATGAGACAAAAAAATTGAGTTTTGCTCTCCTTGATGCTCCTGCCTGGTCTGTGGGCAGATGGGCTGCCTGTCTCTGCGTTGTCTTGCTTTTTGAGATAGAAGAGATCATAAGAAGATGGCTAGTTGACAAGTCAGATACCCTGGGAAGGGGCCTCCAAAGTCCCAGATGAGCTCTAGGAGCCAGTGAACAGCTACTCTTGTTCCCAAGCAGTGCAGGGAACAGCAAAGCCTGGGAGTCTAAGAATCCAAATTACTGGCTGGGCAGGGAACTCACTGTGGAGTCCACTGCTTGACTGCTGGGCTGCCCCATAGAGTAAGTGAAAAAATTTGGGAAACTGTTGAGTTGCTTACTCAGCTTAGAATAGCCTACAACATCTGAAAAAACAAAGGCCTCCAGATCTCCGGTGTCCTCTTGGAGATTCTGAGCAAAAGACCTCAAAAGAGCTGGCCCACCATGACATGTACAGAGAAACCAAAATTCCAAAGCATAGCTGGGCAGAATTGATAAACAAGCAGCCAGTCCTCTGCTAGAAATGTGCTAAGTTTTTTTTCTGAAGTTGCCAGAGTATCAGCTTTTTCCCCATGGAAAACTCTCAATGGAAATACCATTCACCAGATCTAATTACCTGTCCTGTATCAGCAGACTCCAGAAATGTTCAGGATTTAAAGGAGCTAGGAACTACAATGCCCATTTGCTCTGACAAGACATGTCTGCAAATTCACCCTAGAAAGAGTCCTGCTACTCTGCCCTTTCATAGCAAAAATCCCCTGTTGGTCCATATGCTATTTTTATAAGTTAATTACTTTTCTTTCCACAAATGTCCCCTTAGATGGCTTGAAATCCTGAATTTCCAGGCTGGAAATAACCTACACTCATCAGCCCATTCTCACTTCCATTTTGTATTTTGCAAGAGAACAAAAGATTGCATTTTTCACATTTTTGTCCCATAAATCATTGTCCATTAAACCATTTTTCAGTTTGATGAAGGTTTCAATCAGAAGATGAGGTTATGACTAGACTAGCTGGCAAAATTCCAGTGAAAGCAGTAGATTCAGATTGCATCCTAATGCACAGCAACCACATGGGATCGAGAACAAGAAATACATTTGTTCAGTACAACCCCTTGGACAGCTGCCAGACCTGGTAGATCACTTTGTGTTTGAGTGGCCTAAATTTAATAGCAGAACCTCAGCTTCAAATTGTATTGACTTTGTTTTGCTGAACAAAGAAGTGGGAGCAGCTTTACTTGAGTCCAACCGCAAATTTAGAATCACTTATTTCCCATCAAGAACTATCACTTATGTTACTCCAGGATCTGCTCATACAGGGCTCCTGTGTTTCTACCACAAGATCACAGACCACAGGGGATTTTCAGAGCTTGCTTAGCCCATTGCCACATGTCATGCACTAGAGAGGCAGTGTGTTGGGAAATGTCAGTCATAGAACTGACATGCTACCCTGATGGTCTGTGTGAGCATAGGCTCTCTGCCCACACTGTCGTGATAAGGCTATCACAGATCTGTGGGATGTCTGCTAGACATCCCAAGTCCTCTGATTCAACCCAGATGTAGTTTCCAGGCATTAAAGTCTGAAATTTGTCCTGCTTTACAGCTGAGAGGGCAGCTGACATGCACAGGGCTCTGCCTTGGAATGAGTCATGAGCCAGACAAGAGCTTATTGGTCAAGCTCCTGGGCAATCTTTTTCAGGTGCCTTGCTTGAGCAGGGGTGTTGGGCTGTAAGATCTCCACAGCTCCCTTCCAACTTCAAGCATATTGTGATTATGTGATGAGCTAGATAGTTATAACCATTGCATTACTGTAATTATCTAGTTACAGGGAGACTGGAAAATGCTTTTAATGCTAAGCTAAGGGGACTAAATGGCTTTTTGGAAGGATGAAAGTGCAGAAAAGGAACTCATGTTTCCTGCAAGCACGATAAAGAAATTTCAGTGCCATTTGTGAGCTCAGTGGGTAGCTGAGAGAAATTTGTTTGTATCCCAGAAATGAGAAGATAAATTTGAATATTAATTCAATGCATTTATTCATTTTGTGGCATGTATGTGTTTCTCAGATAAAAACCCCTAAAATTGTTGGTAACTAACAGTCAAATCTAGAAGTAATGTGCTCATAGGCTTGGTCATGCCTTTAACTAGGAATGAAAAAACATATTTCAAGTCCTTCCAGTCTACAGCCTTATACTGCTTTCATTTGGATTCTCTAGCACTGGAAGACCTTTGAAAATCCAAATTAAGAGGTAAAACATTCAATATTACTTGTTTAGAAAAATAAAAGCAGCAGCAGTCTACTGACACAACTGCCAAATGCAATCTAAAATGTGAAATAATATTCTTCATAACAGCATGTTAAGTTTCCTCATACAGATTCTCTATTGCCAATCTTACATCTATCGGACAAGTACTTTTAAGTATGAATTTGGGGTTTATAGTAATTTTCAAGTAAGGGACATTCAGAGCAGAGAGATACTCATGTGATGTAAATTTTTATACTGATAAAAATGCAGAAATTAAAAAAAAAGTGTCTGAACTCAAAGGTCTCATGCTGCACAGCACAGCTGGAGCTGATATGTCACAGAAGACATTCCAGACAAGCACAATGGATTAGTGTTGCTGTCTGGATATCCTTGTGTTGCTCCTTGTTGGAATAGCAAGGCTCTGCTCTCTACACTTGGGAGAATATCCTGCTTCTTGAGACTGTCCTCAAAGGCTGATGGGAAGACACCCTCCTAAATTTTTTTGGTATGACATTCTTTTTGGAGATTTAAATACAAAATGCCAAGAAAGCAAGGCATTAAAAAAACCCCCAAAAAGTCACCTCCAGTTCCAAATGTGAAGGGTGATAATGAAGTTCACATAACATATGGGAAATGGTACAGCTTTGTTTAGCCACTTGGCTTTCAATGTAGACTCCATGGTGCAAACAATGCTCAGTTGATCTATCAAAAGAAAGAAAATCATGACCATATATAACAGTAACAATTAAATGCTTATTCTCCATGATCACATAACATATGGCTTTGTGCTAGAACATACACAATCCCAAAGGACATTATGTGAATATAAAAGATTGGTGACTCATGATTCCCTGGTTCTGTTCTCTGGCAACAACTCTTCGAGAACAGACACACATACAGAAATATGGGATTTTCTTTCCTTCAACTTAATGCATTACTGACAGCAGTGTTTAGGATCTTTATTAGCAAAAATATGCATAAATATACTTGTAACATTGAACTCCAGGTTGCAGTCATGAGCTAAGAACCTGGATTGAAGCACAGGATCTTTGCATAATGAGGCAGCTTTGAGAATGTTTTCTTTTTGTATTCTGTTTTGTGTGATGCTTTTGTTTTGATTTGTTATTCATTCATGAGATAACAAATAAAGGATGGGGCAAGAATATCTCACTTTGATTTGAACAAATCATTAGATATACTGTTGCTGTTAGCCACAGACTTCAGTGTCAGCCACAGACTTTTTAAGCCTGCATACTCTTACCATTTGTCTGCTTCTTGAGGAGTTTCTTTCTTCACCCTTGCTTGGACCCCACTCTTTTCTTGCCAGCTTCCTTTCATCTTGTGCCTGTTTTCCTTGCAACTCCTTTTAGCCCTGCTTGGCAACTAGTAAACATTTTATGTGCTCAGCTAGAGAAGGATGGTGACAGGGGTGCTCAGCAGTTTCCTTTGCCTGCTTTCTTTGCCTAGGCAGTTCTTTACAAGTCTGGACCATGGAAAGTGTGAGCTCTGCTGCTCTCGACAAGAGTGGAGAAGCTTGGAATCAGAAGTGACATGATTTGTACAGGGGTTCAGGCAGGTCCTCTGAGGACAGGCAGAGGGTACAGAAGGAGGGAATATCTCTCCTGGATGGGAGTGATGGCAGCCAGATTCTGACAAACGTTACCAGTAAGTGCACAAAGCTACTGAAACCTTCTACCAGGAGGAAGCAATGTGTCAAACATCCTTCTCCAGGGTGGGAGTAGCTGCCTCCATGGCTACAGAAGAGTCCTGGCCACAGAGCACTGCCCTTCATGTGCCTGCGTCCACAGCCCAGACTCACCTTTCTCCTTTCCACAGCAGATTGCCATCTCCCCAGGCATATTTAACACCCAAAGCAGTTTGGTAACATTGTTGAATGTTTTCAAATGAAAGTCAAGTTAGCAAGATTTACACAATAATTTGTACCCAAGCTCTTGTCCTTGCTTTGTTAATTATTCATTTTGAAGTGTCTCTATCTAAATATGGGTACTGCAAAGGCTTTTCTTTTTTTTCATTACCTGTGTGTGTGTACATAAACAGTATGTTTGAGTATGTGGATGCCACACGTGGCTGATAAATTGAGCTACCTGTGGCTGGCTCCATCCTTAGATTGGATGAGAAATTAAATTTCTGTGAATTTTATATCTTCCAGTAAAAATAGTGAATATTTGATTTGACTTGGAAGTCTCCCCATCTGATTCACTTGTGGGTTATAGTAGGAATAAATAAGTACTAGATGAAGAACTTCTTCTGTGGCAGGCTGTTGTTGACTGATGAGTGACAAACATAGATGTTACCAAAAAAAACTGAAGTATACAAAAATATTTTTGTAGTAGTCACCAATTTCTGATCATAATATCATTTGCAAATCATGTTCTAATTCTCTAATTAACTACTTCTCCGATTAATCTGCCTGCTGTAATGCTTTCAGTTACCTGCCTTCAAAATGTTCAGGAGAACCTGTCCTTCAACTGCCCTCCCTGTGACAGTTAAGTTTCTCCACAGAGGTGTAAAGGGAGGCACAGAGCTATTGAGTTTGCACAGCAAATCTGTAGCAGAGGCCGTGGAAGAATCTCAGATTCATTATTTTCCCTCCAGCCAAATCACAAGCTGCTTTTCTTCAGTGGTATCAGCCTCAGGACTGTGAACCGGCCATGTCACTGGGAAAACAACCATGATAGTTTGTCCAGGAATTAAAAATCCCATGCTCCACAGCTGTTGATATTTTGCTTCCTGAGCCAGACTTAGGCAAAGTATCAGTAGTTTATAAAGCAGATCTTTAATCTTTCCTGCCTCCATTCAGCTAAAGCTGTAAACAGCTTGCATTGTGTAATTTTTCTGTGCTGAACTGGACTGAGTGTGGCTGCAGCTGTTATTGAACTAAGTAACTGTAAACATTTGATTGTCTAAAAAGTACTGAGAGGTCTACTTCACTCTCCATTGCAATCAGCAGTGCTGAACCACAGGAGCTTTGCTGTGTGTCTTCTGGGGTCTGATCTGAATTAAGAGCTATTAGATGCATAGAGTCCCAGCTCTGGATTTTGGCTCTGACACTAAAATCATGGCTGCAGGTGAGGCAGCAGATTACTTTACCCAGAACTTTCCAGTTCACTGGGTAAAGTTTGGAGGTCCCCATTTCAGTGTAAAATGTTCAAATGCTAAGACATAAAACCATGTATGAAGTGCAGACATCTAATTGGCAGGCTGCAGTAACATGCTGGCCAGGTCAGAGATTTATACTAGCCTGCACCATGATTAGGTCACTGGCAACCTGTGGAAACAAAGCAGGTTGTACTACAAAGTAAAGGAGTTGCTTTCCAGGTCCTGAGGAGAGGGCTGAAGTTTGCCAAAACATCCAGAAATCTTAGAAACAGGCAAGTGAAGGCTGACATAAGTTCTTTATCTGAGACGTTTTATCTTGTCTGCCAAGTCCTTAGCTCCTGAAACAAAGAAACTGTTTTATTTCATGCAGAGCATAGCATCTAAAGCCAAAAGCTAAAGATGATTTTGCCATGTCAAGCTTCGCAGGTCTGTGTGGCTGCCAGGTCCTTCCCAAAGCCACAATCCTGGCACAGGTTCAGAGCCAGTGTGAGCTTCAGTGACAGGAATGGGCCACAGGCATGCAGTGGTACCAAGTGATGGAAGGGGTGAAGGTGTTTTCCACACTGGTCTCCAGATGCTAATTTCTTAGAGAAAAGGTCAAATCTGCTTGAGGAATGCAAGAACAGGAGTAGGAGTTCAGAGCACAAATCCAAGGGGATCCAAAGAGAGAAAAAACTGTCAAGGAAGACAGAGAAATAGAGGTTTCAAAGCATAGAGCAGGCAGCCATGCATAGAGAAGGTCCTGTGAGGCCATATGACTTACAAGAGAGCTAAATAAGAGTTGTGAAGCCCCATTTTGTAAGCATGCCAGGCTTACACTTAGGCAATGTATTAAAGTAAGCAGACCTGCACTGATAGGTGAGGCTGACTTTTGCAAGCCATTGGTCAGGCCCATGTTAACTGTCAAGACACACATACACGTTGAGGGCAACTGGTTTTGGGGATAGAAGATGTCACCAGTTTTCTTCATGGCTGAGTGGGACAATTCCAGAGTCAAAAGGAGACACTCAAGGGAAGGGGCTTCAGGAGTAATCACCATCCTCACCATTCTGCTTTGCAAAGGATGTTCTGAAATACAGCACTTTACAGGTTGAATACTTTTTTCCCTCATTATTTATCACTTTTTCATCATGTTTATTATTTTGTGCTTGTTGATTTCATTCCCATATTTTTTAAGTGCTTACAACCAGAATCCTGCTCTGGCAGGGGGATGGACTAGATGATCTTTTGAGATCCCTTCCAACTCCTAACATACTGTGATACTGTGAACCTCGAAGCTCAGCACCACCAGCATACATGCTGTTGTATTTCCTTGGAGTAGCTAGCTGTTTCCTTACAAAGACACAGTTGGTGTTAGTGGATTCCTCTATAATGGACAACTGAGATGATTCCCTTCTCTTTGGAAATCTTCTTTGCATTCTGAGGCATCTTGGTGGAGTTTCTCCTCATGTTGATGGGTAGCTGAAAATGTATATTTGCCTTCACAATGATGTTGATTTTTATTGTTTTGCTTTTCTGATTGAAGGCATATGCTGATCTCATAAGCTGAGTCCTGTATGGATTGGCATCTTTCAAGTAGGCAAAATAATACTGAAAAAAGATATGGAATTTGAACTCTGAATGATGAATCAAGTTTTATTTAATAGATGAGCTTAGATGAGCCATGCTATATAAGACAATGGTGGATTGGGCCCAAGAACCAGATAAATGTTATTTGACATCACCTTACATTTAATAATAATAAATGAAAATATATAAAATATGTTGACTTAGCCCCTGATCCTAAAAGCCATTGATTCCTATCAATATAGAGCTATCAAAGAATTTCAGAGCTGGAAAGAATTGATCACCCTCTCTACAAAATCTTCAACAGAAACACTTCAACCAGGCAAATATGAGAGCTACAGTGGCTGCATGACTCATTTGATACATAAATGTCACGTGGCCAATGATGAAGGCTTGTGCTAATAATGATGTACAAAAAGCTTGAATGTTAACAAAGCAAGAAGTGAAAAGGAAACTTTTCCATTCTAAAGCTCTTGAACTGACAAATGTACCCTTAACATTATGAAAACAATGGAACATGCTCTCTGAAGTCATTGTGTCCAATATGTGCTCCCCTGTGGGATGAACTGAGTGTTGCTGAACAGAAAGGTAGTTTTAGAAAAAAGGTTTTTATAGTCCCTAAAGAGGTTTGAGATGACTATAGGCTTACTTCTACCATGAGAAAAAAAGGATGTCTCTGGCCTAACCAGTGGCAAACTTACAGCAGCAATTAAAAAGAAAAAAATTACAATAAGCAGTAATTTTAAGAGGAGAAAATAGAAATCAATATATTTTTATTAGATTCTTATACCATCACACACAGTTAACTTCTGTCCAGAAATTCTAAAGCTGAGATTCTCTTTGGTCTCCTGATACTAATTTTAAATAAATCTTTGAAAACTGAGGATATTTCAGAAAATTTCAGTGTGCTAATGGTATGCCAATATTTAAGAAAAGTACTACACTGTGTTCAGATGAAAACTACTTGATCTGAATTAGATCTCAGACAGAATAGCAGACAAATTGATACAGATATCAAATGATGGTTAAAAAAATGGGGCTATAAATCATAACATCATAATGCATAAAAATTATTGTTAAACAAAAGTTATATAAGTCTTTGATGAGGTTTAATGACTAAAGCCAAAGAGCTGTGTAATGGACTGTACTTAGACTTTGTAAAGCTATTTCCTTACTATGGCATAGTATTTGAAATTAGCACTGAACAGTAGCAGCACATTTTAAATGGATTAAGGGTTGTGTGTGAGGTGAATCTCACAAAACACAATGAAAAATTAATTGTCACTGGAGAATCATTATCAAATTAATTATTTCAAAGGGCATGCTCCAATGAGCCATGGTTGGGCTGGTAACGTTCAATATCCATAACATGGAGGAGGAAAAATAAAATAGACAAAATTTGCCAGTGTTACAGAACTGGCAGTCAGGTACAAAAATGAGAACATAGCAGCTGGAAAACAGGTCACAGTGAATTTACAGCTGGTGATTAACTTGCCACATGAAACTGGGACACAGCTGAGAAGACCCAGAAGAGTTGCAGAGTGATTTTGCTTTGAACATGTCAGACATTAAAGATTCAATGCTGCTGTCAACCAGTCACCAAGAAAAATGAAAAAATTAGAGGGAGAATGTAAAAAAGAGCAACAGAGACAATTACAAAGAAGGAGAAAGTATTCCTACTGTGATATTCAAACTGCTTCAGCTGTTTAGATTATCAAATATCTTAGCTGATCTGTTTGAATACTTTCATATCTAGGGTAAGGAAAATACTAAATTTTTTACTTAATCCATACAAGGAAAGACAAGAAGAATTTGTGGCCATATGTTTTTAACAGCACATAAGGAAAACTATTAAGAGAATTGGTAGGTTCTTCACTTCATGAAGTCAACAAGCTGGGCTGCCTATGTCAAAACTTGGGGTGACAGGGGTGGGGAAAGAAGTTCTCCTCCACAACAGAACCATGAGACATGAATGCCTCCCAGATGCCTTTAAATCCAAACTAGCCCTGTGGCAGTGGGGAAGCTGCTTGGCCATATTACTTCACTCAGATTCTTCCTAGAAGGCAGTTAGTGAGCTCTGGAAAAACCTTAAACAATGATCTCTGACTTGTTCTTTGTTGTTTTCTAAATATAATACAACTTGTAGATTAGGAATAAAGTTTCAAACAAGAAGCCTTCCCATGTCACAGAATCACAGAATGTTAGGAGTTGGAAGGGACCTCTGAAGATCATCTAGTCCACCCCCCCTGCCACAGCAGGATTCCCTAAACCAGGTCACACAGAAGCACATCCAGACAGGTTTTGAATCTCTCCAGAGAAGGAGACTCCACAGCCTCTCTGGGCAGTCTGTGTCAGTGCTCCTGCACCCTCACTGTGAAAAAAAATCTTCCTGTATTCACATGGAACTTCCTATGCTTTAGCTTACAACCATTGCCCTTGTCTTGTCACTGGGCTTCACTGAGAAGAGCCTGACCCCATGCCCTTGGTTCCCCAGACAAAGATCTGGATGCTGGTGATGTTTGTCACTAACTCTGAACTTCATGTCTGGGAAAGTATCCATCACAGTGAATAAGACAGGCAACAGTGTGGTGGGACACCTGCAGCCATTTTAAACTTTTTTTGTCATTCAAGAGAAGTTACAAGTCCACTGGCATCTTATGCAGCTCTCCAGAGACCAGTAAAACCCCCCAAAGTCCTTTTCTGCTCCCTTCCACCATTCCTGTCTATGTTGATGAGTCTGAAAATGCTGATTTAGGTATAGAGATGGTCATTTAAGTGACACACTTGTGGAAGTCACTTAGGAACTCACAGACATCCAAAAAGCTTGCTGGAAACTAAGAGACCTGGCTAGTGTTTCAAACCCAGGAGGTGCCCTTGGGATGGGTATTTTGCAGTTGGCAGTCAACTGCCTCATAAGTCATGACTAGACCAAATTTATTAAAGGTAAATCAAGCAGTAGAGGATTTATTGATTGTTGGTTAATTGCTGAATCAATGCTAAGGATTTTTTTTCATACAGAGAATCAGTTGCCAGACCTCTGCCTGACAGCAAATTTAGACTCATTTGGGGTTTTCACCTGGACAAGCAACATTACTTGGATTTGGGAGGTGCTACTGAAAGAAGCAATGCTAATAGCAGTCCATTCTCATCCCTGAGCTTGTGGTTATGTGGAAGTGTGAACTGAGAAGAAAGGGGTGCAGGACCTCAGGGGAAGTTAGGAAAGATACATATTTTGGATGGCCAGTGTATCAAGCCCTTCAGAGGAGGTGGTACATAGATTTCAAGGTGAGCATGCTGAGAATCTGGGAGGCTGTAGACTTGCTGTGAAGCTTTGGGCCTGGGTTATTTTTGTCTCAGTGCAAAGCACTTTTTAATAGTCAAATATGTGTTTTGTGTTACTGAGAAACATATTCCTGTCATGTCAAGGAAATTCAGTTTCCAAACTGAGTATTGCAATCCATGATACCATGGGTCCAGCATATGCTGTCATCATACCTACTTTGGGCACCCTTCACAGGAGGATCACAAGTTTTTAATAGCCTTTGTCCTGGGATTTATCTGAGTTACTGTGGGATAGTAGACCAGTGCTGATGGTGTCTGCTCTTTCTTTCTAGCACAGGTGAGGCTCTAGTGGCATGTGCTCAATTGTTTTCTTATATTAGGTATCTGAAAAGTAAATTTCATTTTTTACAGTTTTTTTGACAACAGAAAAATATCAGAATTTTTAAAGGTACTTACAATAGCTTTTCATGAAGTGCTGTTATTTTAAAAGCTTTGCTTAGTGCTTGCTGGCACCTTTTTCTCCAGTTGTAACAATTTTACAGGCATTTCATGGCTTTGGGTCTCTGCAGTGTGCCCACAGGGATATTTTTGGTCAGAACTGGGAATAAATGCTGAGAACCAGACTGTATTCAGCACCTCCTAATAAAAGGATCATTTTAAGGAATTGTTAAATAGTAGGTACATGCTGCTGGTTTTAGTTGTTTCTGTGAAAAATGAACCTTATCCTTTAGGAATCTGTTCTGTTACTCAGAATTATGTTAGTGAAGACATCACTTGACCTTTTTTTTTGTTTTTGGCCAGGAATCTAGCCATTCTCCACAAAATTATCTCTGTCTGAGAAGTGAATCAATCTCAGCAGGGCCTTACTTCTGTCCTGTGGATGACACATAGCAAAAAGCATGTGTGTGGTCTGCCAGAACCCATGTGCCAGTGCTTGAAATGGTGCACATCATGCAGTTTTCCATGCAAAAATAAATAGGCTTATTTAGAACCATGGATCCTTTTACTGCCAATAAGCATGCATGCACCATTGTAATGCAGTGTGCTGTACCTGCAATTCAGAGGGTCATTCCTGAAGAAAGAGACAGTTCAAGACTAGCCCTCTGCTCCTCACTGTCAAAACCCTATAATAAACCACTACTGCACTCTGCAATACATTTCTGGGGCAATACTGAACTCTGTTCTGCCCATACACTCTCCTCTCAACCTGCTGAAAAAGTTGTCCAGGAACACTGTGTTAGGTAATGTTGTTTTTAGACAGGATTAAAATGAAGAAGCAGTGTGCTTTCAGAAGGGAGCAAAGCCCATACAGAAGAGGAAGAGTTAATTTCTGCTCTTAGCAAAGGTGTTGAAATTAATGGTCATAAATTCATTTACTTACTATCATGTCATAACAAAAAACTGAAGCCAGAGGCAATGCCATTTTGCCCATTCTCACTGAACTGTGGCTCATTAGTTATTTAATGTTGCTTAGCAGGGTCTGTTTACATCTACAGAAATATAGCTAATTCAATGAGTCTCTTCTCTCTGCACAGACATCCCAATATTCTTGCTCATCTGCCCATGCCCTGTGGGTTTGCCATCCATGTGCTGTATACAGAGCTGAGCACATATGCTTGTTTTGATGAAGAAAACCGAAACTGTTGAGATTCTTTCCAGCTACACTGGCATTCATCTATCCTATTTCAGACCAAGCCAGAAAATATTTCACCATAATTCACCCTATTTTTTCTGGTTTTATGAGCCCACAGATCAGAATCATATAACTCAGGTCCAGGCCTCTTAGAAATGCCACATTTGAAGAATACAGTTGAAATCTCTTTTCAGCCAAGCCATCACTCTTTCAGGCACTCTATTTTGATGCAGATTGAAATTAACTTTCCAAAAGTTATTCTTATGTGTTTCATTCCCTAGGTACTTTGCTGCCACTGACACCAGGCACACATTGTGACCTTGTGTTCGACGGCAGCTGATGGACCACAGTGGGACAGCACTTCAACAATGTGGAACTTTGGGAACAACTTGCTGGGTGCTTTGAAGAGGCAGCAGAAGACCGTAAGGTAGTTAACAAGCAGACTGGAGTTTTCCTGAGCAGATTGGTACTTCCAATCTGACATGGACTAGGAGTGCCCTGGCATTTGGATTATCTCCATCTGTTTGCTTTTCTGTGCAGTGATGTGGTGAGGTTCCACAGTGACCCTTCCTTAGCTGACTCACAAGCTAATTACCAGAACAGCCCAATGTGTGTGTTACGTGTTTGTTTTCTTTTATCTACTTTCAAGTCTTTATTAGTGCTGATGGTAGGAACAAACCATAGTATTTCATAACACATTCTGTATATCTTCAGCTAAGTGGTGCATTTCATAATAGCAACATAAGTAGGCAAATAAATAGAAACATCCAAACTGATGTTTTTCTAGTACTTTATGGCTTTAACAGGAAACTTTAAGTCTGATTTAAGGAGACTTGCTTGTATTCCCCAAATGGTTTTCCAAGGAAACTTAACAGATGTGATAACATTCTCTTTAATAGAATAAACCCTTGAGACAAATGCCATCCTAGGATTTAGTCTTACTCAAACCAGTGGTTGGCATTATTTCCAGTATAGAATTGAAAGTACACAAATTGCCAGCTTAAAACTATACTTTAAAACTCCTTTCCAGGCACACTAAATATTACATTTGCTTTACTCAGGACATATTTCCTCAGCAGCACGGGAATATAGTCTTGAATAGGTCTCCTATTTCCATGAAGCTCTTTCTTTAAATCCTTTCCCAGTGAATTTTGCAGTCAAGGAGCCAAGCAAGTAAGTGAATGAATTGTTGGCAATTTTTTTGAGTGCACTGCATGGTAAATGACTTTAAGATCTCAACTTTATACTCATTTTCAGATCTTTACATGATTTTTATGTAAACTGAAAGGACGCTTAAGAATGCCTCCTCTTACCCCATCCTCTAGGTGTGCATGTACAAACACACACACATTTCCAGAATTTCAAATCTATATTTTAGCCAATGAAAATTCAAGGAGAGCCAGCTCATTACCTTAGAAAAAATACCATGATGTGCCACTGGACTAATATTTATGAGGTGCAAATTCTTATCACAAACCCACAGTTACAGTTCTGTTTCATCAAGGTTCTCCATACATGGCTTCCCCACATATCAAGGGTGCTGAAAACACAGCTATTATTAAGAGAAACTAGATTCTGCTCAGCAAAAGGACTTGCTTTCTTGGCACCAGAAGACCCTTTCTCTCACCTTGCAGGTATTTGAATCACTGCAGTTTGGCCTTCTCACCTAGACTGAAATAACAAATTGGAAACCAAGATGGAACAATACATTTTTTTGCCCTTTCCCCCCCACTAAGTTCCTGCACATACCAGAATGAACCAGAGGGATGAAGCACAAATAAGCAATTGAGAATTGATTTAATTGACATCCTGAGGTAAATAACAAAGCTGTAAAAATAAATCAAACCACCCCACTGAACAGGAATGAATAACATGATTTAACTCAACTAAACCCCCAACAATAACAGCAGCATCTTTCATAGTTTCTAGGCAAGGAAGTTTCAAGCCAGCAAAATATTTTCCAGTTTATAAAAGTTTAAAAACTGCCAGGGGATACGTCCTGGCCTTCCCAGCAATGGAGCAAGAGTGAGCTCCAGAAAATCACATGGAAAAAACATAAGGGGAGCAGATTTTCCAGGCACTAATTCAGTGCAAAAGGGGTCTCTCTTCCAATATAACAGAGTACTGATGTGTTAGTGGTCTCCTTCCTCACATCACTGAGCCCTGCTGGATGGATTGCAGGGGGTGTCTTTCCAAATACCATGATGTCCAAAGAAAAGGAAAGTTCTCTCTTCTCTAGTATCAATCAATTGAGTATTAACAAATGGTTGTATAGAAGGTCACGGGTTTTGCTGCAGATTTTTTGCTGCAAGAGAACACAGGAATATTTGCTATAAGCACTTTTGCATATAACCCTTATGGAAAAAATATGATAGGGTTTAATAGAGTGATAGTCTTCCTACAGAATTTAAAAATCACTTTATAGAGTTGTATAGGAGGGATACAAATGCTGGATAAAGTAATTTCTATTTGGCCATTTAGGCTTCACTCTTATTACATTCCAAAGGATTTTTTCCTTAAGTGAAGAAAGCTGAATACAGTGTACTGGATGCTCCTGCAATTTACTTAATAAAATAAATCTGAATGAGCTTTTTAGATATATACAGTCTTCAAAGGGTTGCAGTTATTACACTGTGCCTTTACTTTTACATATTTCCATGAGACTGATGTGTATGAGCTGGCATCATTTTCTTGTAGTATATTTTCATGATCTTTTCATTCATTAGAAAAAGACAAAACACTAAGTCAAGGGAAAAAAAGTATATATGCTGTTTCTGGTCTGCGTCCTC
The DNA here is from genome assembly GCA_013399015.1 of Galbula dea. Lineage (NCBI taxonomy): Eukaryota > Metazoa > Chordata > Aves > Piciformes > Galbulidae > Galbula > Galbula dea. The sequence continues at coordinate 2,110,219 of VWZX01012694.1, forward strand.
CTTTTTCCTCTGACTCTGTTCAGCTCCTTTCTGCTTTGTCTCCTTTTACATTTGGGGAAGATTTGTACAGTGTACCTCCTGGTAAGAAAGTTTACCAGCTACTGGGAGCTTTTATCCAATACTATGAAAGCCATTCAGTCCCCAGTACACAGGAAAATGGCTTGCAAGTCCTCGGTGAAATGATTTGTTATTCAGACCTCTTCTTATTGACAATAGCCCAGTAATCTTCCAGCAACTAATTAGAGCTATTCACCCATTTATGATATTGTGATATACTAGTAAAATCCACTGTGCTGTCTCTGGAAGAATCCTCAGTCGTTCCCCTTGGCACTTGGGTACTTTTTGACCATAACTATCTGCCTCCTGTGTTCTGCCCTTACTGATTGATTAGTCATATTCAGAGAATAGGGCATAAGTTCATAGAATGGCCCAGTTTAGAGGGGACCTTAAAGATCATCTAGCTCCAAACCCCCTGCCATGGGCAGGGATGCCACCCACCACTAGACTAGGTTGCCCAGGGCCATGTCCAACCTGGCCTTGAACACTGCCAGGAACAGGGCATCCACAACCTCTCTGTGCAGCCTGTTCCAGTGCCTCACCACCCTCTGAATAAAGACTTTTTTTCCTAAGGTCTAATCTAAATCTTCTCTCCTTCAGTTTAAAACCATTCCCCCTTGTCCTTTTGCTTTCTTCCCAGGTAAAGAGTCTCCCTCCCCCTTTAGGCGCTGGAAGGCCACTGTAAGGTCCTCCCAAAGCCTTGTTTTCTCCAGGCTGAACAATCCTATGTCAATTATACATTGACTTGCTTTAATTGCATTTACATTTTCAAAATTTTTATTCTCATGGAAACCTGATTTTTAGAGATCCACTTGCAAACACCTCCACTGTAGTGTAGGTAGTTTGATGTGATCAGTGTCAGGATCATTGTCACGATCATGGTCAATGCTGGATGTTAGTGTTGTGAGACAAGACTCCATGATTTGGAAAGTCCAAAGTTGAATGCCCAGCTGACCTTTATTTGAGACATCCAAGCTACTACAGTTTTCACTAATGGGTCAGAAACCTTGTGAGAAGATTGTTTCAGGAGAGATTTATCATGTTCTTTACCCAAAGGGTGGTGAGGCACTGGAACAGGTTGCCCAGAGAGGTTGTGGAGGCCCCATCCCTGGCAGTGTTTAAGGCCAGACTGGATGTGGCCCTGAGCAACCTGGTCTGGTGCGTGTGGCATCCCTGCCCATGGCAGGGGGGTTGGAACTAGATGATCTTTAAGGTCCCTTCCAACCTGAGCCATTCTATGATTCTATGTTTCTTTTTTCCAGTCAGTATGGGGGAAAAAACAGTCTGAAGATTAGTCAGAACTCTGAGGTTGATCTTGATCAACCCCAAATAATGAACCAGTGTTACACCATTTCTCCTTTGGAACAACAAGAAGTCCCAGGTTTGCATCTGTTTTTGTTTCATGCAGGAAAAAAATGTTGCCTGCCAAGTAGAATAAACCTTGGGGAACTGCTTCTGCAGTTTTGAAACCACATCAAGTGCCAATGCTGACCTCTGCTCTCATTGCATACATGTGTGTGATGAAGGTTTCTACTTTTCGTTTTGCTTTGAAGACAGCAAAAAAAAAATAAAAAATTGGAACCCAGTCATTCAGCTTGGTTGTCTGTTCCTGAGGCTCTTACTAGAAAGTAAGAGCTATTTCTAGTCCAGATTTTGCTGCTTAGGGTCTGTTGCTGTAAACTATAACTATGTGCCATCCCTATTGTCTCCTCAGAAGAGGAATGCCTGACACATCAGTGGCTCTGCATAAACTGTAATAAAAATAAAACCAGTGAATCTGAGGTGAAAACTTTCCTCCACTAAGGACCAAAGATCCCTGAAGTCAGGAGCTTCATCTGAATTTAAGAATTATTTATATGAAGCAGATGGAGATGTGTGTCCTTCTGGTGTGACATCTGACCCTGGAGGTGGTTTTTATTAAGATCCACAATAGGAAGTGAAAGAATATGTTGTTAAGTTCAGTAGATGCTGCTGCTGCTGCAGATCAACTAAGTAATTTAAAGTAATCGTTAGGACACTGAACAGCACTGTTACCTGCTGACAGGCTGCATTACTTTGCTGTATGGAAATGCAGTGAACAATCTCCACCCACAACACTAGCTAAAAGAATTATTCCACTGAATCTCAAGAGCCACTGACACCTCAGCTGTGCAGTGCTCGCAATGAAGTTGTGAAATAGATGCAAATGCCCTTGGAGTTCCAATATCACATCATTGATGAGCACTGATCTTAAAAGCAGGAGGTGACATCTATTGTAGATTGGTGGATAGAGTGTCACCTCCTGCCTTAACTAGGCACTGGGGCTGCAAACAAAGAGCTTACTCCTTCCCAAGACTGGACTGTGGGCTGAATCTTGTCCCGGTTGTCTTTGCAATAGAGTATCTGGGAGACGCTTCTCCCTTTATCTGCAGGAAACATACTGCTCAGGTGCAAGTTCCAGCATGTGAGAAGATGAAAACAAAGGGAGAGCCTCACCATGAGCCTTGCAAGAAGCACAGCCAGGCACACTGATGGCAGCATTTGCAGAAAATGAGACTGGCTGTGCTTTTTGGAGAAGAGCTAAAGGGGGAAGCATTTTGTTGGCTTCATACAGTGTAAACACTCTGCAATGTGAATGTGAATGTTTTTAGTCTTTGTTACTGAACCCCAGAAATACAGCTATTAGAGAAAATTATTGTTATGCAGTCATTTAATAAATCATGATATTTCTTGTTTCTCTCAGTGAGAACTAGAAGTTGGAAGTAAGGAGAGGTTCAGCAAGTTTGTGGTGAAGGCACGATGATCCATGAACTATAGTCTGGGAACTAGGTGCCCTCTGTCCCAGGAGCTGTAAGGATCTGAAATGTGCAAAGGCTAGTTCCAAGGATGACAGACTTCAAGTACTCAGCCATGCCTTTCCTGGTACCCTCTGGGGATCCTAATCAGTCAACTAAAAGATGAGGACAAGAGACATTTGCAAATTTCATGCTGTCTTGAAAAGGACATTTTTAACATATGTGTATATAGTATTTTTAAAATAATCAGCAGAAACAATAAGTAATTTGGTTTTATTTCTGTGTTCGAGGCCTCTTGTTTCTATTTGCCAAATATCTGAATCAATAAAATGAGTGATTTAGGGGGGAAAAAAGTCACAGAAATAGAAATACTAGAAATAGAATGCAGCAGAACAGCCATGCTGAGATAAAGAGCTTGACAGGAGGGAGACAGCAATGAGGATTATGGGACACTGCTGCACTCCCTGTGAACCAGATCCAACTCCTATTAGTTTGTACTATTTAAGAACACGTACGGGAATTGTTTACGGTCAGGGGAATGAAGTAGAAGGGAAGACAGGAGCCATCTCCTTTGGCTGGCCTTTCCCAGGGAGCCTGATACACTTGTGACTCAGAGAAACAAACACAATGAAATCCTCCCAGTCCTCATCTTGAAGGTTGTGTAACTCTGGTCAATTAGACACATTTATTTACTTTATTTGCTTATATTTCAGTTAATATCTGAATGATTCTGTTCTGTATTTGGGAATTTGTCTGGACCTCTTTGTTTTCCTTTTTTACATATATATTTTTAATCTTAGAAGTTCTGAAAATTGGTTGAGCTGGGGAAATTCCCACAAGATACAACCTGGAACTACAGAAGGCTTAAAGGAGGGATCAAGGTGCCAAGACTATAAAGGCCAGTGTGGAAAATAAATGAGGAAGAAGGCACAGAGGGCAGCTTTTGTTGTGCAGGCTTGGGGGCAGATTTTTTGTTTCAGGACCTGCAGGAACAAATGGCTGTTTGGGACAGGGAAAACGCACCCCCCTACACATCCAGGAACTCTATTCCTGCACATGGCCAGGCTGTGCCCTGTCCGCTGGGGTGAATAAAACAAACCCTGCCTCAGAAGAATGGGAAACGGGGTCTTACGCAATCACCTCTGCCACTAGAAGAAATGAGTTTCCTTTGCTTCTCCTGCTATCTGTAATATTTTGGAGCTTGTTTGAGAGTTCCCACTCCCATCAAATGAGGTGTGGCCAGAAATGAAGAAGACAACAGTTTTATTTTCATTGTTCCTTCATGCTTATTACTGTGGCAGATATAAAAGTGTCTCTAACAAAAAATGAGGGAGAGATCCTCCAGTGAGGACAACAGGTGGAGTAGGAGGCTCCATCCTTTTTCCATTGTTTTGGTTCTGAAAGCTACCAGCCTGGGTGGGAACAGCTGCTGCTCCTCTCCTGGGGACACCTACACCTTTGTAGTAGCTTATAGGACACATGAGCACTATCTGAGTATTCCTGGGCTGAGCTGGGGCTCCTGTTCAGACCCTACTGCCCTACCTGATCCCCATAGGAACAGCCCCTCTGAGGGGGTCTCCTCTGGAGGCACTCAGTTTCCTGGCTGGGCTGGGAAGGCTCCCCAGGTCACAGGTTCTCTCTCAGCATGAAGGTCAGTAGAGATCTCAGTGAAGTAATGCAGTGAGACAAACAATAAAATGACTCATAATAAATAGACATAACTTCAGTTGTAAAATGAGTTTAGCATTCCCACCCCTTCCTCGCCTTCTCTGCTAGCATAATGAATGCACTCATTGTCACTGCCTTTTGGAGATTTTGAGTGTGTTCTGGCAACAAAGCTCTCTGAGTCATAAGCAGGAACAGATTAATATTAATAACAAATGTCTACAATTAAACTATGAAGGTTACCCCTCTCTAACAGATATACTCTCAAGATGTGCACAAGCTGGAATCCAAAATTGCTACTGATACTTTGGATTTAGCCTGACTCCTATCTCCTTCCAGGAGCACAATAAAATTAGATGTTCCCATTATGAACTTAATCTATAGCTGGTTTCAAATACTTTTACACTCTGGGAAGAAGGAAAGGAAAACAACCCTGAATCTCACTGTGAAAGTTCTTTGGCTTAAAGCTTATTTTTTGCTTAAGTGATGAGCCATCACTGGGTATGTTTAATTAGCAGATACATATGTCCCATATACTGTAGTGGGCCAATCGAATGCTGCATAACATCACAATTTTTTCTTCAAAACTCACAGGTGCTCATACAATAAGCACAGTTTTTAAACTGTCTAAATGTAATATAAAGTGAAACTGAGAGGAGAGAAAACAGTCAATAAATGACATTTATGAAAGCATTTTCCATAAGGTTAAAATCCTGGCAGAGCCAGTGGTATGTTAAGGCAAGACATGCTTTGCCAGAAATGGGTTTTGGTGAAAGATGCACATAAGGAGGACATTTCTGTAGCTGGTGGATGGATCCTGTGCTCACAGTGTAGTAGGAAAGACCAGAATTTCCCATCTCAGGTGGTTACATGTTAGATTTTCCTCTGGTATGTAGACAATATAAGATGATCCTTTGGCTTTACCCCACTACAGAGGGTTCATTCACACCTTGTGCTATAGCTCTCCAGCCCTTCAGGTCTGCTGCTTGAGCTACCTGGGGGATGTCTTTCTGGCTGTGACCTCTAACGTGCCCCAAAGGCAAAGTAAACTATTTTGGGAGGAAATGGAGAGTGGGGAGGCTTGAGGATTGGTAAGCTGCAGCCTGGGGATTGTTGTGAGTGGTGCATGAGGGAGTGGGGAATGGGAACATAAGCCATTTTTGCTATTGAAGGAAATCTTCATCTGTCAGCAGTTGCCAATACTCAGTGTTACAGAGGAAGCAAAGACATGCTGAACAAAACAGTGCAATGGCATGCTGTGACACCACAGCCACGTGTCACCCTGGAAATCGTTTCTTCCCTGAGTATCAGCCAATTTGCATCTGGAGCCAACACAGCTGGTTGTCCTTTCAGATGGTCCAAGCCCCTTTCCATCCTCCCTGAGCAATTGCTTGTGGTGTCCAGGGAAAAGAGATTTGTTTCTCCCACACTGTTCCTTCCTCCTTGCCTTGCTCTCCTTGTCCTCAAGTTCTTCTAGGCTCTCAGGTGGCAGGGGAGACATAAACACCTGCGAGGAGCCAGCCTGCTGAGCCATCAGTATGATCTCCCTCCCAAGTTCATGGCCAGAGGAGTCTGAGCTCTGATCAGGGACTGTTGATGTTTTCCACAGAGCAAGAGACTAGTCCCAAACGTGGAATCCTCCTACCCCAGTCAGAAGCTTTGGCTGCTCAGCTGCTTTAATTTTGTAGCTGAAAATATTTTTAGTGGTAATAAATTTGTCCACCCTTTTGGAAGTCCAGCCAGTGAACCTTTACTCTCCTTTGTAATAGGTGTAAATTAGGGCTACAAAAATACTTAGGGGAATTTAACATCTCTCTTATGGGGAAAGGCTGAGAGAGCTGAGTCTGTTTAGCCTGAAGAAAAGAAGACTGAAAGGGGATCTTACTGATGCTTGTAAATACTTAATGGGAGGGTGTCAGAAGGATGGGGCCAGTCTGTTTCACTGGTGCCCAGCAACAAGAGGTAGTGGGCACAAGCTTGAACATAAGAAGTTCTAAACATAAGGAGAAACTTCTTTCCTTTGAGAGTGGTAGAGCACTGAAACAGGCTGCTGAGGGAGGTAGTGGAGTCTCTGTCTCTGGAGACATTCAAACCCACCTGGACACCATCCTGTGCAACCTGCTCTGGATGAACCTGCTCTGACAGGAGGGTTGAACTGATGGAAGACTGGTGAGCCTTGAAGGTGACCTGTCAAAGCATTCACAGCAGCATGTGCTAATGACTCACTTGGAAGAGGGTAATTTTGACTATACACATTGCTGCTGCTTCTTTTAGCCATATTTTTATTGTGGGGTCTGGGATTCTGGTTTTGCTTTTTTCCTGAAAGGACAAAATAAAAAAGAAGTGGTGAATTTGCCAGGTATGTGACAGATACATACATATGTGACAGACTGAAGGAGGAAGATGTTTTATTTCTAATGAAAAGTCTTTTGGTAGGCAAACTGCAGATCTTTTAAATGTGCCATTGGTCTGATGCCAGCTCTATCTTTCCAGCTTGTTGAGACACTTACTAAAGATATGGAATTTTCATAAAGCAAGAGGCCAAAGAAACTAAATGTATCCTTACAAGGGAGGGGGGAGGGAAACAACAGCAACAACAGGAACCAACAATCCAAACAAAACCAAAACCCAAACAGAAACAAAAAATAAAAAAAAAAAGAAGAAAAAGGGAAGGAAAAAAAGAAAAAGTGCCTTCTAGGTAACCAGGTAAAACATGTTTAGACAGTTATTCCCAGGTCTGTGGACAGGAAACATTTTCTTCCTAAAAGTTATTATCTATTTCTCATAACTGTGAGTGATATTGTTTGGTAGACTAGAGGGTTCTTTACTTTGCTTATGGTCAAAACCTTTGCACTGCACAAAGATGAGACAGATTAAAGCTGAAGATCTGCTGTTGTCAGTGGATGCGTCTGGGATCTTGATGACCAGAACACCTGCTACTCTCATAGGCAGAGTCTGGTAGTAAGGTGCTCTCTGGGGAAGATTTCTCAGTGTCTCTGTTGATGAGATCACTTGGTATCCTGTTGTTTCTTTTTTTAATAGCAGGAGGAGTCCAGGTGCAAAGCACCTGTGTTGGTATGCTCTGCTTTCACCATTGGGGACCATTAAAAATTGGTTTAAGAAAATGAAGACTCTAGCAGTTCTTTCAGTGACAGTCTCTCCTCTGATTAAAAAAATACCTGCAGATCTAAAGGAACCATCAGTATTTCTAAATGAAACATGGGAGTCACTGAATGGAACTACATCACAAATCCACATGCCTCTGTCTGTGATTTCAGTCCATGGCTAGCACCCAATGCTCCAGAGAAAGGGACAGGTAGCCTTGTAGAGGGCAGATGGAGGTTAATCAAACCATGGCAGTTCAAGGCTAGCTGAGACCTAAAGCATTTATGGTTTAACTTTCACTTTTTTCGTGGTGGTAATTCTAATTAACCCTTGTTAATCTGGATGTCTGACTGGCAATCCAACAGAATCTGAACTCTGATAATATTTTTTTGTCACTAGAAAACATATAGAGGTTCTTGGACAGGACTATGGTTTCTCTGCACTAAAAGATGTTAGGATGAATCTCCACTTACTTCTCTGATATTAAGATTCGCTACCACAGGAAATTCTGGATGTTCACAGCTGGAACAGTCCTGAAAATATAGATTGAAATGGAAGAAACATGTAAATGTTTCTTCACCAAGAAGGTATGTTTTAAAAAATTATACAAGAGCAAATCAGGCTGTTTGATAGACTGTAGAACTATGACTGCCTCTGCAGCACCAAGCCTGTTAATCCTTCCTCTGCTTGTTATAAGGATCTGTATAAGGGAAGCTATTCAGTCAAGGATTCATTCTTCATGCACTGAAATGGGTCTTTAATATGCCTTGCTGTAGTGATACAACAACATATATGAAATCTATCAAATGATTTTGTGCAAGTGACACTATTGTTCCAGGCTGCTGTTGCTCTATTCTTATGAGTGTGAATTTCTTCTCTGTCACTTTTCTCAATTACTTTGTTCATCTGGATGCCTAACACAGGCTGAGGTGTCTTGTAACATCTGGCTTTTGCCATAACAAAAAAGTTATTGATAACAGCAACAAAAAACAATGTGAGGCTTCAGCAGGTCAAAAGTTTTGATTTGAAACAAGTTTAATGTACTAAGGATTCATTCACATCATGAAGTAAAGTAAAAATACTGTTGAGCTGATCAAACTCCGAAGCACGTGTGCTAAAATCAGTTCTATTTAGACATTCTTCTCTGAGGTACAAAATGCTCCCTTTTAGGCCTAACAAAGCAGATGGTGGCTCTTTCTTATGTAAGGAGAGAAGAAAGCTATTATTATATCTAAAGCTGGAATGATAACAATTACTTGTAGCTGTAGGAATGTCAAAGAGCTTGCCTGGTTAAGTCCACTTGGCATATAACACCTTTGTTTATGCCAGGCTCAGAAAAATGGCTGAACTTATGTCTTTTGATTGAACATTTTGCTCACCAGTGTTTTCCTAGGACAATATAAATCATCCAGAAGATAGTAACGTGGTGCTAAGAGACAACTCATGACTTAATAAAACTACTGTCTGTCTGGAATTGTTTTCTTTTCCATATAGCCCATTAAATTCTAGCACTGATAGTGTTTTTATCTGCTACTCTGGTCTTTCTCAGACTTTGAAGCATCTTACCAAAAACCTTTTAACTGCTGTGAGAGTCACTTGTTAAACTCACACTCTGTGATCAGCTTCTTTGTTTTATTTGAAAATGTACATTTCCAAATATGAGGAGATGCTTTATGGGGTTTTGCAGCAGGCTTGTTTCTCCTCTTTCCCTCTCTGCAGGTATAGTACACTTTCCACCACAAAACAGGCCCTTACAGGTGTTTTGCCTTTGCAAAAATGCTGCTTTAATTTCTTAGTGTTGAACAATGTTTTCAGGAATCTTTGAATTCATGGGCATTCTTGCCTTTGAGGTAGCATTGGAGCCTCACCAGGAGCTTTTCAGGGATCTTTTCACTGGTAGTACATTAAGGTTTCCTCTGGTAATTTTACCCATAGCTTGTTTCAGAGTGAATATTTGCATCTATATGCTTGTGAAGTCAGGGATATGCTTGGTCCATAAGAACTAGACCTGTGTTTTTGCTGGAGTCAATAACTGTTAGCCTAGTGCTATCACCCACTTAGAAGAAACTCTTTAAAAATCTCCCTGGTATTAAATGACTAATTTTGAGATGTTCCAAATAGGAGAGTACAGCACCTGTTAAGGATTATTGGGTATTTATAGACCCATACTGTGCACTTTCAGCTGTGTGACTAGTTATCTCTCCCCCTCTTTTTAATAGCTTCACAATTTCCTAAAGCCTCACATTGTTGTTTCTGTTTGTGGCTAGTCAGCTCTGAGGACCATAGCCTGTTTCTGGTAATAAACAATTCAGTTACTCTTCAGCTGTGGGTTTTGACACTTGATGGTTTCTAAGCTTGTTTGTGGGCAGTTTGTGGTAGATAAAGGTTTTGACTGCAATCCTCTTGCAATTCTACTAGCTTCTGAACATAACTTTGTTAGTCTTGGAAGCTAAATCAGGGTCCAGATCACATTTCTTCCTGGTAAGTGAACAAAGCACTCAAGAAAGATACTACTTGGACATATTACTAGGTGACCTTGTCTCAAATATATTTTGGAGTCATGGCACCATGAACATGAAACTCCCAAAGTTGTTCCTAACAGCCTCACACTGGTTACACACTTTGCCAGTAGTTCTGTAATAGCTGACTGCTCCCTTGACAGTCAGAGCTACAGGAAATCTCTTTGCTAAGATGAAAGCAGCAAACAGGGGCTTTATGGTAGGAGGAATGGGGGTAAGATTTAAAGAAAATCCTTTTCTCTGCTGTCATTTTCTTCTAAGTAGAAACAGATTCCTCTATTTTAAATTTTACAAATATGAATTTTACTCTGTAAAAGAACAGAGAGACATTGATGTTTTTGATACCATGGAAAAAACACTTTTTGGTTTCAGAGCCCTAAAGCCATAGCATGTTAATATCTGGGAAGTATCATTATTCCAGAGCCTCACAGAGAAAAGAGACTTTACACTCTGGCACAGAAAGAAAGAGATCTCATACCCCCTCCAGCTTGCTTTCTGCGTTATTCCTCCAAACCAAGCAGCCACTCCTCACAGTCCCCCTGTGCTGCCCATTGCCTTCCTCTGCCTCCTCCATGTCTTCTGTCACTGTAATGATGCTTTTGTTTCTTGTGACTTGGCTCTGATCACTGTTTCCCTTTCTCTCAGGTTTATGATTACATTAAAAAGGGACTTTCTCATAACAGGTTTGGATATGAAACATGTTGACTTAGATTCCTCAGATGTGTTGAGGGTGGTTTGGGGGCTAGATCCTTTATAGATAGGCTGAGCTTCTCAGGCAGGGGACATAGCTAGGGCACTTTGACATCTCCTGTGTTGTCTTGAAGAGCCAGTGTGAACCAGACATAGCCTCCTTTTGGAAGCTCTTGCAAGCTGGGACTACTCTCCACTTCCAAAAAGGGACATTAAACAGCTAGGTTTTTAAATATTATTATTTTTCTTTTATTTTTAAAAGGGCTGAGTCTGGCAACTGCAAAGAAGTAGAAGCCTGGTGACCCAGTCCAACCTGACTCCTGACTTTTTGGTAAAACTAGTACATGTGATGTCTGTTGTTTTGGCTAGTTATGAGTAACAGATTACTGGTAGTTTGTGAGTAGAAGCCCTCAGCATATTTCCAGGAAAAAAAATACAGACATTGCATAGGCAAATATGTTAAATAAATGAATCTTTGCATGCTTTTAAATTGTGGGAAGAAATCTTTCACTGGACAAATTAGCAAGGCATTTGGGAGCTGCTAAAGATACTGATTTGGACTGTCATTACGGGTGGTAGGGAGAGAGGAACATGCAGAAAACAGTGAATCTCTACTGTTGCATAAAACTGGCTCTCATGCTTGACCTCGTATGTTGGTGTTGAATTATATTTTGGGGCTGAGGAGTTAAATGTTATATTGCAATAACAAAATCTACTGTCCATGGGTTTCATGCTGTGTTCAGGCCATTGGATGCCACGTCAGCAGGAAAGACTGCAAGTCCTAGAGATCTCACTGACAGGTCTTTATTGCTCTATGGGAAGAGTGTCTTGGGAAAATCAGATGGAAGCTTGGTGAGCTTATGCATTAAGGGTGACCAGTGGTCTTGAACCTTGTATGGTGTAGGCAGGAAGGGGCAGTTATGTTGACCACAGCTCTTTTAGTGACAACCACAGCCTATCCAAGCAGGCTTCTTGGCTATTTGAGACTGATGATTTCATTTCTCCTTTTTGAGTTCTGCTTATTTCTTCAGGCCTCGACTCTTTACAGCCAGATCTCTGGAGTGTTTTACACTGTACTAGAATACTTTTCAAATATCTCTGTTCCCCCAAATAAAAATCATTCAATTATCCTAGGAAGAAAGCCTTTGTAAGCATGCCCATCAAACTGAATCTATCACAGAGAAGAATGTGTCTCAACTATGATGGATACACATACCCTTGGGTAGAATAAACTTCTATATTATTAGCTCATGTTTCAAATGATGGGGTTAGCATTCATGCCTAGCCACTAAATAATTTGGTTTCTGGAAGCTTCTCTGGAATAGGACACAGTAATTCTAGTAGCTGTATATTATGTAATGTAAATATTGAAAACACAGCCCTGCAGAATGGAAAATATCCCATGAATTTATTGTGGCTTTTCTTCCTTTCATATTTCTTTTCCCTTTTGCTACTAAGAAGTACACTAAGTTCCTACCCTTACTGAACTGAAAACAGGGGGTGATTGTGGTATTCCTTCAGGTGCTTGGAGATACAGTTAAGGGCTAAAAGAGACTGCTTTCTTCTTCCTTAGTCCAACCACCACTTCATAGTTTTGTCCAAGCAAAATGGAAAATGCAACAGAGACTCTTCTGAAAAAGGTTCCCCCCCCAATAACTGCAGTTTTATTAAAAGTTCAGTTTACGTGCTGTTAACATTGATTAGCACTTTCACTCCTAGCCCCATAAAACTACATGAAAAATCATGACTGATCAGACCACCAGGTTATCTACCTTCTGAAAAAGTAGAGTTGTTCTTGAGCTTGTGGAAAATGGTTGTCAACACATGAGAAAGCCAGAAACTGCCTATGTGCAAGCTGATGGTTTTCTTGGTGTATACATGTACTCCAGCCAGGCTGGTTTTATGGTATAGTCTTGAGTAGCGATTCAGTGTGGGAATTCTTCATGACATTATTTATGACTTTAAGTCCCTGCCTTTCAGCAAACCACATTCATAGATGTCCACTCTGGCACCCACAAAGCAAAGAACACACATTAAGCAGCACCTGAGAAAAGTCTGGCTTAAAAGACCAGGTTTGTCCTTTGGGTACTCTGCAGGCAGGGAAGAGACAGTATGGCTCTGTAGCACCGTTCAGCTGCCTTAGCCATAAGCTCATCCTCTCCTGCAATTTCCTGCACATGCAGTCCCCTATAGACAAGTTCCTACTGCACCCTCTTGACTTGTCTCTATGGAGAACTCTTCATTTAAAGATGTGTGGTGAATTAGGAAGTATAGGCAACCCTAACCAACAGTTACTGAGTTTTGAGAGCTTAGAGCTGGAGCTTTGCTCCTGCAGTAGGATTTATATAATATATTAATTTATATTATATATTAATAAAGTAATATAAGGTTTACAGATGTATGCTTTTCATATGTACCCATTCAATTTCTTAAGTCTTTGAACAACCAGACTGGAAACCAGAATTTGACTCATGTAAGTAGTCATCATTTGACACTTACCTTTGACTCTTGCCACAAGCTTCATCCTCAGCAAATCTCCACCGACACCCATCCCAGCCTGATCTGAGCTTGCTCCCAGCTTCTTAGTGCCACCACTCAGGCCTGACCATTCCCATTTTTTGTCACAGCTTCCCAGGTGAGCCACAATGGATTTATGTGTCTCCACTGCTTTTGTTTCTATGGTCTCATTATATTGTCTATGCTAGCAATTTCCAGTCTTACTGTCCTTCATTCAGGTCTTCTGCTAATTTCATTCCTTCTTCTTCATCCTTCCTCGCCGAGCAAGAACCTGTAATGTGGTCCTCTCACCTTGCTTTGCTGTGTCTCTGTGTCCTCTCCTGCCTCACCTCCAATGCTCTTGCTCCTCAGTTCCATCCTCTTTGCAACCTCAGGTGTCCCTTCCCCAACTGATCTCTTGACCTCTTCACACCTCCTAGCTGAAGTCCCTTACCTACCTGGCCTTTCTCCTCATTGATCTTATGCCTGTCTCCTTCCCACCTGCACAACAACCCAGCATGGAAGACTGCATTCATACATGTCCTAAGTCCACATTTCCAAATTTTCTTGAAGGGCAGAAGATGCCATCTATATGCATCTAATCTGTTGCTGACTGTGAAGCAGTGCTGCTCTTGGTAGGCTGGTAAACACTCTGGAAGCAAGACTTTGGCATCATATTAGGAGGAAAGAGCTGGTCTGGCTGGACTCCGAACACCAAAAGACACGGAGGGGGATCATATGTGAAAGAAAAAGAAACTTTAGTGAAAAAATAAAAACCGTTGTAGGATCAGTGAAAAGCTCAATGAACATGTATCTGTCTCACTAGATGGCACTGCAGAACAGTTTGGCAGCGGTTTGAGGGTGCTTTGACAGGGAGAAACATCAATGGAAGCTTTGTGTGTGATGTGGCAGCATCCTGTCAAACCCAGGAAGGGGCCTGGGTGAAGTATGAGCAGCTTAAACATTTTCTCTGCATGGATGGCTATGTGTCAGGGAGCAGGGAGTGGGTTTCTACCATCCCTAGATGAAATCTGAAAGAGAAATTTCCAAAATCTTTTCCCACTTTGGGACCTGACAATCCTGGGAAAGACAAACTAAACCATCAGAAGGGGTTGGGGCCAAGAAGGAAAGGTGTTGAGCATCCTGATAATAACCTCTGCATTCCAGCTACAGGAAATACTGCAGTATGGGCTCCTACAAGCCCCTATTAGATGCCTTCTAATTCCCAGTTCTTTTCTCCTGGTGAGAGGTGCAAGGGCCACAAATTTCTGTCAGATTTTCATTTTGGAGCTGAGGATTAAATCACCTTGGAAGGGTGAGAGCTGGAGAGGTTATGTATGTTTGGACTGAAATTGAGTCATCCTATAGGAAAGATCTGTCCTGTGGGACTAAAAGGAAGTACAAAGTACTTCCTGCTCCAAACACACAACCAAGGGGGCTGGGTTTGCAGCATCTGTTTGGGTCCTGGACAAGGGAGAAGGCTATGCAGAATCCAAGTAAGGGAACAAAGGAGACAGTGAAGAAAGCTTGATTGTTTTTGTTTTTCTGACTGATGTTTGTTACAGAAAAAGGAATAAGCATCAGCTCCCTCCTTGGTGGCCTTGTGAATCTGTCAGTGTGCTGCAAAGCTACTACAGAAAACTGCATTTCAATAATATCTCCTGCTTCCATGAGCAGAGTCCTATTTTGCCTCAATGGCTGTGAACCTTCTGCCATTCTCAGCCATAAACACTTACAGCACTACATAGAGCAACTCATTCATATTCAGCAGTGATCTGGGGGAGTTTATATTGTGGCCTAACAACACATGAAGTGACCTGCATCAACATGGCATGTAAGCCTAGGTGGTTTCAGGTAGAGGAGGTTTTTCACCAGCAACAGGAACAAGGTGAGTGTTGCCCTGAATAAAGCACATTCTGTGCATGTTTTTTTTCTTCTGTTTGGGATTCTTCACATAGCAGCTCTGCTTAGGGACCCACTCAGATGTGCTCTCTAGCAGACAGTGCCCTGGAGGAAGGAACACAGTAAATTATCTTTGGTTATTGCTACAGTTAAAAAAAAAATAAAGCTATCAGCAGTGCTTTTTTTGCTTTACGTTTTTTAAATTTTAAAGGCCAGATGATTTACCATGTCCTAAATGATTGTGAAGAACACATTACAGCAGTCAACACTTTCCCCATGTACTGTGTGCTGCGTTACTGGGAAGCTTACCTGGCTTGGGGAGTGTGTGCTTGGTCCCCAAGCCATGTTCCCATGTCTGAAGGCATTGCAGCTTTCTCCTTCAGGGCAAGTACGAAGCAGTTCCTTTTTGCTCCTCTGTCTTTGGTCTAGCAGCTGGAGGCAGAGGGAAGTCTTGCTGTTGGGCTGTTGTTTGTTGGCCCCTGACAAGCACTGTCTGGGCTGTGTGTGGTCAGTGAGCTGCTGTGGGAGCCCTGGGGCAGAGAGGAGCAGTGCCACGCATTTTCTACTCTGCTGAGTGGTTTTATGTCCTACAATCCCAAACATGCAAATGTCCACCCTTTCCTTGCATTAAGTTAAGCTTCCCAAAAATGATGTGACTGTCTTAAAAACCTTGAGCTTCAAATAAACCTATTTGGGTTTGCTTTATTGACCTTTCATCTTTTGGAATTTCAGTTTTAACTATGCCAAATGCTTCAGCTTTTCTCTGGAGCTATAAGGGTGAAAAGGTTTGTGAGAATAGTAGATTCATACCATCATTGTCTGTAAGGCTTGAAATAAATATCAATATTTGTGAAATACAAGAAAAGTTCCTTGACTCAAAATAAAAGTCTGAGTTGGTAACTGCCTGTTTGTCCAAGCAAGAATTGCATGTGGCTGCTTTCCCCCAGGAGGAATGAAGTTGCCCTCTGCTTTTTGGGGTCCACCAAGCTCAGAGTAAGCAGGTCCATACCCAAAGCTGTGTAAGTAGCCTGATGCTAAGACATGGCTAGATCAGCTGTTTTGCTGTGGGAGTAGAACATTGCTGACTCAGTCTACTATGGCCAGAGAGTAAGTGCCATAGGCAAGGAACAATTGAAAGAGTCTCAGAGTGATGCAGATAGGACTGCTCTGGAGTTGTTTCTTTTTGTTGTTTTTGAAACTCCTTAACATCATCCAAACTGTGGGTTAATGTCAGCTTTACTTTTTATTTCTCCATGAGTCATAGATTTTCTAACATCATTTGATGCAATGTTGTTCCTACAAAATAATAACTCATTTTGGAGGGATTGCAGCTTGATTTCTCTTTAAGGGCTAAACCAGCAGCAGTACTTTAATTTTAATTGATAAAAGTGGTACATTTCTCTGTTGTGTGCTCCTAATCTTGAAGAGAGATGATAAACCTCCCTAGCTCAGGCATCTGAGCAAGGAAACTACTGCCTGATTCCCAAAGCATAGCTCTGTCTTGTCAAAATATTGCTGCTTCAGAGATACGCATATGGAGGAATAAATTGCATTGCAAGACTAACAATGCAGTGTTTTCTCAAACACTGAACAGCAGCTAAGAGCTAAGAACCTATAAACATGTGCAGCAACATTACAGGTAACATCATCAGAAGAGTAGATCTCTTCTTTAAGATTTAGTTATCTGTGACTGGATTTTTTTCTGACAGCTTTACACATAGAACCTTTCTCCTTGGCATATACCATTTGAGATCAAAGAGTAAGGGACTACCTCATAAAGCACATGCTTGAAGTTCAAGAATTTAGCATATTCTTTAACTTAAACTTTAAATCACACTGCTATCTTTACTCACATAGTATTACAAGTTTAAATGGCACTCTTGTGTTGTAAGATACAATTAGATGGCACAACTGAACCCAGATGGTTGCCTGCCTCCAAAACATTGAAAAAAGTTAGTGTTGCCATGATTTAAAGTTGTATTCAACTTATGCGTAGGCAAATAGTGAATGAAAGGAGGAAATAGCCTAAAAGGACAAAGCTGAGATGACCAGCTCAGATGTGACTGGGCAAATATGTCTAACTTCACTTGCTCAGATATAAACTAGAGGTGAGCTAGAGCAGAGTTTTTGAAGCAAATCAAAGATTCAAGTGGTGTTTTTAAAAGCACAGATTTTTTGCACTCTCCTTCTAGTGAAGACAGTGATAGTTTCAAATGTTTACAAAGGCATTTCCTTTTTCTACTTTTCATAGCCTAGCAAGGTGGAAGTTATTACCACACCACATATAGTATGAAGGATGAAGATAAGATCTGTTTTTTGACATCAAGTGAGCAAGGGAGGAATGCTGGTATACAGTTGTATGGCTGTGTTACTTATAGAAGCTGCTAAAAGAAAATTCAATTAATATGTCCTTGGATGTCTATGAGGCCTTCGTATATTTTAAATGAATCCTTCTTTAGCATTTCCAGCTTATTTCAAGTATGTAGCCCAGGCAGAGCCTTCATGGAAGACAGTGAACTTCTAGATACCATGCAGAAACAGCTGAGGACCTATGAAGACACACCAGCCAGAATATGGAGAAATATTTTCTTTTTTTTTTGTTTNGATGCTGCTCTATCTGTAAGTGTACTGCTAAGGTGAGCTATGCTTTCTACAACAACCTGTGTAGAATACCAGATGTTCACAGCTTCTGAAGGAATGTTCTTATTTCCTTCTTTCACATTGCCAATATTGTGCTGGGCATATACCATAGTGCTTCAAGATTGATGAGGTTCATACCAGATGTGCCTTAGCACAGTAAGATCCAGTTATTTCTCAGAGTTGAAATGAATACTTTAAATGTGGGAACAAAAGTCTATTGAAAGGCTAATTTAGTACTGAGCAATTCAGGTGTCTGGGGCAAAATAAAGGTGAGTAACTTTGCAAGAAGAAAGTCCTGGGTCAGCTGACCATCATTGATTTTTGGGAGTATTTGTGGTTTCATGCCAAAAATTCACATAGGACTTGGGACAGGTATTAGCATTAAAAAAGTGTCAGATACTCTGAACTCCACATCACTGGCAAACACACACTGGACATGTCAACAGATTCAAATGTACTCCTTCTGATGGTGATTTAAATAATTATTAGCTAGGACTCTTGCTCATTGTGTTATCATAGTAATACTATATACAGAGTCTGACACAGGGTGTGGGGTCTCTTCCATTCCCCTTTCTCACTGATCAAGTTGCTTCTTTCTTTAAAGTGAATAATGGTGTTTCAATCCAGGCTGCCACTAGTTTGTTCAATTAAGCAGCTGCAGGGAACAGGTGCAGCTTGGGCCTTACCAGTTTCCAGGTTGGGAGTGCAGCCCTGTACAGCAGTGGTTTCTGGTTTTTCAGCAGATGAGCTACTGACATTTCCAGGTATAAGCAAAATTCCTGTCTGACAATACAATGTAGTGTAAGCTTGTGAACAGCCATACATTTCTTAATTAGTTTTCTGTTACCCATTACAAATGGTCTGCAGACATCCTCAAAAATCAGATCAAAACCTCATGGTTTCTGCTGGTGCAGCAAGATGTACTAGTTATCTTGTTAATATTGGGTATGCTGCTGGGAACAGCCAGCCCTGAACATCTATATGTTTAGCAGGTACTTACAAAGAAAAGGAAGTAAACATAGTGTACCATGGGCTAGAAAGAAAGGGGTCTTTCATGCCTGTGGGGTGATGTGTTCACTGCTCTGAATCTTTCTTTTTTTGCTGGCTGCCATTTCTGTATCACTGAAAGAAGCACTGGCCCTCCTACCTGTGAGGGAAATCCTCACCAACTCACCCAGCTAGATCCATCCAGATCTGGGCTAGGATGCAAGCCAGCACATAGTATGCACAGTTTGACTTAGCAGAGAGTTTGGGTTTTACTGTTAGCATCAGATGTGATCTAAAGTAGTGAGGCAGAACACATGGGGTTCTTTCCCAAGCGTGCTGAATACCAAGATGTTTCTCTTCATATTGCTTGCTCTGCACGTGTGCTCTTCACAGTCAGCCTTGATTATGTGTACTGATGCAGATCTAGTAATGGACTTGCTTCTTAGTGAGTAACACAGATTTTCTATGTTAAGGCAATTATTTGCTGCCTGATTTTGTTTTTTTAATGTACTCCAGAATTCCTTCATGTCTAGTTTATCCTATGGGAACATACTTGACTCATTCACTGTAGTCAGAAAGCAAGGCTGAGAGGGATAGACTCACAGGTGACTGTTGGTAATAGCCCCAAATGTGCTGGATTTTGCAGGCTGCAGATAGCAGGAAACAGACCCTTTTGCTCTAGAGCAGCAGGAGACAGTCTCAGAGCCCATCTGTCAAGTACTGCATTCAATTTGTTATGCTGAGGTCAGGGGGTGATTTGTTTTTGCATATGAGATCATTATGTCAACAGGACGAAGAAGCAATGAAATGCAAAACAAAATTCCCAGTCCTGGGAATCTTATCTCTTAGCTCACAAGCCAGACAGCACGAAGACCCCAGAAGGGGAAGCAGCTATCCTGGTAGAAAAGCGCCTGTGTTCTTACATACCATTTTTATTTGCAAATATAAACAGGCTATAGAAGAATGAAAGCAAATTGGCTCCACTGCTGTGACCAGCCTCTCCGCACTAACTCTCCCCCGTCATTCAGCTGCATTGCTTTAGAGCAGGGCTAGCAGAAATCACCCTTTGTACCCAGGGACCCCAAGCCAAGGCTCCTCCTCCAGAGCTCTCCACTGTGAGAAGCTGAAAGCTCTGCTCTCCACAGCGGCAGGGAAGCCTGCTCTGAAATGCAGCAATTTGTTTTGGCAGCACTTACCTACTGCACAAAAGCAGAGCCCCAGATAACAGTTTTAGTTTTCCCAAGAAGCAGATGCTCTGAAGCAGTTGTCTCTGAAGAAAAGAGTCCCTGCTTTTAAGCCTGTGTCATTCTTAATGGAGTTTGTATGCCCATCTCTCTGAGTCCTCACTCCCAGCGCTGGGGCATGTTAGTGACTCCACTGATCTAAATAGAGATGTGCTGGTAAGATGAAACTAATTCTCTGGGGTTTTTTTCCCCTCCAAAATAAGGTACCAAAAATATTTACAGTGCAATTCACCTCAATTTACTCGTCTTGTTGCAAGCAGAATTGGGTCCAATAGCTGTCAGAGCATCAGGACGAATTTAACCGAGTTAGTGCTTGATCTTACGTCCTTTTAAGGAGCAGAGAGCTACAACTCCATACAGGCAACACTCCTATTTCCCCACCACTTCACTTTGTCCCTCATCTCCCAGTCAGGGAAAGAGGGAATTGGCACAAGGCACAGTGCAGATGACAGCTGGAGGGACACCACAGTTCTCCTACTGATGGGAGTACCTCCCAATCACACAGGTTGCACCAGCAGGGTGGAGAAGTAGGATGAGAGGAAATTTCTTACACAGTTTCCAGAATTCACTAATGTGCACCTCTGCAGGAACGGGGCAGAGCCTGACCCTCAGTAAATCAGTTTCTTGGTAATGAAAGATGCTATAAAGGTGAGACAGCAAGCACTCAAAAGTTTCTTGCTCTCTTTTTTTTCCCCCTTCCCTTGATCCTTTGGATCCTAGTTGGATCTATGCTGTTACTGTGTCAGAATTCAGAGAGCAAGCAGCAATGAATTTCTCACTGCTACTACTCCAGCCCTAATAGCAAACAGCTGAGAGAAGAATGAGGTCCCAGCTGAAAAACAAACAGAGCTTTCCCTTCCCTTGCCTCGGCTGTTGCTGGAGCAGCAGCAGCTTCAGTGTTATTGTAAGCCGCTGGTGCTAGATGCCAGTTCTGGGACTGTAAGTTTGGTTATATTTAGCCTGCCGCCACTCTATTGTTGGGGAATGGCCCAGACTATACTGCTTTTTTTCTGGATAGGTAGAGCCCAAATTTCAAGCCAGGAATAGTCAAATTCATTTTAAAGGTAGCTTCCCACATCCTGTTATACTGAGCAGAAAAGTCACGTGGCACAAAGAAAACAGCAGAGTTTGATTGAAATCATATTTGCATTATTTTGGACTGTTCTGTATAGCTGGTAGCTTTCTGAAGAGGTGAAAGAAATTTTATTCTATTTTTTTAAAGCAGTCAAACGTTTTAGCATGACTTACCTTATTTGAACAGAGTGAAAGTTGGCAGATTTGCTTCTCACTCTCAGCCTCATCAACTTCTTGGGCTGCTCTACAGTAGTTGAAGCTATGCCAGCCTTTCCATTATAACATTCCCCTTTCTTCTCATTTTCAGAGGTATCAAACTTGGCTGTAAAAATTTGCTCCAGCATAAAATCTTGGCACCCAATGTCCCAGCCCAGGTGTGACTTAAAATCACAAAACCTGAAATTAGTTTGTACTTAGTCTCTAGTCACAGGGATACAGTTGTATGAAAGTTTAACATGAGAAATTATAGGGTACAGATTAAAGGAAGATTGGTTTTCCTTAAGGGAAAACTAACTAGAATAAATATACAAATATTTGTGAGATATGCATCTGTTGAAATGAAGTTGTACAATCACCCAGGTGTTCTAAAGGGCTCATGGAGATGTCATTTGCTTACTTCCCAAAGACCTCACAGCCACATTGTGTAGCTCTACACAAAGTGAAAAGCCTGCCTTGTGTTTTCCACAACTTTTTCCAAAATGCAAGAGGGAATGCTGGCCAGGCCTTGGTTTTTTTGCAGTCCTCCATGCTGTTTCCCCAAGACCATTCTGTGCTACAACCTGTATTTCACAGCCTAGTTGGTGGTGCATGCCTGCCTGGGGGCTTGCACAGAGCACCCATGTCCCTGGTCTCCTTACATTACCTTCTGGCACTGGAGCAGGGGTTTCTCTTTCAGAGAAAGGTCACAAGCCAGGGGTAATCAGGTTGAACTCAGCTGCACCCAGAGGGCATAATGGCATCCCATTTCGAGGCTTTTGTTGATATCTGTGGAGAGTAATCATAGCAAAAGTCCCTAAAGGGAATTAATCAGATTATATAGGATGTTTAACAGCCTGAAACACACAACACCAGTCCCAGTAGGAGTCAGACTTTTACTGTTGTTCAAGACAGAAATAATAATTTACTTCCTTTACCTACACATGGAAAGAACAGGTCCTCATATTCAACACAGAAAGCAGTACTCCTGTGTCTGTGGTGCCTTGTAAAACATCCAGAACTCATACTGAAGAAAACTTGTTTTGATCCAGTTACAACTCTCTGAAACCAGATGCTCTGAGGCTGAGAGCTAGACTTGGGCTGCCTACACACGTGGGCAAAGACTTAGCAAAAGACAAGAAACAAAAAGAAAACCCATACTGACACTTCCACAGAACTCTCTAAATTTCCTGTGCCTCCATGCTTGCAACATTTGGCTCTAATTAGCATGAAAAGGCCACAGACTAGTCTGTCCTACAAGGCTTCCTTGCAAAAGAAGACTGAGGTCTGCCTGCCAAGGCACATGGAGAAGTGGCAAGGAGAGAATAAAACAGTCTATCCCTCCAAAGGCAAAGCTCTCTTACTTCAAACATTCTTTCTTCTTTAACAGATCTTAGACCTTGTTAGGACACTTGTCCCAGAGGTCCATTACTATGTTGGTCTACAAAGACCTTTCCAGGTCCTGTGACTATGTTAAATGACATAATACTATATGGATGTAAGGATGTATGTACCGGGTCAAAAGCAAAGGCTCATCAGTATCCTGCAATCCTGTCTCTGACAGTAGCTGAAAGCAGATGTACAGCGAAGAATATAAAAAAATAAATGAGGCCACACTTCCCCTAAATGCCCTTCTAGCCCCCAATAACTTCTTGGATATATATGGAGTCTTTGTATTTGATGACTCTTGATATTTTTTTCTTCCAACTTTGAATTAATATAAACTTTGCAACAAAATGATTCTGCAGTGTAATTATTACACAAGGTGTGGGGAGAAGAAAGAAAAAAAAA
This sequence comes from Galbula dea, assembly GCA_013399015.1. Taxonomy (NCBI): domain Eukaryota; kingdom Metazoa; phylum Chordata; class Aves; order Piciformes; family Galbulidae; genus Galbula; species Galbula dea. The sequence continues at coordinate 2,133,358 of VWZX01012694.1, forward strand.
CAAAAAAACCCCAAAACCAACACACAAATCCAAAAAACACAACAAAACCTTTCTTGATTTTACTGGACCTATCACTTAGAATTTCTTGTAGGGGAAGAAAGAGTGAGCTGTTTCTCACTGCTTACCACTCCTATGGCATGGCTTTACCAACCACTCTGGCATGTGTACCCTCTGCTGGTTGGGGTGTAACTGCATGAATGTGCAAGTACTGTAAAGTCTCAGCCTGAATACTTGAATATGTGGACATAAGAATTGACTAGTAGGTGTTTGGAAGGAATGTCACCTGTTTCCACTTAGATTGATAAACTTCCATTTGTGATTTTCAGGGAGCTTCTGAAGGAACACCATCGAGGATTAATTAACTCAGGGAAAGCTTGTGTCACGGTACAGTGTTCAAAAATACTTCAAAATAACTAAGTAGCACTTCTAAAAATACTTCTGCTTTGAACAGAGAAATGAAAAAGTCAGAGGTATAATTACAAGGGAGTGATAGACAACTAGGCCTTTTCCGCTTTTATTCTCCTAATCCACGTGATGGCTTTGGAATATGGATGTCATGGGGTAAGTGCTGGTTGTTGTAGCCCAGAAGAATGTTTGCCATGCATCCTCCCCTGGGTATTATAATTTCAAAGAAAACAGATTCTTTTGCTCTACTAATCACTGCTGCAGATATCAAACCTTTGTGCTTTAAAGATGTAACAACTGCAATCATTCAGAAGCAATCTTGATCTATGTTCTTTAACCTATTTAAGCCATAGAAATGTTCTATATCACGTGCTAACACCTTTCTCTAACCTCATACTTTCCATAGTTGCATCTTTCTTGTGAAGAGAAAGAAATCTAGTCCTCCACCCACACTACTACCGCTTATACCAGCCGGCATCAGACAGCAGCTGTTTCTAGTTTCAGTGAAAAACATAATAAAACCCAAAAATGTCTAATGTGGTATGCCAAAAAAGAAACTGTTGTTCCAAATTACCCAGAGGTATGAATATTGTTAGAAAGAAAGCGTCCTTTTCCAATCAACTTTCTGTGAAACATTCATACTCCATCACTTTCTATTTATGGCTGGTGCTAGTCACTTCTCTGGTTGAGTAGGGGAAAAAGCTGCAATAGAGGAAAGTGAAAGAATCTGTGCCTATTATTTGTCTATATGGCACCTAGAAATCTGAGGGAGCTCATGAAAATATAATGCTAACCTGCATATGCTCAACCTGACAGACTGCACTGTAGGCACAAAGAATTTTAAGAAGTTATGAATAATTTAAGTGGATCAAAATCCAAGCTCCTAGTAAGCAGAATCCTTTTTGTCCTTTTTCTTTCAAGCTAAACTTCCAAATTTGCAGGTTTTTTCTTCAGTGGCAGGCAATTTTGGAAAGGTTGCTTTGCTGACACCTTTTCGTACTTGTGTGTTTCCCTTCCTCTTTGAGTTTCTTTGTGGAAAAACAAAGTCAGGAATTAATTAATGTTCAGCTGGTAGCTTCAGAGAATGACTCTCATAATTTCTCTTTTGGTTTTGCATAGAAATGGGTATTAATGGAGGTCAGTGGATTCTAGTTGCTTCACTTTGTTCACAGGCCCTTTTACAAGGAGCCAGGATCTCTTCCTCTGGATGACTCTAATTCAAACCAGCTGCAGTGACTTACTAGTTGGCTGGAGGATGCCATCTTTGCCATGACATTTATGACTCTGATCTTTGGTACTGATGACATATCAAACTCCCTCTCAAACAAACCTTAACTGCATAACATCCTTCTGTTCATTTAAGCGTAAAATTAAATATATTTTCAATTAAAGGAAACATATATACAGTTGCTAACTTGCAAAAGAGGAACAGCACAAGAAAGATCTACGTGGCTAAGGCCAGATCTGCAGCCCCACCTTGGGTTTTAGCTACATCTAATGTAAACTGAGAATCAAGGGATTGACTAATAAGGGAGACTTGTGCATGAGCCAGATGAGGGTGGAGTATACTGTGTGCTGATATTTAATGTATACACAGATGAAAGCTGAGTTTGTGTTCTCTTTTGAGACTTTGTTTTGTATAAAGAAACCTTGAAAACTTCTGTTTAAATATTCATCTGAAATATTTTTAATTACTTATGCCCCTATATTTGAGTGTTTATGTGGAGGGACAGAACACTGTATGTCTCATGGTTTATTTTCTCCAGAGTAATGGTGATGGCTTACCTCTTAATATAAGGATAATATAGTTTCTAGTGAATTAATTTTATAATGTTTTGAGACAGACTGAACAAAAAGTTACACGTTTCTACCTGTGTTTTGTTCTGTGAGTGAAGACTTCTTTGCTCTGGGGAAGTAACTTTAGGATTTTCCTGTGCTTACTAGACATAAGAAACCTTCATCTGCCTTTTATAGTGGATAGAATAAATGTAAAAGGACATTCAAAGAAGTTGATCTAACCTCAGCCAGAAACTAATAAATATGGTGCATATTTGAACATGTAGAACATTCATTAAATGCTAATGGCAGTAGTAATGCTTGAAAAACTGCTGGAAAATCTACTTGAGAAGAGCAGAAAATCTCTTGTGGAAAACAGTTCTTCCAGCAAATGAAACATTCCTTTGCTGGTCATATCAGTCTGGTCCTTTGAAAAGGCACATAATACATCATGGTTGGCTGTCTGCTCAGGAACGCCTCGGGAACAGGTTCAGAGGGAAGTTGTAAAGGTCAGGAGAGAGGTGTCAGGGCTCCGCTGTATGCAGAGAGACTTGGAATGACTCTTGTCAGATATGGGATACTTCTATCTAAAACTGGCAGCTTCATCACATCAGGAACACCTCTAAATCCCTACAGTAAAAAATAGTGAAAATGTCCCCCCCCCACCTTATGCAAAGAATTTCACTAGCAGTGTTTGAAGACAGCAAAGAACAGCTCATCAGTTCAACCAGCCCTGAGATCTGCAGAATACAATGTTCAAGGCTGTCCCAAAGGGTTTGCTGGATCACTTTCTCCCTTTTCTGAAAAATGGAAGGGGCTCTGTAAACCAATGTTACCAGTAGTTATGAATATTTTCATACTTTACCACTGAGTTTCAAGAGAACAAAGGTTCGTTCTATGCAGCTAAACAGAAAGGGAAGGGAATCTGAGAACTACAGCTCAGAAATTCCCTGGTTGAGATTTCTATTACCTGTGGAATTACCTTTTATTGCAATGTCTAGCCCAGGAAAATTCTTCTATTATGTTTTTTGCAGTTCTTTGGACAGTAGCAACTGGATCAAGTATCATGATTGAAGACAACTTCAAAACATTTTCTCTCCCTCACTTGAGTTTTTGAAAATTGGCTACCATTGGCAAGAGTATGTCAATTATTTCCTCTCTGGGACGAGGCTCAGGGTAGGAGGCTGTGTGTGTACTAACAAAAAAGAATCCCAAAAATTCAAACTCGGTTAGCATCTTGCTGGGGACAGGTCTGTGGCACCTGGTGTAACTACACCAGCAATAAGAAATGTTCCTGGCTCTGAAGCCTTATGCTCAGCATAGCTCTCATTTCTTTCAGTGTGGAGAAAACTGTCTCCAGCATATTTTCAGCTGTAGGTAAGTAGTGAGTTAGCACTCACTATCAACAATCCCTAGTCCTGCTGGCCACAATATTTCTGATACAAACCAGGATACTGTTGGCCTTGTTGGCCACTGCTGGCTCACATTCAGTTGGCTGTTGACAAACACTCTCAGGTCCTTTTCCAGCAGGAAGCTTTTCAACCTCTCTTCTCCAGGCCTGTAGCATTGCATGAGGTTGCATGGGTCCATCTTTTACCTTGCCTGTTTCCATACAGCTGCCTTACTGTGTTCATAATGCCAATGGCAGTAGGTTAGGACAAGGAAGCTGAAAATTAGTAAAAGGGTGTTATTAGCAGTCAAGAAAACTTAAGATGCTACTGTGCAAGATCTAAGAGTTGCAATACATTTCACACTATTGGTCTCCCATTTCTCTCAGTAGTTTACTAAGTACAGAGTGACAATAATCCCTCTGGTTTTAGACTGTAGCATGGGGTGGGTGGTGGTGGTGTTTGAAACTGAATGAACCAAAATGCTGACGCATTAGCTTCTCCCTCCAGTCCTCTCTGGCTCCATCACCTGGAGGAATATCTCACTAGTGTGATCAGGAAAAGAAGTCTATTTCCAAGTGGTGTCAAAGCTGATTCTCACCCTAGACATGTTGTGGTCACTGAGTTTCTGATCTTCACTGCTATATCTCTTCTCAGATGAGGTCACAAGTGATGGCAACTTTGTCTTTATCGATCAACACTCCATATTCTTTGAATTCGTTTGATCAGGTGTTATTTGTATGTCTGTAATCCATACAAAGTCCACTTAGGGTTAAAGCAGTGTACATAAACAACAATGAATGACTGCCCTTAAATCCAGACAAGAGATTTTTGAACAGTATGAGTCAGCTGCAAGGAAAATCTCCAGGTAATAATTGAATACAAAGCTAAAATCTAAATATCCCATGCATAGCACTTCATTGGCAACCTGGCCTGTATTTAAGTTTAATCCTCTGGTCAAGAAAGTTAATGGGAATCTTTCAGCATATTTGTATCTGGAAAACAGTTTAAGGTCAGAAAAATATGTCTCCTGATCAGAATGGATCTATGCTATATATAAAACTTATAATTTCTACTGTATTTTGCACTGTTATATAAATGCATTTCCTCATAGAATGCTTCACAGGACAAGAAAGGAGGAAATCTTTTCCAGCAGAAGCTGTGAGGGTAAAGGTGAAGACTGTGTTTACTCACACTTGGAATTTGGCAAGATAATTGGAATAATGTCAGATACAACATAGATCAAAGTTCTATTTTATAAAATTCCAGTCTTAAGGATAGCACATCCCAGGAGAACAGGGTGTGCAGTAGGAGTTGTTTTAGCACCAGAAAGGATTACCAGCAATATTGTCTACGGCATTTGATTTCCTTTGGAGGAATTTAATCTAAATGCTATCCATTCCTTATGTTATGTCTGAGACCACAGAATTTAATGGAAACTGAGAAATCAGGTCTGAAGCACAGTATATCAAATTTCATTGTATCACTTTCTTCTGGCCTTGAACTGAGTCTAATAACTTCTGTTTGGTGAAAGTAGCTTTTAGAATGATGGAAAGTTTGAAGCTGGAAGCATGAAGAGTTGAGAATTCCTTGGTGCTTTATTCCAGTTGCTAAAACAAGAGCAGCTATAGCTTCTTTCTCAATTGCACTTGGCTAACTTCAGTCATCAAATGTTGTTTTTCTGTCATTATGTTCTCTCCTATGTTATATGCTTGTACTTCACATTTTCTCCTCACACAGACTTTATACCTACTATAAAGACTCACCTGTCAAGTTTCATTTAGCTAGACAAATTTATTAAATGTTTCTCATCTCTCATAATAAATCACTTTTTCTATTCCTTAACCTTTTGGGGGACTTTTATCTGAACTCTCTCTTCTCACAGTATTTATTTAATCCCTATTCTTTAGCTCCTTTTGGATTGTACTACCATGAAGTCTTCTGTAAACTCAGAGTACTGGCTTTCTGCACCTATGAGCTGCTTTTTAAGATAGGTTGTATTAGGAATAATATACCTTTTTACAAACTGCTCACCTGGGTTACTAGCCCTATACTTGAGAAGAATGTCAGTAGAAATCCAGATCTTTGCACGCTCTTTTAATGTATTTAGCCCTGTGCATGAAAGCTGGGACTAACTGTCTAAATGACCTTGTTGCTAATGTTCATCTTGCCTCAAGAAAGAGGAATAGACCACCTGAGGTCCTTTTCAACAGTGTTTGATAAGCTTCTTTCTTTTTCTGTGTCCATGATTGTTATCACATGATCTGACCATTTTTCTTGCCCGTCTGCAAATACTGGCATAGTCTTAGCACTCTTGCAGTCTGCTTGATTTTCTGAAGGAGATGAGATTGGCCACATGCAGTGGGTGGAGTGAAAGGAAGGGAGAGAAAGGGATATAAATTTTGAAATGGATACTTTTACTAAATAGAATACAAGCAAAATTCTTTTTGAATCAGAACAATTACTGGAGGGGAATTATTGTCCTTTTATTATTTATCTAGATTTCAATGGGTTCGTGACTATAACCAGTTAAAATTAACATTTGGATCATTATATTTTGTGGAGGCATTATAATTTGATATTTTATTAAAACATATCTTTATTAAAATGGTAGAAACTGATAAAATACGTTCTCTGTTACTTAGTTTTTCTGACAACCCAGGGGGCTGCCTATGGGACAACTGCAGTGGCCAAGAGCCTTACACTAGAAACTAAAATCTGAGGCATAACTACTTTTTATTTTGGTATGATTGTTTGTTTTTCTTTAATTATGCCAGGCAATACAGCCATGTTCTGGTTCTTTGCTGGAACTCAGGTAGATAAAGTGTTACAGTTAAAACTGGCCAGCTTTACATCTATCATAGCACAAACAGAAATGATAGGCTGATATAGAGACTGCTGGCTACCACTCTGCCTACTCTTTGCAACCTAAGCACTAACTTCACCAATCAACCATACTGGTATAATGACACAGTAACTTCATTACAGCAAACAAAAATTCTCCTGACTTACATCACTGCAACTGAGAATATAATTCAGGTCATCATCAATTTGCCTTTAAGTGTTGCCTATACAGATTTTTACATGTGACAAATGTTCTGAATTATTCTTCTATAAATCAAGATTGCACTTATACTGCCAGCAAGCTATTTTCTTTCTGCCACTTCTAGTTCACCAAAGGAACAGTGGGAGAGAGACATTTTCACGACAGCAAGTATGTTTGAAATTTAATATCTCTGTAGTAGTGTAGTCTACAGGAAAGAAAAAAGAAATGTCCACAAGCATAATTAAATAATGTGTCAGCAGACTCCATCAGTGCCTAACATATTAGGCATATCCATCTTGATATCATAGGATTGTTCTTATTTTTAAAAAGATTCCTGGCTCAAATTTTTTGATTTAACAGCAACACTATTATTTTGTATCCAGGTTTTCTTCTGTTTTGCTTTTAGAGTAAAGATATTTTTAGGAGAACTTTCCTTCTGATAAATTGGAGGTGGATGCATAATATATACTTGACAAATATGCATATGTTGACATGATATCTGGGGTATATTAGAAGGGGTGTGGTTAGTAGGTCTAGTTAGTAGGTCGAGAGAGGTTCTTCTCCCCCTTTACTCTACCCTGGTGAGGCTGCATCTGGAATATTGTGTCCAGTGCTGGGCCCCTCAGTTTAAGAAGGATAGGGAACTGCTTGAAAGAGTCCAGCACAGAGCCACAAAGATGATTAAGGGGGTGGAACATCTTCCTTATGAGGAAAGGCTGAGGGAGCTGGGTCTCTTTAGCTTGGAGAAGAGGAGACTAAGAGGTGACCTCATTTATGCTTTTAAATATGTGAAGGGTGTGTGTCGGGAGGATGGGGTCAGGCTCTTCTCAGTGAAGACCAGTGACAGGACAAGAGGCAATGGCTGTAAGCTGAAGCATAGGAGGTTCCATGTCAATACATGAAAAAAAAATTCACAGTAAGGGTGAACGGACTGCCCAGAGAGGCTGTTGAGTCTCCTTCTCTGGAGATATTCAAAACCTGTCTGGACATGCTTCTGTGTGACCTGGTCTAGAGAATCCTGCTGTGGCAGCGGGGTTGGACTAGATGACCTTTGAGGTCCCTTCCAACTCCTAACATTATGTGATTCTGTGATATGTGATTATGTGTATAGTGTGTAAGTGAGGGAAAGCGAAGCTGTATAAGGTTATGAAGCTAGCACAACATGTAAAATCACTGGAAACTCATCTTGCTGGAACAAAGAGAAATATGCATTCACTTGCTTATATGAACATTAGCAAATGTACATGTTTGTAAAGTTTGTTCATAGACGTGAATGTACACAGATCTGACAGTACCTGCCAGTGCATTAATGCATACAGATCAAGACAGTACACAATTATTTTTGCATGTAATGTACTTTATTTTGTTCCCAAATCTCATTCTTATAATATGAATAAAAGGAAAACATTAAATCTTGGAAGCTTTTTATTCTAGTCTTTTGTTAGGCATTGAAATTGTTTTAGATGCTATGGAAATCTGATGTTTAAAACCACCAAGTATCCCTGATATACATACTTTTCAAGAAAAGCAGTTGTATGATTAGAAATAGCCTACCTTTCTTATAAACTTCAACACTCTACAAGATTCCAATGACTGTACCTCCACATAACTTTCTTTATAAAAGGAATGTAAGGCAAAGAAAATAAGTGCTAGCTAAAAATAAATTGGACTTGCAATGCAGTCCAACATTGAAAGCTGGTGATAATTTCATGAAGCCACTGAAAGGAGAGTCCCACAGAAGCTGAAGACTTTCTGGAAGTATACAGAGATCGCTTCTGTTAGGCATTAAGTGGAAAGTGCCTCAGTTTCCTGCCAAACTTCCTTTCATTTCTTCCTGAAGTGTTGGGCCATGAGGCTACTGTTACCTCTATTCTCATCTTACACTGCTTCAAGAAGTATCCAGTTTGAGCAGCATGATAAAGCTCCTTTTCATATTTTCTACTTTTGCAGCTGAGCAGACCCCAAAATTCTGTGGATTCACTACCCACCTCCCTATCAGAATGATTTCTTGGACTGTGCTTTTATAACTCTATGGTTTGGGGTTTTTTTCCCATTCTTTTCAACATTTTCCAACAAAAAGGCAGTACAGGGTGCATTTTGTCCCTGAAAACCTGTTGTCTTTTGTCTCCAAAGTCTGTTGAAATAGAAGTTCATATGAGTGACTAAGATAAGACACCTTTGCAAAAATTAAATCAGCATCCTTAGCTTACAGCTAGAGAAAAAAAGTTTGGAGGGGAACTTCCTTTTTAAGAAGAAATTAAAGACAGTGTTGAGGAAGCCAAATTAATAGCACAGAGACCCTGATTCTAGCAAAAACAAGTCCTGCATACTGAGAACTTTCAGTAGTTGAACTAGGCCCTCTGCTGAACTTCAGATTCAAGCAGAATTCTTCTTGCTGGCCCATCACTTCCAAAGGACTCTAATTCCCTGTGATAACAGCTCTTCTTACCTGATCCTGCTCTAGTCTCTCATTCAGTATCTGCTTCACTAAGCTTTTCTGTTTTAAACAAGTTTAGGTAGCAAACCCGGGGAGCACTCATCCTTCATAATAAAACTGAGGGACTGACTGTTCAAAGGACATTTGCTTTTGGGCTTAGATAGGGAGTGTGACCCAACTTGGTCTCTGTGCTTATATTGATCAGAACCATGTATTGTGCATAGATCTTCTGGCCTTGCTGTCTCCCCATAATACTTTCTACAAGGAATGACACTTGAGTTTTGAACCAAATGTTTCTTTTAAAAAGTACTTTTTTAATTTTTATTTCATTTTTTTTAGTATTTATACACAAGGACAACAGGGCTGTTTAGAGCTATCATTCTTTGGGATGGGTTAAGTATTTATGTTATATGACACCTTCTGGTGTGAGTTACCTTGATAAAAATCCAAAATGTCATAATTTCTCTGCATATCAGGATGGGTCACTAAAACTCAGAAAGACTCTATTCCAAAATGGAAAAAACACTCTGAGGGAAGAGTTGATTTAAGACCAAGGCTTTATTGCTGTTGTTAGTGGCAGTATTAGGAAAACACATCATGGCAGAAATAAGAAAGCTAACACAAATCGTTTTAGAATACCATGTAATAACACACTTTCCCAAATGTCTTTTTTGACTTCTAGCACTGATTTTTTTCCTTGCTTGCCAGTTGGCATTCATGAATGACTGTGAAGCACAGGTCCTGCAGAATGCAGGACTCATGCCCAACAGCAGTTCTATTTTCTGCTAATACATCTAGAAAGGCTGGAACAAAGACCACAAAATAAGTAAGGGCAGAATGTAGTTAGAGTGCTGCTCAGGACAAGCAGCAGTATTTTCCCCACCAATAGATAAAGACATTATAAACTGAATCTATTGGCTTTGAAGGCTCATAGAATATCCCTCCCTCTTTGGCCCTTAGGTAAACCTTCCTCTAGTTGAACAGTCTTTTTCAGTCTAAGATCTTCAAAACTATGGTGCAACATTTCTCTCTTATGTACTGTACTGCATTATAGCCATATGTTAACTGGACTTTTATTAATATTGTGTTAAAATGAATTACAGTAATCGTGCATGGTCCTGGATATGTGTATGAATAGTCCTAGAGGATCTTTTATACCACATGCCTATGCCATTGTTTTTATACTCACTCATAATTTCACGTCTACATACAGCACATTCATTAAAGCAAAGACATCATCTTTTCAACCAATGAGAAAATGTTCAACACTTTCAGCTTCTATAAAGAGCCTTCAGCAAACTTCTAGGTGATTTTCAGTCCATTGCCTTACTAGCTGTATGACCTTTCATTCATTTCTTTGCCCAATTCAAGTAGTTAGTGTTGGCCCATAAAACCTACTATGTCAAACGTGCCCCTCTTTCTTCCTGCATTACTATGTCTGAATCTTCTCAAGGAAAAGCAGAGGGACCTGTGCAGTCTCAAAGAAAAATCTTTAGCTGTGGAAATATTTTTACCTGTTGTTTTGTCAGACCATGAATCAGAGAGCCTTATAAGAAAGTTCAGTCATTTGTTGCAGTCTTCCTGGAACAGGAGAGTGGGTAGAACAGCATTTTTGGAAAACCACAGTCTATATGATTCATTAAGTTTTGGAAAGTGTACATCTGTTCAAGGTCCACACATCAAACACATTTTATTGATTAAGAAATGTCTTCTCAAGGAAAAATCTTGAAGGACTACAGTACACTGTGTGGCTTTTTGTTCTGCCTTGACCTCCATGGGTTTCTAGGGCTGTGTATCTCTAGCTCACCTAGATACTGCAAAAATTCACATTCTCTTTGGACATAAATTTATTTGGGTTCAAACAAATTGCTACTATAATTTACTTACTTCACATACATTCAAACTCACCAAAATGCAGTATGAAGACTGTTTCTTAACTTCATCTGGAGATCCAGGAAGGGGTCCTCTGTTACTGCTTTCAGTCACTTCGTTTGCTCGTTTTCTCCACTATTTATGCAAATGAGACAACAGATCCTACTTCAGTGTAGCAATACTGTAAAGCAAAAATAATTAATTACTCTACCAGAGCTAATATATGTCCAAGACTCAGAGGATATATTTTACTTCTGACATTTATTGATCACAGCTCTGTTAGAAATTCATGAGCACTTCTAAACTCAACTTATTGGAAAAACTTCTATTCTCCATATATTTTTGTCCACACAGCTTAGCTAAATGTCATTATTAAAAGCCTCATTAAAAAAAAAAAAAAAAAAAAAGAAGAAAAAAAGAAGAATATCAGGAAAGACTTCTTTTCTCTGAGGGTGACTGAGCACTGGCACAGGTTGCCCAGAGGGCTTGTGGAGTCTTCATCCCTGGAGATATTCAAATGTCATCCTGAAATGGTCCCGGGCAACTGAGTCTAAGTGCCCCTGCTTGTGCACTGAGGGATGGACAAGATGATAATCACAGGTCCTTCTGAACCCTTTTTTATGACTGTAATTGAATCTGCACAGATTTTGCCTACTTTCATTTGAAACTTCTCAATTGTAACCTGCATTAACTAACTAAAGCAAAAATTTCACTGTCATTCCAATAGTGTAAAAGCACATTTTATGAGACAATTTGGTTTATTAGCTGTACATATCAGCAGTTTCAAACAACAGTCAAAAAAATTCATAGTGGAGGCCACACAGAGGTTTATGTTTGTGTTTTGTTTTGGTATGTAAGCACTAACATATCGCAGGCAGCCCAGAAAACACCATATGGAATGCATGGGGAGGAGGGAGTAGCCAGTCTTCTGAGATGAATCTTCATAAAATTACATTTCTTGGAAGAATACCAGGGAATGCTGCAAATAAAGAACAGCACATGTATAAAGATACTGTTGTCTAGACCACTAAGGATTAGGTGTTCCTTCTTATTTTTTCAAAGCAATGATGTATTCTCTGCAAGATGAAACTCAGTCCCCAATATGTAGTTGGTGGCTGTAAAGAAAACAACTTCCCATGGCATTTATTAATTGAGCTCTGTTTTTAAGAACAAAAGCAGACTGAGCATGCCAGATTTTAGTATTATGAGAGCCCATGGTCATTTCTGTGTGTTTGACTTCTCCTAGGCCTCTTGTGCATATAACTGGAGATCACTGCTTTGCAGCACACGTACACTCTTTATTCTGTTAGCTTGCTAAAGGAATGCTCAGTAAGTAACTGAAACTCAGCTCAAAATCAAAGTAATTCTAGAGAAAGTTGTTTTTCTATGAAGTGATGTGGGAGACTTGTGTAGAATTCGCAACTCTCTAGATGACCAAATCCAGCCAACCTAGTCACTGAGGCCCAGAGGGAGGATTCAGGTATCGTTCTCAAGAGCATAGCCCATACATAATACAGACTGGGTGGGGGTTTCTTTCACATTTGTCTTAAGAGCATTATTAGTTCTTGACCTGCAAGTAGCTTTGAGTCTTTTGTCTTTGCCCCTCCTTCACCTTTTTTTTCCTCTCTGAAAGAGAGTAGGTATTTATTTTCTTTTTCCTTGCACAAATCTAAGTACTGCCTCCCAAGAGGGTGAATAGAGTACCATTGCCTTGAGTAGCATGCCTCAGTTTAGTCACTATAGACTTCACCTGACATTTTCCTGCTTTTCTTTAAGTGGCACTACTCCAACTTAGGAATGTTTATCATCTGTACCAAAACAAGTTAAAAAATCTCTAAAAGAAATACCAGAAAAAATATCATTGATACTATAGTCATTTAATGAAGGCACCAGCTGAAAACTGGCCTCCTAAAGGCTTTGAAAATGAGAAATAACCAATTTCTAAACAAGGCTAGAAATTCTACATAAAGAATTGTCAATACATAATGAAGCAAAGTAAAAACATTTCCAGCATTACTTCCCAGAGCCTCCAGCTTGTTTGTTTTAGTACAGTTTGTAACTTCCTCTTTTTTCTTACTATTAACACAGAAACTCAGATCTTTGAATTCTGTCACTAACAGCAGTTTGTTGAAGCAGTCATTACAGCAAGTACCAAATGGCTTTATAGCAGAAAATTAATAGTGAAGCAAGTGAAACCTTTATAAATACCCAGAGTGGAGGTTGCAGGATATGCTATGTTTGCCTGTTGAAGATTCTAAAATCATTCCAGATAAAAAATACTGTTGTCCAATGACTTGGTCTGACAAATTCAGCTTGTGTGCAGTGTGAACAAAAATATTGTCAAGAGCTGGAACAAGCTGTACTTAATGAGGCAAGATTGAGACCAAATTGAGAACTACTCAATATTTTCCCATTAGGTAGACACATATAACTGAATGGACACCCAATGATATACAATTCAGCACTTTAAGCAACTGAATAATGAAGAAAAAATGACTATAGAACAGATTTTGCAGCTATAGAGAGCTGTGATTGTAAATATGATCCAGTCTGTGGAATTACACTAAAAATATGTGAATGGGGAATTTTCCTTTGTGCACAGGTTACAATGGATGCTAGTTATTTAACAGTTGAGATCTAGATAAATTATCACATCATAATCCACATAAGATGTTGTCATTAGCATTGTGAAGTAAGTAGAAGCAAGCTGATTGAAACTTTTAGTAGTTGAATGTCACTTTCGGCTTACTTGGATACTTAACCTATCTCTACTGGAACTTGGAATAGGAAGGTGGAATTATTAATGTTGTTTTATAGTACTTGAAAGTTACCTACTCAATTAACTTGTAGACTTAACATTTTAAAAATGGAAAATACTCAGCTCATTCTCAGAGAATGCAGAATAGCAAACTGGCCAGATGCTTGAAGACTCTGGCTTCTATAATTTTCCTATGCCATGTTTTTCCCTACCTCATGCTAGACATATCACATCATTACCTAATTTTTTTTTCACAGCATCCTTTCAAACTACATGTAGATCTTTGGCTGTGGGTTCAGACTGAACATGGTGGAAATAAAATTTCAGAAGAAGAGATTGCTGTGGATTTTTCAGTAGTCATACACTGCCTTTGATTTATCCCCAGGTAAGTAGGTGTTCCTTTCTGTGGATTTTTATTTGGATTTTTTTCACTTGATTTTCTTTTTTTATTTAGTTGTGTGACTAGATTCCTCCTTGAAATCAACATGGAGACACAGATGGCAATTCAGCATGTGTGACTAGGTCTCTCAACAGTGTAAGATAAATCACTTCCTGAGGTGCTGATATCTCTCTTGACTAAAGGGTAATGCTTGAGATCTTTGACAAGTCACAATATTTTTGGGCAGCCACTACTGTTTAGACCAATCCCACTAATTAGGTATCAGGTTAGAACCTGAACCTTGGATAAGGTACAGATGGGATCTGACAGACCTGAACTTCCTTCTCAGGAATAGGGTCTTGGGGTTATGACAGGTATTCCCATAGATCAAAAAAAAAAAAAAAGCAAAAATATCTAATGTTTTGCTTGGACTGATTTAAAAAGTGAGGTGCAATACTGGAATTTATCTGAAAGGATTTTGGAGGAGTTTGGATATTCGGTTTTATAATCAGATTAAACACATGCTCTGAAATATCCTGTAGCACCAGGCAAAGTTCAAGGTTTAGTATAGTATTTTATGTTCATGATCCAAACACTGGCAATGTGCTTTCTAGGTCAAAAACAACTGTACAGAAATGCAGGTGAGATCAGGCACAAAAATAATTCTCCTGCAAGCCATGTCAAAAAAAGGTGACTCTGTTTAACAAAATTATAAGCACATTGAAGAACACATGACATTTTCACCAGAGTGTCAGAAAACATCTTTCTGGAACATTGTAAGATTTCTGGACACAATTAGTAGACATCTGTCAGAACATTTTGTTCAAATTACTTCTCTTCAGATAATAATTGTATTTAACAGTAGAAGTGGAGATGAATAAGTTTGGAATGATCAGCCTATAAACCAAAATTATGCAATGTTTTATTTTGTTTAATATGACCATAAAATATCCTCTTGCCATTTATTGTTTTAGTAGAAAAATATTTCCAGGAAAATGTATTTTTTTTGTTCACAAAACAAAAATAGAACCATTTGACTGGAATGCATCATATAAAAGTTATACCTTTCTTGCTGTCTCCCAAACATCAGCTTTTAATCCACTAAACTGTCTAGTTCTTATGCTGGAAGAATGGATGGAATGACAGAATAGAAGTGTTACAAGACCAGGGAGTCAACTGTGCACACCACCGTCTCCATCTGCCTCTTCTCTAGTCTGGGCACAGCACTACAGTACTGCTGGTTACTGAGGTGTGCAGCAAACACATTATCATTATTCAGACTGCTTATTGGTGCCTTATACCCAAATTACATCTAATCCTTGCAGTTTCTTTCTGCTTACCTTTTCTACAGCATGGCTCATTTATAAGCTCCCTCCCCTCTCAAATTAAAACTTAATTTCCCACCTAAATAAATATAAGGAAAGGATATTATCATAGAATCTGTGATTCTTTTCTTCCAACCTAGAGAAATGGATTTTTTTTTCCTTATTAATACTGCTCCAGGACAACAATTCTCATTTTCTTAGACAATTGTAAGTTATTGCTCTCTTTTCAGCACTTCACTTTGTTGTGTTTCTGTATTCTATCAAATCTAGCCCACATGTCTTCCTTTTTCAGGCTGTTCATGGCCAATCTTCATTCCCATTGTCATTTTTAATACACTGGTGGAAAGTCCTATTCCTTCTTCTGGCTGATGAGCCCTGACCTCATCACCTGTAAGGTTTATTTCAAACAGGATGTTGATTTTTCTTTTTTCCATCCTAGTGCTTTTCCTTGGGAGGACCTTCCTATAATTCAAATCATTGCTTTCCTTTAACTATTTCCTTGGCATTCTCCTTTGTGATAATATCTAAAGAAAACTTGACACCTCCTCAGCCAACAGGGTGATTAATACCATCCTGTTCTTCTCTTAAGCTCTCATACATCTATCTTATCTTTCATTGTAATATTAACTATTGCACATCTTTCTCTGGTATAGGATTTGTCTTGTTCTGTTTCTAGTTAACTGGCTATGATCAAAAGTATTGTTTCAAAAAGAGACAGAGATAAACAAGGAAAATATAAACCAAAATGAATGAAATACTGAAACATACACGTTTTCTTTTCCACATAGGCATTTATCAGTATTTGTCCAATCCTTAAAGGTTTAGTTTTGAATGGGGTCTGAGAAATTTCAATGTTGAGAATGCATCCATGAATATCAGCTTTGCAGACTTGAAATGGAAGGTTTGTGAGACTAAACAATTTGCATTTGCAAGTGCAGACTGTGCCAGATCTTATAGGATGGAAGCAGGAGAAACAAAAAGAACTAATAATCAAAACAGAATGATAGTTCTAGGCAGGAATGAGTAGGCCCTCATTTCAACCACATGGCTTTCTTGTCCAGTATTCTTTATCACTAAAGGATACAGATAGTCATCATTATTTTATTTACTGCTGGCACTTCAGTTGTGCTCCAGAACCATTCCCTCAAAGGGCAACTTTACGTGTAGGCAGATCAGATAGTAAGCCACTACACCCAAGTACCATAACATTTGACTTCATAAGCATAATATAGTTCAAGTTCCACCATGATGCAATAGCATCATTAAAGAGCCAAAGAAAATAAATGCTATATCAGCTGATATTCTTAGGCTAAAATATACCAGGAAAAATTCTTCAAAGCCAGACCAGAAATGCAAAATGCATTAATTATTTGTAACAAGTCAGCTAAGTATTTGTTCTGCGTCACTGCACATGTTGAATGTAGATCTGCACACTGTCAGCTTCATCCCATATTTCAGTGGCAACTATGTGATCTTTATGATATAACTATTTTTACTTCTATGTATTCTTCCTGTTTGAAAATGATTATCTGGACTAAGTGCAGTAGAAAAAAAAAAATCTTAGACATGCCAGTAGCAATCTGTCTTGAAAACAACCAAACTAAAAGTAGTATTTTGTCTGTCCTCCCTGCTCCTTCTTTCAAAATTCACAAATGCATATTTCCACCCTGGCCTCCTCATCCAGCTGAGTACTCTGGCCATGCTAGTCTTTGGAGTCAGATTCCCTTCTGATTGCTCTCCTTCTCATCCTGTAACTTTTGTGCTCACGGATTTCAACAGCAGCTCTGGGAAGCATCATCTCAAACATCAAAAGGACTGTATGCCCAGCTAGTTAGAGCACTCCCTTAAGCAGCAGATGTTAATCTGAACCTCCGAGGAGGGAATTTAGGCCAGTCCTCCCATACCTTAGGAAACATCTAACCATAAGAATATTCATGCTGTCATTCATGCTTCCAGACATGTTTTATCTCCTAAATGTCCATGACTACAACCCCGGGGTTGGACTAGATGATCTTTTGAGGTCTCTTCCAACTCCTAATATTGTATGATTCTATGATTCTCACCTGTGTTTCTCTGTATTTCATTCTGTCACTGTGTATTGGATGTGGTAGCTCTAGGGAGGTAGGTGGTAGGACTTTTTGCCAGTGTGTCTTAGACCCTACAGCAGGAGAGCTACCGCCATGCTCAGCCTACACAAAGAGGGCAGCCCCTCTGCATAGAGAAAGCAGCACCACTTGAGGTACTTAAGAAAAGTCCATGAGAAAAAACAAAGTATGCATCTGTGGCCTTTCAGCACTCAGGAAGCTAGAGAGGGTGTTTGTTTCTTTATCTTGGAGTTAAGAACATCAATGATAATTTGTGTGCTTACATGTTTTTTGGGTTTTTTTTTTTTTGATCTTACTCTTGAACACATTACAAAGACCCTATATTTGTTTAATCATCTTTTATTTTCTAGTTTCATAATATTTCCAAACAATTTCTTGTTCCTCTGTTCTGTGAAGCTTATGCCAAAAATATTTATCTTGGCTGACAGCAAAATTAAGCAGCATAGCTGACATCTGTCACAGATTAGTGGATTGAAAAGTTACAAGAAACAAATTTGGTTAGTGCCTGTAACCATTTGAAATGTCTTTTCACTTCTTTGTGACATTAGCTGGCTTAAGCCTTTAGCTTTCCAACTGTTTAGCTACTACCAAGAGCCTTCATATGCCTATGGTGTTTTCCAAAACGATAACCATCACAAGTCAAATATGCAGAACCACTTAGTGTGGAGTGAAATTTCTTGCCCTTCTATCTAAAAATATTTGTGCATGACATATTCATTATCTCATCACATGGCAATCCTTGAAGAGCAACTTGTGCTTGGCATTAATAAAAACACAGAACAAAAGCATCTACTCCACAGTATGAATTTAAATGCAGAAACATGAGCAGTTTTATTGATTTCAGCGAGGGTTTGTGAGTTCTTAAAGACATACAAACTTCCACTGAGGTCCAAATAAGACAAAATGCATTAAAAACATTGAAGAACCATTGTTTGCTCCTTTTCCTGTGCTGTTCCTGAGAGAAAAAATACATTTCAAATTGCTACTTTACAGGTCTGTATTCTCTTTTCCTTCCCTCATTTCTTTTTCATAGTTTCTATGGGAAAAGAGAAAATCTTAAAAGAACTCCTTTCATACTATCTTTTATAGGAACTCCATGGTTACTACTGGAAAATTTGTTCACTAATCTTATAGACCAATAAAATCTTTAACTAATCATTCCCAGAGTGCTAAAACATATATCTTTTCAGTAAAGTAAGCAAATATAATTTGGGACACACATAGGGATCAGAGCTGTTGAGTAAGAAGCAACTGCACTGGCTTTGACTATGATTTAGTATCTTTGAAGAAAGGAAAAGCTGAACATAGGGTAGAATATTGAACTATGATTCAACTAGGATTCAAGAGAGGACAGGACAAAGTATGGAAAATATGAAATTAACATAGTCAGGGCAGAGCATGTCAAGAGGAAAAAAATTTTCAACAGAATATAAAAAAATCAAAACAGCATTGAAATCTTGAGGTGAACTTTGACTGAAATTGTTTTGAAAACAACAAAGACCTCTCTGGATTTGTGCTGAGTTTGGTTTATCGTCGAAGTCATGGTAGTGATAGTAAAAAACAAGATGTGATTGCAAGTGCTTAATGTACTTTGAGAAGTATTTCACTTTACTTCCTTGGTAGGCCCTGACTCTCCTGTCAGATGTCTGTCAGGCTTTTGTCTGATTTTGTATTTCTATCTGGGGTTTGTCCTATCAGGGCAGTTTGCACTTGCCACAGTCAGGTGCTGTATAACACATTAAACCTGCCATATTTGGCATGCTCTGTGAGAAAGTGCAAAAGGTTCCCTTGCTTGTTTTTCTCTGCTTTCTGCTATTTCATTTTGCTTGTGAATGTTTACTATTGTTGTTATTATTATTATTATTACTATTTTTCCCATTCAAAAAGAACAGTACCACAACATTCTTTATGAATTTGAATATATAAACTGTGGCAAGTGCATTTACATCAGCCTTATTTTTCCATTTATCACTTATATTGTTCCATTTATCACTTATAATTTCTCCACTTATAAATTTATGATTAAAAATACATAATTAAAAATGTTCTGTTTCTTTCTTATCAATATTAAAAAGACATTTTTGTTGTTAGTTGCCTGTCTTTATTTTTCAGGTGGAAATAAGTTTATGGGATTTTGTTGCTACAATAAGATAAATGTTATCTTTATGATTTTAGGGCAGAGAGTTTTCTAAAGCAGATAGAAATACAGAAGATATTTAGTCTAGGCACACAATGCAGATTCCTAGTTATATGATGCAGGATTCACCTGCTAAAAATTCTAATTCTATGTTTTATTCTCTGATGGAGTTTAAGCAGCACTTGGCCAATGCTCTTAGACACACAGTGTGACTTTGGGGATGTCCTGTGCCTAAATAGGAGTTGGACTCGATGATCCTTGTGGGTCCCTTCCAACTCAGGATATTCTGTGATTCTTCTGTGAATTTCTCCAGTAATGCTAGTTCTTTGCTGCATGGAATTTTAATGATGAAATTAAGGAAAATAGACCAAAGAAAGATCTTATATTTTTATTCTCATCATGGTAAGACGAGCACTGATGTAGCCTGACATTCTTCCACACTTCTTCGGGAACATCTGAGATGATGAGGAACTTTTTAGGATGTCAGGTAGTGATAGGACTAGGGCGAATGGATATAAACTACAGGAGGGTAGATTTAGATTGGATATTAGGAGAAGTTCTTCACTGTTAGGGTGGTGAGACACTGGAACAGGTTGCCCAGAAAGGTAGTGGAAGCCACATCCCTGGAAGTTTTAAGGCAAGGCTGGATGGGGCTCTGGGCAGCCTAATCTAGTGGAAGGTGTCCCTGCTAGGCAGGGGGATTGGAACTAGATGATCTTTAAGGTCCTTTCCAACTCTGACAATTCTATGATTCTATGAGGTACTTAGGTAGTTTCAGAGTCAACTTCTGTAGTTTGCCTGCCTACAAGGTTGGGTAGCAGCCGGAGCAGAAGATTTTAGGATGACAGTTTTGGGTTTATGTTCCATTTTAGGCCCACAAAGTTCTTGAACAACAGCAGAACTCAAAATAAGTGTGGATATTGCTGGTGCTTAATGAGACTTTTGACACCAATGCTGCTTTCTTAAGTCCTTCCTCCCTACAGTTACAGAATTTCAAGACAGTTGATCTAAATCTGTAGCTGCCTTTTTATCTAATAAATTATAAACACAGTCATTGCCTGGAATGTTTTAGAAGAATCATGGGAGGACCACAAGTTGCTCAAAAGCCTGCAAATCAAGCAATCTGAGGACGCTGAAACAAGTTTCCAGAGATGTGTGGTTAATATTCATTGTTATGTGCATTTTTTCCAGCATGACTAAAAAAGCTTTTATGCCAGTCTTGCATTCCTGCTCACCTAATCCAAATGATGACGCTGTGCAACCAGTCACAGTGAACGAAGTGTACTTTGCAAGCAGTCAACACTCCTTATTTTCTGAGGCCAGCTCAGGTCCACTCATCATTTAACTGCTGAGAAACATGACATTCCCCTTCTTGACTTCTGATGGCTGTCTCTGCTTTGAAAATCACATCTTGAAAGTACTGTCTGATAAGTACAGGGTTATCACTGTCACGGTCAAGTATTTAGCTTGTGATCTTTTTTGGTTTTGTGCTTCTTTCCCCAAAGATATTTCTATGTAAAGAAGAATATATAATGCTAGTTTCCTTTGGGAGAGTTGGTTGAGTATGTGCTATTAAATACCATCTAGCAGCATTAGAGTGGATACCAGTGAAAAATAGTCTGAAATTACCAGTAAGGAACTAGGCAACAGCTAGAGCCAAAGCAGAAGTGCAGCTGAGTGACAGAGGACAGTCAGAGCCACAGTCTAGGGTCTGTGAAACTGGGACATCCTACCACACAAGAAGACAAAAATCTGAGCTCCCCAATGGCATCTAATACTAGATTACAGGGGCCTTTGATTTGGTCAGAAATAAGAAACAGAAATCCAGTTGCTAGGAGAAAGACATTTTCCCCATGGGTAGCAGTGACTCCCAGGTTCTGCTACGTTCGTATCCAAAAGCAGCTGCCATTCAAGAGCTCTCACATACCATCAAAACTTAATTCATAACTGAGCAGAGCAGCAGCTGACAGATTGAAAAACAATCTTCTACATGAAATCAGAGAAGCTACTGCAGACCAGGTGTGACTCTCATTTTCACATTACCTGAGTGAAAACAAAACATCTCTTCATTCCATCAATCCATCAAAAACACCTTTGGGAAAAATGGAAATGTTCATAACTTTAACATCTTGTATTCTCAAATTAATTGAATGACTCAACTATATGTTTGGAAATGTAATATTTTGGTCCACATGGAATTATTTACTGCATAAAATATACTGAAGTAATACATATTTTTTTAGTCATAGGAAAATTCTATGCATTAGTAACCAGATTTCCATGTATGGAGAGAAGTAGCTTCTAAGCTTGCAAGTTATCTCACAGCTTTTAGAGAAGCAGCTGCTTTCAGAGCATCCCTTCTCCTTCCTTTCCTGATAAATGTGTGTATTTAAGTTATTTACTTATCATCATATAGCTTGTTAGTTTGTTTTCTAAGTTCTGCAGAACTTAATCCAAAATACCTGAAGATCTAGAGTAAATTGTTTCCCTAGAGTAAACAATACAGTCTGTAAACAACAATGTAGAAACCAATTCTTCTTGTGATAGTTCCTTATGACACTTAGAATTCATGCTACTATACCTGTCATGTTCTTTCAACATCATAATGTATCATTTAAATGATAAATTGATTAAATAGGAAAACAAATGGTAGTTCAATGTTGGGGTCTGTGTTGTAATATTCATCCTAAACTAGAGTGGAAATGAGTGAGAGCTCTTTTCTTACAGGTTTCTGAAAAGCCTTGCTGAGTTCTACTTCCTAGAACGGAAGCAACCAGTGCTCCAAAGTTCAGCTGCTTCACTCCTTGTTCTGTTTAGAATTTATGAGCTTTCTGGCTGGTGAGTTCTGTGATTCTGTGCAAAGTCATCAAGCTCCCCTCTGGTGCTCCAGGTGGCAGAAATGTGCCACTAGAAATGAAAGCATGCCTATTTTACAGTTAGTTCATTGAAAAGCAGAGCTGGGAAAGGACTGTTGTGGATGCAGGCTACATCTGAAGTTTCAGTGCTTTGAGAGAGGAGGCACTTTCCAGTCACTGCTCTGAGGTGCTTTTCTGTTTCATACTTTTGCCTTTCTCTCCTGACACTGTGCTTGGCTTAGATGGGAAGAGGGCAGCTACATGGTAGTGTGAAATTTTGTCACAGCATTGCTGACTCCACTGACCTCACTATGGTTGCTCCACTTCCAGCAGTGCATCCCTTCTGCAAATTCACAGCAAGGTGATGAGGAAGTTCCTCAGTGCAACTTACAGCAGAGTGAAACAACTCAACCAAATCAAACACAGAAACCAACTTGGATTTTAAAGTAATTCCACTATTTAGACCTATCAGTTTAGGAAATCAGCTTGCTCTCTGGAGATTCTCAGAGGCTAGATTTCACTTCCAAATCCAGTGCTGACTGCAGGGGAGTTTGCAGAAAAGGCACATTTCTTCTCCAGAAAACCTCAATAGTTTTAATACGTGCCAGAGCTGAACAAAGCTAAAGCAGGTGTTCTGCTCTGAAGGAACAAGGTGGGGAGAGATGATGATTTACATTTAGAAAGGTTCAATGATTTTTTTTCCAGACTTAGGAATGTTCTTATTTTTTTATTTTATATTTTTTAAGTATTTTTTAATTAATATTTTTTCTTTTTATTTTTAGTAAAAGGTTTCTGAAGGGAAAAAAAATGTGGTTTCAAAAGGATTTTTTCCTCAAGACATATTACAGTTGTGCAAGAAATTTTTGTTTTGTCCTTCCAAATTTTAGTTCTCAAAACTGGAACCACTTGTTTTTCAATTCTTTACTTCATTCACTTTATGACACCATTCATGATCCTCCTATTTCTTGGTTAACACACAAGGAAAGCCACAGGCACTCTACTGTGAACTTGAGCATTCCAGCAAAGTGTAGTGGCCCTGCTCTATATGGCTACTTGATTGTGTGGCTATTGCTGTGAAAAGCTGCAATTAATTACTTTTCCCCCTCAAGCATAAGGACTTTATTTTTTTTTTTTTTAACAATAACAAATTCCACTAGGGGCCTCAATTCATTTATGTTTATTTTCTCTTTTCTTACATATACATGCATAAATACACAAACCCTCTCTCCCTCCCACTCTGCCCCATTTTCAGGCTAGCCTAACGTTTTTATAAAAGACTAACCTCTTTATAGAGACATGTGCTTACCCTCTGCATAGCTGCCACTCAGTATAACCTAGCATAGCTGTGAGGGAGAGTCCTACATCCCTTTTAAGTGTGTTTGTTTATGCTATTGAGTTGTTTCATTTATTGATACATATACAATGTAACAACATTGTCGGAAAGAGCTACTGCCCCCTGCTTCCCACTGAAGTAGTTACTTTCTGTTCCCTCATCGACTGCTGAGGAAGAGAAACAGTAGGAAACAGTAGGAAAAGAAGTAAGAATCAATCTACAAAGGTCCAGCAAAGGGATATCCTAATACAAATAAGAGCAAATGAAGGAAGGAAATAGGAGGAAAATACTGCAAGGGTCTTTTCACTAGTGTATAGATATATTTCATCTTTTCTTGGAGAAGTTATCCAGGGTTTAGATATAATCAGTCATCTCCTAATTGATTTCAAATGCTGGAATTCAAAGTAACATGAAATGAACCACTGAACTGTACTTCAGCCACTATAGATTTTCTTTACAGTCCTATATTTGTCATCTCTAAGGCTGTGGGATATGCTACTGATATGATTAGAGAATCACAGAATTGTTAAGGTTGGAAAAGACCTCTAAGGTCACCAAGTGCAACTAGTAACCTATCACCACCATGCTACTAAGTTATGTCCCTAGGTACCATATCTATACGCTTTTTAAACACCTCCAGGGACTGTGTGGACTGTGCCCACTTCCCTGGGCAGCCTGTTCCAGTGTCTAGCAACTCTTTCAGTGAAGAAATTTCTCCCAATATCCAAACTATACCTCCCCTGCTGTAACCTGAAAATATGATACTGCACTTCTGGCATAGTAGTGTGCATTGAAGTGAAACACATTGTGTGGGACATGTAAAGCAGCTCTTATTTCCTTTAGAGGCAGGGACACCTGGAAACCCTGCTTCTCACGTTATTGTGAGAAGCTCATATGGGGAGAGCTGAGAAGTTGCAAGTATCATTTCTGCCTGTTGTCATTTTCTCAGAAGAGCAGTCAAACTATTCACTTTACAGACTGACATGTTTAATAAGAAGTAAAAGAAATGCTATATTACAGATAAAGGCATTATTTGATTTTATGTCAGGCACACCCCTCTCATGCAAAACATTTAATTAGATCCACCACCATGACATGAAGGACTAGGGAAAGAAAAGGAATCAGAAGGAATCAGAAAAACAGGTTGGAGAAAAGGGCAAGGAAATAACACACAACCTATAAGAACTCTTTGTTTCTCTGGAAACCACTGAACCATCCTCAGACGATTTCCTTTGGTAGGTGTGAGTGGTAGTTTCTTTTGACAAATCAGATAAAAAGTAACTTGGCAACGGTAAGTGACGATTCAAGGAGTGAACAAAAGGACAAAGACAGTCATTACATTCATCACTTAAGCAGAAAGAGAGGAGAAAGTGAAAGGAGTTATACTGCCTTTATGCACAGTATCAATCACTGCATGTCAGTAAGGACTGTTATTTGGGCCAAATCCAAAAAGGTAGCCAGTTAAGAAAATCTGCTTACACTTTGCCCTTTCTGCTTCATCAGCCCAAGATGGCTTCATGACTGGTAGTAAAACTCCCATATACTAGGGAGAATGCTTCACATCTTTAATTCTTCCACCAACCTACTTTTTCATATATACCCTTTTTTCCTGCAGAGTTGTCAAGATTTTGTCTAAGATATCTGACACAAGCCAACCAACATTTGACTAGCTAAGCCTGCTCCTCATTCAACTTTTCCTCCAACACTTCTTGGACTGAGGAAATACTTCTGATGGAATATGTAAAAAAAGTAGTTTCATACTTCTTGTCTAAAATATTCCAGAAGGCTTTTTACAAACCATGGCAGAGAAAGGAAATAGCTGATGGAGATATTTTTTACAGTTGGCTAACCACAATATATAAACATAGAGTTATGATAAATATCAATACATTTTTTCCAATTAAATTGCATGTTACATAACACCCAGGGGACTGCTGCATTTTCAATATTTCAGATTTTTAACTTTCCATTGTTCATAATTTTTTTAATTAGGTGGACTTGAAGAAGCCATGAGAGTTGTTCAGTGACTGTGTGACTGGTTAGAACTCAGAANTAAATATCAATACATTTTTTCCAATTAAATTGCATGTTACATAACACCCAGGGGACTGCTGCTTCCTCCAAAAGGCTTCAAAAAACCTTGGGGAGTTACAGTGTTAAATTTTTATGATCTTAATTTTCATTAAATTTCTCTGCACTGTGTTAATATAGAGTTTAAGAAAACACAAAAGCTACTACTTTGTGCAATATGAACTTCACCTTCTGAAAACAAGGAAATGTAATTAATCTACCTGCCCTCTTCTGCTTCCTGAGCACCCTCTTGCAATGTACACCTTTTCTCTTCCTGCCCCTAAGCCTTCTGCTCTCTCCTTGTACTGACATTCCCTATATATTAACTCTGACCCAAGAAAAAAAATCTGAGAAGCATCTGGAAGCATTATGAAGAACTCTTGCTATAGGATCTGTATGAGGGATGCCTTGTCCACAGGACCTAGTGACTTCCTGCACTTTGTTTATATTCAGCTGTGTTGGTCAGGAAGTATGCCAGTATAATCCTAGGTACTATACCAGCATTAATTTCCTTGGAAAGTATTCCTAAAATAAAACTGGAATCTGTATATATATTTTCAAGCACCTTGAAATAGTCTTTTGCATCCAAAAATATTGATGTTATAGGTATTTGGCTATAGCTACACTATGAGATCTTTGTATTCTCCAAGCTCTCAGCTCTGCATGCATGTATAATTCATGTCTCAACATAACATCAGGACCAGATCCATGCAAATTCTAGAGTCTTCCTTATGATCACTTGTATTCTCATTTTCTCTTTCCTTGGAAGAGAAATCCAGCTTCCAGGCCAGAAAGTAGGCATAACACATCAAACTAATTGCCCAGTCTGGATGACCCATGGCTCAGGATACTGATGTACACACTTTCTGTGCAGTTGTACATGCCCATGCGAAACTTCCCAGAGGACACCCATTAAACAGGAGTAGCACAGGTTCTCCAGAGGCCCCATACATGAAGTTTAGCTCACTCCCACTGGGAACAGCACATGTTTTTGAGCTTCCTGTGCACTTACTCAGTGCATGTGTGGAGCTACTTTGCTCTTCAACAGACATTAAGCCTCAGCATTCATGTGATCCTTCTTTCAGCTAATTTTCCTGGCTAGCTTTGAGCTCCTAAATTAAACTTTGAGAAAATTCGTCTGTGAATCTCTTCCCACTACCTGTTTGCCTAAAAGGCTATGGATGTTATGTGCTTGAGACATATCCAAAAGGTCTTAGTTCATTCTGGAAAAGGTTGAGCCAAGGTTTGAGCTTTAGTTGTACATATAAAATGATCAAGTGGCTTTGTGTGCTGCTCCATTTGGTACAGAAGGGAGGCACTTTTGAATTAATTGCTTAAATAACCTTGAACCTGGGACACTAACCCTTCCTTGACACCTCAGGAGACCAACAACTTTCCAAAGAGTCAGGGTTATATGTGAAGTTTGGCATACATGGAATAGTCATCTTTGAAACAGTAAACCACTGTAAATCCCACCTATAACTCAGGCTTTATTCTGGCACTGTTCCCATTTAATTCTGTGACATTTTTTGAGTAAAGAATGATTAAAACCAGAATATGGACATCAGAATTTGTTCAGTATCCTATAATGCTGAGACACTGCATGTGGCCATGTCAACCCCAGAAATGCATATTTTCCTGGAAACCTTTCCCAGTTTGATGTATGGTTTGGTGACCTCTTCACACTCCCTTCTAAATGCAGCTGTAATAAGGAGTTACTTATGGCCATCCATTTAAGCTGAGTCTTTTTCATGGGTGTCTCTAGGATACAATTTAGCAGTTGTCATTTGAAATTGCTCAGGTCTTGTGGGTGAAAGAACTAAGAAAAAAACTTCACGTTTGTGGTGCAGGAATCATCAAGCATTTCCCCAAGAGATTTTTAGTCTGAGCTGAGCATTGTTACATGAATTGCGTACATAGAACTGAAATGAAAACATGTCAAACATGCAAAAATTTTCTGAAAAATACAAAGGATCAGCTAGACTTTGTGAGAAAATTTTTTGTTGTTTTTTTTTTTTAAAGTTGTTGTTGGGTTTGGGGTTTTTTAAATTTGTTATGTATGCCACTTCTCTGGAAGATCTAAGTTTTCCCACAAGACTCCTTTCTGCTTTGAGAGGTTTATACGAAGAACATCACATTTACTCTTCATGTTGTCTGCTTGAAATACAAACAGTTTATTTACTGAGGGCTTTTTCTTTTATAATTTAAGCTTCAGAAAACTGTAATAATGTCATTTCAGTTTATATCTCTCTATAAAATAAGTCCAAATACTTTTTTTAATCAGTACAGTATTGAAGGACTTTTTTGTTTGTTCAACTATACTTAACTTCAATCCTTTTGGCTAGTCAGAGAATTAGAGAGAAATTTCTTATTAGAAATCTAATGATCTGACTAGGAAAAATTCCTTGATCCTCCCCTCCTAATAACATTCCTACATGGTGAGAGTCAGCCTCTATTTCCTACTGTCATAAATCTCTTTTGCTTGGTTAGGGTTTGGTAGTGTAGTTAATCTGATACTTGTGGAATATCCCAAAGCATCCAGTAACAACTGCTATAAACATGATAGGAATGTTAGAGGCAGTGCAGAAGGATAGAAGATCTGTTGACTAGACAAGAGAGATGAAGACAAGAAAGACATCTTGTGATTGATGTCATATAAAGTGGACAGAAAACAGGGGAAGGGTTAGATAAGAGAAAGAGGAATATAGTAGTAGGGAAGAAATGATGTCCAAGAACAAAGCTGGCTTGGTAGAGAGTACTTCTAGGTAGCTTTAGCATCCACATTGCAGAGCTGAACTTTTACCTGAAGTGTGGGTGCTTTCAAAAGGCATGTGTGAAATCAGTAGGAAAGTGTAGGACCATCCTCGCCCAAACCGTGAATCATTACTCAGCCACTGCTTTTCCCACTGTCTCTGCAATGTCTAGTAGAAGTCTGCACTGATGGTCTAACCTGTGTGTTATGTGGTTTCACATGAAGTAATTTCTGGGTGTTTTCAATGGGTCTTATATCCCTTTGTGAAACTCTAAATAATGAGACATGGTACAAGAGCTGGAATAATTTGTTCTTTCTACCCTACCAGCCTGACTATCTCATGGGTTTGTACTGCTGCTATAGAGCTTGGAAGATCAATGGGAAATTAACTCTCCTTCAGAATACATGACTTTTGGAGTTATCCTGTGCATAGATGGCAGTTGGACTCAGTGATGCATGTGAGTCCCTTCCAACTCAGGATATTCTATGATTCTAGGATTTTATCAGTCCAAGACTGATTTGAACATCCATTGTGATATCTGAATTTAGCATATTCCACCTTCCTCTGTCTCTGTGTGACAGGCTAAGTGTGCTCTTTCATTCACTCTGGGATTTCAAGCACTCATTCTTTGTCTTCAGTGATATTTTTCAGCATCTGCATTTTCCACTTTTTTTTCTTTATCTTTTTTTTTGACAATACATCAAATTGTGAGGCCAGACAGCAACTTGCTATTCAAAGAACAAATTACAGAGACTTTAAGTAGAAAGGCCAAAGGGACCTTGGAAAGGTTGGATACATGTTAACACTTAAGGGAAAAAAAATCTGTTCAGGCTTATCAGAACAATGTGTGAACTCTGACACCTCAGTCATCTACAGTCACTGTAACTTTTAAAAGCATGTTTTATTCATTTTGGTCTTTGGTAAGCACCTCTGGTTTTTGCTCATTTTAGGCTTGCTTTTAGGAGGGGAGGAGTCATTCTCTGAAAATGCCTGTGGCACTGTGTCGACCACAGAAAGAGTCAGACTAAGATATGTAAGACTTGCATAATCAGCTTCTGAGTTAAGTGAGAAAAGAAAATACATTTTTGTAGGTAGGGCAGCTCTTGACCCATCACAATTGGAATTTTCAAAAAGTCTGTTTCCTACTTGACATTATTTTTCCTTAGCTAGTATAATCTCATTAGTTTTTAAATTCTCCTTATGGACCTTTCCTTCATGGAAATAACTAAAAACCCACACACCTTTATTTATTTATTTTTGGTTAATTGATTGATTGCCTAGGAAAAGATGCTCTTCAACATCTTCATAAGTTGTCATGAAGTTGCAGAATGGACTTAAACAGAGAATGTCCATATGACAATACCATTTCATCTGCCATGACATGCTTACCACTTTTACAATGCACAGGCATACACAAAATCATAGAATCATAGAATTATCAGGGTTGGAAGGGACCTTAGAGGTCATCTAGTCCAACCCCCCTACAGTGAGTAGGCACATCTCTAACTAAATCAGGTTGTCGAGCACCCTGTCCAGCCTCACCTTGAACACCTCCAGGGACGGGGCCTCAACCACCTTCCTGGGCAACCTGTTCCAATGTTCCACTACCCTCATGGAACAGAATGAAATCTGCTTTCTATCATGAAGGCAGATGAGTAAATGCTGTGAAAAAGGTTGTTTATAGAGCGAGCCAGTAAATATCAAAGATCTCAGGCTGGCCTTGTGTTATGAAAGCTCTTAAACACATTTGCTTTTGGCTGTGTGTTCAACCTTACACAGACTAATATGATGCAGAAGGTGAGGCAGTTAGGGTTTTATTAATTACTAAAAACCTGATTTCCAGCAAAAAATAAAAGAACCTCAATCTAATTTTGGCACAGAAAATGTGCACACAACTCTTCATGCTCCAAATATTCCACGAATTTACATATACTCAAAAGTAATCTGAGAGAGAAGGAAAAATCTTGTAGAGAAGAAAAATACAAAATAACAAATTCTGTAGTTGTTAGCAAAACACTAAGCCTAGTGACAAATGCAGAATTATTGTTTAAACTGCAGGGAAAGAAGAATGCTACAAAAGCTGGACCTTTGACACAGCCTCATCCACATCTCTGCAAAAACATTCACCCAATTAAAAACAAGCCACACCCATCCACCTTAGTTCGTTCTTTCTTAATGTTGTGAAGCATGCAAAGTTAAGCTGCATTACGTGGCTAGCTGAAAGGAAAATGAGACAGTTTCTGGTCAGCAGAGCTTTTCAGCTTTTCTTAAAGCAGAACCAGCTTTATTCTTGTATGTTTTCCTAGAAGTGAATAGTCTTAAAACATAAAATAACTAAGTAAATAAATGCAAGACAATAATAAATGTTAATGTCCTTCTTCATTTGATGAATGAGTCCATTTCTGTGCCCCCATCATTGTGAGCATTCATTAAAAGGAAAATGAAGCAATGTTTAAGAAAATAATATGACTAGGAAGAAATGTAGTTATTTGCTGTAAGGTAAGCAAACAAGCAAGAATAACGATATCAGTAAATCATACATAGGTTGAATTATATTACTGTTGAGTAGCTTTTAATTGTTATTGCCAGAGAACATGAATAGAAATAGGAAGAGTGTGTTTTGTAGGAAGGGGAACAAATTGTAGTTTCCTCATAGTCTCTTGTCCCATGTGAAGCCAGTTAAATCCTGAACAGAGTAAAACATAGAACTAATTACAAATAAATAAATAAATAATCTAATAACTTGCAAGAACTGGTACATCTGCAACAAATGTGTGGAGATACATTGTTTTCTTTCTGGTGTATGCTGTAATAAGTATTATTCCCATTGCTCTAGTTTCCCCAGCATTTTGTTACATGACTGTACCAAACTGAGCAGTCTATGGTTATCATCAGAGCAAATGGTGTTCTCCCTGATTGCTTTTCAGGAGTACCAGGGACATTCAGAGTGGAACTATTCAGAGGAGCTTCTGAAATTATTTAATTCTACATGGATGATGGCTTTCAAAGCCATTCCAGAGAAAAATCGATGTTTAGAAGCATGAGGCCTATAAAAGGCCCCACTTTTAACACATATCTATTTGTTCAGAAGTGACAGTCAGACTGGGAAGCTGAAATGCTGCCAGCTGACTCCTCTGACCATTCACAGCCAGGAAAGAAGATTTGTATTTTAAATACTCATCAACAATGCAAGTAATAGCTATATGAGCACACACAACTAATTAATGTGCTAGGAGAAGCTGTGGTCTGTTTATGGATGTTCTTAAGAGAGGAAAAAAGAGACAAAACACATATTAGAGTAAAAAAAAAAGCAATATGGGAATTATTTGTTCAGCTTTAATCATCATAATCATTATCAGACTACAGCTGAATGACGTTCTTTCTCCCAATTAAAAACCCACAGCCAGCTGTAGTAGTTCCATGAATTGCTTTCTTTCATCTCTTCACTTCATCCTGTGGGATCCATGACTCCATCTGAGGAAGTTTTGAACATATGGAGAGATATCAATCCCCTAGACTGTTCTCTGTGGCCTTTCAAATTTTTTCCAATCAATTTCAATTCTTTTGAGTATATTTTTTTCTTGCCTTATTAGGGCTTTCATCCATATCGTTTCTCTTCCAGTTGTGCCTCTTAATCTCTTCAGACTCTGTGACTCCCATGTTTCGGGACCAACTGTACCTGGTGAGACCATACTTAGCTGTTGGCCAATGACCCTCCTGTACCTATAGAAAAATGGATGGCAAGGGGAAGGGTGTCAATGCCCAGGCCCTTCCTGGGAGAAGGAAGAAAGTGTGGTAGAGGCAGCAAGCCCCAGCAGAGGGCTGCACATCTACCCCGGAGAGGGGCACCTGTCCTATGTTTGCATTTAAAGTCCACTCAGGATGGATGCTCCAGCAGTCGAGGGATGCAGCAGTGTGAATTAACCCACATTTTGTGGGGCAGTTGTGTAGGTAAGACAAGGACCTGGTCTGATTCTGGTGAAACACAAGTGTGGGCCTCATTGCATTAAAAATTATTTTTAGACTGAGATCATTCAAACATTTGTTTCGACTTGTTAAGTCCTCAGTATGTTTGGTATTTTATTTCACCTCAATAAGTGCAAAGAACCTAGGCCCAAGCCTTCAAAGGTAGTTTGGCTCTCCCTCCTCCTGAAATGAATGGTATCTAGTCCTGAACAATTTTTGTACTCCAGCTGGATCACTGAAGTTATCATTGTAGTTGTATTTACTTACTCTTCAGCTAAAACTAGTATCAAATTCAGTATGTTTTACTTCTAAATAAGGATTGAAGCCAAACCATCTAAAAGCTTTGAGATTTGGGTTGTCTTTGAACATATGCAAATGCAACAGACGAAATTCCATTTGATATAGAGAAAGCATGGTATTGCAAATAAAATGAAAACTATCACAGCCTGGATAATAAGGATGGCCTTAGCTGTTTAAAAGTCTGCTGTGGTGATGTATTCTTTTCCGGTTTTAAGTTAAAATATCACTACCTTTGTGATGGAACTTGAAACTATGTGGCAAAGTTGTAATAAAAGCAGACCTCCACGTGATAAATCTGTTCTGAATCTAGTAAAAAGGTTTTTTTGGAACCCAGAGCAACAACGTGAGATTTACTGAGCATTTTCAGCTCTCATTTGCATTGCGCTTAGTAGGGGAATATTCCTTTTTGGAGACTGAAAATATTTGGCAGCCCTAATATGTTCAGCAGCTCACATGTGGGAAAAGAATACAAAAAATCTGTAAAATGCTTAAGGACACATTTAACTGTTTGTAGATGGATATTTGGGTTGTCATATGTCCTGAAAGGACAAGGGAGAAGCAGTTTCCGGATTAAAGTTTCCGACCATGAGTTAGAAGCCTAGGGCTCGACTTACGGCTCTTTCCGTAAGTTATTGTGTGCCACTAGTAAAACCATGTAGGAAACAATTTTGGAGAACACTGAAACGTGCTTAACTTTAAACCCAAAGTCCTCCTGCCAACACCACTGAACAAGCTCTTGTGAACAAGCTGTTCATAACATGCCTGATGTGCCAGTTTGAAACAACACAATGAAAGGTAAAACGCTACAGAAAACCATTAGTATGAGAACTACTGTTACTGCACTGGGGATCCTACATGTCAGTACATCTGACTTTATTATCTTTCTAATTAACCATTACTCACTTTCACCTTGTACTAAAAAAGCAGGTAGATCGAGAAACATGAAAATAATTTCAATGTTTGCATGTGTACATTGGCTAGCTGGGGAAAGCAGAGTGTGGATTTGTTCCTGTGAGCCTTTCTATCAGGAATCTTGGAAAAAGGATGTGCACACCTCTTCCAAGGTGGCCGGGGAAAGTGAGTAGTGAGCATTTTCACAGTTGTGGAAAGAACAGAATCAAATCTGTCTTCTTAAAGATCATTATTCTAGATATAAATCACTCAGCTTGAAACAATATGCTATCAATCTTTCATTCCTTCAACACCCACAGAAATGCAGAGAAGAGTTTTGTTATGAGGTAGCTGGTTAAAAGGAATTATGATAAAACTTGAGTTTACTTTGCACTGTCCTTTTA
Organism: Galbula dea; assembly: GCA_013399015.1. NCBI lineage: Eukaryota > Metazoa > Chordata > Aves > Piciformes > Galbulidae > Galbula > Galbula dea. Next base: position 2,167,558 of record VWZX01012694.1, read on the forward strand.
ATGACATAAAAATTTCCACTGTAAAAGGGTTGATAAAATGTAGAAATAATAACCTGCACTATCTCAAAGATTACTTCTAGGTCTCTTAGACACTTTGCTGCCCACTGTTCTCCAACAGTAAACCCAGAGTAACTTCCTAATGAGAGCTGTGTCAGTGCTGTTCAAAGTCTTGTGGAAAACACACTACACAGCTACATATATAGATATAAAAACTAAGTCTTAATATAGTGGGGGGAATGAGTAAACTCAGTAGAATTTGAGGTTTTGTGAACTTCATTAGCTATTTTTTTAAATTCTTGAGGTTTTTGCTAAACTAAAAACCAAATGTCTTAGGGAGACAAAAAAGCCCTCTCCCTCCTAGCTTGGCTCAGTCCCCTGGACCCTGAGAGAAAGGGGAAGGCTCCTTGGCTCCTGCTAACATTCAAGGCCAAGGCCAGCCAAGTTGGAAGGAGCTTCCATGGTAAAAGGAGGAGCAGTGATGCTTGTCTTGGCGTTTTCTGCTCCAGTGATAGACTGAGCCTTTTGGAGTCTTCCAAATTCTGAAACATCAACACCTTTTTCTACTGGAATTTCAGATTGTGATGAGCAAAGCTAATGAGTTCCTGTGTTGGTTTTTTTCTTTTTCTTTTCTTTTCTTTTCTTTTCTTTTNTTGACATTTGACAGGGCTTCATTTCTTGGTTTCTGCAGGCATCAGAGCCAAATCCATCCCTGTTTGCATCACCTACAGGATCCTTCCACAGATATTCTGCAAGCCCAGTTCAGGCCTCAGCAGCAGGGATTCTGGGCTTCTCCTTTGACTTCTGAAACATTTCTGCATGTCAAGACAGGTTCTGCAGACCCACCACAAGGATCCATTCTCCTACTCCATACTCAGTATGGTGCCTGCAGCAGTTCTGGATGCACCTCATCATGGTGACATGGTAGTTCAAGGACTGAGACCGGAGTCCTTGCTTGTGGAGATACTTTCCAGTACTTCCAATGAGACTGGACATTTCTTGTATGCCGCTTTCATTAGCCCTTCATTAGCAAGTCTCCCTCTACGAGGAGCAGCATGCCCAAGCAAGCCCATTCCATCTTCCTTAAGACCAAAGGGGATGGCGCTTCCTAATGGAGAGAAAAGGGATTGAGGCGCTGGACTCACTTGAGAAGCTGCTGACCGACCTCCAGTAAGCACTTTACAAACGGAGGTGGAGGAGGTGACCCGGGCAAGCCTCGTCTTTAGGTTGCTGTGTAATTTAAAAGGATAGAAATGAGAGGACTCAGTCCTCGGGATGGCTGAGTTTTGACACACCGGCAGCAGGAGCACCGAGATCTCAGCTTGGCAAGGTATCGTGAAGTCCCAGGTCGGGCAAGGCAGGGGCCGGGAACACGCTCCTCGCCCGACGGGACCAGGCTTGGGGAGGCTCCGGCGGCGGGTCCCGACCGCTCTCGCGGCCCCGCTGCCGGGCCCTAACACCCCCTCCTGGGGGCTCTGCCACGCAAGGGCGACCGTGCTCGTCTTCCAGCGAAACCAGTGACACAACTGCGCCTTCCTGCTCCTTTTCCCGCCCCTCCGCTCCGCAACTTGCAGGGAGACCCTGGCCCTCCAGTCCGTCCTACGGCCCGCCTTTCGCATCACCCCTGCACCGCCCCTGCACCGCCCGCGGAGGGCTGTCGAGGGGCGGTGCAGGGGAGGGCCCGAACCCGGGTCCGGGATGGTCTCGCAGGTAGGCGAGTGCGAGCCGCGCGGCGGGGAGGGGACGGCGGGGGGGTTATGTCACCGCCGCGGAGGGGCGAGCCGGGGGCGCGCCCCGGAGCCGCTGATTGACAGTGGGGCCCGGCCTGCAGCCCATAAAGGCAGCGGAGCAGGTCGCGGGGCCGCGGAGGGACTTGTGACGGCGAGAGGGCTTCGCGGTCCGCTCTCCACCGGTCTCGTCCCTGCAGAGCCGCGGCGCGCCGTCGGCTCCCCTCATGCCAGGTGAGGCGCAAAGCAAGAAGGCATCGTGCCCTGTCGTGAATCCGCCTCTATGGAACGGCGGCCGCCTGGCAGGACCGGGAGAGGCGGCGAGGGCTGCTCTCGCCGGAGCTCGCCATGGGTAGCGGGGTGGGCGCCTTGCGTTGCCGTTCCCCGCGGGTGCTCGGGATGGAAGGTGAAGGGACCTGGCCGGGGAAGGGTCGCCGGAGTCTGTGTGCGGTACCTTCCCGCCGCGGTGCTGCCCGTGCTATCGGGGGCTGTGCTGAAGCTGTCTAGGCAGGGTCCCACGGGGGAAAACGCGCTTGGTTTGAGAGATGAAAGTGGTTTCCTGGCGCTTGCCGGTAACTGACTGTAGCGCGATGCTTCGGGGTGCCAGGTAATAAGAGTTCTCTGTAGGAAAAAGAAAATACAGACAGTAGAGGGTGGCATCCCTGAGCCCTTACAAAATACGTGGGGTTAGTAGTTTTGAAGTGATCTGGCCGTATCCGGAGAAATGAATGCCTGCGCATTCCAATGAATGCCGTCTGCTCAATTCATTGTGAGTACAAACACAGGTGGAAATGCAGTTATGTGGCTTATAACTGCGTAGTACTTCAGGGTAAAAATGTCATCACGTTGAAAGTCACTTTATCCAGTTATGGTTGGGTACAGAGGGTTGTAAGAACAGACAGATATACAGGAAAGAGAGAGGAATTTGTATGGTAGCACTGAACAAAGGTACCGAATAGTTCCCCTAGAACTCAGAATCAACAGTGAGATCCCGTTATCCTACAAGGAATTTTAGCTGAACATTGTGCTCCAAAGTAAAAATGCAGTTACCAATACTCTGTATCTCATGTAGTGTCAAGTGGTTCCTATGCCAGCTACTGAAATATTTTGGAGAAAATAACAGCATATATTTTCTGTATGTCTTTCCATTTCTGTTATTAAGGATATTTATATAAAAAGGAGCTGTATCATCCAGAATTCCCCTTACTTTCACTTGATGTCATGTTTTACTTCTGGCATCAAGAATAACCCCAGAATAAGTATTACAAGAATCAGACAAGATAGAAATTCTGATTTTATACATGTAGTTGCATATAGTGAGAGCTCTCTTTATGGCATTTCATGGGGTAAATTTAAATATTTCTATTTCATACATGGTATTTCCCTAATACTTACTACCTTTTGGTTTATTCATAGGAGTTATGCTGCATAGGAGTGGGCTATTGTGGCTTACTGTCTTGATAACCCTGTGGGTTTCCTCAAATGCTCAGGGTAAGTTCTGATATTCCTTAAGTACATCTAGAGTAACTCCCAAAGCAAAAAGTTGGCATAAAACATTGGCTTACCTGAGCTACAGTGGGCAAAGTAATCATAGCTGATTTGTTTTAGGAGTGCCTGGAATGTTAGCTTTAGTGCCTGGGGGTGTTTTTGGTGGATACATTTTACTGCTGCAAAGTGAAGATTCCTCAATAAATATCCAAAAAGTACTTTCTTTAGGAATTATTGATCAAAATGTGTATAATCTCAGAAATAATTGTTAGTGTACTTTCTTCTACAGTGGAAATGTATGGTGAAAGTAACATAAACAGAATCACTGAGTGAGTTGAATATTTTAGAAGACAGAGGTACAGAAATAGACCTCTACAGACCATATATAAATAGAACGTAAACTGGCACAGTGCCAGCCCTCGTTTACACCTGACTTCTTGGCCTGAATCTTTAAAAAGTAAATCTCTTCCTTCCTGTTGTCATGTGGCCACATGGCTTCTCATAGTATGATTTTTATTGATCTGATAGTTAAAATACAGAAATTGACTGAACTTCCATATCCATTCATGTATATTAAAAATATCTAACGAATACTTTGTTACATGCATCCACACACAGGAGTATACATGACAGAGCATGTATATATATGTGTGTACTCTATAATACTGTAAAATACACAGCCGTTTGTTTAACTATATCATCCAACATATTTATACCTACACACAGAGAAGTTTTAATGTAAATGAAAGTTACAGGTGGTAAATAGGATTCATATGCATGCTAGTAGAAACAATTCTGTTTGTGGAAGTGGAGAAGTAGCGAGTTTTCTTTGATGATCCTTACATCAGTCACATGATTGCAGTTACGACATGTTAAGTGTGCAGAGTTTTTTCTTGCAAGACTTTTTGTCAACACATTGTCACACACTGTTGACTTTTTCAGATGGTGACAAGGAAGAGGAGACAACTTTTGATTTACTTCAAATCAGTAACATAAACCGAAAGACGATTGGAGCGAAATTGTTTCGAGGCCCAGACCCCACTATCCCAGCGTATCGCTTCATTCGGTTTGACCACATACCTCCATGTAAAGCAGAGAAATTAAACAAGATTGTCAAACTCATACGGCAGAATGAGGGCTTTATTCTTTCAGCCACCCTGAGACAGGACAGGCAATCTAGAGGCACTATCCTTGCTTTAGAGGGCCCTGGCATCAATGAGAGGCAGTTTGAAATCATTTCCAATGGCCGGGCCAACACCCTGGACCTTATCTATTGGGTGGATGGCTTCCAGAATGTGATTTCCCTGGAAGACGTGGACCTCGCCGACTCACAGTGGAAGAACCTCACTGTACAAATAACAGGGGAGAACTACAACCTCTATGTTGGCTGTGACCTTATTGACAGCTTTATCCTGGAGGAGCCTTTCTATGAGCAGCTGAAAGCAGAGAACAGCAGAATGTATGTGGCAAAAGGGTCCATTCGGGAGAATCATTTCAGGGTAGGTTACCTGGAGAAGCTCGGGTCTCTGGTGAGGTAAGGAATTGACTGCAAGTAGTTTGAGAAGATGCAGTAGGCACAGTTTTGTTCGCCCAGTGCCTTTTGGATTTGATGATGTCGCAAGCGTTCCCAAGCAGAATTGCTCCAAAGTGTTCTTACTCATTGGTGGATCTTTGGTGTGTGAATTTGGGGTTCCTGAATGCAAAGGACTGGTAAAGCAAAGTCTTAGGTCCAGGAAATCTGTACAAAACCAGTTTATGGACTCTCCTATGCAACCATTCTCTTTCTTTTCCAGATGTAAGACTTCTGAATGTTTTGCATTTTTGTGGTGGTTTGTAGAGTTCTTTGGAAATTTCTTGAACTGTTTTTCCATTGAAATACATCTATTCAAGTCATAAGATCCTGTTGAGAAATTAACATTAAATTAAGTTAAATTGTTATTTAAAAGAGAAAGGAAAAAAAATAGAACTTTTAAAGGAGCTAAGGCGTGTGGTTTTGGTCCATCCCTCAACAGAGTTTCTTGGTTTACTATTCGGAATAACCTTTCATTTCAATTAAAACAAACAAACAAACAACCACCAAAACAGAAACCAAGCCAAACAAAGAAAAACCCAGTACAAAGAAATTGCAACAAATTGTTTTGATCAGTCTTGTAAATGAGATTTTACTTTTTTGGTGGAAATCATCTATTGTTTCTTTTTTGTTTAAAAATGAAGAAATAAGGAACTTTCTTGTTTTCCTATAAAGTGAAAATTATCTCCTGTATCGTATAGTGGTGCAATGTGGTCCAAGTGCTTTAAGGATGGCTTCTTCTCAACCATAGCTGAAATCATACTTGAACTCATGGCTTTGAAAATTTCAAAAAGCCCTTTCTCATCCTGTTGTGCCATCTAGTTGTGAGCCACAGTATGACGTGCTGGAGTGTGATTCCGTGGGGTGACTGGTTTTGTCAGGGAAGCTAGAAATTCTTTCCCACACACAGCCTGTTCATTCTTGCCTTCATGACTAAGCTCCTCCATCAGTTGTGGTCTTAGAACTGGTTCTGGAGCTGTACTGTTAAGTGGGTCACTGAAATAATCTGTTCGCTTGGATTTCTATTTCTTTCAGAGTTTGTTTTTTTGGTTGGTTTGGGTTGGGTTTTTTTTACATGAAACAGATACCAGTCTGGTTTTCTAGTGTCTCAGGGTAGTGTCAAAACAATTGTGGAGGCAGTGAAGTGTGGTGCATGGGAATCACTGGCTAAGGATGGAAGTGGGACAGGAACTTCAAAAGTTGGCTTTGACCTCATGATAAGAGTCTCATAGAACTACAGTCTAAAATGTGTGCTATGAAAATAGTGATTTGAGCTCAAAGCTGATTAGTAACTTTTATTATGAACCTTTTTTTTTCAGAACATACCGAATTTTGCTGTTTATTGAAATGCATAAATCACAACTGTAAATATTTTTTTCCCATATGTGTCAGGTTTAATGCCTTGTAGATTGGTTTTTTTACATATTTACTTCTGGCTAAATCCGGTCAGTGACATGGGATTGAGACAGGTCAGTTATTAGTTCCTCCCAAATTGATCTAACTATTCTTTCATTATTTTTTTATTGTTATTACAGGGTCTTTTGCAAAATATTCAGTTAATCTTTGATACTTCAATAGAGGATGTTCTGCGTAGAAAAGGATGCCAGAGAAGCCAGTCAAGTAAGGCTTTTTTACCTCATTAATACCATTCAGTTGACTCTGAAAATGATAAATGTCAAAGGTGACATGTTCTAAACCCATTCAACAGATCCCTTTGAAATGAAGAAGAAAATGAATTGCATTTTGGTGATAATAGGAACTAAAAAATATTAGCTCTCCTGAGATACCACTTCTGCTCTTTAGCCTACTATTATGGTTGCTTAGGTTTATAAATCTGAGCCTCTGAGTAGGGAGGAAAGCTATCAAGCAAGAAATTAATCAAAATGGAAGGAAAAATGCATATATATGAAAATATCTATGTTCTTCCATGAGATGTCTGTAATTCGAGCTCAAGACTGGTAATGTTGCTTCTGCATTCTGGGTGGTTCCAGGAAGGATGCAGTTCAGCTATCCTGCTTCATTTACCAGTGGAAACAAAATTTTCAGAACTCAAGGTAGAACCTTGAAGGCACATTCGACTATCAGAGGCAGAACAGTTTCAGTCAAGAGGATGGAATCCCTAGGTATTAACAGACTGAACCAAGAAAACCAACAAAGACAGTGTCTACAAATCTTTTATATTATTACTGATTGATTACAACAAAGGGTAACCAATAGTTTTGAAACACCTCCTAGTAGAAATGAGATATTATTGTCCTTCTACTATGAAGAAGTCATCAATGCAAGCCTACTGCTGATAGATACCATAGGGGGAATTCTCATATCCTTCAGCTGTTGCAGCTAGGACCAACACAGACTAGTTTCTTAATATACTTTTTATGACATCTGTCAATTACCAAATTTTCAGGTCCAATAAATTATACAGATTTGGGGTTTTGTTTTCCCCTTCCTGGGAAGCATTTAGCAAATAGTTCAGTTCACAATATTTTTACATTTACTTTGCAATATCAAGGGAACACTTCAAGATGGAAATTACTTGTGCAACAACAGAAGGGGGCTGTCACACTGTGACTTGAGGCCATCAAAATGACTTGAGAGGCTTTTTATGTGCATGACCGATTTTCTGGCATTGCCTACCCAGCTTAATTACTCCAGCTGAAAAGGTACCTATTTTCCCATTTTGATGTCTCACTGAGCTGAGCTACAGGCTCTAAAATGCCATATTTGTGTGTGACTGTCCCATAACAACAAGATGGATATTAGTGGTGAAGTACCCTCAACTCAGAACACAAAAAGCCTGCTGCTTTTTCAGAGGCAGGACTGTTTTCCTACTGTATCTTTAATCCTAGTATGGCATGTGAGGTATGGTGAAATGGTAGGGTCAGATTGCCATTGGGTTGATGGTGGGAACGTTTCTCTGTAGTGTGGTGGCTGTGAATACTTTATGCAGGATTTAAACACAGCATTGGGTAGGAGAGATGACAAAGAGACGCCTGAATAGGCACATCAGTAAAATCCCTTCTTCAGCTAAATCAACAGAATGACATTTGCATATGTGAAAGGTTGCACATTCTGCTCTTCTGGTTTCTCATTTTAAAGATAATCACGTGGTCCTTAGGAAATTAGCAGGAAGTCAGCAGCAAAGAACTGATTTCCCAGTGATCCCCAAGCATCTTCTTTCAGTCACTGCCAAGTACCAGTAGAAAGTGTGGATTTAGTTCTTCTAACATAGTTTCGGTTTATGTTTCCTGCTGAGATTGCAGCTTTATTAATGTCCTCAGAATGTTCTGGTCAAGGCACACTCCATGTTGGCTTGAAAAATATGAAATTAATGACCTGAGAAGTGCTATGGGGGAATCTGAGAAACCTAGTGTTTCAATGTGGTAGGAAAATTGCATTCTTTTCAGGGACTCAAAAAGCAGCTGAAGAAAACAGTTATGACACAGAGACTTCTGATCTCCTATGTGGTATATCAGTTTTCTTCTACCCTGTAAGTGAAGCTGAACAGTCACTTCAACTCTGGAATACTGCAAACGATTTTTTGGAGACCTTGGCTAATGGCAGATACTTTAGAGCTAATTTAAAAGCACTTCAAGCCAATCATTTTTAAGTATGATTGAGAAGTAATTATTTAATGTCATCCTATGTGTTGTTTATTTATTGTTTTGCTTTTAGCCTTCTATTGGAATGAAAAATACTTTGCTCCCACTTTCATTTCTCCTTTATTTAGATATAACACTTTATATTGTATATTCAAGCATCAAATCAAGCCCTCCACATTTTTGAAGCATTGCCACCTTCTCTGACTTGTCAATGCTGAATGATATTGGGGTATTTTGAAGCATGTGTTTTATGGCACATATTCCTGTGCTGATTTCTTCTTTTTAAATTGCTATATCCTTTGCTGCTGCTTTCTGTTTGGTAATCTTGAGTTATTACAACATTACTAAATCTGGTATACAAGTCTTTATTGAGAGACAGGGCAGTATGGATTTCTGTATAGCTGATACCAAATGTACCATGGATTCCTTAGAGAAAGCTTCCATGGAATCCAGAAGATGTTTACCTGGTGGAGATTTAAATGCTTAACAGGAGTTAACCTGAGGGGTTTTTTTGTTAATTACTACTGATACATTCTGTTATATTATTTTCCAAGAATTTACTATAGACATGGAGATCTTTTAAATTGAGACTAGAACTTTTCCAGTTCTCTCTGTATAATCCATGCAAAGTTCTATTTTAATTATGATCTGCCTGGTGGAGGAGTGTTTAGAGTGACAAACCAAACATTCGGCCTGATCTTAGCTTGACATCCATTTATTAAGCTATCAGTATAACAGCTTCTCTGATTTAACAGCAGTGACTGCAACACAGAGAAACCCAGAGTTTGGTATAAATTGCATGATGGTCCAAATTTGATCCAAATAACCATGAAATTTGTGGGCTGAAGGAGGAAAATTACTTTCTGCAAGGAAACTTTCTCCTGCCTTTTTCTTTGCAACAAGAAAAGGTGATAGATCATGAAAAAATCAGAAACCTTTCATGTCTCTGAGTGAATAAAATGGGTTTGCTTTTTTGATACTGTGTCCTTTTGTTACACTGCCTTAATAAATTAATGTGTTGCAGTGCCAACAATTTTTTCAAGTGAGGGCCATGTGAGACACAGCTTGGCTCTTAATTTTGAAAAGGGAAAGCCTATAATTGGAACCAGCTGACATCTAACCCCTTTCTTTTATTCATGGGTATAATCTAGCATGATTCTGTGCCAAAATAGATGTGTTTAAATCCTACTTGTGGGTGCCAGTCCCTGATTTCAGCAGGAACCTGTAATCTGTGGAAGAACTTTGTATATGCTGCTCTTCTCTTTCCCTCTCTTGCTACCAGCTGAAGTGAACACCATCAACGAGAGCACAGAAATCCTTCACTTGAGCCCTGCTGTCACAACTGAGTACGTGGGCGAGAAACCAGAGAAGAAGGCTGAGTTCTGTGACCGCTCCTGTGAAGAGCTGGGAACGATGTTCACAGAGCTCACTGGCCTGCGCATAGTGGTCAACAACTTAGCTGATAACCTCCAAAAAGTGGTAGGTACCTGTAAGTCTGAAGAACTGCAAGAGGTCTGCTGTGCAGTGCTCTTTCTTTGTTTGGTATCAGAGACAGTTAACAGAAATTTCTCTATGTACTATGTATACCTTTGGGTGTACCTACATAATGTAGTGGTGACCTGAATTTTCAAAGGGACTAATTTAGGTAGTTCTTGAGTATAACACTGTAATGAAGACTTGGTTTTCACAGTCTGCCCCTCTTCTTATTCTAAATCAGTCAACTATATCTGAAGGGAGTTTATTACTATGCCATATGTCTCAGGACTAAAATCTTTCCATTTAAAGATGAGCTGTACTGGAGGAAAGCAAAATGCTCAGCTTAGTCTTGTTTGACTGTGTTTGTGCTATTATCTGAAGGATTGCTATGCAGTGTTGTGGTACATGAGATAATCTTCTTTATGTACATAAATACTGAAAAATACGCTTTTTTGTAATGGAAGAATTAAATCCAGCAGTGTCTCAGTTTTGTTTGTTTAAAATGGTTTGCATACAAAGTACACAGTTTGTTTTCATTTACTTCATTTTCTAGTCTGAAGAGAACCAAATTATGTGGGAATTGATTGGGCCTAACAGAACACTGAAGAACCAGTCAGTGTGCTGGCAGGATGGCCGTGTCTTTGCAGACAATGAAAGTTGGATTGTAGATAGCTGCACCAAGTGCACCTGCCAGGTAAGGTTTTGGAAACCCTCTCTGCAGACATGAACTGGGTTTAATGCAGCTCAGCTGTCCAGATCAGGTTACATGTGCTCAGAGCTGGGCCTAGATGCACTAATACTTATAAAAAGTAGTCTTCATGTGCATAACAATTAGAACAAATCAAAGAATTTCCACACATGAAACTTCCTCAGATCCCCACCTTTATTTGTCTCTGTATGTGAGCATGAGTCAGTAAGTTGATTTCTTTCCCCAGGATTCTAAAATTGTGTGTCATCAAATCACCTGCCCAGCAGTCTCCTGTGCCCATCCATCTTTTGTTGAAGGTGAATGCTGCCCAGTCTGCTCTCATTGTGAGTATTTAGCCAAAGAGAAAGATACTCTTTGGAAATATTTAAAATGGCTACTAGTGTATTGGAAAGGTCAAAACAAGTAAGAGGTCAAGGCATATAAGATCAAATATTTTTTATTTTTGTTGATTTGCAATAGCACTGTGCACTATTGTTTCTTTTCCATATTGTGATATTGCCAGGTTAAAACAGATTAATGCATCTTAGGATGAATTGTCTCTTTGTAGAGGATGTTTACAATCCAGATCAAAAGTTTGGTGCAATATTTATTAAGAATGCAAGTTATTCTCTATTATTGTCATTCTGTTATGTTTTATTTCTTCTCTACCATATATTCTTTTTTGGTGTAATGCTTTACTTATGAACCTTGACACTGTTTCACATTCCAGACAGCATTGCAGGCTGTGAACTAGGCTTTGGAGTGACAATAGTTTTAATAATTTCAATGATTAAGTAACTTCAGTGTGGGTTCAGTACATTTCACTCTGTACTAGATAGGTCTCCTGCAGAAGAAAATGGTTGCTTAGGTGGTCTAACTAAAAACACGTCGGAATATACTCAAGAGGGTTTTCTGCTTATTCAGAGCATAGGGCATGTTCTTACAATGTGCTGTTGCTCATGTTCATTGCTATGTTCAGAGGTAGGGCCATATCTCATCGTGGTGGCCAGTATTATGAGGTCAAATGTAGCTGGGACTCAAGTTTTTGGCTCAGTTTATTCTAGAGATAAGTTATTCTTTCTGCAGAGGTCAGTGCCGCATGCAAACACACTGCATGCAGTTCATGAAGATCCAGGATTCTTATCTGGGCTAACCTCTCATTAGATTTAACCATAAATCCCTAACTTCAATGGCAGCTTGAGAAAGCAAAATTAGAAAGAGAGATCTAACAGACAAAGTACATGTTCTACAGAAAAAGAGAAGTGGAAATCTTCTGAATAGGATAATAGAGTGACTTTCAGTGCTAAGCACTTTTTCTTACCTTATGCTTTGCAGCTGACGACAGTGAAGAGGGCTGGTCACCATGGTCAGACTGGACAAAGTGCTCAGTAACCTGTGGTTCTGGGACTCAGATGCGAGGAAGGTCGTGTGATGTCACTAGGAGTGCTTGCACAGGCCCACACATCCAGACAAGGATGTGCAGCTTTAAGAAATGTGACCATCGCAGTAAGTAACAGAATTTCTCCCTTTCTTAAAAGCTTCTTTGGACATCTCTAAGCAAAAACTAGCTTAGTCTGGATTTCCTATGAATGCTTATTAGTCAGAACTCTATGTATTTAAACACTTATATCTGCATAATTAAAGTAGATATCATTAGATTCTTTGTTATCTTTTCCCTGTCAAATATTTCTCCTTTTCCTGACAATTTAATAGATACATGCAGTCTGGCCTCTGTAAGACAAAAATATAGTGGGTAATCTTTTCTTTAATATTATATTTGGTCTAGCAATTGGCATCCCTGGCCATGGTGGGGGAGTTGGAACTAGATGATCTTTAAGGTCCCTTCCAACCTGGCCATTCTATGATTCTATGATTATAAACTGGAGTCTCTTGTTTGAAGGCAATTTGGAGGCAACATTTAGTTCATAATCGTAATACATGGGTCCGCATTTTGGTCTGTCATTCATTCACATTTATTAGCCCATTCCCTTAGCTTAGTAGTGTTTAGGAATATAGTAATCATAGATGACTTTTCCAAGCTGACAATCTGCTTTTATATTTAAGGCACTTAAAAGGATCATGCTCTGTCTCCAGAACTGTAGTTAATACTATTGCAGGTGTCTGCTATATCTAAGCTACTGTAGTACCTAAGGCTATTGGTGAAGCTGCTAGATGTCCAAATGTCCATTTTGAACAAGTGTTTGTTTCATTGGAACAAGTTTATTTTTAAGTAAAATATCTAGACTCCATGTTATTCATATGTTGGTCACTGAGATTCTTAAGAAAGCTGTACGTAAATGCCTGAGATGACATGCTGGGCTTTCTAAGTGGCAGTGGTAGAAAAGAGAAGGGACATCCATCAGATGTAGTGAGATGCTTCTTAGAAGTTTAACTTCACAGGTGAGTTTGTGTTACTGCTGCTGGTGGACTATTTCCTTGCTCTTTTCTCTGACAGTACGTCAAGATGGTGGCTGGAGTCACTGGTCTCCCTGGTCTTCCTGTTCAGTTACCTGTGGAGTAGGAAATATCACCCGCATCCGCCTCTGCAATTCCCCCATCCCCCAGATGGGTGGGAAAAACTGTGTGGGAAATGGACGTGAAACAGAGAAATGTGAGAAGGATCCATGTCCAGGTATGTCTGTGGTCTTAAATCCAGTGACACAGTAATATTTTAGCTCAATATCTTCTCTTTATTTTGGTCAAAATTACAATGAATTTCTATGATGGAAAATATAATATGAATCTTAGGGGTGAAATGACATAGAATGGTGCTTTTAAAATGAAGACAACAATGCAATCAGAGGTTTTGTAAACCTCCTCAGTTATGATTTGGTTTTAAACATTAAGAGTTTGAGAAATTTTCATTTTATAATTTAGTGATTTCTCTGCATACTAAAAATATAAACACTTTCTATGTAAAAAGAAGCTGATACTATGCATGCTAGGAATAGACATACAGTTCCCCAGTAGCCAGGTTTCTTTGAAAGCATGCATACAAATGTTACACATATTCAACACATTTAACAGCACTCTACTGTCTTGTTTTGAATTATTGGCCAAAAAAAGCCTAAAAAGCAGCTGGGTATTTTTTATTTGTTTGTTTCTGAAATATTGCTATCTCAGTGTGAGACTTTGCCAGGATCTTTTTTCCTGTTTGTGTAGTGAGAAACTATCTCCAGTCAGGAATCTGAATAAAGATTGTTGTCCTCAGTATATTGCCTGTGATGCTCTTCTCCTTTTTCTGCACATCCTAGTGAATGGCCAGTGGGGTCCTTGGTCTCCATGGTCTGCCTGCACTGTTACCTGTGGAGGAGGAATTCGTGAGAGGTCACGCCTCTGTAACAGTCCAGAGCCACAGTATGGAGGAAAGCCATGCGTGGGAGATACCAAGCAGCATGATATGTGCAATAAGAAGGATTGCCCAATTGGTTGGTATTTAGTTATTCTTTATTCAGTCTGATTAGTTATTATTGCTATTATTTCTTTTATGGGTAATTATAAATTGACACTACAGAAATCTACTAATTATACTTTTGTTTCAGGAAAGCACATTTAACCATTTTGAGTGCTGTTTATTTAGATCAGTAGGATTTTATATATATTCTTAATACTGACTTCAGAACAAGAATGTTTCTTAAACAGGGCTTCAGTATGCTGTAATGTGTTCAACTGGATGTAGCAATCTGTAATATTTTCATATTAAATTCTTTTAATATACTATTGATTTAATAACCCTAATTCTAAGGAGTTTGGTAGGAGTCAGTTGAATCAGATGTGATTTAAGCTAATGAACAAAGAATACCAGCTTCTCATGTGAAGTTTTACATGCTTTCCATGCTCCTAATTTAATTTACACTTTCATGTGTCTTTGCCAGATGGGTGTTTGTCAAATCCTTGCTTTCCTGGAGCAGAATGCAACAGTTACCCAGATGGGTCTTGGTCATGTGGGCCGTGCCCAGCAGGTTACCTTGGCAATGGTACTGTCTGTGAGGATCTTGATGAGGTATTGACTTTGTTTCCATTAATATCAGGAAAACATCATGAAACTTTCATTATTTGGGAATTACACAGCCATCTAATTGGTTTTTTTTCCTTCCTTTCTTTTCCTACAGTGTATAGCTGTGTCAGATGTTTGCTTTAAGGTCAATCAGGTCCATCGCTGTGTGAACACAAATCCAGGATTTCACTGCTTGCCATGTCCTCCACGCTATAAAGGAAGTCAGCCCTATGGAGTAGGGCTGGAATTTGCCAAGACAGAGAAGCAAGTAAGTGATGTCAAAGAGAATTGGATGACTGAGTAATTTTCCCTTGAAAATATCTGTGAAGGGAAGCATGTGATAAACTTGTGTACCAAACAAAGATAACCTGAAATACATAACTGCTGTTCCTGGGTGTTTTTGGTTCAAGTAACAAAACACTGAATTTGGGGTTGTGTTTTTTTAAGGGTTTTATTTTCTCTAGGCATCTATATAGTTGTACCAAATGGGTGCAAAATGCCAGGAACTGTGCTTTGTAGTCCTTTCCCTCAGATGTGTGTACTCTGGGGACTGGAAACTGAAGAATGAAGATTATTCTCTCAGTAAATGTAACACTGTTGATGGGGGTGTCACCAGACATATGTCTGAAGTTCTCACTTCCTAATCTCTTACACCAACACCTATCAGTAGTGAGGGACAGAAGGAAGTGGAAGGGAT
This sequence comes from Galbula dea, assembly GCA_013399015.1. Classification (NCBI taxonomy): domain Eukaryota; kingdom Metazoa; phylum Chordata; class Aves; order Piciformes; family Galbulidae; genus Galbula; species Galbula dea. Next base: position 2,182,800 of record VWZX01012694.1, read on the forward strand.
ACTGAAGACTACAGCTTGATAGACAAGACAAAAACGTTAAAATGAACGTCATGGGATGCCTTCTCTTTGTTGCTGTTGAGTCAGTCTCTGTAGTTAGTTTGACATGTGAAGTCTAAATGTAAAACATCTCTGTAAGACTCTTAGATACTGCCAATGAAAATAAGCAAAGTGATGAGAAGGAGGTAACAAAAACTTAACTTGAAGGCAACACAAGAATTCATTTGGGTCTCTGATTTAAGAAAGCAAGATAGTCCTTATATACTGACTGGCAGAGCACTAAAGGAGAGAGGTGGATACAGTCTGCTTTCTGTTGCAGTTAATTGCTGGGGATTGCTCACATCTGGAAGGAAGTAGGTTCTGAAAATGTTAATCACTTCAATTACTTGTTGAGTAATGTCCAGTTTTTCCTGTGGGTTGTTTTAATTATTTTCATTGTGCACTTTATCTGGAGCTGTGAACTGACAGATCAGCATACTTACAAAACAAAATTAAAATAAAGTTCCTGTCTTTAGACATCGAAGTAACTGGCCTGTTTTTGACAAAGTTGAGTCAGAAAAAGCTGGTGGCAAATACCAGGATTCAGTGAGTATGCTTTGTCTGTTACAGGTCTGTGAACCTGAGAATCCATGCAAAGACAAGACACACAGCTGCCATAAGTCTGCAGAGTGCATCTATCTGGGCCATTTCAGTGATCCTATGTACAAGTGTGAATGTAGGACAGGTTATGCTGGCGATGGACGCATCTGTGGTGAGGATTCAGATTTGGATGGCTGGCCTAACAATAACCTGGTCTGTGCTGCTAATGCAACATACCATTGTGTGAAGGTAAGGAAGAGAGGTTGATAAAAATGCCATGGCATAACCAAATTTTCTCTCTCTTTTCCTAAATAACTGTGCATAACGCTTCTCAGCATCAAGCTGTTGGTTGCTTTCATTAAATTTTTATTGTTGAGCATGCATGTTTTCTAGGAAATGCTGTGAAATGTGTATTCACTTAACATTAGATCCAGTAAGAGATTGTCAGAATGAAATCCAGAGTCCTCTGCTATGGATTTCTTCCTACACAGAATACAAGAAGGTTGGGATGCTTGTGTGTAGTGTTACTACATCAAGTAGGAGCTGCCTAAGGCATGGGTGTGGAGCACATAGCTAATGAGAACTAAACAGGAATCTCTGGGTGAAGGGGAGTATGAAATCCTATCTGCAAGACTTGTGACCGGACATTGACAGCCACATTTGGTCTACAGTTCTAAATCCTTTTGTGTACTACTCCTTCTTTTGAAAGGGTTAAGCAGATCATGCTCCAGGAAAACTGGATTCAGACCCTCAGATATCTTTTAGCACTAGGAACCTAAGAGAGGAATGAATATGAGTAATTAGTCAGAGGAGTTCTTATTATTAAGCTTAGCGGAAGAGGATGGGGGATTCAGCCTCTCTTACTCTTTAGAGATGTGGAGTCCCAGCTCTCACCCTTTTGAGGGGAATGGCCTGCCTGCCAGCATTGGCTGTAGACCTGGCAGGGTACTGTTCTCAAATCAAAATGTGAGAAACAGGGAGAACAGCAGAGAGGGGCTTTATTTCTTCTTAGCCTCTAATAGAATTGCAATGTTTTTCAGCTGTTTTTAGTATTTTAACAAGTTAAGTATATTAAAAGTTTGGCAAACTACTTCTATTCTTATCTTTCCAATGTAACTAAGACTTGCTAATTTAAAATAATTATTGTTTCCAAGGTTGTGATACAAAATAAAGAAATACTTTTGCTTTTTATTTTCAAAGCCATGGGAGCATGGGTGTGCAGTAGAAAGGCAGATTTTCCAAACCTTTTTCTTCCACACTTTGCTTAGTGTTCCTCTCCATTGCTGTGTACTGCTTCATTCCACTAACTTTCCATATGAACAACTCTTTCTGAAGACCATATCCTGGCTTATATCTTTATTTTTCTGGCCATCCAACCTTGTAATTTTGTGTGTAATCTTCAAACATACTTCATGAGTTGTCCATAAAAAGTTGATGTAAGTGTGCATGTGTGTGTGTATGATGTGTTTGTTCTCTGCTTGATAGTTCCATCTAAAATTTACTGGAAACATCCCTTTAACAGAAGGAGAGCTGGAAACCAGGATGATTTGCAGATGCATTTCACTCACTTTACAATATGAAAGCAGTAAATGAACTACTATCTTTGGCAGCAAACGAACCAGCACTTTAAAGCTTTTGTGATTGATCTTGGTTTATAGTCTCTGGTGTACCATATCTACTCTTCTGCCCAGGCAAGTCATTCTGATGCAATGTAAACATAATGTATTGATTATTTCTTTTGGCTAGGATAACTGTCCCCTTCTGCCTAACTCTGGCCAAGAAGACTTTGATAAAGATGGCAAAGGAGATGCCTGTGATGAGGATGATGACAATGATGGTGTTGAAGATGATAAAGTAAGATACTTTTCTTTGTCTTCAGTACATTTGACCTAAACATCTGGTTTTAAGGAAAATCATTACAATAGATGAGAGTTTTATTGTTCAGAGCTTTGGCTGAGTTATTCTGTGCTGCCTTCCCAGGTGCAGAGTAAAGCTATGCTGGGTCAAAGGATAGTAGTACTGTGCAAAGTAAACAGCCTGAGGAACCTAGGGCTGAGTTGTATTCTCTGTCTCAGTTCTGGATTCAGTTGTGTGCATGAAAATAATTTAATGGAAAGTGTTACTGGATTTTTTTGTTTTGCAATGGGAGAATGATATGATCATTGGATTTGAAAAGGTGGTAAATATTATATCTAAAGTATTTTGGAAACAAGTTCTGATGAATAGTAGTAACTATAAGCACAGGCAGCATCAAGGGGAAATGACCAGAGGAAAGTACCTAGCCTGGTTCATAGGTTCCTTCTTTAGGTCTGCCCACAAGACTGAAGTTCGTTTACCTGCAGAGCCTAAAAGATTGGCAGCTAGTCTAAACCTGTTCTTCCTGTACATTCAGCAAAAGGACAGTTTCACCTCTAGAGTGGACTTCACCCTGCCTTTTCTGAATGTTTTTGGGATGAGTGAACTGGTTTTAAGATATTACTGTTCCTGTTTGCTCCCTTCAGAGGAAGCCTAGATGCTCTAGATCTTCAGATAGTTAAATTGGGTTAGAACTGTGTTCATGGGGACTATATTTGAAATATGTCATAAAACAAAGAATCATTTGATAAAAAGTATAATTTAGTACATATATTTGAAAAATTGTAGCCAGAAGTTGTTTATGAGTAGTATAGAATTTTGACTTGCCTCTATATCTTGTCCTTTAGTATATAAAATGTATTTCTGAGGAATTTAAAATGTACTAAAAATTATCTTCTAGTAAATTAATTTTGATTTAACAGAGGAAAAGTAAAGAGTTTTTCTATATGACCTCACTTCATATTCCATGATGCTGATGTAGCTCTCACTCCCACTGCTTTGATTTGGTTTTGTTCTTTGCTTTCCACACTGAGTATATCCTTGTGCCCATGCAAAAATCCATGTGAAAATTGGGGATTTGTGAGATGTGAAAATTCTTGTTTTGGCAGACTTTCAAATTAGGGACTAAGCTGAAATGAAATTTTCAAAATTCTACTAAAAGGAATGGTCTCAGCAAAAAAGGATTTGGGGTCAATGACAGAATTTAATTTTAACTCTGTCTTTTGAAGCATTTTACATTTTATTATCATATGCAATATAACACAACCCACAAAAAAGTCAATCCTTGTTTAAATTGAAAAATAAAAATATGTGGTTTAAAAGTGAAAATATTGATACTAGTTTGTTCCAAAAAAGAGTAACAATTCTATTTTTTCCAAAACATATAATCTGCAGCTGCAGTTGGCCTGATTTTGCAACACGTTCTGATTTAAAAAAACCCACATGTACTAGTGATACACTTTAGTTGAACTATCTGAGTACAGATCCAATTTAAAATGCCTGTTGCTTTCCTAGTGAGATATGGAGCACATTTTGCATGCCTCTTACAAAAGCAAAATAACAGACACTGAGCCAGGCTGTCCAGATGCTCTCCCATTACCACCAGGATCTTCAGTGGAGTATAGCTTGTCCATTGAAAAAATAATGGATTCATATTTTGATTTTTGACCCCTAATCAAGATGAACAGGAGGAGTGAGAGCTTCATATTATGCTCTCGTGAGTTGTGGTTCATACTCTGAAATGTTCTATTCCTTCTCACTAGGACAATTGCCCGCTTCTGTTCAACCCTCGACAGTTTGATTATGACAAGGACGAAGTTGGTGACCGCTGTGATAATTGTCCCTACGTGCACAACCCTGCTCAGATTGACACAGATAATAATGGGGAGGGTGACTCATGTGCTGTGGATATTGATGGAGATGGTATGCTTTCGGTTTGGGGAATGAAGTGTTCTTCCACAATACACTGTGCTTTATATCCACTAGGATGAGCTACCTGCTTTTATACATACCTGGAGGAAAATTTGGTCTAACAGCTAAAAAAATGCAGGAGAAAGAGAAGACTGAGGTTCCTCTGTCTTGTGTAGTATAGTTTGTCTATGAAATTCCTAAATTGCAACAATTGACATTATTGAAGAGTAAAACAAAGAATAAATCACAGAAAATCTTTTATCAGTGTAATCTTAAAAAAAATTCTTTACTTCATCTGTGTTCCAAAGTAATCAGGGTCTAATGTAACAATGATGTTGGCTTTTTATCTTTTTAGGGAGGGAAAAGAACATCAGAACATCCATGCAGTTAAGACAATATCTGTTGGAAATTAATCTGCTTTTTTATGAATGTAATCCAAAGCCCACCATAATCCAAACACACATTTTTTTGTATGTCTTAAAGTGACAGTACATGCCTATATGACCCAGATTTGATCAGAATTAAGGAGGGAGGAAGAGCACTCAAAAAACCAGTTCATTCAATTCAATTCAAAAATTCAAATTAAAAAATTCTGTCCCTGCAGCATTTCAAATTTATGAAAATCCAAAAGTAGTAGAAATCAAAGTTTAGTTTTGGATTCACTTCAGTAATGTTATAAACTTTGCTTCTTTAATGATGACTTCTACAGTCAGTGGCTGGCTGTGCTTGCTAATAAGGTCATTCTGATTTCTTCAATCTGTTGTTGTTTTTTTTAACTCATAGATATTTTTAATGAACGAGATAATTGTCCTTACGTCTACAACACAGACCAGAGTGATACAGATGGCGATGGAGTTGGTGACCAGTGTGATAATTGTCCATTGATGCATAATCCAGACCAGGTAAATGTTAGAGACACCTTCTGTAATGGTAACATCAGAACAAGGGTAGATAAACACAGGAATCGCTCTCAGTCCATGTTTACTACAAAGCTGAAGAGGTGGATCTGTGTTGCTCAGTTTCACACATCAGGTTATCAAGTTTTTGTATCAGATGAAAGGGAAGTAGAGTGACGACGCCTTTAATCCATCCTCAGGCCTCTGGTGAACTGTTTTCTTCCTGTGTGGCATCCTTAGGGCTGCATTTCAGTTGCCTCAGTTTATTGGTCCATGTGCAGATAAGTAACATCAAGTACACAGAAGCAATCAGAAAATACACTGCCCAAACTGACACTTCACTGTGATCTTTAGAATGAGAGTAATGTACAGATTGTGGCTAAAGATCTGCCCTGGAAATGTCTTGGGGATCAGATCTTATGTACTGATGGCAGAGTAAGTAGCCATACTAGTTTGAAGTTACGTTTCTGCTGTAATTATGGTTCTCATCATGATATCACTTGTGTCCAGAGAAGTCCTTGAAGAGAACTGTTGAGAAATTAATTACCAGGCTACCTGTACTTTTGTGCTTAATAACAATAATAAATTTACCCTTTTAATTTTTGGGGGCATAGACTGATGCAGATAATGACCTTGTTGGTGACCAGTGTGACAACAATGAGGACATAGATGAAGATGGCCACCAGAACAACCAAGATAACTGCCCATACATCCCCAATGCTAACCAGGCTGACCATGATAAAGATGGTAAAGGAGATGCCTGTGATCCTGATGATGACAATGATGGTGTCCCAGATGACAGGGACAACTGTCGGCTCAGATACAATCCTGAGCAGGAGGACTCTGATGGTAAGAACAATGTCATATGAATTTCAATTAATTCTTGGTACCCAATTCTGATCTTAAAGTATTAATGTCTGGTCAAGGGAAAGACTTCTGATCAAGAGAAAGACTTCAGATCAAACTGTGCTGCTTTTGATAATTGAGACACCAGGGACTTCACTGGAACTGAACTGGAGAGTTTGGTCCAGGGTTACAGCATTAGGAAGCTTCTTTGACAGGGGCTCAAACATGCACATACTTATTTATAGAATAATACCTTTAAAAATTGATAAAAGGAAAAAACCCCATATCTTTTATACTTCTAATGTTAACTTTGAGTCAAAATATTAGAAGTCTGGGAAAATATTTCAAATAACTTGAATTTCAGGTATTGTTAAAAATTAAGACTTAGCTGCTTTGCTTTCAAAACAAGTTATCGTCTGAAAATTAAAATGGAAAAAATATGAGTTTCTGCTGTGTTCTATTCTGAAAAAGACCATTTATCCAGGTTTTTAAAGTCTAAAATTCTACTTTAGTAAAAAAAAAATCAGAGCAGTTTTTCTCAAATTTGCTTTATAGATAGCTTTAAATATGGCTGGAGGATGTACATGTCACAGTTTAAAAACCGGCTACGTGATTGTTCTTTTCTCCAGTTCTGTGCTAAAATGTTGCTGTTGTTGTTATACAGCTTGCTGGAGTTATTCCATGGTTACATTGGTGAAATTGAAAGCAGAGTTTGTTACCTACACAGTATGTTTTTATATACATTTAGAAAGCTAAAATCCTGAGCCCTGACTGATTTATTGGTAAGACAGCTACTCACAGTAGGAAGTTTGTGTTTGGTATTAGTAGTAGTTTTTTAATTACTTAACCCTTTAGTCCAGTTATATATTCATAATATCTTGGTACTTGCCAATCTCTGGCCTTTTAATTTCAGAAGTATTCCAGATTAAGGGTGCCCCAAAATGGAATAGTTTGTTATAGTCATCAGTCTTGCAAGGGAGACAACATTTCTGTAAAGAGTAAGGATTCACAGAAACCATGAATTTAACCAGTTTAGTCAGCTCATCACTGTCACTAGTAGCAGGTCCAGCAGAAATCTTGAAAAAAGCAGTAAATAAAGCCAAAAGATGTTCTCATGCTCTTGAAGATATGAACTATAGCATATAAAGATGAGGCCCTGGGAAGAGCTGTTGGACGTGGCTGGGTAAACAAACACTTTCTAGCTTTCCTTGACAGGGAGTCAAAGCTGTCAGCAGCAGCTCAGTACCACAGGAATGTCAGCAGGACTTTCAGTGAATAATTAGATTCTCCTGTGACTCAAGAATTACCTCTTTGATAAAGGCAAAGGAAATAAAATTGGAAATTCATTCTTTCTTTCTCCAATAAGTACTAAGGCAAACAGGTACAGGAACATGCAGCTGGTCAGGATTTAGAGTTCTCTGTGGCTGATTGCCAGGGTGGAAAATGAGACTATTTTACCATGTATATAAACTGCAGAAGGTCTTTGAGATATTAGATGCTTCAGCTTTCTCTAACTACGTTTTTGGATATTGCCATTCTGCTTTCTCTCTGAAAGCTTCATGCATGGATAATGCTGCATTGGTTAGGCATAGTAATTAGGTTTCCATTTGTCTGTGAAGCATCTATTCAGTTTTGAGTTTTGAATTTCGAATGTGATGGATCATTGCTGTTTTCCACTGTGTAAATTCCCATGTTCTTAGAGCAGTCAAAAACACCTTTAAAAAACCCCAGATGTTCAACTACCTGAGGATAGAAACAAATAAGCTGGCAGTTCTAGCTTTGCATTAGTACCCAGTGTAATACCTGGTGGCTTCTGTTGCAAATTTGTTTCTATACTTCTCTAGCCAAGTTTATTTTCAAGCATTTGTACTATTGTGTGCTGCTGAATAACAGTGGCACTAGCAAAGAGATTATTTTTGATTCAGATGCCTCCTTTCACCACTTTCTATGCAAGGCAAATCACATCTCTTGGTTTCAACCAATATTATGGCTAAATTAAGAAAGGAAATATTTTTTTAGTTTTAAAAACATATTAAAAGTGCTGAGCAGAAGCACAGCTGTAAATGAGCTGTATGGATGTATTAGAGGTTCTCTAAAATATTCTTGGAATTCATATATCAAAATTTAGTAATTCCATTCCTCCACGGTTAGTCCTGTTGGATACAGTGCTTCTTTACTTTTTCTTGCATTTTCCTGTAGTGCTGCTTTTTTAATAAGTGAAAGACTAACTAAGCATGAATGCTTATTTTACTGCAATACTGTCTCTACTTTCTTTTGATGTAGAGATGACATTTCTGCAACCTGAAGCAACTTAGGTGGATTGCTGCTGAAGGAATCCTGAGACAGAGATAAGAGTCTGAAAAAGAAATTAGTATCTTCAATAGTATTCAAGGATTTAATAATGTGCAGGAAGATGAAGTTTTTAACACTATTGTTTGAATTCATTTACACTGCACATATTAAAATTTGTTGTATCCACATCTGGGACAGATTGAACTGAAAATGTAACACAAGCATCAGTGAATCACACCAACGTAGCAAACTTCCATCTTCTCCTATACCTGTTCTGAAGCATTGTATAGACTGGGGCCAGATTAATCACTGTCATAAACCATTGACAGAACAGTTTTATTAACAACAATTTTGGCCCTGGTCTGAGTTGATTACAGCAACATTTCAAATGGACTTTCAGAGGATGAACCTTTCTTTCGGGTCATTTGTAGTGTTCTTTGTGACACAAGAGAATAACATATTCTTCTATAGCATAAATTTCTTCCTTCAGTGGAGAGCTGTTAGGGAGGCTGGGTGAATTGCTAACAATTGCATTTGCTTGTCCACATTGCTTATAGGTGATGGCAGAGGTGATATTTGCAAAGATGACTTTGACAATGACAGTGTCCCAGATATTTATGATGTATGCCCTGAAAACAATGCCATCAGTGAAACTGATTTCAGAAAGTTCCAGATGGTCCCTCTGGACCCCAAGGGAACAGCTCAGATTGATCCCAACTGGGTTATTCGCCACCAAGGCAAGGAACTGGTGCAGACTGCCAACTCTGATCCTGGAATAGCTGTAGGTGAGTATCAGATGTCAGCCATCATCTTTGGAAAAGTATCCAGTGATCTGGTGATAAGGAAAGAGAAAAAAGTAGATAAACACACCATTTTGGAGCTGCAAGCTTTGGACGGACACAAGGGGACAGTGTGTAGGCCCAAATTAATAATAGCTCACTGCTGTTTGGCTTTGTTGGCCATTCATCTTGTCACTGATTGTAACATAAAATACCTAGTTAAAGAAATAAGCAAGTATAGTGCCTGCTGTTTTCAGTGTCCTTTATAAACAACTTATTTCTCTCGAGAAGCCTCCTTGCAATAGGTAGACAAGTGTTATTACCTCCTTTCCTACAGGTAAGGAAATTGAAAAAGATAGTTAGTGACTCCTGCCAAAACTCAAGATGGAGCTATGACTCATGAGTCCTGGACCCCGCATTCTAACTCTGTGGTTTGTCTGTTTTGTCCTTTCCCAGGTTACGATGAGTTCAGCTCTGTTGACTTCAGCGGGACGTTCTATGTTAACACCGATCGCGATGATGACTATGCTGGCTTTGTGTTTGGCTACCAGTCCAGCAGTCGGTTTTATGTTCTGATGTGGAAGCAGGTCACTCAGACTTACTGGGAGGACAAACCCACCAGGGCTTATGGCTATTCTGGTGTGTCACTCAAAGTAGTGAATTCAACAACTGGGGCTGGTGAACACTTGAGAAATGCTCTCTGGCACACAGGAAACACCCCTGGCCAGGTGAGAGATTCAAAACTTCAGGTCAACAATGCATGACTAATATTTTTAAAAGAAAGGAGTTGTCTCAAAAAGAATTTCCTTTTATACCTCAGTTTTTGCAGACATTTATCAGTTTTTCTCCAGTTCCCATATTACTAGTGTCAATATTTGCATTCTGTTTCACAGAAAGCATTACACACATAAAAATGATGAATGGAAAGAATTACATGTGTAAAAGGGAAGATGTGATGTGGTCCAAAAAAAAAGGAGTGAAAGATCTCAGTTATGCATAAATCCTTTGTGACCTCTGTATTGGCATTCCAGTTTGTTTGAATTATATGTGGTTTAGCATTCAGTAATCAGTGACAGCCAAAGAGAAAAGAAATGAAAACAAAGAGAGAAAAACTGCTGCTGTTCCAAATAGGACCCAGCCATGGAAGAAACTTGTGCCTTTTGGAAATGAAGTTAGTGGGGCTTCATGTGAGGACAGGGATTTTGCACTTTCGGGTCCATGCAGAGGGACTTTGACTGAGTGCTAGAGATTTGAGGGAGCAGGTCACAGGCAGTAACATCTGTGCAAGCCAGAGTCCCTGTCCTTTGCTGGAAGTATTCATACAGGTAGGAAATCTAGTATCAGCTCTGGCAGCTTGGGGGTGTGTGTGCAAACAGGGGCAGGACTTCTTAGGGGAAGTCAGGTTTGATGCTATAATGCTCTTCAGTAACTTCAGCTAAGAAACTACAGATAAGTAACAGAGTAATAATTTAAGACAGAAATTTTCATTACTCTCACCCTATAGAAGAGGTCTGCTGATCATACCATCAAATGTTAAATACTATTTTAGTTTCATGCTCTGCAGCAGAAAACCTTTGTCTGCACGTACAATTCCTATAGTGGATGTAGAGTCTCTGGAGCACTGTCTGTTTCTAATAAGCCATTTGTATTCCTACTGTAGGTGCGTACTTTATGGCATGATCCCAAGAACATTGGCTGGAAAGATTATACTGCTTACAGGTGGCATTTGATTCATAGGCCTAAAACAGGATTAATAAAGTAAGAAATGTTTCTGCATCTCTGTATTTTCTAGTAGTAGAACTTTTGTCACTGTTGATACAAGAGCTATGTTATCAGTCTCTTTGTTAGTTCTGATAATGATGATACTTCTGTGGTGATGTTCTCCAATATTTTGGGGACATTTTATTATCTTTAAAATAAGTTTTCCTTTTCAGGAGTATTGAATGTATTCTGGATGGTTCAATATTTACATCAGCTAGACAGTCTTTAATTAGAAAAACAAAAATGAAAAACAAACAAAAAATGAAAAAAAAAAATCTTTCTTAATAGTGCTTTTGTTAAGGGACCAAAAATGCCTGAGCAAAACTCAAAGCAAGGTTAGACTATGAGATTCTTCCCCAGCCTCTGGAATTTGAGTGAATGAAATTAATTAGAAACATCAGAATTGCCACAGGGAAGTAGACCAACAGCCTGTCTACTTCAGCATCCTGTCTCCCATAGAGGCTTGAATGAGACACGAGTAGCCATGAGCACATCTGTAATGCACACAAGGAGCTATGGCATATGACTTTCTTTAGATCCCAGCTGTTTTATCTGATGTTCCAAAGAATGGGCATTAACTGTGCATGTTAACAGAGCAAGTGCTGAACGTGCATTTCTTCCTAAGTAGAAATCTGTCCCTCATGCTTGAGTTATAGGAAGTTTCTCAAGCATATTCATCCTCATGTGAAGCTGTACTGCTTTGTATAACTACTATATTGTCAACTGAAGCAGGACCATAATCTCTTCCTCCAGAGACTGCTCTAGTTAACAAAATACAGATTAATTTTTCATTTGACCCAAAGCTATTTTAAGAGACTGAGAGCCTAAGAACCATGACTATCTCAGGGTGTCTCATGAGAAGCGGAGAATCCAAGTTCAAGGAACTGCAGCCTATCTGGCAGTGAAGAGACATCTTTAGAGGTATTTTGGCTCCAGGGTGGAAGCCTGAAACATTACCACAAAAGAAAAATCCAACAACAACAACAAAAATTAAAAAAAAATCCCAACACAACAACAACAAAACCCCTCCCACAAAACCAACTTCTATTATTAGTCTATCTATTTGTGTCCAGATCTTCCCTGCTTTCATTAAGCTCTTAAAATGTCTGAAATAGAGATTCAGCATGTCTCAATTAATGTTCTGTTTGACTCTGGAGGGTTAGTTCTTGCAATTTCTTATGTTGGCCCTTGCACCTAAAGAGAGACAGCTGGAAAGATGACTTTGCTAAGTCATATGGAGAGGTTTTGTGCTAACCTCTGAGTTCACGGGGGCAGAGGCTTATCAGTGAATGCTAGTACATGACATAGTTCATTCCAGGAGACATGACTGTTATAAATAAAGAACTAGGAAATTTTTTGCAGATGGTGTGCATAAATTTACTTATGGAACAGCTCCACTGCTTCTGATTAATGTGCTATGGCTACCGGCCAGGTGGGCGTGAGATACAGATAAGAGGTGATCTTTACAATGAAGTTGGGTTTTCTGGTGCCTCATTAAAATCAATTCTGTTTCAGTTCTTGGGAACTGTTACCAGCCCTTAGCACCAGACACTGTTATCCTCCTTGTCTAATTTAAATTATGTTCTTTTTTACAGAGTTTTAGTGTATGAAGGGAAACAAGTCATGGTGGATTCTGGACCAATCTATGATACAACTTTTGCTGGTGGGCGATTAGGTCTTTTTGTCTTCTCCCAAGAGATGGTCTATTTCTCTGACCTCAAATATGAATGCAGAGGTTAGTTACAGAAGAAGTCTGGAAAATGCTGCAGCCTTTGATAACCTGTGGTGTAGGCATGGAATAAGGAAATGAAAAGTATCCTGTAGTTACTGAAAGCAATCTGTAATATTATAGCATGGAGAAAACTGTGATTTACTGAAATACCATGAATGCCCTTTGCCCCTCTTGTAATCTCAATTGAATAACAAAAGCCATATGTTTAGTACTACCCACTTGGAAAAAATGAGGTAGAAATCTGAGTGAGATATGTGCTTAGAATTCTCACTGTATATCCACTTTCCTTTGTGAGCTATTTCAGTGTGTTTTGTGAACAGAGAGCTACTTATGGATCACCCCTCTTTCAAGAGGCATGAAGGAGAGAGAGATATTTTTAATGAGCATATCTGTCTATAGTACCTTGACCTAAATGTTTTGAAATGCAGAAAATGCTTTTCCAGCTTTTCTTAGGTATGATTTTTCATGTACATTTAGATACATAGATGCACATAGGCATGTTTCCATATATACCTATTTATATATAAATGTCCTCATATTTGTATGAAAATGCAGAACAGAAAACATTGTGCTTTATCCCTATACTGCATCATGATGGAGCTCTGTTTTTGTGTAATTGACTTCCTAACCAAATAAACCAACCACAATTCATATCTTTTTTTTGTTTCTTTCAGATGCTTGAGCAATGGTTGCTGCATTACCAGCAAAGTACTGTAAATGCTACGCAACCTAGACACCTCAGTACATCCTGGTACTCCCACTTTCTATTTTTGTGTCCCTCCTGTCCTCTGTCTTTGTGCTCCACTCACCAGGTACCTCCCTGCTGCCAGCAGTGCCTCAGCCACCCCTCCAATAAAGTGCCTTCTTACAGCCAGGACTAATGAAACCTAACCCTGAGCTTCCAACCCACCACTTGAAGCAAAAGCAGATTGATGCATTACAACACTTTTGTAGAGTCAACACTTAGCAAAATGTGTTTGGTTGTTTGTCTTTTTTTAAGGAATGACGTTTACATATCAAAATGTAATTACTTAATGTATTTATATATATATATATGGAGAAAAAGAGGGGGGTGATGATTATCAGTCACTGTCTTTAAGTGAGGAAAAATGTGTTTGAGTAATTTTTGAAGTGTATGGTTGACATTTCCTTGCTCTGATCAGGACTGGACTTTGGTAACACAAAGCCTCTGGGTCTAATATTAGCAAAGTAATGGAGAGCCACACCGACAGCATCTACAGTAACACTGAACATTACTTTACGTAATAAAGATCAATTAGGAACTTTTCTTCATCCAAAAAAGATGTTCTTTAGCTGATGAGGATGCTCTTAATAACACACATTAAAGTTACAGTTGGTAGAAATGTTGACTTTGCAACCTAAAGCATTGTCTAATAGAGGCTCAATTCAGGCCAAACAGAATTGAACTAGAAACTCCCACATGAAAGGGAAGAAAGAGTCATTAAACATCCAAAGCTGTCACTATTGGCTGACTTTCAAAAAGTTATTTCCAGTTGTTCCATTTCCATAATACTTTGCATTCTTTTGTAACAAAGATCATACCATGACCACGTGGATCAAAATGAACCTGAACCACTTTCCCACTTCTGCTGCAGAAAGCACTTTGACATCCTGAATCCTGATGTGGGTTTTTAAAAAGGTGGCAATGCCACTATTACTTAATTTGGTAACATATGAATTTAAGGTTCCATTTATAAATATCGTTAGTATTTATTATGATTATCACACCCAACTACCTTCTCTGATAATTTATTGTAAAGCATGTCATAGAAAGCATCAGTAATACATTCACAAATAATGATATTTTAAAGCTATTTTTAAAAGCATATCACAATATGTAGATATTGTCAAAGCATGATAGACACTTAAGTATAATTTCATGGGTTATATTCTTGTATGCTTTAAAGTTAAATGGATAATGATAAGAAATTTATAAATGGAACCTTAATATATATCCAGTTACCCTAATTTTAATATTTTGTATTGTTACCTATGTCTGCTGTATATAGAACTTCTTAACTAATGCTGAAGGGATACCAGTGTTTATTCTAAACAGATACAAGAGTTACTCAGATATACAATAGTATAAACATGTTTAACATTTTATTTTGTTTAAGTTGTATGAGCTTTGTTCACAAAAAACACCTGCTGGTGGAATTTTATTCATAGATGGGTTTACTAATGGAATAATACAGTGTCTCTGCCTTCTTACAGGGCACAGTGAGCTAAGTATTGAATCATCTTTTTCTCCCTTGAAATAGATTTTGCTGTTATATTCATTAGAAAGGAATCCACAGTTGCTGGCTTTATTGCACATTTTATAGTGTTTTTGTTATCAGATCCTTTTTTTGTTTCTGTTTCAATTTTGTTTTGTTGCCTCTTTTTTTTTTTCTTTTTTTTTTTCCTGCCATATCCTCTTTGTGGGGTTTTTAACTATTTCAGTGTCTTACTTATGGTCTTTCAAATTGTATCCCCCAGTCTCAAGCAGAAGGGAGGTGACTTCATTAAATGTAACGATTGTAATGGCTGCGTAGGTTATTTTGTTTTTTTCAGAGAGAGACTTCAATGTGGGGGTGAAGATGTTAATATTTGGACTGTATCATAATTTTCCTATTCTATGTAAATTATTTATGATGGTTTTTTTAATTTCTTTTTATTTTTTTTTTCATTGCAAGTGTGTGTGACAGAGTGAGATCAATGAACTTCATTTTGTTTTACCAAAGATTGTAAATAATTATTTATTTGTTTACATGGACGGAACTTTTATCTTTCCACGTCCTCATTCATTTAGTCAGATCCTCATTTTTTTATATATATATATATATTAAGAAATTAATGATAGGAAATAAACTGTTAAAAGGTTTTATAAACAAAATTCTCTTTACCTTTTTTATAGTTAAAATGTTTCTTTTAAGAAAATACTCTACTCCCCAAAGTCCTCAGTTAAATAAAACTCTCGCCTTGCTATAAACCAGTTAATTTCAAGCAATTTAGCAAATCTTTTGCTTGGTTACAAATCACCAACTGTCTTCTAAGGTTGTAAACAGCAGATTTTGTAGTCTCTCTGACAAGATGTCATTCCCCATAAAGTCTTTATCTAGCAAACTATCCCAAGTTTTATTTATGGCATTGTGACTGAGAAATTTTGTTCCTGCTTCTCTTTTTCTGCTGGACACACATTCTCTGTATTGTGTCTTGGCTGATGTGTTTGAACATATCTACAGTCCTGTTCTGTAACTGCTTCTGCTGTGAGTCCTTTCTGAGTCCTTGGGATTTTTTGGTGTGAGTGAAGACTGCTTTCCTTCTGGAGAATTGCAGGAACCAATGAATTGCCACTAACCAAAAAGAATTAAGATACAAGAAAAAATTCTTAGTGTGAGAGACCTTTACCATGAATATGAACTGCTCCCAGGGAGAGGAATTTGAATCAGATTAGGAAGAGTAAGAATGCTTGGCTTGTCAAAATGCTAATTTTGAGGTGTGAACTCAAGTCACATTCTCTGATAAATATCCCAACTTTTCACTTTTCTTGGCTGTACAAACATACCAGCTATTTGGTTTCTATGGCTTTTGGTTCTAGTATGAGTACTTGGAACATTAGACAAGAAAGTGGTCTGGTCTTCAGCACAATCTTTTGATGAGTCCTTTAATACAGTCTTGTAGAGAGATGGTGTTCTTCTGTTTATTCTACAAGGACATCAATGATTGGCGTTCAGGTAACAGAGTGATCAAGATCTTCTTACCCACATCTCAAGAGTCTCATTTAAATTTCTGGTATAAATCTGGGAGACAGTTTTGAGCATGAACTCTTAATGATGATTGAAAGGAAAGAAAAAAATCCCTTCATGGGAATGAAACAAAGCCCCACAAAATGGATGCAAGGAAATAAAATGACTGGAAACATGTGAAACCATAACAGCAGCACTTCAGTACTACTAAGCTCTCAGAAAAACAGGGGAAAAGACCATACAAAGCAAATATTGTGCTGTGAATGAGAAGGTTCATTGAGAGCAGTTATACCCTCTGACATCTATCCTTTGTTTTCACAAGGTTTTGAAGATATTCATGAGTATTGGGTAATTTGGGAAAAATACATATTAAAAATTTTGCAGCCTCTGGACTTCTTCCCAGAGAGATAGGGATGTGGAAGAAGAAGGCATAGAATCCCTGCAGAGAGGTTGTTTTTCTCACAAGGGAAAAGCAGTAGAGCAGATCCTGATTTTGTCACTGATTCCTGCATGATACTAGGCAGAATTTTTTTCATTTCACTGAGCATGAGGCTCTCATCTGGTAAAAGCCAAAGATATAAAATTCCTCCTCTTAGAAATTCTATCAATAAAGTTTATGTATCTTACTGTTTCTGGATCAGCCAAAATATGAGGAAATACTGAAATCTTGATTCCCCCCGGTAATTAAGTTAAGATTAGACTTCTTGACCAATTTTAAAACATGACTTTTCAGATAAACTCTGAAAGTCTGAAAAGTCAAGCTGAACTCACAGCATTTGAGGATTTGTCCATTATAAGTGTAACACATTTACCATATTTTCTTCCATAAAGGAAGGAAAAAAGTCCACCCAAGGATTATACCTGTGCTTTCACACATCAGGCAGCCCTAATACTAGCATCATAAAATTATGGAATGTTTTGGGTTGGAAGGGACCTTTAAGGGTCATCTAGTCCAACCTCCCTGCAGTAAGCAGGGACATTTTCAGCTAGACCAAGCTGCACAGAGCCCTGTCCAACCTGATCTTGAATGCTTCCAGGAATGGGGCACCTACCACCTCTCTGGGCAACCTGTTCCAGTGTTTCACTGTTCTTATTGTAAAAAAATTCTTCCTTATGTCTAGTCTAAATCTATCCTCTTTAGTTTAAAACTATTACCCCTTGCTCTGTCACAACATGAATGCTAACATTTGTGTCTAGTCTGTGCTAACTTCTTGGTGGTGGTAGAGGCTGATTGGACTCACAGTCAGTGGGCCAAATCCTCCTCTTGGTCAGCTCACTGGGAGCTTTGCTATGGGCTTGAGTGATGTCTGGATGAGATTCAGGGTCCGGCCTGTGCCATGAATGTCCGTAGAGGAAAAGCAATAATGCTCACATGGGAACAGCTGCTCTCTAAAGCCATTTGAAAAATAAATAGCTCTGTAATAACTTGGCACAGAGTTGTTCCCAATGTGGAGAAGACCACCCTTGTAGATTAGGAAGGGGAAGTTTGTAGTAAAAGAAACCTGGGACAGATTAAACCAAAAGTCCTTGTAATCCATTTTCTTTCTTATAGAAAGCTGCTAGTACCAAATGCACCAGAGAAAGCTGTAAAAACTTTTTATCACAAAAAATCAGACATTAGTATGCCTCGAAGTGAAACATCACTCATAGCCCCAGACAGTTAATGGGTGCTTTTTGCTTTTGTCCCTGCAAGGCTTATCTTGCACTAATATAAATGCAAATATTCTCAATCATATAAGGGTAGCATCATCCCTATTTTCAGAAGGGGTAGAAGAGAGGACCCGGAGAGCTACAGGCCAGTGAGCCTCACCTCTGTGCCTGGGAAGAACATGGAATGAATTGTCATGCAAGCAATGTTAAGGCACATGCAAGACAAAGACATGATGCTGGAAAGTCACCATGGATTCACTAATGACAAATCGTGCTTGACCAATCTGGTCGCCTTCTATGATGGAGTGACTGCAACAGTTGACAAGGGAAGACCAATTGATGTGATCTACCTAGATTTCTGTAAGGCCTTTGACAAGGTTCCACATGACATCCTTATCTCTAAATTGGAGAGAGAGGGATTTGAAGGGTGTACCACTAGATGGATTCTCATGGAATTCAAGAAGCACTTGGACAATGCTCTTGGACACATGATGTGACTTCGGGGTTGTCCTGTGCCTAAATAGGAGTTGGACTCAATGATCCTTGTGGGTCCCTTTTGACTCAGGATACCCTGTGAATGGACATGGCTCTGTAATGCTCTGTAAGCAATGTTAGAAGCTATTCCAGTCCCCACAGGGATAATTAGGTAAGGACGTAGCTACAGGAGTAGGTGTCTTTCATTTCCTGAAGTTCATTCTTCTGTTTGCAGTGTCCCTTTGGTACAAAACTGAGTAAGTCAATTAGATTCTTTAACAAAAGTTGATTTAAGAGATTTGTTAGACTGCTGTCCTAAAAACACACCCTTTGGGAGTGATAGCCCCTTCAGGATCAAAATGACCAGAGTGAGCAGAGCTTGCCTGACTTGGAGGAATGAAGATGAATCCTAAGAACGTAGAACTCTGGAGGAATTTCAGATCTAAACTGTGGGGTTTCAGAAGGGATTAGTTGTACTGGATATGGAAGGATGTAGGAAAAACTAAGAAAAAAACCCAACCAGCATCTTTCTCTACTTCTTGCAGTTTCTGAGATCCTTCTTGCTTAAAAATTACTTTATGAAAGAAGTGATAAAGTCTTAAAAGACAGACAGTTTTTCAATCTAGTAATCCCAGGGTGGAACAGTTTAGCACAAAGAAGAAAGCCCATTTGCTCTCTATTTACAAACTAAATTTGATTAGAGAACTTCCAGGGAACAACTGCCTGATTAAATTAAGCTAACGCTTGTGTATATTGACTATAGTACAAATGATTATACTGAGAGAACATGAACGCTGAGAAGAAATTGTGTTACTATAACTGAACTGCAATTACATTTCTGGTATCACCGCAGGTGGACATGCAAGAAGAAGGAATGTCTCCAGCAGATACTGCTGGCCGAAGATTTCAGATTTCAACCCCATACAATGTAACATGTATCAATAGCAGTACACATATGGATGAATACTCAAAGTGGAAATAAATGTTTCAGAAGTCACACTTCCTAGCAGTAGTGAGAATCAGAACCTCATGTTTGAAACTTGTTGTCACTTTTGTGGGGGAATATCTGAAAGCCTTAATTGTCCATGGATCCAATCATGAGGTGATGATCATTGACAAGAGTGCTGAGAGCTCTGAGCTCCCTTTGCAGTCAGAGTGGGAAGATGAGGATATTCAGTACTTTGCAACGGCAGCGGCATCCTGCCTCTTCAAACATGTACTGTTTTCTGAAGGTCAGAACAACTGTTGTCACTAAACAAACAACAGGAGCTCAGCTGGAGTCCCAGCTGTGCTTGGGCTGACAGCTTCAATTCCCTACCTTGGCTTTGAAGAAATCTGTTTCTGACTCTGGAGGAGAAACAAGACATTTGAACTGCCACTCACAGAAGACTGTTCCTTCCCATGACTTTCATGTCTCCTTGAATTGCATCTCCTACTGCCAGCATAAAAGGGAAGCCAACCCTGGTGATGTCAGTAAGATTCCTCTGATTGGGCTACATGTCTTCAAAGAGCTGCTCCTCAGAGGAAACCTGGAGCAGTGCCTAGACCATGGGCAAGCTTCTAACCTTGGAGAAACATTTACGTTATTGAATGGGGCCAAGGGGCACTGGCAGCCTGTCCCTCTTTTCATCAAATCAATCTGGCACCAAGGAACAATTCCAGCAAAACAGTCCAAAGTAAACACTATGATTGTGAGAAGGATAAATGACACAAGAAGCCAAAGGAGTCCTTGAAGAAATGGTGTGGTGATTTCGTTAGACCAGCTACTGTCACAGCTCCATCATGTACAAGCACAAGGTGATGCGGTCTTGAAAGGTAAGAGAGTTCTGCAGGAAGGATGGGCCATATTCTCACTTCAGAAAAAAGCTTCAAAAATCCTAGCTCTGAAGCTTGTGAAATGAATAATGGAGCAAATTCACCTCTAAGAATGCTTAAAGATGATTGTTCTCTCTCGATGTATGTTGATACTGACTGTTTAGTTTGGTTGTTTTTTGTTAATACATAACAGATCTTTCCTAAATCCAGGGCTATGATAATGGGAATACTTTCAGTGTCCTAAATCCCATAAATAACACCAGTGTGTGCAGTATATTATTTTAACTTGTATTGGTAGCTAAGCTGTTATGCAACTTGATGAAAGGAATATGGGATCTTTTAATGCTACTGTCCTCAAAATCTGTTGAGTTAGATTTATTCAGAAAAGTGAGCCTCTTTGAAAGCTAAGTCCCATTTTGCAGAATGTATGGTTGTCTAGCAGTCCTTTTGCTTGAGGTCCAAATCTTTGTCTTCTGTCTTTCTGAGAGTGTGGTGATTATATAGGGTAGTGTAAAGTGAAGCAAACAAAACTTACTCCTGCCTGTAGTAACTCTGTGATAACTGCTTGTTATGGACCTGCCAGCTTTTGCCTGATGCCCTGTCTTACCCTGCGCTCCCACAGCTGTGGGGGGACCTGAAGGCTGGGTGCTGCGCTCAGTGACAGGACTTATGAGGTGTAGGGGACCCGGGGGGCTAAGAGGGTTGCCCAGGAGGCTCCACTGGGGCAGAACACAGCAGCTGGGGCCTGTCTTATGCCACAACCAGGAGCATGGCAGACAGAAAGGCACTAGGGCAGACTCAGCTCCAGGTATTGAGCTTCTTCCTAGGAAGAGGCCAAGGTTAAGCTAGGACAGAGGCCTGTGGGTGGGCAACCAGGGTCAGACATGGCTGCAGGAAAACATGTTGAGGATGAAGGACGGAGCCTTGTCTGAGGCAATCTCCTGGTCAAGGTGTTTTCCTCCTTATCCCCCACAGCACCTCCTACCATGGGTGACAACTCTGTCTGCCATTATCTGAAACCCTGTAAGGGAGGTAGGGAGGCCACACAGGCTCCTGACAAACTGGTGTTATTCAGATGTACCCCATTATTATTCTAAACTTATCTAGTCTAGAAGTTTTGGCAGGGCTGTGTCTTTCATAAAGTTTTAGATATTTTATGGTTCATACCAGGTTATGAAATCCAATGGTCTTTCAGTGAGACACAAAAGCAGTCCTGCCTGCCAAACTAGGCAGTTCAGAGCTGCGAGGACTGTGTGAAAGGTTTCTGCAAACTACAGAGATCAGTTAAAAATGCATTTTTGCTCATTTTATGTGAAATGAGAAAATTAGATGCATAATCCTACACAGGAATTAGAGCCAGAAGTTGTATCTGCTTCCTAGAGTTGCTTTTCCCTCTCTCATGTTTCAATACCAAGCTTTGCCTTCCAGCAGGCAGCAGTTGTACCACTGCATGAATTTCTGCTGCCTCTTCACTTGGAAATTAGCTGGGACAGGCTGTGTTGAAGTAAAGCTTCAGATTTTCTGGCATCCCACTAGAAACAACCTTTGACTTTTTCAGATGAGTTATGATAATAATCCAGGCCAGTCTGGTGGAGGCTTCATCCTTTTCAAGAAATTGTTACAAAGAAACATCAGTGTTTTATTTTCAAAGTTATAAAAGTGTTTTCCCCATTTTCACTTATCTCTGCTTTTACTGGTGCACATTCAGAAGTAAAAGCTCAGCCCTGCAGCTTTGTTTGGATTGATGGAAGAACCAATCTGCACCCCTTCACACTTTTTAAAAGGGTTGTGTGTGAAACAAGAACTTCACAGGAACCAGCCACAGTTGCAGATCAGTGGTCTCACTGTGCTTTCAAGAGTGTAAAAAGTTTTTGTAATAGCCTCTTCCCACTGCAAACTATGGTTAATTTTGTAGGTTTATATATTTATATTGTTGAATTAGTACATATTAAACAAATGTCACATAACATGTGGCCTAAGACACTTTTGCCATGCTTAATTTCTATAAGTCAGTCCCTCCCCATCAATGATACTTATGATTTAACAAGGTGTTTCAACATCATTTATAGTTTCTTTTTGATATAGCAAGAAAAATGCTTAACATGAGCACTGGTAGAATAAATAGAATGGCCTCAGATTATGAGCCTGTGTTCAAAGAGCTCTGCAGGTGCGGGTGGGATTAAGGTTGTAGGGACTGAAGAATCAGACAACAGAGAAACCTGTTCAGAAGAAGTGTCTGAATACCTGCTTTTTGATAATATTTATCATTAAGAGGGTAATAATAATTAGGAAATGTTTTAAATCTTTTGCCAGATGCCCAATGCCAAAGCTGCAGACAAAGGGCATCAATTTTTATTATTTCAAGTCAGACTAGTTTAAATGGAAATTGGAATCAACTACACATGTTGTGAAAGCCATAGGTGCACACACACATGGTGTTCTTTTTCAGGTCAGCAGATGAATTTTCAGGTATTTCACACTTTCATGAACTTTACACTGCATGTACACATAGATGTGCCCATATCATAATGTAAAATTTCATAAACAGTGTAATTTCATATATTTTTAAGACAACATGGATTGATATTAAGGCACTGTATAAGAAACAAAAGGACAGAAGAATTACAAATAGGATGAAACATTACAGATTTTCTTATTGTATAGGCACATTAATCTTAATTAAGTGAATAGAAAATAATTTAAAGGTTATTTTTAGTCCAAGTTTGAGTAGAAAATAAATGTTGTCACAACCAACGCAGGAGTAACTGTGTATCAGTTATAGTAGATATTTACCACTGTGGACCTTAGGAAAAAGACTTTCTTTTAATAAACTCTTTATGTAAACCTTTTAGGGCCATTGTCTTGCCCTGCTTTTTTGTCAGTCTCAGTTTTGTTTAATCTCTCCTTGTAACTCCAATTTTACAGGCAGTCGATCAGTTTTCAGCTGTCTGCAGTTAGTTCCCCTTTTTTGAAATACAGAGCCCTACCCATTACATAGCTATCCAGTAGGCAATGTCTACCCAGTGCAGCAGAAAGCAGACACAACATTTATTCTACAGGCAGGACTCTTTCAGTATGCAGTCCTGCTTTGCTTGGTTTTTTGTTTTTTTTTTTTTTTTAGCTGTATAACACTGCTGACAGATCAGCATGTTACCAACTGTTAGTCTCACATCACACCCTTTAGTTGTGACTGTCCATCTTGTATTTGTTAGCTTATTTCTTTCAGAGATTGCCTATCACTTGTTCTGATAAATTTCATCCAACATTTTTTCAGACTAGACTATGTCTGAGATATATAAGTATTGAAATTAGTGTAGTTTGCTTAGTGTTCTCCAAGGGTTAATCTGGTTTCTGAAAAGGCTTGTAAGAACACACCAGCAACAGATGTGGTACAAAATAAAGTTTTTTGTGTCTTTTGAGGTCACAAACCCAGTTTCAGCTGCATTTTATACTAGGCAGACAGGAAAATATTTCTGTTTGCCAGAGTTCCTTGGTTTGATTTACACATACATTGGGCCAGGTCTCATTCGCTTATCAAAAAAAGGTTGTCTTGGTGTTCCCATAATGTTCAACCTGAGGTATTCTTTATTGCACTAAACAGAAGAAAAGCTTGGAAAGCTTGATCATGAAGCCAGATTTGCTTTCAAGAACAGTGAGATTTGGATAGCTGTCTAGATTGAGAGTTTCTGCAACAAGATGCCCTGAGGATCTGACAATGTGAGCAAGCACTGCCTAAGTGCTTTAATAAACTTTCTGGAAAGGGGAGGAATGGCTACCCTCTGCAGATACCACTGGTAAGTTAACTAGTCTTCATCACTGCCTAGAGAAGAGTGGCTTGTCTGGGTTGCTTGGGGCCCCTGGAGCAGTATGTGCTCTTCCTTTAAAATTCTCTGTTACCATTTTTCAGGACACACTAAGTGCTTTTTTTGCATCATCTTGTCTCGAGGGGATTAAAATTATGTGGAGAATCTGTAGTATGCACTTGTACTCATTAACCTCCCAAGTTGCTTCATAAACATACAAACACATTATACTGCAAGGGGATTGCACAACACTATTCATTAATCCATGTCAAGAGTATAGTCTCAATCTTCGTAATCTTTGGAAATCTACTCAAGAAATATAACCCCTGTAAGACCCCAGAACTCTTTTCTCATGACAAGTGAGGGTTAGATAAACCACAGTGGGGTTCTGTCGTGCATCTCTCTTGCATTTGTTTTATTTACTAATTTTTTTTACTCACTCCCTTTAAAGCTTTCAGAATGAAATAGCATTGCTTAAGTAGAGGAAAAAGAAATTCAAGCCAAGGTTGGACAAAGAAACAGGAATATTTATAGTTCAGACAATTCTATAATTGTTTTGTCTGGGTCAAAATGATCTATCAGAGCTTCCCTGGCAATGAAAACTAGAATGAAAAATTCAGGGCAAATCTGATTAAATTTATACAATATGAATGGATGAACTAGATCCTTCTAATGATAGACACATTCTTCTCTGTGCACATTCTTATGTTTTTGGTGTGCTTGTTGATTGCAATGCAGTATCCCTTGGAGGTTCCAGTGATCATTAGGACCCACTCTGTAAGTAGAGGGCAGGAGACTGTTTTCTGTTGAAAGGTCCTGCGATGGAAACAAGCAGGCTCAGGAAGGGGAGGAAATACAGATGACACATGCTAATTTACAGATCTGTTTTTTAATAAAATCTCATTTTTTTTTTATTATTCCAATTTTTATCCACCAGTGACTTTTAATAGTATTGGCTAGAGTTTACTTACTTTGACTTTGACAGTATATCAAATGTGACCTAGAGCAGTGGTTGGTAAGAAAGAATAAAAAAGATAATAGATAAAGCGAAGGCAGAGACAGACAAAAGTGGAAGGGTGGTAAAAGTGAACTGAAGGAACCGTCTCTCTT
Source organism: Galbula dea (assembly GCA_013399015.1). Taxonomy (NCBI): domain Eukaryota; kingdom Metazoa; phylum Chordata; class Aves; order Piciformes; family Galbulidae; genus Galbula; species Galbula dea. Next base: position 2,208,048 of record VWZX01012694.1, read on the forward strand.
GTCAGATAGATGAACTTGCTAAAGGAACAGAAGGAAAATTATGTAGAGGGTACAGTTTTATAACCATATCAATCCCTGAAGATCATTGGAGAAACTGTTTACTGCTGGAACCAATCCTCAATGCAATTATGACACAGATTTTCTCTCAGGTACACAACTTTCTGACAAAGGGGAGAGTAGAATAAGGCCTAGTTCCTTTGTTAACTTTCCCTGTGCATCTTCAGTGAGTGGATGAGATGGGGACAATTTTTTTAAGAGATCACTTCATTTCCTCTTTCTGTAGTGCTGTTGGAACTGCATCTGCTGAATTTTCCAGGATGTAAGTCAAAACACTAGGAGATCGATTTGAACTGTCCTGTGTTAGCATCTTAGGTGAGAGCAAGTGTGTGCTTTTGAGAGGATTTTCCTGATCACTCCCACTATCCATGTGGTTCTTGCTGCAGAGTTGCCCTGGAGTGTGTGAACTTGGTGCTTTTTGAATGAAACTAAAGCAGCAGATGCACTTCAGAAGCAAGTCCCATGCCTTGCCATTAGGATTGCAACTGCCTGGCAAGTTCCATGCCTTGCTGACGAGATTTCAGTCCACAGGACAGACAAAAGCCAAAGTGTCCTGTCTGCTGTCCTTGAAACCAGTGGAGCCATTTGTCCCTCGCTGAAGTGGCATATTTGTCTGTCCTTCCACTTTTTTGTCTACTTTTAAACTTCCAAATAGAGGTGATGTTTCTCTGAAGACCCACTGAGACTGAACTGAAATCTTGCTCTGGCTTCATTTTGTGAGCTGCCTCCTGGGAACCTGAATTTTTGGGTCAGGGAGTCACAAGTGCTCACATGAGAGTAATGTCCATTGTTACTCCTTATCACTGCTAGCTAAAAAGTTTACATGACTCATGCCAAGCCAACATAACTGTTTGGTACTTATGGGGAATGAAAATAAAAATACAGAAAACTGCAAAGATGTTAAATAGTGCCCTCATCATCCTTCTGATTTAGCTGTAACCCGAAGCTGAAAAGTACCATGCCAGATTCCAAGTCAAAAAAACTTTAAAAATCTTTAAAGAGTGAGTGAGTCATCACTGGAATAAAGTTCAAAGTTCTAGCTGACATGAAATTTACTAAAAAAGAATTATTTTTTCCCCTGAAAAGCTCCTCTGTAGAGTTTGAGATGTACAGATGACAAGATTTTGCATAAGTTTTTTCCTCTCCTGTCTTGATAAATGCAGTGATATTGAATTCCTCTTCTACACTCAAATGTATGAATGGCTTAGAAACACTTAAGCTCACTCTGCTGTACAAGGCAGCATCAAAACAATCCAGACAAGTTTTGAAAAACATGTGAAAAACAAACAAAAAGTGTGTCAGTCATGTTCTTTGCTCTGTGGGTCTATACTGCAATCTATTTCACCATAGAAATGCACTTTAGTGAAGGAGACACATTATTTCTTTTATGTGCATAGGGACATTTTAAACAAAACAGTAGTAACTATAACATGGATTCTAGCTTTAGCTTATTGTGCCAAAAGCAGTTGGCCCTGACTCCTGGAGCAGGGTTCAACTGGTAAGTATTCAACAAATGTATTTTTTCTGGATCCTTTTCTTTCTCTATGGTGTATGTGTGCTCTGTTTTTTTTAATTGAACCTTATCCCTCTGATGTATTTTTGGTGCACTCCTCAAAATTTGTTTTGTCAGAATATTTTTGTTTATATTTAGGTCAAGCCTAGAAAAATACCTGTGTCATTTTCACTTTTTAAAACCTGATCAAAACAAGGTATTTTATATCTTTACTGGAGCACACAAAATATAACCTGTGAAGTGGGTAACTCAGTGTGGAAATTATACAATGATATATTGTACCTTGGTTATTGGGTCTGTGCTGCTAAGCTATGTGGTCAAAACAGACCATCTATGAGAAAATTTCAATGTTATTAATTTCAAAGTAGGCTTGCAGTTTTCAAGGTTGAAATTAGCCAAATAAATTTTACTAGCAATGACTACATTACTATATTTATGTAGGGAATGAGCCCAATTTATAGGCCAGGTGTAAGTAAGGAAGTAGAGGAAGAAGAAAGAGCTTGGCTAGAGCCCCTATTACAAGACACATATGGCAGTGCTGGAGGGAGTCCAGAGAAGGGCCACGAGAATGATCAGAGGGCTGGAGCACCTCTCCTACGAGGACAGACTGAGAGAGTTGGGGTTGTTCAGTCTGCAGAGGAGAAGGCTCTGAGAAGACCTTATTGTGGCCTTCCAGTAGTTGAAGGGGGCCTACAGGAAAGCTGGTATGGAACTTTTTAGGATGTCAGGTAGTGATAGAACCAGGGGAAATGGGTGTAAGCTAGAGGAGGATAGATTTAGATTGGATATTGGGGGGAAGTTCTTCACCATGAGGGTGGTGAGACACTGGAACAGGTTGCTCACAGAGGTTGTGGAAGCCCCATCCCTTGAAGCTTTTAAGACAAGGCTTGATGGGGTTTTGGGCAACCTGATCTAGAGAAAGGTGTCTCTGCCAGGCAGGGGGGTTGGAACTAAATGATCTTTAAGTTCCCTTCCAACTCTGACAATTCTATAGTTGTATGTTTCTGTAGGTTTGTCTTGCTACTAGCTGGCAAAAATCACAAGTGTGTATATATATCTTCTCTAAGAAATGCCACTTTGGGGGATTTAGAAGCAGTTAGGTTATCTAAGGACACTGAAGCCTGAAATCTAAATAAAAATAAATCTAAATAAAGAGAGGCTGCTGCATGGCTCTGCCAATAGAATCATCTGCCTTGATGTTTCTCTGTAAAACTATGCATCTGATTTCCAACTGTTTGCATTATCAATGCCTATGCTAGGGAGATTTTTAAACAATGCTGCAGAAATTGTCTGTGACAGGGGAGTGTGAGACTGTCTAAACTATCTGTATAACCCACAGCTGAGGAGAACACTTTTGGAAAAATGTGAACCATGGCCACAGGCCAGGAACACCAATAGCTTGAAAGTTGGTCTCACACAACCATGAAGTTAAAAACTGTATAATTGGGGTTCCTTAGTCTTGAGAATTCCTTCTGAGAAAGATTTGTATATGGTACAAATGCCCAGAATATGGGAATCCCTAAAGAAACGCTAATGTGTTTGTCTGTCTTTGTTACACAGAAACAAAACAAAGCAAAACAAAACAAAGAAGGAGAAAACAAAGCTTTTTTGGCAGAGGCGTAAATGTGTCATTGGGTAAAAATTCTGCAGCTGGCTAAAACCATAGTTGACAAAGTTAATTACACACAAGAAGATGTCAGGATATAGCTCAGACAGCAAGAGGGAATGGAGCAGTGGTTTGGTCGTGGCAGTCAGAGTTCTCTCATCAGGGAATTGCTGAGATTGCATGCACAACCCTGGGCACAAGTCCTGGCCAGAGGAATCCAGCCTGTGGCATGTGAGAGTGGAGGCTGAAACCCATTTGTGGACATGTGCTCAAAGCAGATGTGGCTGTTTAGAGATCTGATTTTTCCTTAAAGAAAGATATCAGATATAGTGTTTGGAATTAAGGTTAGTTCTGGTTTTAGTCATTCAAAGGTTCAAACAAATACACAGATACTCGATATCTAAGTGACCAAAAGTGCATGACTGCAAAACTGAAATCTTGCCTCTGTTTGCTAAGTGGAAGAGCCATGTCTCCATGGCAGTGCAATAGTGAGAGTGGGATGGTGTAGCCTAGGTCACTGTTGACTATAATACCGAAGCACCAGCAAAGAGCAGTAGATTGTTTTAGGTAGGTGAAGCAGATGCAGACAGCTATTGACCAAAACATTGTGGTACTGTGTCTTTGGATACTGAATGACTCGTTTAGCTTCTACCTTGCTTCAGAAAGTATTGCACTGAATAGAAAATGGTCTAAAACCTCCTGTATTTACCTGAAAAACTCTTAAATTTGGTGGTAAAGACATGGAGTCAAATTCTGTCATCATTGAAGGCAACATCAACCTCTTGACTTTCCCTGGAGCTCGAATTTCACTCATAATGAGCATGCTTTTTTACTGTCTTGCTAACAAAGTGATAACCTGTTATGACCCACTTGGTATATTTTCCCATGTCTAAAGCAGAACATGCTCCTCTGAGGTTATTCTGGGAGATGCCATTCTGCAAGCAACTCTCTCTTACCTGGAATGAGGACTTGGGATACTCACATAGTACCATTAAGCCCTTATGTGTGGTCCAGGACCAGCCTATGGAGTAGCTAGGGGGAAAAGGTGTGCTACCCAGAAGAGTGAGTGGGCCAAATACCACGTCTGATACTGCTTCCACTTCATGGAAATTAATGTGGAAAAGTTATGTATGTAGCTGTCCTGAATAACCAGATGATATTTTTATTTCTCTTTCTGTTCTAGTGTTTAACACTCATTGCTGCCTTGTTTCTTAAGTGGAAAATCTCCACATCAAACTTTGATGATATTATAGGCCTTTAAACTGCCATGCACTACGCTGGAGTTGACAGGAAAGTCCAAGTCTCCTGTCTGCTGGCTCATACCCTACAGCTGCAGGAAGTCTCAAATTTTTTACACAGAAAGAATTTCTGACTCCAAAATTATTTCCAGGAGCTCTCCACTATGAGAACTATCTAAAGGACAGAAATCAAAGCAGGAACTATTGAAAGAGCTGCACTGCATATGGTCACAAACTATGTTCTAAGAGAAAAAAAATCTGTAGTACTTGATATAGTAATTCTGAAGGTAGGAGTTTTACCCCCAGTTCACATATTTTACCAGCATTATCTCTAGTAAGAGGAATATCTGAAAGGCTTAACAATGGCATGTGTAAGAACAAAGCAAAGAGCTGCTAATAGCATCACTTTCTAGGCAACTTGTCAGAAAAGTGGGATGAAAAAGCATTTTAAAAATATTAGCTACTTATACTTACAACATTATTTTTATTTTTCAGGGAAGGAGATCCTTTTGCATACACACCATCATGATCTATTTTAGAACCTGAGTTCAATGTTTGACAACTAATATACAGTTATCATTACTTATTCATAATACTCACTTCACTGCCATATTTGGGCCCCTCAAAGGGGTGGTTTTGAGATTACCTGTCTGGAAGGTTATTGATGAGCACCAAAGGCACAGCAACAACCCCCAGGGGAAATATTTTTTTAATCTTTTTAAAAAAATTTTAATCAGTCATTTTTGCCCAAGTTTTTCTTTTGAAGTTCAGCATGTCCCCCAATTTCTTTTCTACGTATGCACTTTCAACCCAAAAAATCAGAAGTTATATGCAAGAGACAGTCTTCTGCAGTCAGAGGAGACTGTTTCATCTTCCACAATTAGAACTGAATTTTTAACACTGGTGTCTTACAAAAAAAATAGGAGGAAAAAAGGAGACATAAGAGGCAAAGAACAGTTCTTAGAATATTTTTTCCTCCTAAATTTACTTTAATGATGTTTCATGTCTAAAAGCCAAAAAATGTGGTAAAAAGAAAAAATACAAACCAAAATCCAAATGCTATCTGTCCTAATCAAACAAGCAGCCAAACAAATACAAATGAATTCCAGAAAAATCCATACTATGCACTCTCCGGTGTCCAAAAATAATATTTTACCTCATGTTTCCATTACTTCCCTTTACAACACAGAACTGTGCTTGGCAAGACATCTTTGTATTGTTCCTTTAATAACATTAATCAAATGAATGTCTACACTGCAGTCACTCATGTTTGAATCTTGTGTAGACAAACTTCTCTAAGATTTCAATGAGCTATCATGGGTACTTCTATCAAGACAGCTGTGACACCACAGAACCCAACTTGGGCATGCCTATCAAGCAGCCAGGTTTTCTTGGGCTTCTTTATTTTTCACCTTGAATCTCTGTTAAAGTAGAAATAGAATACATGCCTAGGCTTACTGGTAGCCTTTGCAGGACAGATGGTTTTATCAGATTTCTGTTCCTCTGGAGAAACTAAGCATGCTCTCAGACATATAGCCAAGATTTCAGACTGCTGCATGCTTTTGTTGGAAACACTGCTCCTCCACGCTGTCATGGATTACTAGATGCAGCCAGCCTAGCACTGTGTGACTGCACAGGTTCCAGGAAGTGTTGGCTAAACCCCTTGAACATCTTCTCATGTGGTCTGCACATGCAGCAGAAGTTAAATGCCTCCTGTGCACATCAGATTTGCTATTCATGCACAGAAAAAAATGCATAGCAGCTTTAATTCTCATGGATGGGCTGTTTCACGTTTGCTCACATTTTGCTGTGTGCAGGATATCATACTTTGTTAAAATGACATGGTCTTGGGAGGGGTTTATTAATATTATTTAGAAGCAAATATAATTCTGTGGAATCAAAGTGTTTTATTCCTTTTTTTGATTATCAAGTAGGTAGGATATCATTACCACTTAAATAGTATGTGATGTGAAAAACAAAGCAAACCTAAATCAATACATTTTCTCTTGTTAAATTGGTAAACAGTTTAGATAAATGTTGAATTTTCTGCCTTGGTATCAAATGTGTAAGATTTCATCATCAGTTATATTGTCCAAAATTCATAGTTGACTCTATGTTCTGTTCTGGCATTTTAATATTGAAGTAATTCTAAAGTAATTCTAATAATAAAGATTCTAATAAATTTCTAATAGATTTCTAATAAAGTAATTCTAATATTGAAGTAATTCTAAAGAATGAAGAATAAAGAATTCTAAAGAATGTAATATTCCTTATAAAGTTTGTCCTCTGTGGAGTTCTGAAATATTTTAGCCTGATGTTATTTCTTTGTCTCTTTGCTGTTTTTGTTTCAGGTAGCTACAATTATGCATCTCAGGTCTCTGCTTATATTCATATTTCAATAACTTCTTTGGTGCTTTTCTGATACTCTGATATTATTATTAACTACACTTTAAAACAGGAGATTAAGTTATTTAGTGAAACCAGTTTTCACCTCATCACAGTAAACCAGGCTAATGAGAGGTTATGGATTCTGATCCCTTAGAAAAGATAACAGAAATGTTCTTGATGGTAAGTTAATGTTTCAGATGGAGAAATTCAAATGGATATCCAAATTTGGAAGCCTAATCATTATGGCAATTCAGACTCAGGTAAATCTGGTTCTCACTGGCTCTTTACAATGAGATAAACCAGGACTAGACCATTGTATTTTCCTATATTATGATATGAGAGTTGTGGTTCATCTCTAATTCTAACATAAGGTTTTGATAATCAGTAATTCTAGCAAATTAACTTAAAACCAACATCAATTAGAAACATGATTCACATTTTACTCAGTTCTAACCCCATAAAATAATGCTTTCCTAGGAAAGCAACAACCATAAATTTTAGTATCATATACTATGTGATGTATAAATATGGAAAACCATTTAACATTAAACAGAATATTTTAGGGATGATGGACAGATTAGGTCTATGTAAACTCCTTCAATTTTCTTTGGCAAGACACATTCAAGAGTCAAACTTTCATATGTCTTTGTAAACTGTAGACAGGCCATTGTCAGAAGCAAGTGAAATTTCTCTCATTATATAGGCTTTTCTTTTGGAAAGACATATTTTGTGAGATAAAGTGAAATAAAACAGTAGAAAATGGACCAGAAGCAAAAAGCAAGGAAAATAATCCATTGCAGTAGAACTTTAGTTTTCACTGTGGCTGTTTACAAAACCTCTTCTTATTGCTCTTGAGAGAACACTGGACAGCATCAGATGCAGGGATTATAAAGAAACCTTTTGAATAGTGTTACCACTGCCAGCTGTTGATATGGTCTGTATTAGTCACTAACAGCTACAGTCAAGGAAGGCTCACACAGGCAGACTTAGTTTCAACTGTTCTTGGCTGGGAAATCCTCTGATGAAACCAGGGTGTCTTTTCTCTTCTAAAGGGCAAACTGCTTCTCCTTTCAGTTGTGTTTATCCAAAATGCATGCAGAACAGGTACATTCTTTCATTAGTTGGAGATACAACCTAGTCAGAATTAGCTTAGGAAATCTGTGATTCTGTGCTACAACCTAGTCTCTGTTTCATAATTTGTATCTGTCTAGGAAGATTTCCTAAGCTAATTCTAAAATCTTCAGCTATTTTTGCTTTGTGACATCCCACAAAGTTCTTTGGTTAGAATCTCACCATATTCTAGTTTTTTTATCTGAGTTACAACATGCACAAATGAGATTAGAGACTGCTTCATTATTCAGTTAATCATTTGTTATTTGAAACTCTTTAGAAGTACTTGAAATTTTGACATTTCATGGAGGGGAAAGCACTCTAAGAAAAACTAGGCACATCCTGTGAAAGCTCTGTAGTGATGACAAAGGAGGATTTTTCATGATTGGGATAAATGTATGTGGGAATACTTTCCAGATATTAACAAATTTCTTTCAGTTACACTAAATAAAAACATTATTGCATTGTTTTTACTCCTTGTTGCTCTCTTCTTGGCAATTACTCTGCATTTATTTTTATCAGATTCAAGAGTGTATTGTAAACCAAATCATATGTTCTCTGGCATAAATCTTTTTAATGTTAAAGTTTCCTCAGGGCATCAGTGATAACTCCGGATGTTGACTCATTTGATAAATGGTACCTCATGATGATGACTGCAGCCTCAACAAGTCCCAGATAAAGTTACGTCCTATACTGCTAGGTCCTGCTCTGTGCTGCATAGAAGAAGAAAACTGAAAATGTTCTTCTCAAGCACTCCAGATGAATAGGTGTACAAGTGAATAATCAACAGGTTAAATAAGTAAATAAATAATAATAAACCAGCATATTTTCAGCATAGATTTTACTGATTTAAAGCCTCTATGTAAACAGTCCAGTTGGACCAAAGACAATCCAGTTTAATAAGTCCCCTTATACTTCACAATGATTCTTTTCATGTATATGCATACATCTGAATTGACAAAAAATCTAATTGTAGGACATTTTTGGTGTTTTTCACCTGAAGTTGAAATGTATCCACAATTCAGTTGTAAGACATTCTGTAGTACTTCTTCCAAGCACTACTTTTAGAAGGGTGAATTTAGTGGCTTAATCTTTTTACCAAAATAAGGTGTTAACTATGTGTCGTTCCCTTTGTTGCAGCCCACTGCAACCTTTTTGAGGCTGAATGGAAGGACATGAAAAAATGTTTTTCTGAGTATCCATTTACTGAGATTTCAGAGACCTTAAGCAAAATACACAACACTTCACAGACCTTGTGCTCATCGGGAAGCTTAATTAGATCCTGTATAACTGCAATAGCATTCATAACTCAGCTCTTTGACGAGATTTCCTAAAATAGTTAAAGGAGCCAGGACAGCAATTTTCATTGAAGTCTGTTGGGAAAATGACAAGCATCCAACTTACTTCAAGAACTCTTGAAAATGTTTTCTTTGTGACTTTCTATAGCCTTGTATACATTTCATAGTTGCAAACACTGTATTATTTCACTGCATAGGAACAAGAATGCTGTAAAGACCATAAAAAAATGTTTCCAGTATTGTGTTTCTGTGCTGTTTATTTCCTTTGTTACAAACATTTATGGTCAACATAAGATACAACTTACACAGTGTAATGGTAAGGCTACTCAAAAAAATTAAAATTGTCACAAGACTATCTATTGCCAAATGCTTTCATTGAATGTTCTGCAAACTCATTGAAACTTACTGCATTTAAAATGAATTAAAATTCTTCTAAAAATCTTCTTCCACTTAGTTTTATATAAAATGGTGGGGCTACTAATCCTTATGAGAATACAGCTAGAAAGTTGTCCTTGGAAATATTTTTAAAGCAGCAAACCTGCAATTGGTGTAAATCACATGCCCAGCAAATGTGCAATTCCAAGCTCTTGGCCTCATTACTACAGGATTTGATTACATTTCTGTTACATAAACTCTTTTCTCTGTCTGTCTTCCTAGGATTTTCTGTTGAGGATTCCTCTTCACTTGTGTGTATCCATCTGACCAACCACATCCTAAGGGACCTAGAGATTGTGAGAGAATGAAATACTATTTTATGTTTGGGTAAGCAGTTGTTTCATATCTACTTTTCTTTACACCACACTGTAACTAAAAACCTATTCATTTAAGTCTTGAAGTATATGTTTCAAACTGCACTCATTAAGGATGAATCTCTTTTCCCTTTCTCAACCGCATTCTTACAAGGCTGTTGAAGCTTGAGCACTGAGCTCAGTCTTGGCACGTCCCCACCCCCCTCCGAGGTCCAGGTTCAAGTTGTATTTGGGTTCATTTGTGCTGATGCCTGCAAATTTAGCAAGGGAGTTCAAGAGAGGATAGATGAGTCCAAACACTGCTTAGGTCAGTCTTCATTTCAGAGCTGAAAGGTGACAAAAAGTACAAAAGTTAATTTGGTCCAGGAAGGTTTTAAATAGCAAGCCATAAATTATCTTTTTTTTCCCATTTTTTCCATTCTTTCCCTCTTCTCAAGAGAAGGCATTTCCAGTAAAAGCTAAATTTGTCTCAGAAATTGGCTGTTTTTTTTCAACACTACTGAATGCTTCATTGCTAAGAAGGACCCCTAGTGTTTTTGTCAAGTTTCACCTCTTCCAGGGTTTTCTATTTTAAAACAAGGATAGGGAACTGCTTGAAAGAGTCCAGCACAGAGCCACAAAGATGATGAAGGGGGTGGAAGATCTTTCTTCTGAGGAAAGGCTGAGGGAACTGGGTCTCTTTAGCTATGGTCAAGCACTTGTGTGGCAAAGATGTTTTGAAAGTCCTAAAATAGGTAGACATGTAAAAACCAAAGGAGTACGACATGTTAGCCTGAAGGAAATGTGTTTCATGAGAATTTTTCACTTTCCCTAAGCAGTAAAATTGACTAGTGTCAGAGACCTGGTTCCAGGCATAATGAAAGTAATAATTTAATAATTAAAACATCCAGCTTAATAAATTTTAGACCCTTAAGTAAAGGGTTTGAGAATTTTATCTAAGCTGTTATATTGTTCCTCTTGAACGACGCTGTCACATTTAATTTCCCTTTTTTAATTCCTTCAAGAGTAGATTGATCAAGCAGCTGATCTATTTTGACAGAAACATATTTAATGTAGAGTATGGCTATGCATTTTCCTGTTAATGAGGTTACTTAGAATTAAAACCAAGGAAGCTAGTGCTGCCGCTTTGTTAGCAATATCTTCAGCATGATACTGTCTTTTAAGGTATATTTAGAGAGTGGAGAGGGTGACATCACATGTAGCAATGTTCTCAGCTGGCAAACCCTGAAGAAAAGAAACCATTTCATCAATCTAAAATAGATCAGGAAAAGCATCTGCTTCAGGCAGAAAAGCATGAGATCTAAAACCTGAAACAATATAAGTGCTCAGAAAAAGAGGATACAAAAAGCCAACATCTTTCATTTTCTAAAGAGTTCATGGTTTTGGATGGACTAAAATACCCCAGCTTTTTCCTAGAAGGCAAGAACATAGAAAAGATGAGGGAAAGTAAGAAAGGAACAGAAGCTGTTACAAGTCTAATGAACCTTATTTATCTGAGTTATTGTATAATTTGGAAAATAAAAATCATCTGGGTTTTGTCCTTTGCCTACCGTTTGCAAGGGTTTTTTTAGTGTGATCGCAGAGTTCCCATTTTTTAAGAAACTAAGTGCTTTTTGTGTGGTTTTCACATTAAACCAAGTGAAATCATTTTACTTTCCACTGACACTGTGCTTTCTGCTTATCCTTTTCCAGCCTGACTTTTCAGTATGCAAGTTCCCTCTGACTTTCTGGGGACTTTAAAAAACTTATTTTCTTAGAAACTTAAATTTTCCAGATGTCAGAGATTTTAAACACCAAATGTATAGTGATTTGATCAATGCTTTAGTGATTGTTTCAGAAAGTTGACTTACTGTGCAGAGAGAATACATAATGGCACATGGAAGTGTGAAGCCTGTGACATTAGGGTGTACTAGCTGCATTGCTCATGTGTTGAAGCCATGAATGTGTTTTCTTATCAATATTTATTATTTATACAGTGCCAAGAATCTGTTCAGCAGCACCTTGTTATGGATATAATAAAATTATTCTACAATGTGGCCTGTCATACATTTACATTAGACTCTGCCTTAGAGATATTTCAGAATACACTGTAGGGTTTTAAATTTGTATTGGTTTTGTTCTCCAACATCCTAAATTCTGGCTGCATTTACTCTTCCTTTTTTTTTTTTTTACCTTTCCAGTGTAGACTACCAGTACTTTTCAATTTGCCTGGGATAAACATTGGTACATGTTGCTGCAAAGCCAGGAATTTAGATATCCAGTGGAAAAGAGATAGTATTTCTAGCTCTCAAATACCTTATGCTCTAGAACAGAAAACATCTTGTAGTAGATTTGTGGGAAATAAGAAAGAAAAAAAGGGTACTTTTCCTACTTTAATACCAGAAAAAAAGGGAATAAATGTGCCAGAGCTTTTCTCTGTTATCTTTCCTTTTAATTCAAAGCAGTTAGCCTTTTCTCATAGCACAGACATACAGAAATGGTGCTCCTTGCTTCAAAAAGTGCATTTTGTGCATGACCAAAATATTCTTTGTAGCAGTGCTATAGTGGATGCATGCTGTGGATCCTGTATATGAGGCTCTCATACAGTGGATTATGAAGTTGGTTTTTGAGAGAGACACAATAAAATTAGGCAAGAAAAGAAAAGGTATTGAGAAACTGTGGTGATTGCTCTTCACACTTCTCAGGACTAGCAGTAAGTATACAGAGGCTGTCAGACATTTGGGGAAGTTACCTGCCTGCACCATTCTCATTTCAGAAATTCACTGCACTCAAAACCTGAGCAGGCATGGCCACTCCTGAAACACTCTTAAGTGCTGACCTATAGTTTTCACATTCCATGCACTCAGCAGGCATCTGCCTTGTAATAATAAACCAATTTGCTTAACTAACCATACCTTCAGTACTTATCTCTACAGGATCTAGCACATCATGTGTAGCCTGAAAGGGAAATGATGGGGTCACCATCCTTGGAAGTGTTTAAAAACTGTATTGATGTGCTACTTGGGGACATGGATCAGTTGCATGGTGGTAATAGGTTGATGGTTGGACTTGATGATCTTAAAGGTCTCTTCCAATATTAATGATTTTGTGATTCTGTGCAATTCTGTGTCTCAAAATGTTGTTTGGTTTCTGGTTTGTTTGTCTAAGTTCAAGACTGAAATTGCTGGTTTTGGATTGTGGGGAAAAAATGACACCCTGTGATTCTCGTGTGGAAACTGTGCTTTAAACTCTGTGGCTTCACATATTTATAGTTATAAAATGTTTATCAGAGTGGCTGTCTGATCTCTGGTAAGGTCTGCTTCATACTAAGAATTACTCTAAGTTACTTCCAGTGGTTATATTATTGCTAGAAATTAATATACTGCCTTTAATAATATATGGCATTTATTTTAGTCTGTGTGTTCTATTTTTTTTCCTTAAAAATGGCTGTGATGTGCTGAAGGATGCTTTGTTTTATAGCATCTTGTGACACAGGGTTTTGCCAAAGAGGCTCACACTTCAGTTTGGGGGTGGGGTGGGATACTTTCTCTTGCTGGCTCTCACAGTGTCTAAGAGAATGGAAAAGGAGAGAGGACTAGCATGACGTTTCTGTCTGGTTTCCTCTGGGATATATGGTGCTTAAGAAGCTCCATTAGTCATGACATGGGGCTGGCTGGGCTCTCATAGTCTAGTAGTGCATAGACCACAAAGACAGAGGGTATGAAAATTATATTTTAATTTCTTGACACAGTTTACAGTTTCAGGGTGAATAATTGCAGAGAGACCTGTGATGGAATGCTAGGCTTGAATCTCTCCCACCAAGTTTGCATTAGTCTGGATTTGGCTCTATATTAACACTGAAACCAGTGTATCAGCTTAAGACTCCTCTGTCACACTCTGAAACAGGTCAGGCTAGAATCTCCAGGGCCAGTACATACATACATACACACACACACACACACACACAAACCCCTACTGAACTATGCTTTAATGAACTTTACAGCTTGGATCTTTACAGCCTTGGGAAAACGAAGGTCTCTTAGCTTCCCAGGAGTCATGGCTATAAGAATATCTTACAGCAGTGTTTTATCTTCAGCCCATGATGATCACCTAAGACATATATTAATGGTACATAGTTTGATCATAAAATTCTAAGCAAATGACATTTAATTTACAGCTTGAGGAGTAGAATCTGAGGTGCATTTTTGGAGTCATGTAGTATAAAGATAAGTAATTTTATATCAAAACAGATTCTCAGTTTGGATCAAGTTCTCTGTAAAAATGAATCATTGTCACAGAATTAAATAGTGTCATTAATTTTGAAGAAGACTTTTTATTGAATTGCTGACTTTCCTATGAAAACTAAAGTGCTGGTAAGTTTTAAAAACTGTACTCAAGTAGCATTTTTTGAAACACTAGGAATTATAGTCATAATAATTGCAATACAAGACTCTATAACTGGTCTGCCAGTGAACTCAGTTCTACCAAAACATGTTGGGAAATTATTTACTGTTCACATTGTGTTTGGACCATCCCCAGAAGCTCAGCTATCTTTAAATGACTCTAAATGATGTCCAACAATGGTATAAGAGGGAAATTGTGGTAAGATGGCCTCTGAACAGATGTGTCAGGGTTTTTTATAAGTGGACTAGAAATCACACTGGGTTCATATACATGTAATTTAAACATAAACACACCTGAAGTCATAAAGGTTCAACCATTTACTTGCTAGTAATCTTCCAGAAATCTTGCACTATTTGGCATCAGGAGCAGGAGCACTATAACAGATTTGGTCTGTGCTGAGACAGCTCTCCTGGACTGATTTAATTGCTGTTGTTATTGTGAACAAATAAACACATCTGTCTCTCTGTTCAGTTGCTGTTCATGAGCACACTTTAATCTTCTTGCTAGTTACAATTTAAACTTGTTTCCTCTCAGATCTCTGGATTTCAGATTCTTCCCTACAGTAATTTTATTCAGATTCTTATTTTTAGTCTTCTTTTTAATCTTAGTCAGATTTGTGGCAGAAAGGCTCCTTAAGTAAGAAAAGCTTGTGTTACATGTAGTATGATTTTATTCCACTAATTTACTTTTTGAGCATGTAAACTTTAAGCATTTTAAATGTCCTGTGGCAGAAAGACACATGCTTAAATGATGCATTATGTAAAGAAGAATCTATTTTGTTTTAAATTTTGAGTATTCCTCCAGATAATCTCTCACGATGGCTTCTAGTTCTTGAATTGGAACATGTATTAAAATAATTGTAAGCCATCCCATGGTTAAGTATCTGTCCTTGAGTTGGTATAACCAACAATTAACAGTAATTTCCTGCAATTTTTGCAACCATGGTATTTATTTACCTGTTTTCTGCAGACTGAATTTCTGAAGGAAACAAGCTGCCTCTATGGGGTAGGAACATTGAGAAAAAAATAAGCAATCCATCAGAGGTAGGATGTTGATGTATCTGCGTGGTGTGAAATAAATAAATAAGATGACTAAAAAGCATGCATGCATAGCTGACTTTTTATTTGAGGGATTGAAAAGGTTGCCTTTTTACACTCTGTTTATATTACCTTGTTAAAAGGGCCTTGGACACTGAGGATATCCTTGACTCTTCTGTCTCCTGCTGTAGTATTTGGGCTTTTACTGCAGACTGAGTTTCTTGTAGACTGCTGAGACATGCATTGAGGCCTCAGGTATATAGAAAAATGCAAAGCAGATATAGGATGGCTTTCTAGAACTGTCTGGTTGCTTCTGATTACAGAGGACTGGGCTTACAAATCAAAGTTCTTCAGAGTATTTATTTGTAAATAAATGCCCCATTTCTTTTATCTGTTGCTTAGTAGCTCTTAGTCTGAGCATCCTTAGAATATTCCTTAGAATTAGGAATATCAACATTCAGATAACGTATAACTTGCAGATCTGTTAATTGTACCATATACATCTGCTGCCAAAGTTATGATTTAAACCTCACATTGACATAAAACTATAGAGGACAGAAAAATAATATTTTAAGGGAAGTGGTCAAAGATCTATCCCTTAGCTTATGTAAAGCATCACCCTATCTAAAGGATTTAGACATATATTATAGGCAAGAGTCATACATTGGCCAGGATAGGACAAGATGACCTAAGAGCTCTTTCATCTGTAATAACATGTTATTATTCCCAGTGGTTTCCCATAGTTTAGTAGCAAGACAAATATGCTACTGGATTTCATGTCCAAACAACCTTTAAGACATAAAACATGATATCTATGCAAATGGCAGATATATAATGTATATTATATAATGAGTAATAGTACTTTTACCCACAATACCATAGTGAAATAATGAGATATGCTCTTAGTATCATCTGATTTGCCAAGATCATGGTAGTACCTATTTAGTAACTCTTTATTTAAGCCAAGTTATGTGCCTATTCTGTAACTTGTGGATCTATGTATGATTTGTACGCACATTTACCCACAATATGGGTAAAAACATAATGAACAATGAACAATGGTAACATTTCATAGGCAAAGTTCAGAAAGCCAGCTTGATTTTGAGCTATTGTTATATCAATTTTCCTTAGCTAGAAACAGATAATTCTGTATTAACAGTTGGTCTGTTTGTACAGATTAGGAAACAGATTGCTAAGAATATCTAGCTGACTTATGAAAAGTTAGACAAGTATGTGTTCAAGGTAAAATAAGAAAACAGATGTGTTTGGAGGTGTGTTCCTATGGCAATGAATCTGTGCTAATGTTGGTTTCCCACCTGCAGCTGCATTATAACATGAATAGAAGACTTTTTGTTCTGCAGCCAGTCAGTACTGCAAGGACTTTATTCTCTATAGTTATTTCCATCTTATGCTCATCCAGTTTACAGGACAAATTCTTATGTTTTTTTCATGCATTAACCTTACTGTGTACAATGTATATTCAAGCCATTTCCACCACTTTTGTACTCAGGTGCTTCCAGCTCATGATATCCCATGACTCCTTTGGACTGGTCATGCTTCCTTGTAGTGTTTCTTCTGCAAATCATGAGATCATTGTTACTGTCTTTGAGATAACATTAATGTAAAAGTTTCAAGATGAATCCTCAATACAGTCCTGGGACACCTTTCTTGGTAAACTCCTCCAGCAGCATTCATCACTACTCTTTCCATGTTCCCCTTTTTAGCCCTTTTTTTCATCAGAGAACCCACAAATTTCCTGTCTAACTAATGACTTCCCATATTAAGTAATATCAGATGCCAGTAGTCCAGATAAATGAGATCTATGTCATTGCCTTTGTTTAAACAGTCATTCATTTCATCAAAAGAAAGACATTAATCTAGTCTTGTGTGTTTTACATCTGATAAGCCCATCATAGTTTTTCCCTTTGGCCTCCATTAGTTATTTCTTGAAAATTTGTCCCCAAACCTGGTACACCAGAAAGAGTTAGGCAAACAGACCTTTTCAATAAGTGCACAAAGCTTGCTGATCACAAACCATATGATATTGCCCCATCTTGAAGCAATTAACAAAAATGGCAAAATGTATCTCAATAGCTTCCAACAAAGTAATGTAAACAAACAGTCCCAATATTCTCAGGCTCATATATTTTCCTCAAAGATTTACATTCTTTCTCATGTAAGATAAAATTGATGACAGGGGAAATATGCTGGCAAGAAAATTCTAATTACTTTAGCTATTAGAATTGGATGATCCTTCAGTCCTGAATTAAGAACATTCCCTTTGTAGAATCTGGCAGAGTAGACTCTCCATATCATGTATTTCCTTTCAAGTTAAGACCTCAGGCTGATGCCTTATTACATCAGCCCATCCCACATCTGGGCTCCGGAATGAAATTTGCACACTGGGACAAGGCTTTAAGGATACACTTGTGGGTACATTGTGTATCCTGGAAATGATTGTTGTTAAAAAAGAAAGTATCAAGAGACCCTTTTTGATTAGTTGTAGTGTCTGTGTATTCGTAAACCTTTTCTGACTGACAAAACTATAGAACCCCTTCTTTGCATTCCTTGCTAAGTTCAGCTCCAGTAGTGCCTTGGCCTTCCTGACTCCATACTTCCACAGTCAGGCAGTGTTCCTATATTCTTCCCAGGATACCTGTCCTTAATTCCACTGCCTGTGCATTTCCTTCTTGCCCTTTAGTTTGACCACCAGGTCATGACTCAACCTTACCAGTCTCTTCCCCTCCTTCTCTGATTTCTTATACCTGGAAACTGAGGTCCAGCACCCCAACATGAGACACAAGATTCAGCAGTGACCTTGCTTTGCATACCAATCCCTGGTAGTAAATCTAAACATTAGGTCTTATCACTGCTAGAAGCTGGCAGTGTCTATGAAAACAAGCTGTTAGTTTCAGAAAGTGCAGTTTCTCAGAGGAGTTTTAACTGAAAAGTAAAATCTCTGAACAGAATTAGTTCTGTTCTAACCCAAACCAGGACAGCTAGGCACTGAAGCAAATGTTTTAAATATGAAGTATGGAAGACATACTGCATCAAAGCTTGGAAAGATTTACAATCTAGATGCTTCTATCACAGCTAAAAGCTGCTGCATCTTCATATGGAAAACCATTCCCAGGAAGCCCCTCAGCCTTTTGCTTCCATCATTCCAGAAAGTTTCTGGATCATATGATTGCATATATGTGGCCAAATTTTGATCCTTTTAAGCCAGATTTACCACAGTGTTTAGGAAAATAAATACCAGACCAAATCTCCATAAAATCTGGCACATATTAAAATGGATTCCATACTGCCTCATAAAAAAATGTTTGGGTCTCTGGCTGGTAATTTGTCTAACATCAACTCTTTTTAGATATATTTTTGCTATCAAAGAATGACAGCTGGCTTACCATGTATTTTAGTGTTTCCCAGGTAGGGTAAGAGATATTTGAGGACATTTCTTTCAATTTTAACTTAAGAAAAATCAAGTTGCACAACGTTTGTCAGTATTTTTCTAATATAACGATTTCTAAGGACATTATGTTACTGAGAAGACAATTTAATGCAAAGTAGCTTACTGTTCTCTTTAGTAAATATAGTAATCAACATTGGCTCTTCAGGAAGTGCCTGGGAAATAATTTATTTTAATGTTTTCAATAGATGAGGTTAATAGGTTGTACAGGAACAGAGCTGACAACATGAGTTAACTGTCAGCAAACCCATATGCTGTAGGATTGATAGGAATGCAGTAGTAGGATAAGATTGAAAAGACAGTGCGGAGACATTTGTTTTTGGAATATTTTCAAAACTATGATTGATTTGATAATAGCTTCTTCAAGGTATAACACATGTTTTGTTGGACCTACCTTAGAAGTTGACATTACATGGCATTTGATGCATGTTTGTAACTTCAATCCAAAGGAAGGCAAAATCAAAATATAATGGTCTGGTACGTGTCTTCAGATATCAAAATGTATAAACATCTGTCTCCTCTGCTTTTGTTTGCTTCCTGTCTTTCAAAGCCTATCAATAAAAATTAAGCCCAGTCTTTCACTATATTGGTAAGTATTTCAATTATCACTAGAATCTGACTTTCAAAACAAGTACACTTCATTCCTCTTCTGTGATTTAAGTATTTCAGAAAGGAATATAAATACCATATAATATGTCATTCCATAGATACAACACAATTATTATCAATAGTGGTTCTTTTGTTTATATCATTTGATGATGATTGTTCCTTCATACTTGATGAAGGAAACTATTAAAGGAATATTTATGAATTCCTGGAATGCTTTCACATGTTTTCTGGGTAGTGTCTGTTTTTCCTTTTTCTGCATAGTTGTTAGAGAATAAATACCTGTATCATGTAGCTTCTGCAATATTTAAGTTTTGGAGTATTTCTTTTTATCTGTTGTTTGGGGTTTTTTTGGCTCCATTCTCTCCAGAGTTAGGAGATTTTTTTTCTCTTGTTTTCAGAAACTTCTATGCTTTGCCCTAAATGCATGGTCATTCACCTAAGGATCAGACTTTCAATTAAATGCATGACATTTGGGAGGCTTTTTCTGAGTGTCTTCTAAATAACAGAAGGTTTGCTCACTACTAACAGAATAGCACTACACTTGCCTGATACTGACACCTTATAGTTAGATCCTAATTTGTTATTCCCTCCATTATAGAACATTACTTTATAGATGTTCATCAAGAAAAATCTTAAGAGCTTTCACTTACAACAATCTGTATGTTCATACCATTTAATACCCTGAATGTTTCTTCAGATTTTTCCATTTCTTTACTTGAGTATATCTCAAATTTATAATCTATTGATTATTGATTTGTGAACAATAAGATTGGATTTGCACAACGAACGATGTAAGCATAGATAAAAATTCTGTGCATTGTATAACTCTCTGGTTTATGTATCTATACAATGCCAATGTCAACACATGATTTAAATGTCAGGAATTTGTTCTTGTGACTGCCTTGAGGCCTGAAGGTTGGAAGATTTATAGCAGACACTTAAATTTCTCTCTGCAGTAGTGTTAAATGAATTTAAAATAAGTCTGTTTGCAGACTTTTTTGTATGTGTTTCAATTGGGTAATTTGTAGTCTGAACCCTTATCTAAATGTAATTTGACCAGAGTACACATTACTATTGTTTCTAGGGCTGGATTTATTCCCATATGGAGCTCAGATTTATAATAAATTTTTGTCTGCTGCAGCAAGGATAATATTGTTTGACCCACTGTTTTTATTGTCACTGGATTCTCTGTAGGCATAAATCAACTGTTTAGCTTCTGTCTATCAATCTCTTTATAACATAGAAATAACAACTCGAAAATTAATTTACAGTCAGACCTTAGCCTGGTTGCTATATCTTTGCCATTATTCTGGCATGAGGCTTCATAAGTCAGCATTGCATCTCAGTTTGAAGTTTGTTTCCTAACAATCCATAGGAAATATAACTTCACTGATTAACTGGTGGCCTTCTATGAAGAGGTCATGACATAATAGACAGGGGAGATCTCTCAAGAGATTCTGGAAGATCTTAAAACCAGGAAGAATGAGAACTCAAGCACCTGAGAAAAAAAGTTGGGGACACAGGGATTCCTGGATGCCATGGCCCTTCAACTAGAGAGGACCATGATGCAGGGCTGTGACTATTCAACAAAGTACACAGCTGAGCAAACAGCTGACTTTTTTGGTTAGGTGTATAAACGAGGATACACTCCACATGTAATTTTTGCAGATCCAAAATGAAAACTTTTCCAATTACTTCATAAAACAGAGACCCTCAACACTTCTGTTCCAACTTAACAAAACATTTTTTTTGGCTGCAATTAAATTATTCATCTGGCACTTTTCTTTTTGGTTTCATTTCTGAAAATATTTAAAAATCAAATGTAACCACGTGTGGTCTCCATGCACCACTTAGAAACAAACAGTAAAACCTTTCTTACCCTTGTTCAGATCTTATTACCAAATTAGATATAAATTTGTGAAGAGTTTCAGTGGTCATAAACCTGCTGATTTCATTGCATGAGCTACTTGGGAAAAACAAACATTCACTCCATTCCTATTATAATACTGACTGCCAGGGTATAAGGCTGCTCTGGTGGCTTCATGGGGGCTGGCCTTCTGTCAAACCTGAGGTAGCTGTTCCCACATTGGGAACTGGAGAGAAAATTACTGTATATGAATGGTCTTGATCCATGTTTTGTTTTCTGTATTTAGAAAATAGGGGTGGTTAAGGCATAGACCATCCACAACAGTAATGCACAGGCAAATCCTCCATTGTCTGTACATTTCAAGGTTACAAAACCTGTCTTGCCAGCTGGTCATTTCCCAGCACACCTCTTCTGCAAAGACTTGGGAAAGGTTTCCACATATGAAATTGTTGTTTGAATGTTGTCCAGAAGTAAATCTATTAGACAAAACTCTGTGGGAGAATAGTTTACCTTTTAAACAACATCAGTAAGCTTAAGCTACTGTTATGCAGATGCTGATTTGGCCTCTACTAATTCTCACTTATGCCTTACAGTTTTAAAGGAATGAACTTTCTTGCTGAGTAGGTAGTACTTAGTGTAAGTAGAGTACCAGACCTTGGTCCTTGAAATAAGAAATGTTTATATTGTTGGGAAGTGATGTAATGGCAGTTTGAATTATGTTTATTAGCATTTGAAAGCTTTAGCAATATATCTGTTTTCTATTAGGGATTTCTATGAGCAACAAAAAATGTCCACGAATAACAAGCTGGAAAATGCATGCATGTTTGGCTGTCTGTAAGTGTTTGGGGGGGGTTTAAATATTTTCCAGTGACTGAATAAGTTTTATGAAGTTGCTGCAGAAAGACAACACAATTTTTCTTAAATAAAAAAATTAAAAAAAGAAAAAAGGAAAAAGAGAAAAAAGAAAATTAAACTGAAAGTAACTCTTCCTTTTCTGCATATGTTGGGAACTATGGGTACTTACCTGCATTTAAATTTTACAACAGTATTATTTCTTATTTGTTTGTTTATATTACTGAAGGACATGTGAGCTCCACTAATTGCAGACCTTCCTTAATGGATAATTAACTGCTGCATAGGGTGTTTCTATTCTTAGAGTTAGATTTTTATCTCTGTTTCAATGAAAGTGAAATCACAATGTCTCATGCCTTTCTGAATGTAGGCCTTACTACATGAGAAGACAAATATACCACAAGTGAAATTATAAGTTATTTACACATTCATGTATATTTTTACAAAGTTGTTTTACTGATTGAAAAAAATCTCAATAGGGTAAGTATCTGAACATCACCAGTGCTTCTCTTTTTTTCTACACTTGCCATAACTTTATGTGGTGTTCAGGTGTTTTTCTTGTCATTTTTTTGTTTGTTTATTCTGAGATAAATATGATCTTAATTTATAAATTCTCATCTTTGATTGCAAACATTGTAGGGTGTGAAACACATATTGTGGCTTTATGTTTAAACAGTTCTCTAGTTCTCACACTGTAAAGATCTTGGGAAAATCAAATATTTTAAAGTAGAAAAATCAGACATTGAAGGGAGGTGTGTTACAGAAATGAAACTAAAGTCCTACTGTATACATGGTAGAGCATGAAGGATTATGAGGTTTGAGCAAGTTAAGTTTAAACTGAGGACAGGAGTAAAATAATGTATTAATGTTCACAGCCAATTTAAAATAAATTGAAGCTTCAGGACATATTGTGTTGAATCGTTTGGTTTAGAACTGCTTAAAACAGGCAAAGATCCATGCAGTATGTGAGAAGTGATTATAAGATCTGACAGATGATGTATGAGACAGATATATAGATGATATAGATATAGAGATATAGAGATAGATATAGAGGTATAGATATAGATATAGATGATCTAGATATAGATAGATTTAATTAGAGATAAATGTTTCCTACTTCTTTTACAGACACCATGGAGAAAGACTTTTGGAAAGAAATTTTCTTGCTGGAAATTCAGCCAGAGTTTATAAAATAATTGTTTTCTGAGATTGCTTTTTTTTGTTTGTTTTTAATTTACTGTAATAGATGATTCATAAGTTGTGTAGCTGGAAAATAGTGGATGTGGATCAAAGTCAATGCTGGGAAAGCTGGATGGAACTATTTAACTAGAATTTAGATCTGTGATGATTATGTGGAATGCAATTAAAGCTGGAGATTATAATTCCTTTGTAAATGCAGTCAACAGAAATTTCTGCTTGTAAAAGTAAAGATATGTTCAGGTTCCACAATGTAATGAAGGCAATGTCAGTCTTCATCTCAGAGACTTCACAATGGTGTGAGAAATTATTTTATAAGACATGTAAGCAAAAACACCCCTCATCAATCCCCCCATAATTCAGAACCTCTGAAAGGTTTTCCAAATGGTACAAAAGCTTCTGTTAATAATAGTAAGGCTATAGGGAGCAAGAGAGGAAAGAAGGTTCAGAAATGAATAGATGAAGTGGCTGGAGTAGCAGGGAGGAGGACAAAGTCTCTGAGGAACCATGTATTGGTTGGAGGTGTCCATGCATGTCTGCCAACTATGCAACCTGACCACTTGCCTGCTGAGCCCCAGTGGAGTTTTTTCCTCATTGCTCAAAACATCTGTGGAAATACCTTCAGTCAGGATGTGATGAATCAGTGAAGCATTAACTGCAGAACTGTAATGGAATCATGTCTGATTGTTTTGTGATTGCAACTTTCCCGCTGCTTTATATATGGACTTAATTCACAATTAGCTTGTTGCCATCTTGTATTTCTTTGTCCCCTTACATAGTAAGGAAAAAATGTCTCCTTCATGACTATTGGAATGCATGTAGAAGACCTAAGAATGAAACTTTGCCTTATATTACATATTTCCTAGGCAATTTTCTGATTTGTTCTAATGATTTCACTCTATACCTTAAATGTGAGGATTATTTGTATGTTCTCAATACCATTTTGAAGTAATTACAGCTGCAACATTCAGGAATGATTCTTTACATCCAGGGACTCATTTTGCCATGGAAATTCACAAAACAGAGTCTGTTCTGGTCTTCAGTTCGAGAATACATAGATTTATTCTGTAGTTAACTGTAAAACTCCCAGCTTCTAACGGGGAAAAAATGTTTGTGCAGAGGATGAGATTCCATTTATGGTGAAAGAGGTGGACTATGCTGAATTCAGCAGAGCTACATCCCTGTTAATGTCTGTTAAAGTCTTAATGTGTACCCAGGTAGAGCTAGCCTGTGACATTGCACCTGATGTCACCAGGAAATATTTCTGGGATCAATTGGAGAAGTGAAAATTCTCTGTGATTTTCTGCACAAAGTAGACATGGTAAGAATTATCTTTTTTACATGCCATTGTCTTTATTACCAGACTGCATGTGAGAGTGAAGTAACAGTGTATGTAATGACTTTGCAGACTTTCATGAAAGTTAAATATCTGATTTCTTTTTTTTTTTTCCCCCTGTGTTTTGACTCTAGTCCACAGACTCTGGACAAATTGCTGCTTCTGAAGACCAGTGTTTCAGATGGCAAGAATCGTCTTTTGAAATCATACCCCTTTCCACTGGCTGCCAAGGCAATCTTGGTGACTGATTTGAAAAAACATTTTACAGACAGGCATGGATCTTACCCATCACCTTCTGCCTAGTGAGAAAGAAATCTATACCCAGCTTTCAGTCTTTGCTAAACTGATTCACTATGTAACAAACATCATCATGATTTGCAGATCATTCACTGATTCTAACCTATGAATATCTTGCACAGCAGTGACCTCCTCCCTGCCTATTTAAAGCATAACAAAAGTGTGAGATTCTTGTAAAAATAAGCATCAACTTGCTGTAAAAGTAACATAGAGTTAATCCAGCTCTTCAGCATAAAACTTTCAGTGACATTATTATTGCACGAAAAACTACCAAAAAATATATTCCAAATAAACTGTAGATTTGATTTTCATTCTTGGGAATATCCACAATGTTTGTTAATGATGAAGCAGGCAGTAAAACGCCTGGAAAATCATATTTACGCTGATGAACAGACTTAACTGAGCTTAACTAGCAGTGATACTGGTTTTACTTGGACTAGAGGTTTATCCTCCAGAACTGAAGAGATTTGATTTGGCAGGGAAAGATATAAATGCTGCAGTAACTCTCAGAATTAGAAATCCTCAGGAGGAATTCACTTTTGTGAGACCGTTGATGTCGTGTCTGTATAAGACATTGGACTGTCTTATAGATAGAGAAGGTCTTACAAGTACAGTGCAGAGAGGCATCTTCTAAAAGATGGTTCTGTGAAAAAGTCAAAGGGTACTTCCATACATTGAAAATGATCCTGAAGATCAGAGTTGTTGTTCATTTCAGAAACAGCTTTGAAATGACTCTAAAGAAGTCAACAAAACTGAACAGGACATCCTGGCCCAGAAATTGGAATTCCTTAGAAATGACAGCAGACAAAGATGCCACCTCAATATAAGACATCTAAATAAAAGCATGATTTATGAACTCACTTGAAACCTCAGGTTTTCCACCTTGTATCAGAAATAAAATGTCTCAGAATTTATGTTTCTGCAGAAGAAATTCCTGAAACAAGAAAAAAAAGCTCTAACTAGTAGAAACTCAGTAGTAGTTGCACAGATTCATGAGACTTTCTAATGGGAACATTAACTGTTAGAGATTAGGAAGGACACATGGTAATGTTGTGAAAACAAAATTTTCTCTATTGAAAGACTTTTATGCAAGACCCTCAACATGTGGTAGAAAGCCATTCTCACATCTAAGAAAACATGGAAATAGAGGAAGTATTTTCTGTCTGTGGAGACCCTTTTTTGACCTCTTTGCCAAAAGAAAGTAGTAAGAAAGGTTAGTTCCACACAGAGTTCTGCTCAGCCCAGCAAAACTATGTATTCCAATTATATGTTCCATGTGCAGAATGAAGCAAAATTTCTAGTGGCATCTGTGTATCAAAAATTTCACCCTAAGTATGTATCTTTAAGCATTAAATATGAAACTGGGGTGACAGAAAACCCTCAGTTCAAGTACACTCAAAAATATTTGAAAGAAATATTAAATCATGGTCTTAAGGGTCTGCACCTGCAAGTGACAGGGGAAAGAAGTTGCGACATCTTCCTTCAAAAATGTGAAACTACTGAAGTTGGGATCATCATTTAAGTAACTGACAATGTAGGGTATTAATAAGATGAAATGAGAAATACTCATGTGTATTATGAACTTCACAGAATACAGAGTTAACTTGTGCTATAACAGATTTTTCTTTCCCCAATTTGTTCCTTAACAGGTACTCATAAGGAAGAATATAATTTAACTGAATGGTTAAGATCCTGATTTCTGCATTTTTGGCTATACAGAAAAATTGTCTTTTTGATAAAACTTTTGGAAATCTTAGGATTTGTTTAACTTGGGTTCCTAACAACCCTACAACTCTGGCATGAAAATCAAACTGGTGTTGTTATAAAGAGGGAAAATGGAAAATTGGAAAAGGATACTTTTCCATAATGGAAGATCTGAAAAGAAGTTAATACTCAAATACAAATTGGTAGTTTTATTCTACTGCAAACATCTGTGTCCTAAAAGCAGTTTTTCGTGCAGCCAGTGGAAATGAACACTTCCCATGTGTGCTGGCCTAACACTAGAGAAACGTTTAGAGCTGTTGGAGAACTCTTTGGAAAATGGCAAGCTGTTGAAACTGAGGCTTTTTAAGAAGGAGTTGCTTTCAGAAACCTTTTGATATGCTAAAGAAAAAATTAACACTGCCAAAAAAAATTTTAGCTTAATTTTTTTTTAAATAAAAAGGTTCCATTTTTAGTTCAAACCAACTTCTTATTCCACTACATTCATTAATGTATGACTAATTAACTTCAAATACAACTATGTCAATGTTATCTGAACAATCTGAACAATCTGTTCAATTGCTAGAGGTTGCTGCCACAGCAGAACAGAAGGAATATCATTGACATATTTTAACTGAATATTCCAGACCATGGGAACTCTAATTCCAGTGTAAAAAGGTTGTGTCTGCAAAAATAATATATAAATATTAGTAATATTCTATAATACAAATGCTTCATAACAGGAATTATATCTAGCGTAACATGAACACAACTGAAAACAAAGTAAAACACAAGGAAATTAATATAATTAATGTTCTATTATGATTTTTGATGAGAGCTAGCATATTGCACCTTTCACATTTCCCCCTTCCTGTAGGGCAAGAATGCATATGTTCCAAGCACTGGCATGTGCTTAACTTGGTCATTTGAGGAGGCACGTTCATACCCTAACTGTCTGTTCACCCAAGGCATCATTTCCTGAAACAATGGTCTGACATCTGTTCAAAGAAATTATGCTTCATCAGGCATTTATGTGACTGTTTGGGAGTATAGTGGAGAGAGAGAGAGAAAAAAAAAATGTAGAGGGAAGTGTTTCTTATTTATATTTGGCAAACAGAGAAGACTGGTAAGTAGATCAGATTCAGGAAAATTAAATTATATTTTCCTGATCAGCTCTCATAAAAATTGATAGTTATCCAGCAGGCAAAGTGTCAGGTTATTTAAGTTGTTTGGAAACCATTTTAATGTGTCCCAGTTTACTGAGCCCTGAGAGGCTCATTTTCAGTTGCTATTGCATACAAACTGTTATAGGGTGGGTTTTTTCCCAAATCTGAAACACACTAGGGTCCTTTCTCATACCGGAAAAACCTAACCAGGAGGAAAAAAAAGCTCAAATTAATAAACACACTATGTCAAATAGTATTTGTTCTATATGTATGTAACCAAAAATGAAATTTAAGCAGTCCTATGAGCTCACAGACAACTAAAGTTTTCTAGAACAAGGGTTTTTGGAGCAGCAGGTGCAAGCCACTGAGAGCACAAAGGAATTGTCAAAGCAAGACAGTGCATCTTATGCTGTACTTGAGGAAATGTGTCATATGGTTGCACTTAAAAAGCAGAATTAACAGCTGTTAACTGAAACTCTCAGCAGTTAATTGAAACAAAACACTAACAACAAAACCTACACATGCCCCTCCCCACCAACTCCACATGTAATTTCTGAGTAAGTAGTAAGTAAAAATTCCAGTCTTAAGTCCAAGAGATTTGACTGCCCTTAGGTTCTGTGAAGGAAAGTGTTTAGTACTAGAAAAGAAATGTAGCAACTGAAAATCTGTCATATTGGGGAATATTCTCAAGATGTTGTGTTTAAATTAACAGGTTCAAATTTCACAGTACTTCTGTGTTCAGGATTATCCTACAGTGAAATCCTTGAGTGTTTTCATACTTATAGGCTCAATTCTACCAGGTCCTGTATCAATGGGTTGGTCTGCTGGTCAACTCTTCTAATAAGACTAAGCATTCAGAAGCTGCTGCTATTGCTGTATCTTATATATCTTATACCTTCCTTCACTGATAAATGCTATGCATCTATTTCTAAATAAAAATAAAAAAAGATTGTAGCTTTTAAACTAAAGGATCTGTAAGCTTTTACTTTTTAGCAGGCAGCTAGGATCAATACTCATACTCATTCTTCCTTTTTTCCTTCCTTTCTTCCTTCATTCCTCCCTGGCAAATGGATCTCAGATGTCTTCTTGACTGCTGTGCTATTCTATGGTTAACTGGATGAGTGAACAAGGCTTTACACTGGTCCAGATCCTTTCCTTTGCTTTCATTCTTACTTCCCTACAATTACCTTTCAGAGTTGGGATTTTTTTTCCCTTTATTTTCTTACATAGTAGGGATTTATATTGTGTGTATTTTTGTCTTTAGTAGATTTCATTATCATATATTTCTATTCTATTTAAATTTTATTCTTTGATTATTTTTATTTCATCCTAGCTGGTGAAACTCAAATTAATAAGGGGAAAAGTGTTAATCGTTCGCCTTCTCCTTTTCACCCTGTTAATTACCTGTGCAGTGCTGATGATGAGACTTGATAATGGGGTTTTGTGTTGGTTTTCAGTTTTTTCTTTGAGTGAACATTGCAAACAGAAAAAGACAACAGTTCAAGTTAGTATTTTTAAAGTGGCTAATCAGTCTAACTCAAAGGATAGTTGGTATGTCCTTTTGCAAGTGTACATATTGACCTCACAGGGGTTTTGCTGCGGGTTCTCATTAAGCTCTTGAATTATCTTCTGTGTGGGTAAATAAAAATTCCCACAGCTTTTACAAAATTACTGATTACCTTTGGAAAGGGCTGGTAGCAACTACGACAGAGTTTGAAAAGAGTCTGATGCACTTAAGCATTGTATTTTGGATTGCACTTATATGCTTAAAATGCTGTGTTTGATATATTAGCCTACTTTATGAACTTGAAAGGATTATCAAAGCTATTAAATGAAGCAACTAAACAAATTTGCATTGTCTTTTGTTGATTGGATTTAATATTTCTATGCTTTTCTGTTTAAGAAAATATGATGCAATGTTATGGAGCATCTGATATGAATTAAATGTACCTTTCAGCCCCTTTGTTCACAATTCTCACATATCCATTCTCCTTTATAATAAACAAACAGTTTTTTGAAGCTCTGAAAGCCCACAGCTGTTTGTGTAACATGGAGAATGTATGCCTAGTCTTGCTCCTACAGGAAAAAAATTAGTTAGGTTCAACGTGCTGATAAATGCAGAAATGGTAATATTCCAAGGTATTGTGGTTATGAAAGAGACAGCTTGTTAAACATATCAAAGCATACCATAGATGACAGCTGAATGAAGCCGGAAGGTTAGGAATTGATTGTGGTTGAAAACATATTTTCTTTACTTGAAATGTAACTATATCAGTACATACCCCACCCAAAAATTTGTTCATTTTCTCAAACTCGGTATAGTGATGCATAGGGACAAAAGATAAAGAACTTCATGTGTTCAGGAATTGTGCAAAACAATTAAACACAATGTCATTCAGATCCAGCTGCTGTGACAATGAAAAGAACAAAATGTGAACCATGTGCAAGATATTATTCTTCTGTAAAGACCATCAGATATTTTTTTGGCTTGCAAGCTGAACAAGTGACACAGTTAGCTGAGTGACACTTTGTTTCCAGCTAATTCCTGGCATCTGTCTCAAAGTAGTCTTTTACAGCAGCAGCGCTGACTGGCATAAGCTCTACTATGGGGTAAGGTGCTTTTAGACAGTGCCTTGCAAAATCCTGTAGAACCTTGCCTTCTAAGATAAAGGAGAGATTAATTTTCTTTCTTTTTTATTTCTTTTCTTTCTCTTTTTTTTCCTGTTAAGCTTCAAGGGCTTATTTCTGATCTCATTGGAATCAGTGAGAATTTTAACATTAAATTGAACATTGTCAGTATTGTGACATTCTCAAATGGCAATTTATACAGTTGTGGGGCTTTTCATGTGTTATACTGGGAAGCTGCAACTGGGAAACCAAACCCTCATTTAGTTTTAACCAGTCTCTGAAGTCTTTAAACATAATAAGGTAAAGGAAAATTTTGAGATTTGTGTGGATGACTGAAACAGTGGTTCAGATGTGAGGAGAGGCAGCACCATCCATCCATCCATCCATCCATCTCTTCTTCAAGGATCCCATTTAGATTTGGTAGTTTCAGGCAGAGTCATCAGTCTGTTCCAGCCAGTGACTGCCCAGCAGTGCCATACAGATTGCAGAAACCTCCATGCAGAGGTCTTTGTAACTCTGTCTACATAAGCATTGAAGTATTGTCTGAAATCACCAAACATTGACATTGATTTATGGACTGCTGTCAGGAGATATATGCAGGAACTCAGTGAAAAGCAATCTCATTTGAGCTCTGTGGCTCTGTACAATGAGCAGTAGATGTTTATATAGTTATATAATCTTTAAAAGCCACTACCTTATAAAAAGTTTGAGGACTGTTTGTTAAATACCTCAACAACTGTAACTTTATGTTGACAATCATTCATAGCAATTATCCTCATTTTGAATGTAAATAAGAATGTTATTTATTTATATGGTGCTTAAATGGGCAAGGAAAAGAGGCATTTCTAAGGGGATGGACAAAAGTATTGCTGAGAACATTTCAGCAGGATATCAAGTAACTGGAATAGCCACATACATAATGGCATCATAACATTATTAAGAGAAATGTTCACTAGCTGACATAATACCAAAGCAAATGGCAGAGTTTCTATCTGCATCTAAAAGCTCTCTTTCCCTCTGATGTTTAGTAAGATACTGTATTTTCCATGGATTCTAGCAAGATGAGCTCAAACAATCTCTAGCTCCTGAAATGCACTTATTGAGAGTAATTTGCTGCAAATATTAACGAAACACAAAAATTAGTAATATGTACTGGAGAGGAGGGAAA
Source organism: Galbula dea (assembly GCA_013399015.1). Taxonomy (NCBI): domain Eukaryota; kingdom Metazoa; phylum Chordata; class Aves; order Piciformes; family Galbulidae; genus Galbula; species Galbula dea. The sequence goes on from VWZX01012694.1 coordinate 2,239,714, forward strand.
AAGAAAAAGTCTGTTTTGATCAGTTTTCCTGAGAAAATATTTTTTTCACTAGTAGAAGTTGGCTGTTGGAGATTACTGCTGGTTTTATTCATCTCTACTTAGAATACCAATGGCATAGGGCGATGATGTATTTGCATGTCTGTACAAGTTTACTGAGATTTCTGGCTGTCTCCAGTTCCTCAAATTAAATGCAGCTGTAGCAGCAAACACAGAGCAATATTGCTATCTGATTCACTTGCAAGTTGTTAAAAATATATTGGAAATTCAGCAGAGATGTCAAAAGAGAGCTACTGAATGTTAAATTTTCTAGACCAATTCACTTTTTGAATTCTATTTTAGTTGAGATAGAATTATGTAAATGCTTAATGGACTGAAAGGTGAACTATAAAAACATAGGATGTGATACTTTTAACAGAATCTAAGACAGCCTCTATAAAACATATCACAGAAACACAGACTCAGAGAATGTTAGGAGTTGGAAGGGACCTCGAAAGATCATCTAGTCCAACCCCCCTGCCACAGCAGGATTCCCTAGACCAGGTCACAAAGAAGCACATCCAAACAGGTTTTGAACATCTCCACAGCCTCTCTGGGCAGTCTGTGCCAGGGCTCTGGCACCTCAACTGTGAAAAAATTTCTTCGTGTGTTCACACGGAATCTCCTATGCTTCAGCTTACAGCCATTGCCTCTTGTCCTGTCACTGGGCTTCACTGAGAAGAGCCTGACTCCATCCTCCCGACACACACCCTTCACATATTTAAAAGCATAATATATATCTGTGTAAATAACAATGCAGCATAGGATTTGCATAGGAGGTTGCAAGGGTGAATGTGCTCACAGAAATTTCCACAGGAATGGTGTGATGGGAAAACCAATTTTCATTCTTTGGGTGGAAAAAAATTAAACAGTGTTATTAACGATTAAAACATCACTAGACTTAGTGTTTATAAAGACTGAAGGTTAGTAGGTATGGTTTAAATTCGAGTCAGGCTTTAAAAGGACACAATCTGCAAATTCAATTCCAAATTAAGATACTATAAAAAAAAAATCCCACAAAACCACAATAGGTTTGAGGAGTCAAAGGGAAATATAATTATTTCTATCTAAATTAGACTTCTTCATATGAAAGGTATAAGGAAGCATGCTTCCCCATAAAATGTCTGCAGTTAATATTCTGGAATGGGAAAACTGGAATTTAGATTGACTCTAATTTTTCTTGGATAATAATCTCTTTGGAATCTTGAATTCAAAGTGCTACAGAACCACTTTTACTCTTGATATTCTCAGCAAAAGATGGGAAAATTTCTGGAAAGCTACAGAAAAGGCTGGTACCAATGAATGTGGGCAATTGCCATTTCTTAGAAGTGCAGGTTATCAAACCTCACTATTTCCTAACAGTTTCACAGTTTTTCTCATGGACTGCCAGGTTTGCTGTCTGATCTCCTCTTGCTGCTTCAAGAAAGGGTGCAAATACACATTGCCAGCACAAGAACAAGGAATCCTGTGAACACTGAAGTTAGTGTAATTTGATATCTGTGGATTTGTCTCATGTTTGGCTACTTTGTTGGCAAGCAGGTCACGTATTCTGCCTAAAGAGTTTTCAGTTAGTAGGACATTCATAACATCCCTTAACCTTATCGGTTCAAGAGTCGAACTGATGCTGCAATCTTTGTCCTAAGATGATTTGTCTCCTCTCCCCTTCCACCAGCTGCACAAAATACTTTGGAGCACTAAATCTTCAAGGCTTTTTTCTCTAAGACATCATCAAATCATCCAACAGATTGAAAATGGAACAAACAGACACATGCCAACAAACACCAAATCAATCACACATATTGTTTCCTCCAGAAATGATGTTAGAAACCTCACTGTATGCTGCAAACAGCAGTGCCTCACTCCCAGTGACCACCAGCAACCCTAAAGTTTATGGACAGTGTTAACTCTGGTGTTCATGACTGAACTAAACAGCTCAGACTGGGCTTCCTCTGAAGAAGGGGTTTGAACAGGGTACTCTGCTGGTTCAGAGCCACATGCTTCTTCCCTGTGTAATGCTCAGGCAAACACTTAAGAAGCGTTACTTATTCTTCCTTTGATCAAAACATTCAGATAAGGTGTCATTAAAGGCAAAGACTAGCAGCACAATAGGCCACATGCAATGTAACCACCTGCAGCATATTTACTCACCAGAGTAGTAGTTCTGCCTAGTCTTGTATGAAATCAAGACTCTTTAAGTAGAAATATTTACACAGTGGGGATTGCTGCCAATGAACAGTTTGCCAAGTCTACAGATAAAAAAGGTAAGTTCAATGGGAAACTGTGATCTGTTATTCTTATGGGTAGATGTTGTACAGATTTACCCTGGAAAAGTTTCTTTCTACATATTGTTTTCAATTAATTTTGTATGAATTGCAAATTAAATAGTCAAGTTTTTTATTTTTAATATTTTTTTTTAAATTATTTCCATTAATTTTGTATTATAACTACAATATTAGTATGATTTCACATCTGTGAAACTATGTGGTTGTGTTTAGTTCACATTGTTGTCATTTATCTGCTGAAATTTCCTTGGAGTTTTCTATTCATTATCTCTGCTTTCTCGCCTTTCTGGAACTCTTCTTTGTAACTGTCAAATTAAAACCTTCTGTCTTTTGACCATTAAGTCTTTTTTCTGGTTTCTATTTCAGAGCTGTGTCAGTGTGAAGTTTAGAGGGATAGGAAAGAATGACTGAGAACACAAACCCCCTTACACTAAGTGCATATATCATGATATATCATGATACCTCCCCTCTCTCCTGTATTACTCCCCTTTAGCTAATGTCCAAGAGATTCAGACATCTCTGTTGCTGTAGCTCTCCTGCCAAACTGTTCAAATCCCAGAAAAATATGGGTCTTTGGGTCATCAGAAGGGAGATATTTTCACATGATCCATGTGTGCACAGTGGATCTGTGTGATCCATGTGTGCACAGTTCTCAACACACATAGCTTCTCCCCTGGACTTTCACAAAAAGTCTTGTAAGCCTTCTGAGTATGAGCTGCATTTTTCAATTAAAGTGATTTGATATGGCTCTTGCTAGTTGAGGCAATATACCAGTATGAAAGGCTTAGTAAGTACCACTTCATAAATTTCCAGGCAATACTGCCAAATCCACAGGAATGACTGATATTAAGCACAATGATTTAGGGATTCCACTGTATTTATTCCTCTCTTTCCTTTGCCATCACTATACACAGAAAGACACACAAACACATATGCTTTCACTTTGTGTTCCACATCATTCAAAAATACACAACAAAGTCATTCATATGTTCACAGTTTCTCTACTGACTCTTTTTTTTTTCCTTTTCCCCCCCATTCTTTGCTAATGTTTCTTCACTTTGTTTACCTTCTCAGGTGCTTCTAGATCAATAAAAATGTGTCTCTTTGTTTTCACCATACTGACCTGACATGGTCCCTTTTGTAAAAGAACACAGACTTTTATAAACACCAAGGTTAGTGTTGCTTATTATATCTACAGCATAGACACCCCTATTGAGCTAGCTTTTGAGATTCCTTCTACAGTCAGTGAAGAAAAGTGGGCATTTATTGGTGAAACTCATCTTGTTTTGACAGAGATGGCTTCTACATCAGATGAACCCAATGCAGAATTATTTGTCTTTCCCCATGTGCCCTAGTCCATATGTGACTATCTCACAACTGCAATTTAGTTGTCTAATGTTATGTCGTGGATGGATCTCATAACTCACATTCCACAACCCAGTAAAAAAAGAAGGAAAACAGTGCAGAGCAGAGATGAAAAAGAGAAGCTGTATAAGAACATAGAATGGTTTAGGTATTGTGGAACATCAAATGAAAGGAGAGCTAGCTCAAAACTTGCAATTTTAGGAAAGTTACACTTTTCTCAACAAAGTTTAGGTAAAAAAAGAAGTCTTCAAGTATTCTTACAGGTAGTTTCAAAGCTGTTTTAATAAGTGAGCTGTAAATCTAAACCCTTTTAGATAAAGAAACACTTGTACTGGTTTTCTGGACAAAAGAAAAATCATGATTTTTGTTTTAGTCTTGTCATTTCACTAGCTTTCCTTTTGATTACTGAAAAATGAAAGTGGAGAATTGTAAAATGGTTCATTTTGACACCTCTAAGATGCTTCTTCTGTTAGATCATTGCATGATACTTTTCATTTTTCTGATATGGGTCAAAACTGCATAGCAAAATAATCCCAAACTCACTAACTGTGTAGGCTCTGTTGAAGTTGCGTTTTATTAAAACACTCCTTATCCCAACCCTGATTGCTAGGAGGCTAGGACAGCTTAGAGCACATTTAGACTGAAATTTACCTTGACAGATGTCTAAAAAGACTTTGTCATATGAGATTATACCCCTTCTTGAACAAAACTTTTAAAAGCAATGTCTGTATAACTCAATGTGTCATTTTTCTACACTGTAAAAACACAGCATCCTACAGAAGTTCTGAAACAGCTCCCTTTGAACTTTATGGCATTAGCCCTGTAGACTGAAAGAAGAATTAATCATTTCTGGGATATCCTGGATTAAGTTTCTGGCACAGTCCAAGTGCCTTTAAAAAAACCCCAAAACACAACAACAAACCCCCAAGCAAACAAACAAAAGCCCAAAACATCTGCCTTTGAAAATATTTAATAGGTGTAATAAAAAATCAGAGATAGCACCGTGCCACTGCAGTAGTTCTAATATGCCTCTTCAGCTCATAAATTTTCCCTGGCCAATCATGTTTTTTTCCAGACATCATTGTTAACACAATTTAAGCTGTAACAGAAGGAACAAACTTTCATTTTTCCACCACCCACAAGAAGAAATAGTTGAAAGAATTCCCACTAAAAACATTCTAGTCTAGTTCTCAGGCTTTTCCACAGTTTTATCCATGGTCTGAGAATATTTAACTTATGGCCTTAAAGAGTTATTGCATCTTCCTTAAAGCAAATATGGCTTTTTAGATTTGTCATTTTTCTTGACACTGAGTTTTAACCTACAGTGTTGAATATGATTGGATGAGGTTGTGGCTTGTAACACATACCTCAGTGATTTATTTTTTCACATTGTGCTATTTGACATGCTCTCTGATTACTCCTGGATAACAAATTCCTGTCTCCAAACTAATCTGTTAATTATTGCATCACTGTATCACAGTATCTACTGAGCTGGAAGGGACACACCAGGATCATGGAGTCCAGCTCCTTAATCTATGCAGGACACCCCAAGAATAACACCATGTGCCTGAGAGCATTGTCCAAACACTTCTTGAATTCCATCAGGCTTGGTGCTGAGACTATTTCCCTGGGGAGGCTGCTCCAAAGCCCAACCACCCTCTGGGTGAAAAACCTTTTTCTAATCTCTAGCATATATGGATAGGTCTGCAATATTTTTGCTTGTTTGAAATAGCTATATTGGTATTAATTCCTGAGTTTTTAGAAGACTTCTATAAAAATTAACATACTTGCTCATGAACAGTATCACTGAAATTCAGTTTTGGATCTTAAGCATAGCTAGATGGTCAAGGGAGGTAACTGTCCCACTTTACACTGCATTGGTACAGCCCCAACTCAAGTACTGTGTGCAGTTTTGTGAGCCACAATATAAGGACTTCAAACTACCAGAGTGTGTCCAGAGGAGGGCAAAGGACTCAAGGTTGAGACTTAGGAGGAGTGGCTAAGATCACTTTTCTTGTTCAGCTTTGAGAAAAGAAGCCTAGAGGTGACCTTATCACAGTCTACAGCTCCCTCACAGGGCTCAGTGAAGGGGGAGGTGATGAGTTCCTCACTCCGGTGACCAGCAAGAGGATATGGGAAAATAGAATTACTCTGTGGGGGGAAGTTCAGACTGGACATTAGGAAGAGGTTCTTCACTGAGAGGTTTGTCAGTCACTGGAACATGCTCCCCAGGGGAGCACTCAAGATATTGACCCTGTCAGCACTCAAGAAGCATCTGGATGATGCTCTTAGTCATATGGTTCATTTTTAGGCAATCCTGTGAGGATGAGGGAGTTAGACTTAATGATCTTTATGAGGCCCTTCCAGCTTGAGATACTCTATAACTCTATAATTCTTTGTGAAATTGGGAAAGGATATACAAGTCTGCTGACAGTGTTTTCCATTTTGTAATAAAAGTTAATTTGATGCTGTCATTCTTTTCATGCAACTAATATCTTGACATCTGAAGAAAAACTGAATTAATTTTGTAATCAAGTTCTGTTAGCACAAGATATTTTCTAAAATAACTAAATGACCTAAGGAAGCCTTATGGTCTTGGAAGTCTATTCCCACTGTGATAGTTCTACGATTCTGTGGTTTCGCATCTAAAATAACCTTCTAAGAAATGATATTATCTCTACATGTAAAGCTTGTCTTGCCTCTTTTCTTAGTCTATTTCGAGGTTGATGCTACCACTGAATATACATTAGGTGAGAAAATATTTAAAAAGCCAGAATAGTGCTTGAGAAATGTGCCAGCTTTGCAACTGAAATGCATTATCTAGCCCCAGAAAAGACTGAAGAAGGCCAGCATCTATGCAAGTCTCATCATATTTCTTTCCCAATACACCTTTAATCCTTCCAGGATGCAACCAGTGAAATGAATTGGAGCTTATTTTTCCTTATCTATCAATGTAAAATTTGGCATTGTATTTTTTGGCCAATAATATTAAAGCAAGGTTGATTTTTTTTTTTTTGTGACATTGACTCCTTTCATATGGGAATCAACTAAGACTACAAAACCCATATCCCATAGGCCACTGATTGTTTTTTCTTTAAACTCTGACAGAAGATCTGCAAATAAAAGTTCTCTTATGATGAGAGAAAAAACATGCATGGGAACATTTCCAAGTAGTATTTCTGTAAAGAATTCTCTTGTTAGGTCTGTACTAGTACAAATGAAGAGAGATTTGAGCTATGCTTCTTTTGAAAACATACATTGGTGCCAACTAGTGCTTTATTTTCCATCTAATGACATAACCAGTACAAAGGGAAAAAAAAGAAAAAGAGAAATGGGAATACAGCTTAGAAATTCAAAGAACCTGTAGCTAGTAAAGATATTAAGCACATATCTGTCTGCCACTGATGAGGTATTAGATGTACACAATGGTTCTTCTTGTATGTCATGCAAATTTAAATTCCTAAGGCTGCCTTTGTCAGTATGTACTTTACATACAGAGTTATATAAACCAAAGTAGCTTTTTATGAACCAGCAGTTTAATATGTCTGTATAAACCAGTGATTCTTAGCCTGAAAACTCAACCATTCTTTCTAACTATCAGCCAATCGAAGAAAATATATTATCTCTCTCTATGAATTTCCATTGTTTCTGGCAGCTGACAGTTTTCAAGTTCAATGCCTACAGCTATGTCACAGGCATGCCCACATCCAAGTGTAACATGCTTCAAAATTATTCTGTGCCAGGGAGCATGGTAGGAGATTATTTTGGTCAGAGGAGGAATTTGGAGTTTATCACACATTTAATCTACTTTTACTGCCTACCTGATGGGTTTTATTCCAGAATATATCAGATCTTTATATTTTATAAAAAGATGGTAACAAGTCACAATGTATTATTTTCTTGTGCTCAAAACAGACAGTTGGCAGCTACTCGTGTACAAGTTTTTGCTCTTCTTATCCACTAGTCTATTTCTGTACCTGTTTTACTGGGCTACATGCTGTGCTGTGACTGAAGGTGAAGAATTCCTGACCTACTAGCAATACCATGGCTTTCCTCCTTTCTCTGTTCTGCAAGACTGGGAAGTACAATGTTGTCAGTGTCTGCCCTGATTATTTAATTTACTTTCACCTCTTCTGTAATGCTCTTCACCACCCTCCTCTTTACTACCTTCCTTTGAAAAGCATCGATGCCTTGATGCCCTGCTAACCTGTATTCTTTGATGTTTTTCCATTTGTTTGTCCCATGATTTCTAACAGCTGTGGCAGACTCCATGGTTAATGTCTCTAGCTCTAACTCCACCTCTAAATCAAGCTTTTTCCTTTATTTCATACTGTTTCCCAATGAAATTAGTCAAGAAAATCTTAACCTCATATCCACTAAACATCATTATGCCTGTAGTTAAGGATTCATTCTTAACTCTGTACATAAATTCTATCTTATTTAATTATAATTTGAATCCAGGTTACTCAAAAAGAGTAAGTCATCTCAATTTTATGTGTAAATCTGGACTTAAACATAAGATTTTAGGAATGGATAAATTATTTGTATCATAGTGTCTCAGAATCAGTAAGCTATTCTTTTTCTTTGCAGTTTCCTTTCTCTTTCCCCTAGATCCAATCCTGTTAATTTTTTTATCTTAGTAAGCTTGAGGTTTCAAACCAAAAATTAAAAAAAATAATAATAATTTAAAAAATTGACAATAGAGCCTATAAGTTGTTTAAATCAAAATGCTTGTGATCTAGTATGCCAGGTATCCCAGGATAGAAACAGTATCTTGTGGTATATGAGATAGATCTTGGTAAATGCAAATTCCTGAAAATTGGATGGTTCTGTTCCTCCTTTGTAAACATTGGATTGACTAAAAAACCTACAGTGTTTAAAAAAAATAGTAGAAACATTTTTATATTGGCTTTATTTTCTTTCCAGATGTTAAGCATTTGGGATGCACATGAGACAAATTTTATAGTATAGGTCCTAAACCTTGAGCAGAGGAAATTCACTGGTGTCTCTTGAATAAAAGGATGCTGGGAGAAAAAAAAATGTTTATCCTCCTTTCTTGTAGTGCTTCTGTCTGAGTGCCAACAAGAGTGAATCTTCCTTAACATTTTCTACTGAGGTCATTTCTGTAGCTAAAACAACTGCATTTCCTGACTACATCAGGCTGGTTATTGAGGGAAATATGAATGAAACTGCTAAATCATTCTCACATTTTTCTGGGAATTATTTTTCCTTTGTGTCAGGAGGAAAACAAGCCTTCCATAGAAAAGTGCCAGCCTGAGTTACATCTGGGTTACATCATGCAGTTTGTATCCTGTGCACTTGGTGAACCTAAAAAATTCTTACCTTTGTTTTATGAAACATTTCCAAACAACATCTGTCACTCTCTCAAACCCTCTGTGTAAGGTGATCAACTACAGGTTTGCTTGAAATTCTCACCCTCTGGGGCCTCAGCAAAAGAAAGTTTTGTCAAATATCCCATACACTATGGAAAAGGAAGACAGCACAGTCTTTCAAATAAGACATAAAACCTCATTCCTGGACAACAGAATGAGTCTGTTCCCCTGACACAGACATTCATGATGTCATTTCTTCAATAATAATAATAACACTTGGGTTAATGGAAATCAGACTTTTATAATATTTTCAGGAAATATTTCTGCTGGGTTCTGCACATTGTTACCTAGAAAAATGAAAGTCAACCTTAATGCTGGTCAGTACAGTATTAAGATCTGTTTAACAGGAGATTCTTGGCCCTTTTCATGACTCCTTTATGCGGAAATGTAGTTACATGAAACTAATCCACAACTGAGCGCAATTCACTTTAACAAATGTAACCAAACCAAACAAAAAGTTTTGACTCTTCCCCAAGCTCAGTCAATTAAACCTGGTGTCCCTTCTGAATTATTTTACTGAACAGGCCCAGGAAATTATGCTAAAATACCCTCAAAGATGTAACATTTACCTTGAGACAGATTTAAAGAATGGCTTGTTCCTCCCTGTATGGATTAGAGGGAATCAGCTGCATTTTGACCAGCAGAAAAAAAATGTACAAATAGTCATTCCATCAAGAAAATTGACTCTGATAAGGCCCTGTTTAAAATATTTACCTTGGACTCTGTAGAAGTCAGGAATGTTCTAATTCAATATAAACACTGAGTTAATACCAATACATCTGTCCAATTCACATGCTGAGCTGACAGAAAGATTAGGGAAAAAAAAGAGGAGAATTAGTAGTTGAGTATCTCCTTTATGTGCTTATTTGTTCCATATCTTTGATCTTGGATATTTTTGAAATTACACCAAAGTTGATTTTTTTCCTTCAGTCTCATAGAAGCATAGAATGGGTCTACCCCTGCCAAGGGCAGAGACACCTTCTACTGGACCAGGTTACTCAAGATCTCATCCAAACTGATTTTGAACACCTCCAGGAAGGAGACAATCCACAACTTCTCTGGCAACTTGTTTCCATGCCTTAATACCCTCACTGTAAAGAATTTCTTTCTAATACCTAATCCAAACATAGACTCTTTTTGTTTAAAAGTTTCAGTGGGCTTATTTGATCCTTTTGATTTTATTTCTTTTTGATTGCAACAGGCCATTGTTGAAACTTTATTATTAATATGACATTGTAAATATATGTTTTGATAAATAGAACAGCAACACATTTTGGTAATAAATATCATTCTCTTTACATTAAGAAGACTAACAGTATCTCCCTTCTGTATTTTGATGCTTGTAATTATAAATGCTGCTTGTAATTATCTGTTCTTAGCATAACACTCATTTTCAGTAATTCAGCCCATGAACCAGCAACTATAATGTAAGTGCTCTCTTAAAGTCAGCCACAGAGAGGTCATAAGCCCATTATAATTGAAAGATTTGGGTCAGGAATTGTTTTTTAAAAATAATCACTGCATTTTTTTATTATCTAGTCAAAACATTTCTAGTAAAACTTTAGATGCTGTGATCTCACAATAGACATAAAACTTTTGAAAATATACTTGATCAAACATAAAATGAGCTGCTTGGATAATAACATGTTGTTCAGCCACTGTGAGCCTTCTTGAAGTGGAGAGAACAAGTTGCATGTGCACTGCCCATCTACAGCTCTCTGCAGCAGATTCTGCTTGGGAGAGAGCTATCTCAGTGTGCTCTTGCTTTTAAAATGTCCTCGAGTTATGTCTTTTTCTTCTGCTTTCATACAACACTTCAGTTTACAAACTGTCTGCCGTTGTTACAGAAACACAGAATCACAGAATGTTAGGAGTTGGAAGGGACCTCAAAAGATCATCTAGTCCAATCCCCCTGCCACAGCAGGATTCCCTAGATCAGGTCACAGAGAAGCGCGTCCAGACAGGTTTTGAGTATCTTCATAGAAGGAGACTCCACAGCCTCTCTGGGCAGTCTGTGCCAGTGCTCTGGCACCCTCACTGGGAAAAAATTTTTCTTTCCAGAGAATTCTCTGTGTGGCATTGTACACCCATGCTCAGGCTGACCCCTGGGCAGACTCATCAACCATGTATGTAGCTGTGTCAGCTGGATGTTAGTCTGGTGCTAAAATGTCCCTCTGGGAGTCCTCTTGGATCCCATATCTATTTCTGCAAGGTTCAATGCTGAGCCGTGGAAGGTTGTCCTGCTCAGACTGACACTTTCCAGCAGAGTTTGTACTGCTGTCTGCTGGATGGTATGGCCATGCCACGTATTGCTTGATTCTGTAAAAAACCCCAGGATTTATTTTGTGCAGAAAAGATGCAACCACATGTTCACAGTGCCAAAGAAAACAACTGAGTAGGAAAGAGATATGAAGCACAGATAAAATATAAGAGCATGGAGAAGCAGCAGGCACTCACCAGGGAGATTCTGAAAGTTTCTCACAATACTTGTAGACATATCAAAGGCATCCGTCTTCCTAATCTTATTCTCTCAAAAGAGGCATTTCTGTTTGTATTGACATTGAGTCCTGTCACTCCTCCTGACTTGTAGACCCTCCTCAAGCCCCATTTCCTCCAATTACTAAGAACATAGGAATAAAAGTCTGAGATGCACCCCATCAACCACCCAGATAACAACCTCAAAACGAAAAAAAATGCAGTGAAAATGGAAGAGTTCTGATCTTCCATGTCTGAACAAATTTATGCTTCTATTGTCCCCCAGTGGACTTTGAGCATAGCTCTGAAACTCATTGTGTCTTGGTATGTCTGTGTTGTTTGGGAGTAGGTGCTGTTAGTCACATATTGGTCTAGACAATGTTTCTGTCTTTACAAGTTATTTTTTCTCACAAGCCATTTTAGCCCATCTTTAACAATACTCACATCAATGAATAGAATCTCTTTTTTTTTTTCCTCCAAACAAGATGCATTTCATTGCAGAAATTAGACTGTAGACATTAATCTCTCTTTAAATACCCACAGTGAAATGCTTATAGATTTGCTTCTGTTATGTTAACTTCTTCCTATGCAAATAAACTAATTTTTAAGACTATAACTTTTGATGGAATCTGGCAGCAGTTGCACAGTCTGGACAATATTTTCTGCTATATGGACAAAAGCATTCAACTTCTGAAGAGTTTAAGTAATTAAATTCACATGTTTTCAGTCTTCCCAAGTTCACTGAAATTCCTTTGGCTGTGGGCTTGTTTTCACTACACCTGATAAATAACATACCTTATATTTTTAATGTGTTTTTATACATATATATATGTGTGACAATGACTAAATCAGAGTCCTGTAATTTTTTAAATACTTTATTCAGCCTCTTACACAATGATAAAACTTTGGAAATCACATTGACATTGAGAATTGTGGGCCAATAAAGATAAGATAATATGAAAAGGATGTTGTGTTTAAGGTTTATTTAATTTGTAGGCTTTACACTTAGAAGATAATTCATGAATAAAAGGAATGTGACTGCTCAGTTCTTCTGGAAGAAAGATATCTCTGGAGATAAAAAATACCATTCACCTTTTAGCCCTAGTTTTCCATCATACTGTGGAATGTTTGATGTGATTTCTCAAGTGGTGCATGGAGGTTTTAACTTGCTATTCAGAAACCTGAGTTTGGTTCTGAAGTATAGTTTTAAAACACATTACTGTGAGATGCTGGTGTTAATGACCTTGATAATATTTCATTTGCTGTTCCCGTTCTAACATAGGAAGCCAATGAAAGGAAAATTCATTTAGACTGACCATTGCACCTGTAGCCTTTCTGGCAAGTCTTCAAACCAGTATCATGTATCTCTCATAACAAGTGTAATGAATGTTTTTCTAGTTCTGCTGGGAACTAAACTGAGATTACTGGTAAAATTCTGACATGCTTGAGCTCAGTAAAAAAATGCTTGTATGCCAGAATTTTATTCCTTTTGATATAATTTGCAACTATCAGTCACATATAACAGTCAGTTATCCTGCTAGAGAGGAATACTTATGTTTTTAAAAGGCAAATGAAGGTGACAGTTTAGATATTTGTTAGAAGTATGCAAATCCTAGCTGGTATAAGTTTTACTGAGTGTAAATGAACTTTACCATATATCCTTGCTGCTGCACTGACCCAAATTGTTAAGGCATTTAAACAATACCTACCCAGTTGGGGGTTTTTATCCTGTTTTTGAAGACAGCAAATTACTGCTTTTTCCAGAAGAGATCACAGAGTATTTTAGATGCTGGCACTTTATTTATCTCCAGACTCAAGATGATTTCTCACCTCAGTTTCAGGTTTCACTCTACATGACTTTTCAGTTATTCCTTTGTCCTTCTGCAATGGTGAATGACATATCAGGGTGACTTCTGAAACAGATGCCAAATGTAGAAAGTGAATCAACAGGTTACAGTGACAGAGGGCACAGGTAACACCATCTGAGGTTGGTGGCATTTGGTGTTGTCAGAAATAAAAGTGGTCTTTAAGGCTGACAACAAAGGGGAAAAATAAACAGTGAAAAATAAAATGTGCAAATTTTATCTTGACTCACTCCCTCCTGCATATTTTCTTACTGGAGGGATTTAAGGAGATAAAGTAAGCAGGCTGAGGAAGACACGAAGTGACAGATGCCTCATAGGAAAGGTAGACTAAGTCATTCACCAGGATCACAGGCAATATTTCTTAATGATTATAAGTAAGATGTTTAATGGGATTCTAAATCTTACTGCATGAAAAACAAGAAATTGAGGGGTAAGGCAAATGTTGATTTTAATAAGATTCTTCAACATTTTTTGAACGCTTAAGACATTTACTTGACTCTGTTTATTGAGCATCTAAGATGGTCCTGGAGGAGAATAATTTCAGTTTGGTAAAATCAGTTGTTACAAAGCATCCCAACAAACTGAGTTTCCAGCTGTTACTGCGAAATAAGTGGTCCTAAATGAGGAAACATTGCATCCTCACTTTCTCCTGCCTTAGTCTCTGCTGGCTGGGCAGAAGTGATCTTTTCAATAACAGAAGCAATGATGGAGATGTGAGAAGGACTAGAGTTGTCTATGAGTTTGAGGAGAGGGAAGCATAGCTATGAAAGGGATCTTTTTCCTAGTCATGCATTTGATATCTTTGCAAGATCAGATGGACACTGATTAAGTACAATTTGACACAGTTCAAGCTTGGTCTTACATGCAAGTTGAAAGTAAGTTGCAGAAAAGACCTCAGATGTCCATTGACCCCTAACCAGTACCAGGAAAAGGGGCAGGGTGCACTCTGCACTCTTTTGGAGCTCCATATTTGCTGGTTGTCTGGTCAGGATGCCAGCTGGTATGCCTCACCTGCTTTCAGGTTGTGTCTTGTTTTGTAAGCCTGAGTAGCAATTGGGAGAGGGAGCTGTTCAGACCATGTGGTGGTTTGGGTGGGGGCACAAACTCAGCTCTTCTGCTCCTCAGTAGTTTTTTTAAAAGCTTAGTGCTTAACAGGAATCCACCTTTTTGTCAGACAATTTCTCTAAGGAGGTTAAAGATTACTTGGAAGTAGGAAGAGAGGAAGACATACAGACAACTGTTAGTGGATTGACAATATAGGGACTGGAAAAAAACAGTTTTTTCCAGGAATCAATGAAAACTGTCTCTTTTTACTACTGTTAGGTCAGGTATATATGAACTCTGGGTTTAGGCAAATACCTGAATTGTCCCATTTTGCTAAATCCCAGGACAAAAATCTGTTTACCATTACAGGACAAAAACATATTTAAGTCTTCCAGATTTTAGGATCAAGTCAGTCATCTGCAAATTATTGGCAGCATAGAACTGCCCTTATTTTACACCTTGCTGACAAGGGTAGGGTTTCTGTTTGTGCAGAAGAGCACTTCAGTGAAAATCCAAACTCTTAACATTTGCAGTTAAGGGATATGATTATCTGGGTAGCTTTGCCTGCATGGATACAGATAGATGTGAGCTTGCCTTGGCTGGGCACAAGCCAGCTCTTTTTGCCAGAAAGCTCTGTCAGTGCCATGCCTATAAGACCCACGTGTTGTGGAAGGGACTCCTGCAAATCCTGATTTTTATTTCATGTGCCTTTGAATTTTCAGAAAGCTAACTTAAGCAAATAAAATTAACATTTCTTTTAAGGTTGAGGGAAGAGAGAGGAATTTGGTCTACAAGACAGAAGAATACATTGCAGAACAGAAGGCAGTGAAATGGGGAAAAAAAAAAAAAAAGCTTTTACTGTTCTGAAGTGGAATAGGATGAACTTAACCCAGACAAGGAAATAAAAGAGAATATAATTTAAAAAGGATGACATTGAAAACAAGGAGAGAGTGCATGCAAAGACTTTAAAGTAAATTGTGTTGAGCATGTGGAATAAATTACCAAAAGCATAAATATGTTCAACAGACAACTTGGTTAAGTGTTTCAAAATTTTTATATAAAAAGATACAAAGCAGTGGAGAGGAAAAAAGCAACATGATCTCTGTTTAGTCTTTTTCCTCCCTAACTACTTCTTTTTACGTCCACCTGTTTAGCAGGCAACTTTGTATCCAATGTCTAGTGCTAAAGAATTGTATATAAAATCAAACTAGTTTAGACCTGTGTAACTGAATCCATCTGCTTGGAGTAATAATTCTGAATAAAATCTGAGATGAACAAAAATCTTTATGTTCTGCAGTTACATATTTGTTGTTGCTGCAATAAAACAAAAACAAGAGACAAGTCTTGTGTCATTGCTGTTCTTACCTCCCCATTTCAGATGGATTTTATGCCTTAGAGTAGGTGCTGCTGGAAGTTGGTGAATGTTTGGGCCTTTGCCCATGCTGAATCAGAAGGAGACAAGTACTTGGGCTATGCTGGGTCTAAGTGTGTACCCACACTTGTGCCTGGACAGAGTTCTATAGACCACAGACCCATAATAATCCTTTACTGACTATTAACCAGTATATCCAGTGACCTAATTCTGCCTTTTGTGTCACCTAGAGACTATTCATAAATCGTAGTAGCACCCTGGACTGTAGTCTGGACTCAGTGCTGTATCTGATTCACAGCTGATCAAGAGGATACTTCTTGGATCTCAGTCTTGGAGAGAAAAATCTGCTGGCTTTTTTTCTGAGCAAAGAAAGAAGCAAAGCCCTTTGTTACTGCTCTCACAAACTGGGCTAGAAAACAACCCTCTCATGCTTTCTGCCTCTGGCTGTGACCTCCGGAGCAGCAGGTACACTTGCAGCTGCCCAAGCACACCTTACCTTTCTGGGGGAGTTGAAGGGCAAGAGTTGCCACTGCCAGCCTGGAATGTCCCTGAAATGTCAGCTGAGGTCTTGGCATGAGGTTATGAATAAAAGGCACACTCTGGGCTGGAGCAAATGACTGAAGGGAAAACAATGATATGACAGTGGGTGAAAGAACACTGAGCTGAAGGGGAGTTGGAGAGGAAACTGCAAACACTTGTTCAATAACGCTACACAGTCTTAAGGACATGTTGATGAAATGAGGTAAAAGGAAAATGCAATTGCTATTTTTCTCACTTAAAAGAAACTGCACTTAAGAAGTCAGACAGACCTTTGTTTGATGAGATAGTGAAAAACTGGTTAAAATTACAGGTGGCATAGCTGTTTCCTTGTTCTCCACATCCCAAACTGAGATGGTTGACTCATGACTAGGATGGAGTAAAGCTAGCCAAAGAAAATGTGGCACAACTATCATGAGTTAAATATGGCTTATATTTTGTCAGCAGCTCTCATGGAGAAAAAAAACAACTGTCATTGCATACTTAGACAAAACTAGAGCTGCAAGCAGGAGTTCAAATATGTGGGGTTTTTGTTCTGTAACTTAGTGTGTATTCTCCTACTTCTTACCAGCCTGAAGAGAAAAATACCAAGAGAAAGACTGAAATATGTGTCCTCTCAATTCAATTTTCATTAGGTGCAGGGTCACTTCACCCCTGGATGTTTGACTGAAAGGTGCATACATTTTTGATGGAATTTTTTTATTTGCACACAGACACACACTATATAGACAGGTAGCAGATCTATTATCCTTCAGTTGTGGGATGAACTAGGTTACAGAAGTGTAATGTTCAAAAGTTTCTTCACCAGATGTGTGGCTGACAAAAAACCCTTGGGTTTTTTCTTTCTCAAATAACTTCACACCCTTAGCATGTTTTTCTGAATTCGTGACTGGATGACTAATTCCATTTCCATTATTAGCAGAATCTATATCTCTATAATGAATCATGTTTCAAAATTGCTACAAGATGATGAGTGAAAAAGATCTTTTGACTGACTGCTTCAGCCTGAAGATTCCCCGGTGTTTATTGGAGCTGCATATTGCAGTTGAAATAAAGTAGTGCCAAGTAATCAATGTAAGCCACAGGCATGAAAAAATAACAATCTGAGGAAAAAAAAACACTTTTGGGAGCTTGAAGAGTGAAGACAATGTGAAGAGAGCCTGCTTTCTGTGATTTCTACAACAGGGTTAAAAACAAGGATGATGGGATGAAAGTGGAAGCTGTGATGTGTGTGGGAAAGTACAGTGGATTAATAGATAAATTACTTACACTTCATACTCAGGTAGTAATAGCACGTAGAGTATGAATAAGGGAGAACTTTTTTATAAAATAACTTCACTTCTCCATATAAAGACAATTTCCTTTGCCTAGGGAAACTTCCTTCTCATCTTAACCAAGTGGTGTGGGCAATCCATTCACTTGCTAAGGTGTGAGGAGAAAACATTATTCATAGAGCAGATGCTTATAAGACTGTCTCTCCTAAAAGGTAGTGCCAATAAATGAAAACTAAAAGAGGGTAAATTTAAACTAGATAAAATGAAGGAATATTTCATGGTGTTTCAGGTTGTCCAAAGAAGTGATGGCTGTCCCATCCTTCAAAACATTTATGGTCTGATTGGACAGGGCCCTGAGCAACTTGATCTAGTTAAAGATGTCCCAGCTCACTGCAGGGTGGTTGGACTAGGTGACTCTTAAAGGTCCATTCCAACACAAACTATTCTGTAATTCTGCCTAAAATTATTTGTATAGAAGTCAGTGTAAGAGGAATTTCTATATGAAATCAAAAAAGGATTTGCATATCACAGACAAATATGCATGTCAGCTTGCAATTAGTTGGCTTCTTAGACATATACAGGCAAATTTGCTCCCTCAGCTAATGGTATTCACAGTACTGAAGTAATTTATTGCACGTGCCAAAAGTATACATTTAAGAAAACTCACCTGAATAACTTTGTTTGCTAAATGCAACTGTGATGAGATTCTGAAGATCTAGGCTGCCAGACCAGCCAACACTTATGTAAAACTACTACTCCAATTTTTAGGATGTTCAAATGAACTAAATAGATCTGTGATTATTTACACAGAGAACTGTCTCTGCAAAGTCAAAGGGTCTCAGTCCAGGGAAAGTACAAGGTGATGTTCCAAGTCAAGGAGTACTGTTCTGTAGGGACAAGTAGGAGACTGTGTTTTATTGTCCAAACTACAGTGAGTGGTGAGATATTGGAATAGGCTGCCCAGGGAGGTGGTGGAGTCACCATCCCTGGAAGTTTTTAGGAAGAGGATAGATGTGTTTCTTCAGGGGATGATTTAGGGATAAGAGTAGTGTAGGGCTATTGGTTGGACTAGATGATCTTGAGGGTCCTTCCCAATTGTAATGATTCTGTGTGTCTGTGATTCTGTACTGATTATGCTCTTGGTGAAGTCAGCAATAATACACTGTTGATTTCAGTGAGAGCAAGGATTAATCCCAGATTTCTATGCCTGTAAAATAAGACATGCTTTGATTTTTGTCCATATTCTAAATTGAAGATTTCACCCTTAAGGAACAGTTAACTTGAAAGAACAGGCTCCTCATGAATTTTCTCTCTCAAAAAATGAAATCTATACACCACCTTATGGATTATTTTATGCTCAATGAGTTTTCCATTTTATTATGACTGATTACCTTGAAAATGTATTATAATTAATAAGATATATGGGTTTAGAAGAAACCCCCAGCTACAAACGGGTTTTTTAAGATTGGCAAGGACAAGCCATTAATAATTTCAGAATTGAGTTGTTAAACAGAATTCTAGTTAATTCTGCCAGCTCTCAAGAATTTACACTTAATCTGTCTTCCTTGTTTGACTTCTACCTTTGGCAAAAGTATTACATTTCAGCCAGTGACCCATTTCCACAAATGTTTAAAGTTACATTTAAGAGTGGGAGTAAGATTAAAGCAAACAGTGTTTCCAAATTACAAACTTATTGATTTCTATGAAAAACTCAAATTAGCTGCCTGAAAATATTACAGAACTATAATACAAACTAGCTTTGAACTTCACAGGTTCAGTAACCCAAATTCAATCGATTTGGGAATCCTGGCCCTGTCTCAAAGCAAGGTTCTTCATGGGTGAAAAATCAGTGCCATTACTTATGTGGAATATCAGTGTCATTATTTATGTATAGAAAAATGAAATAGATACCTGTCACAAATCTTCACTTGTAGGTTTTCCCATCACTTCCCCTCTGGTAAATGTAAAAAGCCAGCACACAAGTATATAAAAATTAAATGCTTATTAAGGACATTTGTCCTCAGTGAGTCCAGATCTTCTCATTTTTCAACCTTATGCTTTACTTAATTGAACATTGCAAAACTTACAAATGGTTTGAATCTTTCCTTTCTTTCAGCTTCTGAGAAACCTCCAAAATGATCAGTAGTTCTCAATGACACTAAGTAGAAAGTATTAATTCCCACCAATATCATGGAAAATAGAATAATGCTTTAGAACAGGATGGAGACAAATTTCAAGGATGTGGTTCCAGAACTCTAAACAAAAGCAAATAAAAATGTGTCAACTGTAATCTGCTAAGTAACACAATCAGTTAGTAGAGTTGAACATTGCAATAAAAAACAACTAATGTTTCCTGGTAATGTCTAGGAATCCTTTTCTGAGCATTAGTCATGTTTTCTTTACCAAAAATCAGGTTAGGAGGAGTAAGTTATTCAGAACTTCAGCAGGTTTGTCACTATGTTTATTGTATTTGAGAAAGTGCTAAAATTCTGGGCATCTGCTGAACTGAAAATCAGATTCAAAAATTGTAAATATTACCCATTTACTTAGACATGTTACCATGAGTTTGTAGAATCATAGAATTGTCAGAGTTGGAAGGGACCTTAAAGGTGATCTAGTTCCAACCCCCTTACAGGAACACCTCCTACTATATCAGGTTGCCCAGAGGCCCATCCAACCCGGCCTTAAAAACTTCCAGGGATGGGGTTTCCACAACCTCTCTGGGCAAGCCGTTCCAGTGTCTCACCACCCTAACAGTGCAGAACTTCTTCCTAATGTCTAGTCTAAACCTACCCTCCTCTAGTTTGCCATCATTTTCTCAGGAATATTACATAGTTTGGACATTTTGTAAATCTCCTTTGCTCTAGGCTGCTTGTGGCTGTCGAATTGAACCTTCAAAACAGCTGTTCACTCCATTTGAAATAAAGGTTGACTAAGTTTCCATGGGCCAAATGGAAAAGCTATCAAAGTTGAAGCTCTGCCATATCAGCTAATGTAAAAGAGGTAGTATATGTAATATATATGTGCTTTATATTGGCTGGTTCCTTGTTTTTACTGTTGCCCTAGTCACTGACATAGCAATCTTCTGACCATTTTAAACAAAAAATCAACACCACCCTTATTATATCTCTAAAATAAAACTTCTTTGTTGATTAAAGTACACTTGAAAGCACACTGACAGCTGCTCAGATATCATCTCTGAGGTTAGCATCTTCTCAACATATCATATTCTTTCACAACATTTGTGCAGCAGGTGAACAAATGCCATGGACAGTTGCCCAGGGAGAAGAAAACAAAACTCTGCAAGCAGTCCCAGCCTCACCCCATCTCCTCACACCACCCTTTTGTTTGATGTGACATTCTGTGGGAGCCAACTTTTTGATATGACGATCAAATCTGGAATACAAGGAAAGTTTGAGAGCAACACTTTTTCCTGAACACTTTTGTTCCATTACTCAACAGTATCTACTGAAACTTACCAAAGAAGGAAGTAATTAGGGTATTTGCCCAAGACTGCATTTGCTGTGAAAAATATTGCTAAGTCTTGAAATCATTTTGCAATTGGTAAAAGTCTGCACCATATGTCCATTTACATACATACATACATACGTACATTTTATATATATATATATAGGTAAATACAGACTGAAATTCTAGTATCATATTGATAGATAAAACCAAAACAACTTGGAATTTGAATTAAACACAGTCCTTGTTCAGTGATAAGGATGCCCACACTACTGACACACACATGGGCATACGAATGCCATATTTGAGTACATTTTTCCCTGTAATTATAAAGAAAATTATGAATGTAAAGGTTACTAAATCAAATATTAGGTAAAGGTGCAAAAATTAAGGATAGAAGTTTAGTTCTTGTTACTTTGTGAATTTAGGCTCCAGGCCAGTTAAGCACTTAAGTGTATGCATATGCCTAACATTATATATATATGAGAGACATTAATACTTGTTACTTGAAGTTATGTATGTGCTTAAGTGTTTTGTTGGATTTGGGCCTTATTGCAATTTTGCTTTAACCCCCTTTGTTTGCTGTTTAACTACTTTTATATTTCCTTTCAGAGCAGTTCTAATAGGAGAAGTATTAAATAATCACTTTAACATACTGCATTTATTATACATGGTATAATGATAGCTATTATTTCCTGTATAACTATTTAGAAACAGACATAGAGAGTTTCAGAGCTTTTCTGAGGATGCACAATTATCATTCAGATCATTCACTTCACAGTCTGTGTCCTAACTACTGGTCTCTGATGACTTTCACTCCTGTGAAAGTCTTATACAGATAAACTTTCATCCCAAACCTGGCAAGCTAGTTTAAATACAAAGCTATGTAAAAGTCTGAAAATTCTTGATCAACTACTAAAAAAATATTTCCACTTCTGCTTTTCTTGGGTTTAAGTTGGAATTAGAATTAGAACTCCTGAAATAGTGCAAGAACAAGTGCCAAGCTTTGTATGATTTTTTAAGGCAGGAGGCAATTGCTATTGTGATTTGTCAACAGTTCTAAATAATACTTGTTGATAGCTAGTAAAAGCTTGACACAACCTGAGGAGGATGTGCAGGTGGGCAAAGGAGAGTTTTGGGGCACTTTACCAGGGCTGCTCTGAGTCATGCTGGTGACTCAGTGCTATAGGGAGGGGCTGTGAAGTGTGAAGATGTTACACCCTGATGATTATTACTGAAACCTTCAGGAGAGTAGCAGCTTGCCTTACCTGAGGACTGACTTGCTCTGAGACTATCTTTGTAGAGCCAGAATCAGGGCTTTACAACACCTATTCACCAGTGTGCCACAGATTCAACTTAAGTGCGATCCACATACTACCTGTAAGTCTATAGATTGTGAATATTTTACATTGCTGCTTTTGACTCTAAAATAAGGATTTAGAGCATCAACTGCATTTCTTGGAGTGCTTGAGCAGTATTCTTCTATTTCCAAAATATAAAAAGAATGTAAATAAGGTACTATAACATTTAAGAAAGAGTGGGAAACAACCCTGTCCATCCCTCTCTGGAAAGGTTACAGGGTTGGATTTCTATGCAAGCAACGGAAACAATATTGAAATCAAGGTTGTAAATTAAATATTTGAAATAACTTCTTTCACCATCTTTCAGGGATCCAAAAATCTAATCTTAGGATGATTAAAATTCTTGGAAGAGGGAACACTGCTCTTGCTGTCTTTGGACATTTCCTTGGTAAAGGTGGATTAGCTGGGACACTAAGAAATGGTGAAACAATCACCCTCACATGAAATTATAGACCACCACAGGTTTGCTGCACCCTGCATGAACTTTGCTTTCATTCACGTGCAAATAGGTTGAGGACTGATCTGTTGGAGAGCAGTGAAGGGGAAAGGGATCTGGGGGTCCTGGTAGATGGAAGGATGACCATGAGGCAGCAGTGTGCTCTTGTGGTCAGGAGGGCCAATGGGATTCTAGGGTGTATTAGAAGGGATGTTGTTAGTAGGTCGAGGGAGGTTCTTCTTCCTCTTTATTCTACCCTGGTGAGGCCACATCTGGAATACTGTCTCCATTTCTGGGCCCCTCAGTTTAAGAAGGACAGGGAACTGCTTAAAAGAGTCCAGCACAGAGCCATCAAGATGATGAAGGGTCTGGAACATCTTCCTTATGAGGAAAGGAATATGATGTATATGGGATGGAATACTTACTTGGTCGGTTTAGGGTCACCTGTCCTGTCCATTACTCCCTGAAGGTGCAGTTTGTACTCTGCATCCCCCAATGCGAGACACAAGATTTAGCAGTGACCTTGCTTGGCATAGCAACCCCTGGTAGTAAATCTAAACATTAGGTCTTATCACTGCTAGAAGCTGGCAGTGTCTATGAAAACATGTTGTTAGTTTCAGAAAGTGCAGTTTCTCAGGGGAGCTTTAACTGAAAAATAAAATCTCTGAACAGAATTAGTTCTGTTCTAACCCAAACCAGGACACCTGTCCATGTGCCCTGCTGATCCTGACTCTGACCCTGTGATTGAGTTCCCAGTCTGACCTCAGTTGTCACCACAAACCTCCTGATTCATCACCATAAATTCCGGGATGATCTGGGCTTTAGCCTTGTAGCTGGTACCATTACAAAATTTTCTTCTGAGGAAAGAGGCAAAAAAAGATACTTCCTGGAAAGGCTCAACTGGAAGAGCTAAGGTGCATGGCTGTTGAAACCAAAGCAATTTCCCAAACTGCTTGTTTTAACCAGCTTAAAACAAGCTACTCTGCCCTGCTATTTAAGCCATGCTTTCCATCACCTATTCTGACCCTTCTTCTGGGAGCTACATTTTTCACGTTTAACATGTCAGGAAGATCTTTTCTGCTCATTCCAGCAACACCTCTCTGTTCAGTCTTAAATCTGGAAACTGCTTGAAAGGGCCAGGAGAGGGGGGATTAGGGGCAGGGAGGAGAGGAAACATGGGGGATAAAGGAAAGAGAGGGAAATATATCCCATCTTTTTACCATGCAGTCCTTGAGCCTCCCTTCCCTCTCCCTTACTAGGTGATAAACAAAGGCCAATGCAGCTGTGTGAAGATGATATCTGTGTTGCTTACCACATCTGGAAGGTTATTGTCTACCAGGATCATAGGGGTTATAAAGAGGAAAGGAGGGAAGAAGTCTAAGGCATACACTGCAATTCCCAGGCCAGCCTACTTCAAGCATCTGGAAATTCAGTAAGAGCAGATTTTCTTGTGATATTTCTTCAGCTCAGCTTGGAGTGCTGTCTGGAAATGGGAAAGTAATAAAGCTTATGCAAACATTCCAGTAATACAAAGAGAGGTTTGGTTCAACAGTGGTAATGAAAGGGGCATGTATACAGGCTCTTATTTTATTCAGTTTAGCTTGCCCTTTTTCACCAATTGGGTATTGATTGACATGTGCTTATTTACCCAGTAAGAGTTAAGAAGAGATCACCTCGTGTTTTTCATTGCAGTTGCTCTTTAAACGACAGGAGATAATAGTGACTTGTGTGTGGTATTACTATTAAATACAACTGAGCCAGTGACCTAGGTGTGAAGAATACTCAGTCCATTTACCAGGTTGGTGAGCCATTTATTCTCTTAAATCTCCACACTAGAGTCTTTTCCTGACTTCAAAGATCACTGATAATTATCTGTTTACTCAATACAAATGAGCTAAAGATTATTTTGGACACTTACAGCAGTTTACCACATGTGCCAAGAAGTCTGAAAACTGGTTTTGGTAGGAAGTTTAATGTGTACCGCACTGCACCTGAACATGATGTATCAAATCAAAACCAAGTAGAGGATCTTTCCAGATAGGGTCTGTGCAAATATGTTTTTCTTCTAAGTGGTGTCCTGTGTCATGGGCCAGAGCACAGCATTTTAGTGGACTGCCCCTTCCCTTGGAGTTCTTCAGAAACAGTTTCTTTCCTGCACAAAATTAATTGGTTAAAAATATAGGCTCTGACTTGGTGTGTGTGGTTTAGTGCCTGAGTTCAAGGTGTGATATTTATCAGCTTTGACATCTGTGCTATTTCAAATCCTGGAGCAAGCTGTATTCTCATCTTTAAAATATTTCAATACCATGGTTATAAATCAATGTGAATGACTGTTCAAAAATAGCCACAGATTAAATAGGTGTGTTGTTCTATCCTGGTCACAGCCTATCATTATTTCCTTTCCACTGCAGCTGGCTAACTTGCTAACTTAATTACTTTTTCTTCTTTCCCCCAAAGAGAGAAATCTATCAAAAGAACAAGGTTGGTCGAATGATCTCCAAAGCTAACAAAGCTAAGTGGATTTCTGTTATAATAAAAGAGGGACATCTTAGTTGCAGAGCTTATGGTAGATCCGTGCATTCCAAAGCAGAGGCTTTATTGTTGACCTGTACCTACTACACAGTTGCTTCTACACAGGTTAGCCTAAGATGTCTCCTCTCTTCCCCCATAGCCAGAGTTAATACTGACCTATTTTAATCCTTCACAAATTCAAAGACATACCAAAATGTGTAATTTATTGAAACTGCTGATAATGTATTTTTTTCTGTCAATTCAGTGAGGAGAGAATGTAATTTCAGACTACTTTATATGCAATGAATTAATTTTGTGTATGGATAAAGAAAGGGATAGAGAAAAGGGGAAAAAAAGATATAAGTGCAAACCACTTAAGGCTGCATATGTTATTCAGTAAGTCATATTACCCATTCTGAGGTTCAAAAGAAAATATATTCGTTGTTGTTCAGTTTATTACTCCCTAGCCTCTACATAAATGTTTCTTTAAAACCACTGCATAGAGAAATAGATACCACTTTCATGATAATTTAAGTTTGTCTGTATTCTGACATGAGAGAAAAACCTCCATTGTCATGAGATTTCTGCTCAGTTTCCAGATCAAAGAAGCTCAAGGACATTTTTGTACAAAACTTAGTGCAATACTATCTTATTTATTATCAGCTTTCAGGTGGCATCTATTCGTATTCTTAACAAAGGAATGTGGAAAGTCAGTTTTGCAGATTATTTTAAAATTATCTCTTCAATAACATCTTCCTCAAAATACCTCTGAGTGGTTGGATGATTCAGAAAAGTCTTAGGACCTAACTCTTAAACTCAGAATGGATTGTTAAATAGTTTTTGGAACTGCTGTACAGAAATTTGTTTTTGTTGGAAGTAGCATTTAGAATAAGGCAGAATGAGCACACTTATGACAACTGTTATCTACAAAAAATATTAAAATGCCTGGAAGAAGATGTGTTTTTACAATTTTAGACCTAGAATGGAATCTCTAATGAGATGAGCTTAGTCCACTACAAATAGGGCTGCACAGGATTGCAAATGTATCACAAGCCCTAAAGCTCATTTACCATGTGAAGTCATGCTGATAAGACTTTGTTACCCCCTTTGCCTCCCTCTTCTTTCATACACCTCCACTTAATGGTGGAAAAGACCAGGTTCATCCTTTAAGACCTGAACACCAGCCTAACAAAATCACTATAGCTTCCTCAGGCTTTGAAGCAGTTTTCAATTCCACATGCATCTGCCAGTCCTTGGAGTTTTCCTTGAAACTTTTGCCCAGTACAGCTTGAAAAAGCCAAGGCATCTGTACAACAATACACACAAGACAAATGTTCGTTGCTTAAACCAGATTAAACCCAAATCCCTTCAGTCTTCATCACTGGTGCACCTTGTGCTAGAATACAAAAAAAAACCAAAAAACAGATTGTGCTTGGAAACTGCTGGAAAACAAACTATTCTTAAAAGAATCCAGGATCCTATCAGTCAAAACTCAGTGAAAAAAATCTCTGACTGCTTGCCTTCAGGAACCTCTGTGTGATGTTGGAGCAATAAGCTGCAAACAGTAGCTGCCAACCTGGCTGGGATTCCTAGAGCAATCTCCTGAGATCAGTGCTCTGACAGGTCACATCCTCTGTCTGGCACCACCATTCTCTATTTTCATTAAAAATTTCTTTTCCATTTTTTCTTTGTTCTTCTTGCTTGAGCCAAAAGAAACAAGAGGGCAGTAAAACACAATTTTAGCTGAATATGAGTTTTATCATTTTACCACTGCATTACACCACTTACCAAGTATTTAGGTTCTGTTCTGCTAGGAAAAAAACACATGTCAGGATTTAAAGGAAGGCTGTGCTAAGCTTTAGCACACAGACTATAAAGTGTACATGTGAATTATTATTCCTTCAGTCTAAGCAAATCCATATGACATTGTGACTTCATATAGTCTTCACCAGTTCCTCACACAACTCTCAGTGGAAAATATTCTCTCTTTTCAAATCTTTAGCCCTTTATCCAAACTAGACTTTTAAACAACTCAAAAATAATTGTAAAGAAAAAAACAAACCTTGAGAGAAATGCTGTTTCTCACACAACAGAGAAATCATAAGTCATAAAGAAGCATTTTTAATTCCTTTACCTTTCCATGAGAGTGATCAGTTTGATGTTACCCAGACCCAAATCTTCATTTCCTCATCTTTTTTTTGCCCAGCCCAGCCTAGGAGGTAGTCACTCTGCAGGGCCTTTCTCCCCCAACAAATTCTTGGACTGCAACTGTTCTGGGAGTCTGGGAAGGTGTTTTTACTGAACTACTTATAAGTAAGTCTGATGTGGCAAATTTGTTCCACAGCAACCATTGTAATTGGAACCATAATGTGTGGAGAAGGATGGTACAGAAAATCTAACCATGCTGTTGTTGTAAAGAAGCTCTCCTCCTCCCTGCCAGTGTGCTTCCACCAATTTCCCTCATCTGGCATGACTTGAGCATTTGTTGGAAATTTTAGTTATGACCTGGCTCCTAAAATCAAATTAGTATGAAGCTAGCTTTTAAAAACAAGATGTGCACCTTACTGCCAGTTATGTCCCAGAAACTGGGTCACTTTGGGCTCAGACAGATCATTGCCTGAAGGAAGCGTGTAGGAGGAACACAAAGTGGTAAAAAGGAGGGAATGAGGCTTGCTGATTTGATGGCAGCTTGCTGTTAAGTTAGCCAAGTTACACCATGAAACTTTCCCCCTCAGGGAGGTTCAGCCCATGTTCCAACCAGCCTCTGTAGGCAGTACAATGCAAAGAAACAGGCAGTTCCAGAACATGCTTCATCTCATCCCAAAGTATGGATCTAAAGTAGGGCAGGTAATCTGAGCTCAGATGATGCCTTTTGCTGAGCACTCACTGTAGGGGGAGCAGAAGGTACGTTCCCTTGGCTGTATCCCTCTTCATTAACACTGTCCAAAGCCAGGTGAGACAAGTTCCACACATACTGTTTCAGATCATTATGAAGACCATAAAACAGCTTAGGAGAAGAAAGGATTTTAAGAAAATTAATATCATTGAAGACCAGAGGTACTTTGGAGTTGCTTTTGTACTTTGTCCAGACACCTGATGCTGTCATGGAGAGAAAGCCACTGCAGGACTGAGAACAACTGTCTGCTGGAGCAGTCCCACCCACCTCCCTGGATGTTGCTCTGCCAGTGAAGGGGCAGGGATGGTGCTGAAGACTGGACTATTTCATTTCATACCACTCATACCAGCTCCTTTGCCTGGTAGATTAGCTTGAATGGAAGGATGGGAAGTAAAGGCTACCAAGAGGAAAATGACCCAGAGAAGGTTCAGTCACCTCAATTAAACTTCTGAGGAAAGGAAGAGCACTGAGAATTTTTTTGTACAGACAGAGTTTCTTCCAGCTATCAGGCAAAAAGAGTTAGATTCTGACATTCGGGGAACTCATTCTCATAATTCAAGTGACAGTGACAAAAATGGTTGTGACTGTGTAAGGGATCATATGGAAACTTCAGAAAGAAAAAGACTCCACAATGATTTCTAAATCATGAAACAGTGCTGAGAGAAATTAATAGCATGAGTTTATAATTAGAAAGAAAAGTTAGAATTTTATAGCCTTCTGGCACTTGGCTAGGTCAGCTGGGGAAACAGGGTAGATGAAGAAATAGAATGCCCTTACAAGACAAGATGATATTTTATAAATCAAACAGCAGTACACCCCAGAAAATCTGATACCATTTTGTGAGTCCAGTGGTGTTTGAAAGACCACAGAATGAGACCATTTTTGTGAACACTATGCATCATGAATCATCTCTGGCAATAGTTATATGACATCAAGGACAACAAACACTGTTGACATTAAAAAAAAAGGAAAAAAAATCCAAACCAAATACAAACCAATCAAAAACTGAACCAAACCAAACACAAACCAAAACCAAAACCAACCAGAATAAACAAATGGCAAAGTAATGACCATAATTTGCAGCCATCCTTAGCTCATCTGCAAACATGTGATCAATGCTATGATCCCTCGTTATGCATCCAGGCTACAGCTGACCAGAAATAAATGTGTTCTTCTCTTATAAATGCTTTTGAGAAAGGACAGTTGCAATTTCCATGCTTTATCTACACAAATCCTTTTAAATACAGACTATAGCCCAAAATGTTAGCACGCTCAGCTGCAAGGCGGTTGCCTGTTCTCTCTAGATTTAACCAGAAATTTCAACATGGGGCAGAGAAATTATTTCCTAAACAGTGAGCAAGGAGGGAATAATCTTTTCCCTGTACTCTCAGCTTCTGGCAATTAGCAATTTAGAGACTTCCTGAGGTGGAGGTTGGATCTGAGCTAACAGGTTTAATACTTCCCAGTGTGCCTAACCTTCATAAATTCGTCTAATCCTTTTCTTGATATTTTTGGCTTCCACAACATTCTGTAGCCATGAGAATCTCAGTTAGTTAAGTGCCATTTGAAAAGGTACTCTTTCTGTTTTATTTAAATTTGATTCCTGATCATTTATTTCAAGACAAGCATTCCTCATTCCATTTCTCTTTATGATTTTTTCTGCTTCAGTTATATCTTTTCTATACCAAATAGTCCTTATACACGTGAAATCTACAGAAGGCATTCATACCTTACACTCTTCTTGGCACTTACCTGCTGTTTTCAAAGTTCTAGCCAATTATTTTTTCTCCCGTGTTACTACAAATGCACACTAAACATGGATTAGTCAACACATAGGTACACCATAGCTTTGTTTAATGGCAGGATGATGTTTTCTGTTTTGTTCTCTTTTGTTTCTGAATGATTTATGTTTGCCTTTTTGACCATCACTGGATGTGGTGATGAGGACTACTATCTCAGTAAGAACCAGAGGACTATCCACAGTGAGACCTACTGCCTATTAATAAAAGATCATGTAGCACCCTACTTAGAAGTATTTTTCTCATGTTCGTCATACTAAATGCTGCATTTCACTTGCTATTAAAAATACAAATACCTGCATACGTTCCATTGGAGTAAAAATCTTAAAAATAGACTGTTAAATACACTTCCAAACCCTGAAGTTCCTACCTTTGTCAAAGATATCCCAGGTACTAAGGCTTCCTTTTTAAAATTTATTTTTAAATGTTTTCCTTTGGTTTTTTTCTCTTTTTACTTTTTTCTTGTTTCTGCTTTTTAAATTTTTTTTTCTTTTTGTTATTTGCTTTATTTTTTTTGGGAGGGGGGGAGTAGACTAGTTATCTGAAAGTTAAACTGCATATTACTGGAATTTAAGGCCAGAACTACAGATCTATGCATAGTTTTATTCAGTAATCTTTATGAATCATTTATTTGGCACAATTGTGAAAACTAGGTTATGCCATTCTCTAAGGAAGTCAATCATTTCTGGGTTGTTATGATCACTAGAAATTAAAAATTGGAAAATAATTGAAAATTAGAAGTTTTCAGATGAAAATCTGGATACGTGTTGTAGATATTTTTGAAAACTGACTTCAGTACGTATGTCTTGGTTATCTCTTGCAATTGATCATTGTAAAAAAACCCGAGAGTATAAAATACCACTATAATTTTTCTTAGCTTCTCTTTTTATTTTTATTAGTTTTTGTTCACAGTTTGTAAAAGGCTTTTACCAAACCAAAGCGTGGTGCTTCATTAAACTTCTGTTCCATATGCAAATTGCTGGGGACTTTGACTTCCAAGCTCAGCAGCTTCACTTTCCTGCCTTTCCCCTTACAGGTGCTTCACTAGCTCAACTTTTTTCAAGAATTTTGAAAATTACTAATAGATTAGATTACACCAAATTTGAGGTGGATAGGTTGTAACAGAAGTCTACTGTTGATCGTGGAACATTATAGAACATAAAAAGAACATAGATCTCTTTAAGGCTTCTCAGAGACCGTGTTTGACTCTGAGGACATGGATGATTGTTGCTATAGGCCATACAAGAAATTTAAGACAGAAGGCAATAATACAATCCAGATATTTCAGGTTTAAGCTGTAACTGCAAATTTGTCCTTGCACTAATAAGGAAATAGTTTAGACCTGACACTTCAATTAATCCCATTTCTTTATCCCCTCAAAAATAATCTTCAGTCCAGCTTCTCCACATTAACATTGTCTAAAACCAATCTTCCCTGAAAATATTACATTCCTGTAATGTTTCTGTCCCATGTTAGACTCAGAAAAGCAGTAATACATACCAGGTGCATTGTCTTAACATCTAAGAGAGAATAAGTAACAGGATTATGGTTGAAAAACGCCAATGTCCTGCAAAGGCTTATTTGCCACAAGTGAAATGTAGCATGTGGAAAAAATGAATAAGCAGGGCTGATGAATATGTAGGCTTTTTGCAAGGGAAAGTATGTTATATCTATGGAAGAGGTCATGCATTTTTAAAAGGAGCATCTAAGGTTACCTGTTCTGGAATTACAGAATATTGCATGAGCCACATGAATGTTGTTCTGTGAAAGAGTTAAGTGATCCTACTTAGATACTTTCCAGCAACATTTACAACTCCAGCCTACAGATTTAGAAAGAACATTATTTTGTATGAAATTGATATCTCACTGTATCAGGATACTCAGGTTTTTTGCCACCTCTCCAAATTTATACATGCTCTGATTCATAGAAGAATTAGAGCCTGGGAATGGTAAAGAACAAACGTGATAAGACTGAACAGCCAAAATATGCAACTGTCAGATCTTAAATTTAGGTGGGTTTGTAAGATTATAATCTCTTTAAGATTATATCTGTGTATCTGTATATTAACTTAAACCTTATTTTCCTTTGCATTTGTTATGCTGGTATGGAAGTTATTCTTACTGCTGTTATTCTTCAAAACTCTTTACAAAAAAAGCATCACTTTCCATTCCTCCCATACAAAAGTATGTTAAATTGGAATGTATTCATTCTTACTTACATTCCCTTATTTCTCAAATTCTAGTCTTCAAGAGCTATTACTGTTTACCTAATCGAGTTTTTCCAAAGGCTCTTCCACTGACATTGTAATTCCAGGTAGTTCTTCACAGTCACTTTTATAAACAAAGGCTTCACTCTAAGAATGTCTCTAAATTCCATCCCTGTAAGTAGTAACAATAACCTATATATTTTTCCCAAATGGCCTTATCATTTGTGAATCTTCTTTTTACATCTGAGTCATTTACCAGTCCTAATGACTCTGCAGCAAAATGTCTTTCTTCTGTGTTTAAGAAGTAGCATTATTCAATTATTTTTGCCTTTAGTAAATTTTTCCTCAAAACTCTTTTTTGTCCTGCCTTAGTACAGTTTTACATCTAATTTTCCAAAGGTTTTGGTTTATTGTTGGGGGGGTTTGTTTTGTTTGTATTTTCTTCATTTGGACACAAACTTACAGTTTCCTTTACTCTGAAATTTGACTTTTCCACAATTTCTTCATTGTATTACCATGTAGTTTCATAAGAAATATACATGTACCTTTAGATTAACAACCTCCATACCACTTGCAAATGTTTCACTCTTTCAAGTGCTCCTTTGAATTTTCTTTTAACACTTTATGCTGATTTTTACTGTAGTGATTTTTTGCTGAGTGGAAAATCATTCATTTTCCTGAACATTTTTACTATCTGTGTGTTCCAGTTGCTCCTACAGAGAATCTCTTTATAGTAATATCCTGATAGAGAATCTGTCAACGTCTGCTTGAGCTGGCTGGTGTTCAGCTCTGCACTCAGAATTTCTTCTGCCTCTGTGCATTCCTTGACTAACTGTCTCTGAAAACAGAAATGACAGCTCAAAATTTATTGTTTGTGTCATGCTCTGCCACGAAATTCAGCTATTCTACTTCTGGGATTCCTGAAGCTTTCTGCTGCCACTGCGTTCCTTTCACTCCTGCCATCTCTCCTGCCTCCCTGTAATGAGTTAGATTAGGTTGCTCAGAGCCCTGCCCAACCTGACCTTGAAAATTCCCAAGAATGGGTCATCTACCACCTCTTTGGGAAACCTGTTCCTTTGTTTTACCACCCTCATTGTAAAAAATTTCTTCCTTATATCCAGTCTAAATCTACTCTCTTTTAGCTTAAAACCATCTCCATCATGTCCAACTATTATTTCCTTATTTAAGTAGATATTGATGTAAGGATTCTGTGTTGTCTCTGGACAAGGCTAATTTTTTTAATGCCTTTAAGCCATGTTTAACTATAGCTTTATTCCTTCCATGGCAAAACCTATGTTTCCATTGCTTTATCATTTACATCCTGGTATTATACTGCTCTATTAATTGTCCTCATTCCAATGAGTTTCTGAGATGTCTGTTCTATCACTTAAAAGGAGGCATCCTAATCCACCCACCTTGGTGTTTTCACTTTTAGCATTTATATAGAAGTAGCTATATAACTGGCATCTCGTGATTCTATAATAGAATTTACATTTGGGGTTTCCTGTTAAGTTCCTGGTTCTTACATTTGGCACATAGAACTTAATTCAAGGAACAGGAATTGCCCCATTAGTTCACTAGATCCTTTCATGTTGTAAAATAAAGAAAACATGTACTTGTTCACAGAAAATAGCTCTTTTTCCCTACGGGGCCATATGACAAAGTACCATTCATGCATACTGCCATTGAAAAAGACTTAAGAATTCAGACAAGAGATGTGTGGAAAAAGTAATATGTAATAATGACAGATCATGCAGCTGCAAGAATGAGTGCCAAGGTCTGTAGCTACTGTTAAGACTTCTTTAATGGCACATTTGTAGAATATAAAGCCAAAAAAATCCTGCATGGAAAAGGCTCTTCTAGTCCTCACAGTCTGAAATGGTGATGAAGACTGTTTATTGCTATTCATGGAAAATCATTACTAGTTGACAAGCCAAAAAACATACCAATTTCTGCCAGAAAAATTCATTTTTAAGCTGCTGATGTATCTCTTCCATGATTTGGCTTGTGAAATGTGATTTGGATGATCCTTTACCCACAGCAGGAGAATGACAACCAGTCTAAGTAATTATAAAGTTACTACATTAAACAGCAACTTCTAGATCCATTCAAGGTGATATAGCTTCCAAGTTTTACATATATTTGTGTCTATATGCTGAACAATTGCACAGGTTTTTTCTTTTTATCTAATTGTTACCTGACCAAAGTAAGTCACCCTGAATATATTTGCTTCTAATCTCATATATGTTTTTTAAAACCTTAGTGAAACTTATTCTTCCTTGTGTTTTGAAATAGCTTGGAGCAACCTCTACTGGTTACTTTGGTTTGAAATGAATCTTGACTAAAACTACTTTTTCATTCTTGTACAATGTGTTGTTTATCTGTACTGCCAAAAAGCTGAGTCTGCAGGGCCTGTGTGTTCAAAAAGTGAAATATAAGCTAAGAAAGATCAACATTTATTAGAATATTTATGATTTTTCAAAAAGGATAGAATGGAGATGTTCAACTTTTGGTAGTCTTCAAACATTCCTTTCCAAACTTTCAGTGTCCAGTCCAAAGCACAAGGATGTCAATTAAATTAATATCTTTCAGAGAAATTTGAATCTAGACTTATATTTAGCCCAGACTATACAAATATACCAAAGAGGAAAATGTTTTTATTTTGGAGATTTTTTTTTCTATTCTATAAAATATCCAATACTAATATCTTTTTTATTTAAAAAAGAAATATTGACAGAATATATTGTCCAGAGAATTCTATTTCAAAGTTATGAAATTAAAATATTTGTAAGGTGAATTTGTCCTAAGCTTGTAGAGCAAAATATTCAGATTTTCTAATTACAGAATCACAGAACATTAGGAGTTGGAAGTGATCCCAAAAGATCATCTAGTCCAACCCCCCTGCCACAGCAGGATTCCCTAGACCAGGTCACACAGAAGAGTGTCCAGATGGGTGTTGAATATCTCCATAGAAGGAGACTCCACAACCTCTCTGGGCAGTCTGTGCCAGTGCTCTGGCACCCGAACTGGGAAAACATTTCTACATGTATTCATATGGAACCTCCTATGCTTCAGCTTACAGCCATTGCCTCTTGTTTTGTCACTGGGCTTCACTGAGAAGAGCCTGACCCCAATTTTGACCCTAGCCAAAATACACCAGAACTGATGAAACTATTTCAATACAATGTCTCTGTCAGTTGACTTATTTGGACTGATGTAGAGCAAGCTTGATGCTTGACTAGCAGATTTGCAGGTATAGTGGTCTCATTTGATGGTGTACAGCTGACATTGGGCTAGTAACAATAACATCTCCAGCCAGCACAGCTAGACTAGGAAGGGTGCATGTATCCAGTACATTGGTGGATGAGCTGAAATAAGGAAAAATGGCAATTATATGTGGCCCTTATATTTATCCTGTGAATCTGAGGGATTTGAACAATGGTCCAGGTTTTTTTGCCTGGATGAATAATGGTGGAAAAATATTTTCTTAATGCTTGAGTTTCTTGGTAAGTAAAGTATCAGCCTCTCAGTCTGGGAGTTCAGGACAGAAGAACCCTGCAGTGAAGGAAGCTGCTTAAGATTGCCTTGTAACTCACAAAGCTGCAGTTTTCATGCACTCAGTCCTTGGCAAGCTAGTGTATGTACCTGCTGATGGGGAAAACACTGTCTTCACTGTGTCTGTGAAGATATTTAGTTTCTCTGTATAAGCTGAAAAGAAGTACCTTTTTTTTTTTTTTTTTCAGAAAAGCAGAAAAGGTTGAAAGAGCAAAGGAGACTGCAGGAGACAGAAGTCTGGCTAAAGTTTTTCATCCACTTCACAGAAAATAAGTGCAGTGTGGAGAACTTGATCTAAAACCCTTGAGAGCAACCACACTTATCATTATTTCATACTTAATTTTGCTTCTTGCTCTTAATGTCTAATCTGTAAACTTTTTTTTTTTTAAATTATTTTTTAACTAGAGAAAGAATGTAGTCAACAGTCTTCAGTGTAAAGATTTGGCAGTCAGGTCCCAAATCTGATCTCATTCTGGGACTTATTGGTTGCAGCTCTATTAAGTTGAATGGAATTGTTTCAGTTTTACACAAGAAGAGCTCAAAAAAATGGATCAGGCCCTGCAACTGAAGTAGAAACAATAATTAAAACAAGACAAAACAAAACGAACCCCCAAACCATCAAAAGACCCAAGCGACTGTATTAACTAGAAAATATTCGAGTGACAATAATAGTAAAAATAAAAATTGAAAGGTTTAAAATCAGATTCTATGTGACATTTATGTATCATAGTAATATGTCACATATGGAGACTCAGTCTTGCTTGTCCAATTCAGCTTGCCTATTTCAGGAGATTATCTTTGACTTCGATAACTTTTTGTTCTTCTAATTTTAAATTTTTTATGCCGTTCCTTTTTCTCCAGGGATGACTTCATAACCTTGACAGAATCTGCTTGTCTGGGTTTGTACGCTAAGGCTCGGCTCGCTGCAGCGCTGCTGCTGAACCTCAATATGCATCGAGGGACCGCTAAGGCCACTAACGTGGACTCCTGGCACCCTCTGGTGGGCGAGCTTACTTATGCCTATAGAAAAGATGGGAAGTCCGAATTCGGACAGTTCACTGTGTTTGAAACAGCTGGGCAACTTTTCAGAAAATTGACTAGGGTATTTTGCAACCAAATCACGTTCAAAGTATATGCTATAGCATAGAATGTGTGGG
Source organism: Galbula dea (assembly GCA_013399015.1). NCBI lineage: Eukaryota > Metazoa > Chordata > Aves > Piciformes > Galbulidae > Galbula > Galbula dea. Next base: position 2,276,747 of record VWZX01012694.1, read on the forward strand.
AACAATGTCGGTGTTCAAATACTGTGGTGTTTAAAAGCCGGGGATACGCTGTGACGAAAGGGAGATTCCTGAAGCTCTGGTTGGTGTCTCCACTTCCTGCCTTCTTGAAGAAGGACAAAGGATAACAGCCATCTGCCTGCCTCCAAACTAATCCTGGGAGAAGAGTAGAAAATATACACATACTCCTGGGATTCCTAACCTTTTAGTTGATAGCAGGGACCTAAGAAAGTTTCAGAAAAGTAATACTACTTGTAGAGTTTGGAATTCTGAGGACACAGCCTATTGTAGTTAATTAAAGAGAATTAGGAAGTCTCTCTGACAATTTGATTCTCTGTACTTGAACTACCAAAAGAGTATGTCTTGGCTCTGGATAAATGTAACAAGCAATTCCCAAACAGCTGGTGATGGATATGGGCTGTGGACCATTTCCAACAGCCATGTCCATTCATCCAAACCTTCTTTGGAGACCAAACGTGTTTAGGAGTATGGAGACAATTAAATTCTGCCAGTTGGCAACAGGACTATAGAAAAGGCCCTGGCTGCCTTGTTTATCAATATTGATACTGAAAAATGTATGGTGTCTGAACTCACATTTCATAGCATCAATTTGAAAAAGAAAATAAATCCACTCTTGAAAAGGCAAGGTTAAAATTTTGGTTAGCAAATTAGAAACAGTTACAAAAATCAAAGTAATAATGTGTGTGCAGTTATGTTAAAATCTGTAATGAAAAAGGAAGTTTTCTCTTTTTGCTGATTTTGTGGCTTACTCATTTCTATAATCTTAGTGAATACTCCTTTCTTATCATGTTCTCTTCAGATTAAATCACAATGCTTGCCTTTTACACCATTCCCAAGGCTGTTTCAGAACTTTAGAAATCATTTCATATGAGAAATACTTGTGTCAATGTATATTTTATCAAGCTCAACATTTCTGTTTTGCATTTTAGCCTTCCTCAAGATCACACATGACATATTAAAGTAACACAGACAACAGACTTTGTAGTTACTGCTGTCATGCTCTACTCCATTCCAGAAAGCTGTGCTGGAGACTCTTTCACTGAAGCAGCATAACCTACTCCTAAAACAGCAATTGTAAGCTTTCCCACTGTTGTAGCCTCCTCTTTCACCTCAACATTGTCTAGGGTCAGGGTTGAAAATCCCATTTGATCTAAACCCACCTGCAGGCTGCCTGCATCCTCCCAGGAGCTGGCAGTGTTAGCTGAGAGCACTCAGTGTATTGGAAATGCCTCACCTTTCCTTGTACCAACGAGGTATCCTGAACAGATATCATCACGTTGCATGAAGCTGAAGGATACTGAGGAATCTATTTCTTTCCTCCTATATTCAGGGTATTCTCTACACAAGGGGAAATCATGGGGAAATGTTTGCTACTTTATCCAAAACACAGTCTCTGGTGAGCTGGCAAAAGCATGGTGCACAAGATTTCACCCAGTGCATGTCTGTCCTGCTAAATCTCCTACTCCTTTTATACACACAGTTAGGCTTACATGTGCTCTGGTGTAAAACCACTGTCAGAAAGATGTGTAAACCTATTAGATTTTCTAACAAAAAAGGAGTCCTGGGTTATACAGACCTCAGAGAGCCTCTTTGACATTAAAAGAGCCAACATAGTTCAATCTTAAATTCAAAACTGATGCCTACAGTTTTTTAGAACTTAAAGTTTAACATCTTAAAATAATATTGCTACAGTAATCCATTATTTGATTTCAATGAGCACTCTCCAGTTAATATTAGCTTAAACCTCAGACCTCCAACCCACAAGTTTTGTGTGTCTATGAGAAGAGCTTGTAAAGGGACTGAAACTACCATGGACCAAAGCCATCTTTGCTGGTTTGTGTCAGCAAAAATACTACCACATACTGCCAATGACCTCCCAGACTATTCCAGAGGCTAATGTAAAATACTCTAATGTTGAGGAAACAAACCACAAAGTGGTCCTGAGAACAGAGTTAGCAAGAACTGCTTGAGATTAGATCACTTACCCTGTCTGAGGTTTGCATTGACCTGCAGCTCTTTCTTTTCAATGACCTCCCCAAGTACAATTCCAACTCAAAAGCCTGATATTTTCTGGATCAACCTTCTAGATTCAGCAGTTGGTGCAAGCTTTTGAGGTACCTCAGCAATTCTAGTGGTCTCTGAAACATTTAATGTGCATCAGTCAGCCTTTCTGCATCTTGAATATAGCAAAACCTAAATAGAAAAGTTACTTTTTATTTAAAAGTAACTTTAAGACTATCACTGCTCCTGATCATAGGGTAATAAAGTGTTAGCATGGGTTGTCTTATGTTTTCTAGGGGAACTTCTGCTAAAGAAAAGACAACATATCTTGTACTCTTAAAAATAAATCAGAAATTACTGGAATTCAGGAATAAACCCTTGGGGATATTTAAAGGAGAGAGTTTTATTATTAAAGAAGGTTAGGAACTTGGTAGTTAAACTACAAAATTGTAAGAGAGGAAAAACTTTTTTGCAGACATAAATTCTTTAATGCAATCAAACAAATTTTTTCCAGTTTTACCTTTTGCAAAAAACATCAGATGACATCTGAAATAAGAGTGAATTTTCAATTTGTTAATGATATAGCAAAACAAACTGTGTTGACATGTTAAGAACAGTTCTGGATAGTTTTTTCTTTTTACTAATCTTGATAGAATTTGTGAATACTTTGAGGCACACTGCTTCATTTCTACCACATTTATAATTAAACAGATTTTCATCGATTTCACATCAAGCAGCCGGTAGGTGGCAGGATCCATTTATTTATTGTTAAGCTGAGCCCACCTACAGCGTTGGAGAATTATGACCCTGGAGAAAAAAGTGTCTGTGCTATGGTCCACTGTGAGGGTCTGGCTGACTGGATGTGTCTACTTGCATTGCAGTTATTATGTTTTCCATTGTATTATTTAAAGCTTAAATACTGACATGCATGCTAGGGTTTGGTTTGGGAGTCTGTTGTTGGTTTCTTTAGTTGCTACATCAAGTACACCAGTGTAAAAAGGACATTAAAATGGGAGGGAGAATACTGATTCTCTACAGCCTTAATAAAAATTTATTAGAAAATCCCACTTTACCTGACTTCCAGCTTTACCTGTAGCTACAATTCTTGTTGCTATACATCAATTGAGTAGGTTTGTATCATGTCTGGAAGTTGATTTCTGGAAGTTGCCATGGTAACAAGGACACTGGTTTTGTTCCTTCTACAATGGAATAAAACCAAAACCTCTAGAAAATTAATCAATCAATTTAAAAATGAGAATGCAAGAAAGTTACCCTCTCCTATGGATATTGGCCTTGGAGGTGAAGTATAGAATATGGGGTAAAAAGTCCAAATGCAAGTTCTTGCTTTATCTGACTTACACTTGACCTTCAGTTATGCTAGGCTGGGTCAGTCATGCTTTGTCTCGTGTTTCCCTGTGAAATTCCAGACTGTCTATAAAATACATCACCAGTTGAAAATATAATTGAAATTTTTATAGGCCTGAAATTAGCACTTTGAGATTTGGAACTTTCAAGTGGTACACACTCTACCAATGAGTGAGGTTGATTTATTAAAAGATTCACAGTGAAGAACTAAAGGAAAAAAAAGTGTTCTCTTACTCCTATCTTTCCACTTTGTTTATCTCTGAGGTTACTACCTAAACACTGTTGAATTTTCCTGTTCCAAGGGGCAAGAGCCTGCCTTTTATATTCATTTATTATTTGAAAGAGAAAAAACAACTACTAAAAAAGAGGATATTTTGCAGGAGCTCTTTTATAGGAGCTCTCATTTTGATGCTCTTGAAATTTTGTTTTTCTTTCTTGATATTTACTTTAACTGTAGGTTTCTAGGATTGATAAGGTTCAAAGTACACAAAGATTAAAGCTGTGGGCTGGAGTGGAAATTGATGCTATTCTCTTAAAGTAGAACTGGTTTATTAAACATCAGTTTGATGCTTATTAAATCTTGTGAAAATAGCAATATGCAGTATGGTAGGGCCATGAAAAGACAGGAAGTCACATTGGAATCTCATTAAATATGAAGAAATTGGTGCTATTCCCATACTAAATAAGATCAGAATCTGACCCCCTATCTTCTCTTATGGGTTGAATGTTGAGTATCTGAACACTTAATTAGGACCATAGCAACATAATAGAAATTAAATCAGAAGCTATCATTCTACGGGATTTAAATAGACTCTGATGATTCCAGTGTGCTCAAAAGAGGTAGCATTAAGTCAACAAGCACAGTAGGTTCATGCATACCAGACACTTAAGATGTATTTAAAATTGTGACATGCAAGAGCATCCTGAAAGCTGCATGGGAATGCCATCTCACTCGTGGGAGTCACAGCCACATGGCTTACACCTTTTTCTGTAAAGTAAGGTGTGGTGTAGTCAGGCTACTCTTCTGGTTTACATAAGAACTCAGTGTATGGTGCAGCATTCACTTAAAGCAAAATACAGAAATCATATAGGCAGCAGGAAGGAGGCCCCAAGTATTTTCTCTGTCATATTCTTTTGCATTCTTCTCTCTTGCCTCTTTCTATTGTATTAATAGTTTCTTTTCTGTACAGTAAAATAGTTCCTCCAAGAGCTGTAAATATCAACTTTATCAGTCACCACAGTTCCCACCTAACCTGAAGAAGTACTCTTCATAGTGCCTGGGAAATTCATATTCAAATTCCTTTACATCTGCAGATACACTAGTACAACACTATGAATATACATAACATTCTCATATATAACAAAGTTTACTGTGTTAAAAAGAAATTAGCAAAGACAAGAACATCTGTCAAGGATGGATGCTGTGCTTGATATGGTCCTAGGTGGGTACCAAGGCAAGGCCAACAGGAGACCAGTAGAATGAAACAAGCTGTGAAACACTTCCAGTCAGTTACATGGGCAGTTAACTGTTAAAACAATCCCTACCACAGCTGTGGCTTGGGCAGACTAGTGGTGCTCAGAAATATATCCATGTAAATCTTGTGAAAGGGAGAATTTAAGGGGCCATTCTCAACATGCAGCTCTCCTGTCTCTGTGGGGCTTTGGATCCTTAAAGGTTCATGAGCTTCAACATGAACTATAGGCTACTCTGTGTTGGTTTTTCACAGTTCCTGGGTGCGCTGAGTTCCCTAGCCCAGAGCAAAACCTATTTCCTAGTTCTTAGTGAGGCCAGTGAGGTGGGTCAGGGGCCTCTTGCAGAACTTAGGTCTACCATTGTTCTGCAAATGCACTGCTGTAGGCTGCCAGGTAGCAACATTTCATAAAGTTGTGTTTGTGGTGCCCTTGCATTGCCACAATTAACAGCTGACAGGAATTTTAAGTGCAATGATTTTTGATTGAGCAGCCTAGGGTTGTCTTGTCTCTGGCTTTAGGGTTTGAGGCCCTTTACTGGACCTGGCACCCAGCTTTCAGGACTCTCATGTGGCAGTGGGTCTTAGATCGTGGTTGCAGCACACATGAAAACCTCAGACCTGATTTTCCAACAAAATGTCTCTGTCCTTACTTCTCCTCCTGTTTTTATTGAGATGAAAGGAAGAAAGATAAAACTGAAGCTTAGAAAGCACATCTTTGCAACCATGGGGGGTAAAGCTTAGAAGCCCTTGCTTTCCCTGGAAGAAGCTCCTTTCATTGTCAGCAGATGGGAAGGGGAAGTTGGGGGTGGGAGCAGAGTTCTGGGACTGCTTTGATGTTGGCCTGTTTGTTTGCTTTCTTCTTCCTGGAGCCCTACCCGAGGGGCTGGGTCTGTCAGTTGTGGAAGAAACACAACAGGATGGCCATCAGCAGCCCACAGAAAAACATGGCAGCAGATGTTGACAGTAAGAGTGGGTGGCATCAGCTCAAGCTAGACCAGGGAAAACCTCAAAAGATAAGATCAGGGAGTAAAACAGAGAAATAGGAAACTGTGTTGAGGTGGTAGATGTCTGTGGTGAGACAAGGATGGCCTTTCAGATGGGGAAGGCATTGGTGGAGATATTTGGGAAGATGTGCAGCAGAGTCTTCCATAGATTTGTCTGAAAGTTACTCATTTTCAGTCCTGACATGGGTTGTGTTCACCTCTTTACAAGTGAGGATTTCACATTCTAGAAGGTTTTGCAAACTTTTGTCAACACAAGGCCAGTGGGTGATAGCTAGTGTGTCCTTGAGGCCACACATGTCTATGTGGTGTGCTCCATGTGGGCACCAGCTTGCTTTGGTCATGTTTTAGGCAAACCTGAAGCCATGACAACTTGTTAGCATATCTGCAGCATGACACAGAGCAGACCTGCAGCTTCTGAAATATTTTCATACCTTTGTGGGGTTTTTTATCTCTTAACCTGTTTACTTTTATGGTTTCTTATGGCATGACCAAAGAAAAGGACATGACCAAAATAATCTCTCATTAACAAGAAAGTAGCTCTTAAATCTGGATGTATTCAGGTTATTTATAGATCCACTACAATAAAACACAGCCACACTAATAAAAACAGAGGGTAAATTAGTTTCATAATTAATCAGTCAGAATTGCCATCAAAAGGTTAGTCTTGAAAATGACCACCCAAGTCCAACAAGATGGCACATAGTAGCAATGGGATGATTTTGTCTTAAGGAGTCTTTTGTGACTTGCCAGTAGACATCTGGATGCAGAAACTCTATTTGCACTCCTGTAGATTCTTACTGGAACCACAAGAGCCACAGTTTGAGTCAACTCCAGAGTCAGTTTTCTACTAAGAGTTAGAGAAGTTTTCCTTAACAAATGGTAAATCTTTACAGTCCAGTAACTTTTACCTTTGTTACTCAGCCAACTTAGCCATCACTATATGATAAAGGTAGATAGTACACTAAGCAGAAAACATGCAGTGCAGTGTAAAAGCATTGACCTCCTGTAAAAAACAATTCTGAAGTGCTTCTAGCCAGCAATGCTTCCCCTGAGAGAATTCAGGGAGATGCACATAGAAACAAACAGCACTGATCAAGCCACTGTGTACTTGCCCTTTCCTTTATCAGTGATGCTGTCTCCACTGCAGGCAGATGTGATGAATAATGTGTCTCTGGAGAGACTTCAGGACTTTTAGGGGGAAAACCTCAGTTTTGATTCCACCAGAGAGAAGAAAACTACATGTCAGAAAGTGAAAGGAAGGTATATTGCACATCTGATATCTGAGCTACAGAAAGTTCAGACTATGTTACTCTAAACACTGCAAGAACACTTAGAATATGGAACTGAAATGAAAGCCACCTCTGTTGCATGAAAATAATTTTTCTCTGACTAAAAATGAGAAAGAAAACATCAGAGGGCACTATTCCATTGTCTTAAAACCTGGTTGCAAAGTCATGTCAAAACAAGGAGTTATTTGGAATAGTCACTCTCTTTCCATTTTTTGGTGTCTCCAGACTTCTTAGAGAAAGCTTGTCTACTTAAGAGAAAAATAACATTAAATGGCTACTTTGCACTACAGGTTATTCAACATTGCAATAATTAGTGACATGTAGGCCCAAACTTTAGGTCCAATCCTGCAATACTAAGGCAAAACACTGGGGAGCGACTGTATCTTTACACTGATGTGTCTCTTGCATTCAAGTCTCAAGAGACCTTTGATTGAGACCTAAAGGTTTGGGCCACTTGTCACATTTTGAAGGCTTTTGAGAAATGAATTGCTCTTGTCTACAGCTTACTATGAAATTATTAGATCTAAGATTATTAGTAAGGTGATGAGGTAGGCAATGAGATTGAGAACATCATATAAGCACATGCTGAAGCTATGCAGCTATAACAATGTTTTTGGTTTTGATGTTTTTTATACTTCAGTCAGGAATACCAGACTTAAATTTAACAGGAACTCTGGATACCGCATGTAGATACCTGATAGGGAACACTTACTGTGTCTTCTATTATTCTGATGAATTCAGAGTGTAAAATGGCACAATCTGTAAAACTGGATGATTGAGGAAAGGAAACACCACTTCTAGGGGGAAATAACCTATTAGGAAATTCACTTCTCCTTTATTATTGGTCATAAGACCATGATAGCAAGCACAAAACACACATAACAATCATGCCTCTTCTCAGCAGCATATTTGTGTGTTTTGTTCATTATATAATGATTGTAAGAGCAGGCTCATTGAACACAGAAAAAAAAAGGTATTTACAAAGTTTTAACAACTATGTCCTAGACAAATCTGAAGGCAAATTAGATGCAGGATAATACCAATAAGCTACTTGAAATATATCAAAAGTAAGGTATTAGTCTCTAACTATGACTTTTAAAATAATATCATCCTTTTTAAACAGCAGGGAAACAAAAAATTCTAGAATGGAGACTAGAAGTGAACCAGACTATATCTACTTCTCCAGGATGAGTAATTGCATACACAAACAAGATTTGTGGATTACGATTATCCATTTTGCATGGTCACCTAGCATGAATATATAAATCCAATTTGAGGCCACAAGACTGACATCTCCAAATGGAAGATTAGACATGTGAACAAGTTTGAATAGGCAAGCATCAATGAACATCACCCTATAAAACTCAAACCAACTCAAGCAAGAAAGAAGATAGTGGGAAAAGATAAAACTTGTTATTTTTGTTTTAAATAAGCATTTCACAACAAAACAAAACAGAAGCCCCATTTTTTTTGGTATTTTTTTCTGTTTGGCCAAATTTAAAATAGAAGCAACAGAACAGTGTGGGGAGAAAAATCTTGTTTTTCAGAGTAACTCAACTGAACAGACTGCTTCTGGGCTCAGGATGTTAAAAATGTTACAATGACTGTCTTCAAATGAAGAGAAGAGACCAGTGAGTTGGCTGCTCTTCTAACTTCAGCTTTAGAAGTTTTAGTGCGCCTCTTGTCACAACGCTGCATTGAGCTTTATGTGTGACTGAGCATCCTGGCTGTGTGGATGCTATATTCCAGCTGTGTCCTTAAAATGGCACACCCACCCTAATTGACTACCTGGACCCTAGTCTTGTTTTCTGTAGTCTGTCCACAGAAGTCTGTCTGTCTGCATAATTTTTTGACTTCCAAATGTAAGTTAATACTGTGGGCACCTTTAATAAGCTCCCTTTGCCTGTATTGTGACCTACCAACATGTTTGAAGAAATGTTATATTTTCTCTCTATACATACTTTAAGGAGGCCTTGTAGTGATATCATCTCATCTGTGGTTATTCAGCTGCAAAAAATCCCCTTTTCCATGATACAGTTAGAGGCCAATTTACCACATTCCAATTAACTACCTCTGTTAGTACTGGCTTCATGTGGTCCATTGCTGTTACCTGTTACCAGATTTTTTTGCATCTAGAGCCAAGTGGTCAGCAAAAGTTCAGGATCTTACAGGTTTAGGAAAAATTATAATGATGTTTATGTACAAATGAGTTCTACATAACCTTATTTCTGTAAACACAGTAAAAATGAAAACCAAGTTATTTTCCTTAAGTATGTAAGAAGTCACATAATATCAAAAGTTTTCCCAGAAGTTCCATGCAGATTTTTGCTGCTTCCTCTCAGGACAACACTTTTGATACCTTTGCCACTGGACTGGGTCTGTGCAACTGAAAGCCCAAACTGGTCTTTCCTACACTCAGCCACTTAAACTTTGGTTCAGATCTCACACATTTTCTTTTAGAATGAATTTTCCCAAGATCTGTCAGGGTCTTTCTGCTGGCAGTCTTTTACTTCTCTCGAGTTGTACAACATTCTGTGTGGATCCAAGAGAAAATCAATGGCTACTATGAACATTATTCAGTGCAGAAATATATATTAAAAAAAACCCAAACAAAACAAAGCAAAAACAAACCAAAACAAAACAACCTAAGGTCTCAAACCTCTCCTGTGTTCAGTTTTTCTGTCACAGACTAGGCATTACTGATGAGGAAAGGAGGGATTCAGAAGTTTATAGAAAGGGTAAATACAGTTTAGAAGTCACCTGCTGGACAGCAAGAATGATACTGTGCTCTTGTAAAGCTGTATGTTGCCTTATTGTCTTCATCATGTAAGGCACTAGAAAATCAAATTAAGTAGAAGCTGATGTCTCATAAAATATGATGCTGTCTTGTTCTTTCTTATTCTCAGAGTGCTTATACTAGATATTACACTATTACACTATTTCAAGCTGCTTCATTATAGCACTCACACAGCCTCTTGGCAGTGGCTTTTACCATAAGCTGACCCAAGTGAGTGGAGAATGGCTCTTTTTTCTTTATTGTAGATATGTTCTCTGATGAAAGCAATGAACCAGACACAATATTAACTTCAATTCCCCATTCCGTGCTTTGTTTTTTTCTTGTTTATTTGTTTGTTTGTTTTGTGGTGGTTTTTTTTTTTAATTATGAGATTTTCTTTACCTCAGTCCACGAGTTTTTGTACTTTTGCCTTTCTAATTCTATACCCTGCCCAACTGGGGGTAGGAAGTGGTAGGTGAAAGTCTGTGTGATACTTAGCTGCCTATTGGGGTTAAACCACAACACAGGGGGTTGGACAAAGGCTTGAACAGTGATGAACAGCACTGTGGTTAGGAGATCATACATAGGCTCATCATAAGGCTTCTTGAGCCTTACTGTTTCCCTACCATTAAAAAGCTCATGATGTCTAGTGGCAAACCACGTTTCTGCTGTTACCAAGGGCTTTGTAAGCTTTTGTGTCAATGGCTTAAACATCAAGAATATTCTGAAAGTAATCTGAAGGTTTCTTCTGTTCAGAATTGATGTGGAAGTCAACACAATGCTGGAAACAACTTTTTGATCTGATAAATTTTTATTTTTTTAAAAATAAAGAAATTGGTGTACAGGAAGGACTTGCTCCAGTGATACATCCTGGCTACATAATTAAAGCAAAGCATCTTGCAAATTCCCTTTTTTATTTGCTCACAATTGCAAATTGGCTATCACCAAGACACACCCAGCTAAGGCAGCTGATGTTGTGGGGAACTGATCTTAATCCTGCCTCAATTAGAAGCATCCAATATAATGTCATAAATCAAAATAATTAGTGGTGGTGATTGGTTAGGCACTGTATCTAAGTACACCTACCTAGGAGCTACATCTGAAGACAAAGGTGCATTCCCAACAGCACTGCATATCAACTAGAAATGTCAAACATAAGGAATGCTACATAATACTTTAAAAAAAAGGTTATAGATTACTTCTGACCTGACTCCGTACAAGTCTCATTTCCTTGTGTGTGAAGCAGAGAGTACATATAACATGCCACGAGGAAGTTCTGAAGATACACCAAATAGTATTTGTAAAGTGATTGCATGGTTTAGAGTCATGAGCACCTAGAAAAATCTAAGAGAACATAAATAATAGACACAGTGGGAAATAAAACTACCTCTGAAGTAGCTGCTAAGTAAATAAGAACTTCCTGTTCTTTGCACTGGATAGTAAAAATGTTGTGCAGTCACAAAATCAAAAACTATATTACAAGACATATTAAAGAACACTGAGCTAAAGTGTTCTCTCCCAACTTTTACATTTTTTTTAACTTTTCAACTTTATACTGACCTTTTAACATCATCTTGCTGTTTGTAAGACAATAAAATGACCTTTAGTGTTATTTGCACTATGAAGTGCATGATTATGTCATGCAGCAATAGAATTTTACAGTCATTCATACTGGATCATGGGATTAATCACAAGGAAAGAAAGCCCTAAGTGAATTACACAGATCGTACCAAATAAATGGAAGTAAAACCTTTCCACTACACCACTCTTCAGTCCCTGTAAAGTACTCCTTGTTTCTAAACCCTTAAACAAATGTGGTAATTTCTAAAGAACTATTTTTCAATCTCCTTCTTGCAAAACCAGGATTAGTTTTTCCTGTTTTGTCTAGTAAGATATTAAGCCTTAGGTTTTGTGGTTTCAGCTGGAACAATAATATGGGTGACTGGCATATGATCTAGTTTGTGGCCTGGATGAGAACATCCAAAACTTCACCTTAATTATAATGGCATCTCTGAGATGTACACACCCAGATTTGTGCCTAGGAATTTGATCAAAATGCCATATGTCTTACCCTGCAGTAAGTCAAAACATTCTCCAGTTGTTTCTCTACTTTACTACATACTTAGCAGTGGTAAATATGCATACGAAATATAATATATTTTATAATGAACTTTAGAAACACGAATCCAAACATAAACTGATTACCACTTCAACCAGCCAGGTCTTCAAGCACAGATTTTTAGGAAAGACTGCTATGCTGTGTCCATGTTAGCCATCCTGAACTCTTTTAAGAGTCACAGTTGTTTTGCCCCATCTCTAGCCCAGCTGCTCCCTCAGCCTTTCCAGCCGCTGCAACCGATCAGTAGGTCTCCTCATGGTTTGCCCTACCACACAATAGCCAAATGCAACGAAATTCATTCCAGCTAATGCATGCCCCCAGGTGCCCTAGGATTACTCAAATTCAAACAAGTCATTGTTACCCTTGAAAAGCAATAGACAGTGTTTGGGCTACAAAATTAAACCAGTTTGAAAATAGTTGCTAGCACCTGGGTTAACTGAGGCAGAACTAAGCAGAGTTCAGCTTCATGGGCAAACAAGAAACATTTTCCTTTTACACCTAGTCAGAGCTAGACTTAAGACAGTAGCTTGACACAACATGAGAACTGTCATTCATTTACCTGCAACTCATGAATGCTGGAAGGCTCAGATTGGTGCCGTACTTGGCCCCTTCTCACTGTGTCTCTATATTCTCAGGTTTACAGTTACCATCATCACAGTATTAAAGCTCTGCAGACATCATCTACATCTGTCTGCACCTGGCAAATCCTGCATTCTCCCCCACATATAAATCCTACTGCTGAAAAGTTGGTTTATACATTCCATGTACTCAGGGTTAACACTGTAGTCTTAAAAATCTCCTGGCTCATAAGATATATAAAGAGGAAATTAAAAATGAGAGGGAGTGAAGCAGGCAACAATTAAACACATTAAAATTAATTACATTTTTAAAAATGTACTAGTGACCTGAAGAGAAACATGCCTGTTTCTGAACTCTTCCTGTACTTCCATATGAGATATATTTTTCAGTTTCTCTGCTGTCTATCTTGTGGCCATTTTGGTCCTGAGAGAAGTCCCAGAGATATACCAGTTTATTCCAGATAAGCATCCATAAGATTACTTGCTTATCTGAACCTTATGCAGAGCTCTTTCTTTGAGAAATCAATCCATAAATCAACATCCTTATGGTATTGCTAGGAATTCTTTACTGTTGGTTAGGCTGGAGACACTGTTAGATAGTCTTTCTTGTGATATTTTGGGACTTCAGATTATAGCAAGGTTACTGCAGGCTCACAAAACAGATATGGACTCACATACAAAATAAACAAAAAGGACCCACCACAAGTCCCAAAGTGCTGTGCTATTTGTGAAATGATCATTGTCAAAAAGAGAGAGCTAAAATCTGCTCTCTCTCCTGATGTAAATCAGGAGCATTCTCTTATCTTCAGTGAAGCTATTTTGTATCATCAATACTTAAACTAACATGATATCAGAGTAAAAAAATCTTCAACTAAAACTATAGGTTATGTCATCTTCTCAGCTGATGTCATTATCTGAAGGAATCTTCATGACAATGTAGAACTAAGTATTTTTTTTTACAGAAAAATAAACAACAGCTGAATGCATAGGTTCCTGTCTCCTGTGTCTCTCTAGAGTCTCCTAATCATCTGCCTAGACTTTGACAGCCACCAAAGCCAAAGATCATGGTAAAATGCAGTCATTTTTTCCCAAGGTAATTGCATGTTATCCTAGATTGAAATTACCACTCCAAACACCCCATGCATGAGAAGAGCATTTCCCCATAGAGCTTATGACTGGAAGACTGTTTTCATTTAGCGGTGGAAGTTCATTTGTAGTGGCTTGTACTGTGCATGTTTTGAGTGTCCACAGAAGTCTTTAGCTGAATATGGTGTATTTATTTGTATAGGGTAATCTGAGATTATTTTCTTTCTGCTGTGGAAGGTGGTGAGCCAGTAGCTTTGCAGAGTCTCCAAAGCCTACTTTCTGTTTCTGACTCTTTCTTCAGAAAACAGTGTGATGCACCCTGGAAATAGTGTTTTGCAGGGAAAGAGTAGTACACATGAGGAATGAAGAGGGTCCTTTGTGTTGCTCACTCATCAGACTTCTAGTTTAAGATTATAAGATTACAGGCTTGGTATTCAGCAGATTGTTCACAAATGACCTGATGCTTCTTGTGAAAAGCAGGTGTGACAGAGAAGTCAGTTTAGATGGGAATAATGGGAATGGGAATAATGTCAACAGCCTTGTCACATTCTAGCCATAGACAATTGGGCCTGCTTCAGGAAAAGTACACTAGGATTAAACCATGGTCAGGAAGGGCTGGAGAAGGGGCATGGACCATGCTCCCCACTTCAGCCAACTGCTGTACTTATTACAAGATTCATAAGTAGCAAGCAATTGAAGGGAGAAAAAAGAGACAAAGTTAATTTTATGAAATAAGGAGAAGGAGAGGAGAGGTGGGGGGGTACTGGAAGGTGGAAAGACAATGCAGGAGAAATATAAAGGCTTTAGATTTGACTTATTCTTATTGTTCAGCTGTCTTTTGGCAAGAGAGGGTCTGGCTTAGATACCAGGAAGGGTCTGTGGCAGGGAAGTGGGTTTGTGTGTAAGGATTCCCAAGCTGTCGATGTGAGACTGCTTGACTAGTTGAGTGTCCCTAATGGACATGGTCAGAAAGAACAAGGTTTGTGGGAATTTTCTTCAAAGAAAGTAGGAGAAGAGATCTGTGTGAGCTTCATGGCGAGAGGAAGAGCTCAAGAAAACAAAAGAAACAAGACTTGCTGAATACCCTGCAATGGGGCCCACCTTCTACACTCTGTTAGGTGAATTTATGGGCCTTGCATAATACAGCCAGATTAAGCTCTCCTTTGAAAGCAAGAAAGTTAGAGCAAATGCCTTGCCGTCCCAGATGTGCTGAAAACTTCCAACTGCAAATTTCAGGCAAACTTATATGAATTTTCTGACCTGGCAGGCAGGCTGAATCACAGAAGGCTCAAAAATCATCAGACCACCAGTAAACTCCCTAGAGTGTCACAGAAATGTATTTTTAACATCAGTGTTAATTTCCTGTGTAAAGAAAAAGACAAAGAGTAAGTTTCAAAAGGCTGAATGGTGATGTCTGCACTTCGGATACCTCCATCACAACCAGCAATTCTGTGTTCCAGTTACAGTCAACAAAGTTCTGGTCAGTTAAGTTCAGTTCTGATTCATCTAAACCTAAGTCAGACGTCTTAAAGGTCCCTGATGAATCACACCCTTGAAATACCTACTTATTTCCATTAGGTGTGAAGGGAATTAAGGGTGACTAACTCAGAGAAGAGCTATGTCCAAAAAGTCAAGCAAAAAGGAAAGAAAAAAGAGGAGGATAAGGAAAATGAAAGTCAGAAACCCAAGGGTACCCTATGAGACAGTAATGTACCTAATGAAGACCAGAACCCCCAATTTTATTGCCATAAGAAGGCAAATTCTGTTGTGGATGAAGAGGGGTAGGGAGTTCCCACATTAACTCTGTTCCCACAATTAAAAGGGGAATCTGGCCTGTTGCATCAAAGTTTGTCAGCATGAAACTCCAAAATGCTTTTGAGTTTTAAGGTTTAGCACTCTATTCAATTCTGATTTTGCCAGTCACTGTGTTGTTTTATGTTCACGAATCCATATGTTCTGTTGTTTCAGAAAGAATACAGTTTTCCAAGCATAAATATCTTCAGCTGTTAAACCCCAAGAAATCCAAAACTACAATGTAGACAGGCTACCAAAAAAACCCCAACAACAAAAAAAACCTAACAAAAAAACAACAGCAAAAACCCCCAAACCAATCCAAAACCAACCAATCAAAAATATAGCAAGGATACCAAAACCACACAAGGATGAGAATTTTGGGTTCAGTGACTTGTATAGTAATATACAATATACTCCACTGCCTATTACATTAAGCACACCTTTTTAAAATAGAATTGTATGTTTATGGTGTTTCACTGAGCATATGTATCCAAAAAACAATGGATATGAAAATGTTCCATGTTATTCATACAAAAATTTGAAAAGTAATATTCTTCAGACTTAGAAACCATCCTCAGATACTGAGTGCTTTCCTTAGAGAATGTCCCTTCTTAACCATTTGGAAAGGGGTGTTAGCTGTCCTTCACATAAAAGACCCCTCAGAGCCAATCAGGAGTTTGAAGTTAGCTTTATTGTGGGGAAAGTGCATTTGGAAGACTAAAAACCTTCCTCTGATAGTAATCTCAGGATTACCTAAAGTACACAATGCAGTATTGTGCCTCTCCCATCATCCATCTGGGTGGCAAATGTACTTTCCTTTAAAAGCAAGGCTTTGTGGATAAGGAAAGGGAGTGTCCATCCTTAAGTGATGTGAAGGCTGCAAAAGAGGTTATTCATATGCTAATGACCAAAGTCAGCTTTGGGGAGGTCTCTTCTGCATAGTTGTCTATTTTTAGTTTTTAACATAGTTTTCAGTCCTTATTCAAGCACAGCATTTAATGAAGTCAATGCACTTTTTGCTGAATTGAGCTGAACTTGCTCTGTGAAATGAAGTAAAAGCCTCAAAGTCAGTAATAACAATTAATGACTCCCACCAAGTAATCTTTACAGGTGTTATCATGCAAAAAAAACCCCTAAAGACTCCAAACAACACTTGTCCATTTCCTGGCATACAATTTCACCACTGCAATTATGTTTTCCTGTTTTATTGATTTTATAGTATGTAACAGGTATAGAAAAGAAGCTAAAACATGGTCAGGAGCAGTCAGCAAGCAAAGAAACTCTAACTCCAAGACAAGAGGTGTCCCCAGGAAATCTAGGTAGTCTTTCGTGTTTCCCATCCTTGCACAGATACAAGTCCTGAGTTACCATTTTTTACAGTGGTTCTGTTATCTCCACCATGCAACCCCTTTAAACATCAAATATAATGGAGCTACAGGTTTCCCATGAATCTTTATTAATCAAAAAGGTAAGGTGGCAATATATCACTCCTGTTCCCATCCCTCAGTTGACAAACACTGAATTTATTCAGATGCACTCATTATGTACAGGAGACCAAGTGATCATGGAATCATAGAATCATCTGGGTTGGAAGGGACCTCCAGAAGCCATCTAGTCCAACCCCCCTGTAATGAGCAGGGACATCCCCAACTAAACCAGGTTGCTCAGAACCCTGTCCAGCCTCACCTTGAATGCCTCCAGGGATGGAGCCTCAACTACTTCCCTGGGCAACCTGTTCCAGTGTTCCACTACCCTCATGGTAAGGAACTTTTTCCTAATATCTAATCTAAATCTGCTCTTCTCTAATTTGAAGTCATTTCCCTTTGTTCTTTCACTACAGGCCTTTGTAAACAGGCCCTCTCCAGCTTCTATAGGTGATACTCATTTGCCTTATGAATTCTTTCTCATGCAAGTTAAGATTTAGCATAGATTACTAATTCTATATGATTTGAGACTTTCAATTTTATAACCATCTTTATGTTTTAGAATGTGTTCTTCATGAACCAGAATGCAAATACAACAGACAAAATTGACTGTATTTATTTTATTAAGCTAAAGTTCAGTTAGCTTTTTAAAAAATGGTTTTTCTAGATTTTAATTTTTCTTTCTATTTTTTCTCTATTTTCCAGCTGGGTCCCTAAGGATGATTAATGCTGCTATTGGTCCTTTCACCTGAGGATCTGCAAAGCCTCACCCGTTGTTGCCTTATAAACCTGAAAGTGTGCACAGGCACATGAGGAGAAACTTTGCAAGACACAGCAACATGTCCATCTTGTAGATAAGGCATAAGGCCTTAGAAAGGGTCAGAGAACTTGATTCTTGTGGAAGAACTGAGGGTTCCTGCACCTAAACTAACATAGACGATTAAAACAAAACCTTGCCTCCTCTACATTATATAGATTTTCTCAAATAAAAGCAGCATTGTAGTATGAAGTTTATGGACCAGAAATACAGAGGTCTGCAAGTTATTGCAGGGCAGATGACACAGAGATATGAACTTGATATTGCTGCTTTCTGAAGCTTCTCCTGTTTAACAGTATGACTGTTGTCAGATTAAAACCATTTCATACACTTCTCTTTAATACAGATAGTAGATTTTGGAAGGTTAGTTTTAGTTTAGTTGTTCTAGGTGCCAGGGCTAAAGTATCTTAAAAGATATTTTTCAGGCTTCCGTGAGATGTGCACAGGTTTCTGGGGGATCAGTAGTTTTAACATGTGGAAAGTCTGTGGCTCAACATGTATTTGTTGGACTTGTGTCAAGTGCAGACCTCAGTGAAATAGCTAACTCCAAACTTTCCTCAGATAGCAGCCTTGCTGATGTGGCAGTTGTAGCTTTTGGGCTTGGTGCCATGGTGCAGGTTTGTAAATTGAGCATCTTTTGCTAGTTGATGTGAACTCACAGATCTATGAGTGCTCCTCCTTAGCCTTCTCATGCTTCCATATGTACTGTTCTCCTGAGTTCACAACTGCCTCGATATCCTGTCTAATGCCTACGCTGCAATTTTACAATCCAGTTCTTCAAATTCAGTGTCTTCCTCTGTGCAGATTTTTTCTCTGCCCCTTTCCCTATTGTGCCCAGTTAAACTAATCAGAAAAAAGGAAAATTCTTGTCGTTCCTTCAAGTCCACTCGCATGCCATTTCTTTCGTCACTGCTGACGACTCTTCCATCTTCCCAGACACTCAGATTGACAACCATGAAACAATTTTTCAATCCTCACTTTTTAATATCTGGGTCCCCATCAAATTGTGTCTTCTTTACCTCTATAATCTTCTAAACCTGCCTCTCTGTTTTCCTTCTGTGTCACTCATCATGGCCTACTTCAGCCTCCTTTCTTATGCATTCCCTGGGACTCAGCTTCTCCAAGGTGGCCTGTTCAATACTCACCAGATAAAATAATTTCATCTTCCCCAGCTGAATCAGTGTTGCTTTCTTGCTTTAAGCCCTTTTTTCTCACACTCTTTTTACAAAAGCACTGGCAGTTTTGTTTCTGTACCCTCCTGAATTACATCCTGCCATGATTACTTGTGCTTCCCATTCCTCCTTTTTCATTGTTGTATCCTTGATTCCCATCCTTCCATGTGATATCTGGGTCCTGGTTCTTTCAGTGTGCAAAACACCAGTTTCTTTTACTGGGGAATGACAGGCTGGAAAGCAACACTGCAGAAAGGGATCTGGGAGTTTTGATTGATGATAAGTTGAATATGAGTCAGCAGTGTGTGCTAGCAGCCAAAAGGGCCAACAGGGTTCTGGGGTGCATCAAGCCCTCCACTGCTAGCCGATCGAGAGAGGTGCTAGTCCCACTTTACACTGGTGTGGCCTCACCTGGAGTATTGTGTGCAGTTTTGGGCACCATAATACAAGAGGGACATGAAGTTGTTGGAGAGTGTCCAGAGGAGAGCCACAAAAATGGTGAAGGGTATGGAGGAGAAGTCTTATGAAGAAAGGCTGAAATCACTTGGTCTGTTCAGACTGGAGAAAAGGAAAGTGAGGGGAGACCTCACCGCAGTTTATAACTTCCTCACCAGAGAGGGAGGGGTGTAGAAGTTGTGCACCTTGTATGTACAAGTTATTTTGGGGGGGAATATCTTGCAGAGAAAATAAGGTGAGTGCTTAGTATTCATCTCTTTCACCTTTGGTTTCCTAAGAATAATGCCAATGTTTTCCCCTTCAAAAACACGTAGAATTTACTTTAATTTATTTTAACACGTAGGTACTCCAGATGTGTATATTTTACATTTATACAATGTAAATGTTAGGGAACACAGCCAGTATTGATACAATGTAAATGTTGGAGAAAACAGCCAGTATTGATACAATGTAAATGTTGGGGAAAACAGCCAGTATTCAGTCTTTTTCACTGATGAACTTGTACAGCTATTTGAGAACCTTATCACTATATTGGTATCATTTAACGTCACAACCCTTGCTGCATGAGAAATTAAATTAAATTATGCACTCAGTAGTACAAGATATTCCCACATAGTTATAGCAAATGTAATAGCTAATGGCAGCAGCTACAGCTCAAATAAATTTAACACTACTATGATCTGTTTGTTTTAATTATATAAGCTGTTACTAGTGATAGGAGTATTAATTTAGAATAGGCTTGTCAAACAGAACTTCTCTCTTTGTAGGTATTTTTATTAAGAGATTTACTCTTCAAGCCAATAAAACTCCCTCAAGTCAGAAGAGGAAACGTTATAGTCTGTGGAGTAGTATTACTTTGCCTCCTGAGCATCTAGCTACATCATGTGATACATATATTCATATGTACATACATATTTATTTAAATAACAGTCTCTTCTGCAAATAAATGAATTTTGGCTGTTATCCAGAAAACTTTTGAGGTGACTTTATACATGACTGCAAGAATAAATAATTTCTGCTTGGGTTTCAGGCTGCCCCTTTTGTGCATAATGCACAAGGATGAGGGCTAAAAAACTCTTAGCCACATTAAGTAGAGCTAAGAAAAGCAAACCCTATTCAAACGACTCTCTACTTTGAACTTGAATATAAAGTTAATATTTTTCAGAAATTATTTTTGAATATTCATCCTGTGACTGTTAACTGAAACTTCTGACCTTGGTACCCACTGGCTTCACTTGGAAGTGTGAATACCTATGGCTTTTAGTGTTCTGAAGCAGCATCAATACATCAGGAAAAACTTCACCTTTCAAAATCCTCCATGGACTAGAAAAATTAAGCTTGCTTACTTAGTGACAAGCCTACATGGAAACATCTGGCATATGATAGATGAACCAAAATGTGTCCTTCTCAGATACATTAGTTCTAAAGTATTCCATATTCTGTGCCAACAAGATTGAAGTTTAACATGGCACTTTCCATACACATCTCAAAGCACATATAAAGTAATACACATATATGAATGTTAGAGAGAAAAACAAATATCCACAACCATATGGGATGAGATCAGTTGTGAAACAGTGGCTGTAATGAAGAAATTTAATGCAGATATATATTCGTTTCTCATCAGATTATTGGAGATTAAATTTTATGGTTTCACAAAGAAAATGAGAAGCAATATAAAAATAGAATTGTTATTTGACTTGTAAAAATATTTGCTGAAGGAATAAACTCCTTGAAACCTAAATGTTTACATTGCCAGTGTTTAAACAAAAACATCTTTAAGGCAACTTGGCTTCAAAGATTAATCCTCTGTGTGGGAATAGGAACTCTAGCAATGGGACCATCTTTGCTGAGCAGTGATTTATGTATGATTTGCAAGCAAGGCTTGCCAAGTTTTTGTTCCCTCTTCAATGCCGAGGGCCAAAGCTTATTCTGGTGCCAGCCAGCATAGCTCCACTGTTTACTGACTTACCTAATAAAAATGAGCCAAGCATGTGTCTCTCAGAGTTCCTGGAATAGCCACTTCTATACTTAACTATTAGAATTAATTCTCCAATGAGGACTTTGCCAGACTGGTACAACAGGCCTTTCTCTGACTCTAATGGAGTTTACTGCAACATATATGTTATTTGATGATGCAGGTGTTCTTATTTATGTACATAGGCTTATTTAAAGTATTTGGGTCTGGAGGGATGTAGTACATGTTTGCAGGAAGGATCATAATATTCACTGGCATCTACATGCAACTATATGCTAAAAAAAGATGAACATTATGAAATGGCACCAGGTTATTCTACTGCCATCAAAAACTGAAGTCCAAATATAAGGCAATTCCCCACCCATAGGCTTTTTGCTGTACGTGCTACAGTATTGCTAACATAGATCCATAAAATTTGCAGTTAATATGGAGGGTTAGTTTCACATGAGGAAAAGCCTCTATTAGTCTTGGTTTGAAGGGCAATTGGAATTCATACATTTACTGAGGGCATTTGCATCATGTCTATGCTGCCTTAGGACTGCTTTCTTATTCTTTCAAGATGAAAGACATGATAGCATTACACGTGTAGAAGGTTAAGGATATGGTTTGGTGAAGCCGGTATATGTCAAGCATCAAGTGGCCAATCAACATGTTCTCAAGAAGTTTTCTACATACAAGCTCTTCAGGAATTTTTTTGATTAAACACTTCCTCTCTTGAAAATGTATATGTATACTGTATAAGTTTATGTATGGGAATTCTTGTTTTTCAGACATTGTCACGTATTTAATGCATGCTGCTGGCTTACTGTCAGCTTTTGTGAAGTTAATATTTTCTATAGATCCATTAGAAGAGGCACATATAGCTGCTGAATGTTCTGGCACCTTCAGACTCTGTGAGGTAGCTGTAATCCACCTTGTGCAGAGACTGTTTTTTTGCCAGACAAAGATAATTTGAGAAAATTCCTAGACAGTAGTGTCTTCTGAAGACAAAAAATGTCCAGATGTAAGCTTAAGTACATGTTCTTAACTCAGATGAAATAAAGTAGCATTGACTTCAGCATTGCCACAATGAAGTCTATGCAAATTCATAGCTTGGATTTGACCCACCATTTAGGATGTACCACGATGTTTGGCTACAGATCCTTTGAACCATTCTGGATATTGTAAGCAAACTGTGGGCAAATTTCTATTTGACATGAATCTGCCACATGGAAAAGGCACATTTCCATTTTCCAATAAATAAAAATGTGCTAGTGAATGTTCTGGAAAATTACAGTCCTTAGACATTTAGTTAGAAAACCTTCAATTCCTTCAAGAAGTAGCAGTGGCCTCAATACAGACACTAGCATGTAAGTTTTCAGCATGTAAGTATGAAATATCACGTCCCTTTAGCAGGGACGTATTTTACAAATTACTATTTAGGGAAGACTACACTTAGTCAAGGAAAGAGATGAAGTAACTTTCTATATGACAGAAAACCTGTCCAGTGTTCTTGCCAAAACTTAAATCTCACTCTTCAGATCTCCCCAGTGTAGGACCCTTCCTTTGAGTGATGGTCAGGCTTGTCATAATTAAAGGAACAGTGCTGTTTTCAGGATAAAGCTTGAGATTAGCCTTCTAAAATCCTTACTCCTCTTTTGAGGTGACCTTAGGGAAGTTGTGTTATTTATGCAATGCTTTAATTTTACTGCATGGAAGTAGGAGATAATGACATTTTATTTTCTTTGTTGTCTTTGAAGATTTTTCAGTTAAGAATACTATGTGGTTGCAATCTAGGAAGTGTTGACCTCAACTGAACGCTTTCTGCTAAATTCATCCTTTTTTCTCAGGCCATCTAAGAGTAAAGAATTATTAAATGTTGCTGATACATTTTAAGAAATCCTTTCACTTTGAAGCACAGCAGGTTCCAAATGCTGTTTGCTCCATTGGGATTTACAGATCATAGGATGATTTTTTGTTCATAGTTGCCTAGAAGTTAAATTCTTTGAAAATTTTTGCTGATATTGTTTCACATTAGCCAGAAGCTCCAAGATGACCCTGGAGGAAAATCTTGCAAATCTGAAACTCAGCAAGGGCCTCTGAGCCTCAAATTCTATTTAGCAGACATGGCTTGTGTGAGGTTTTGAGTTTTATAGCAGTTTCCCACAGTTCCACTTTTACCATCTCTTAAAAATGATTTTAAAATAAGTGAAAGAGGGAGAAATAGTCTAACAATGCAACAAAAAGCCTGAAGAAGGTAAATAGGCTGTGATTAAAAACATGGGACTGCAGTTTTAAATACCGTATCAAATTGTTGAAATCAAGCCAAAATTCAACCATATTTGCAGATCTTGGTTTAAATAAACAGCACTGCAGTAGCAAATGGAGCATTCTTCCTTCACTGTTTACATTTCAGAAAAGCCAGCTCTGGAGGCCAACTCTGTGGTAAGGAATGGTTTCAGATTCATTTTCTTCTTTACTTGCTTGACATTTAGGCATAGAGGTAAATCACTACATGTAGTCAGACCAAACGTACAACCTGAAATTCAGTATGTGCTGCTTGTCATGCTATATGACACAACTAGAGCATCTTTCTGAAGAGAAATGATGCTTTAGTATGGAAATGTTTGCATGAAAATACATGAGGACTGGGGCATGCTTAAGTGTACGTCTCAGTTTTTCACTATCACTTAGACCTCTGTGCTGTTGCCTTCTTCTGCATCAGACAGAGGTGAGACCTCTTAAAAACTTCTGTTGGAATATTGAAGTTTTAGCCTTGGTCTGCGTCACAGTAATGAAACTGTATTTCCACCTGTATATGAAAAACAGAGTTTAAAATTTTGCAGTTCAGGTATACAGTGGTGAATTAAAATTAAATACAGTGCAGACAAGAGCTGAGCAGAAGATCTCATCAAAACAAGTATCTCCTCATTATTCTCTGTAAAAATGCTTGTGATTCTACTAGCTTTTTGCCAGAAGTATGTCTGATTTCCTAGTTGATAAAACAGATTTCAGCACAGTCTCAGTGAGCAGCCCATCACTCATAATTGACACCATATTTGGTGGTCTACTGACCTTTACCAGATCAAGGCCTAGATCTGTAGACACATGTCCTGAACAGTGTACAAGAAAAAGACTTACTCAAGCGTGTGTACTTTTCTAACATAGCTTTCCATCACACAGCAGTCATAAATAATCTATTTTAAAGTAAGCCTAACGAAGCAAGTTTTAAAATTTCCTTTTCTTTATGCTCTTAGATGCTTTTAAATCCTTTGCTATATATAGGATTTCTTCCATTACAGTCTAAGGACCACAGTACTATTTGCACCTTACAAAGGTGAATAGATCAACTGTCATAACAAGGAAGAAAACATCATTTACATCACAGGTATTTAGACTTCCTGTTCATTAAATTATACTAATTTTCAGACTATATATGAGCTATATATATATATTCCCACTCATGATCATGTCTGTATAATGCCATAGTCATGAATGAGGGAGAGTTGAAATGTTCTGTTTATGCCCACATGAATGTTCTCAATCTATTGCACTAGTAACCAGACATTTCCTGACATCCTGCATTTTCAAGGAATCTTATCTTTCAACAAGATTTGTAACAGGCAGTTCAAGTCACACAGACACTCATATCTTAAACATCCTTTCCCCTGACCTTGACAAACAGAGTCTTGTCTGGTCGGAGCCTTTCAGAATGCTATTTTAATGATCATTTTCCCAGACCATAGCTTTGATCTTTGTACCCCTTTTCTGTGCTCACAATTGGTTCCTCATGTCCCCCCCAAACAAAAGTGACTTTGCTTCCAAGACCATTCAGGTCTTTCTTCCATCTATCTCTTATTCTTCATTAAGACATCAGCTTCTACCTTTGATTGACCTGTGGTTTTAACCTTTATAGCTGCTTGTTACATTTTCAAGTGAGTCCGTTTCAGCACTTGCTTCCAAGTGACCCCTCATACTTGGGAAAGACTTCTTAGCTGTGAGAATCACTTCTTAATTGTCTTGTGAGACCTTGTTTAAAGCTAATTTTTTCAAAAAAAATATCTAAACCTGCTTTAATTCTGATGTTGTGCTGAAGTGCTTTATGCATGCCCTCAGTGTGTCTGCATCCTTCTCTTCTGCCCTACATTATCTATACTTGGTAGGTGTTTTGTGTGAAGTTTTGCCACTGTGGGGTCCTAGAACATGATCAGAGCATTTAAGGAATTTGATAACACAAATCAAAGTGATGAAGATCTTCTCCTCTCCTAATTATGTATAAATTTTTCAATAACAGGTAATTTTAAAATGCAGGAATTCCATAAGCACCTCAGGTGGGCTGTGCCTATCCTATAAAGTTGCCCTGACAAGACTACATTTGCTTTATATGTAAAACTCTAGTGCATCTTCCTCAAACTGATGATTTTATGCCATCAAAATTATTGACATGAACATCACTATGTTGCCAGAAGGAAGTTCTATTTGGCTTTGGTTATGACTTTCAGGAAAGTAGTTTAAGTACACTCACAAAATACTTTTCTAGTCAGCAAACTTTTCATTTGCAGTGTATTTGTGCCGAGGGATTTTACCAATGTAACCATGATAACAGAAACTTTACAGTGCAGAGAAGGGCTAAAAACCAATCCACAAGGCCTTAAAAAATTCAGACAGTAAACACTTGGGTCCACTGACATCCATTTATCAATTATCAATTTTACAAATATCATGAGTGAAGCTGGAATTTCACAAAAGATGTTTATGAAACACTATAAATGGAGGCCATAAACTGGGAACATGCTATAACATCCAGCTCTATAAATGCCATGAATCTTTAACTACATTCTTGTAATGGTGTTTTGGAGGTAGGTCTAAATCTGAGCTGATCTAAATACTAGAAAATAAAAGCTGTATTTACTTTTCAGTGATCTATTTTAGATTTCTAACAGCTTAACTCCTCACAAAGGGTACTAAACAAATAATGCAAACACAACGCTTTTACTTAAAATTCAACTGACAGGTTGTAGAACTTCAAGGGAAATATAGGCTATGTGAACACAGATACATACCTCAAGCAGAAGAAATTTTCAGGCCCTGAGATGCTTTAATATTGTAGGGTTTTTTCAGATAGCTAAAGTGGTAGTCTACAAGACTATTTAACCCCTCAATCTAGCTTTTGTGATAAAAGGTCAGAGTTGAAAACAGCCAACCCACAAGCTGCTCCTGACAGGTCACCTGAATATATGTGGGATACAATTAGAAATATGTTAGCTGGTGAGTTTAAGAAGTCTATTTAAAACATGAATGTAAACAAAAATAATACACAATTTTATTCAAAATGGTAGAGAAATAATACAGGCTTCATTGTATACAGGCTCCAAGAACATGAAGAAATTTTATGGTTTTTTAAATTAAGTTTTGCCTGGGAACATCTGATTTCAGAAGAAAAAAGAAGTTGGCTGTAGAAAATATGGAAGGAAAGGCAGTGATCCTTGTTAAAACAATGATCCTTCCAATGATTCCTTCCTTAACTAAAGTATTTTGATGTGTGCTTCATTTGCTCCAGTTTTACACATAGAGAAGAAAGAAATCTGTGTCAGGATAGCAGGGGGGAAAACTCACTGGAGTGAAAATAAAAATAAAATCTTTTGTAACTTTTCATGCTGACTTTTATTTTAGCAGTATGCCAGAAACAGGGACTTCTGAAAATATTCCAAAAGAATGGCCTTTTAATTATCCTGCTGTTGCTCAGTTATGAATCTTTTTGACAGAATAAGTGCAAAAAGCTAAGAAAATGTATTCATAATATTTTCCCTACTGTCTTTGATCTTTTCCTTCTCTCATGCATAGGCTTTTCACTCATATTGGAGTAATAAACACTGGCATCATAATAGGAAGACACATTGAATGGTTCACTAATGAGCTGAGGGAGCTGAAGGCAGAGACTTCATCCAGCAGTGAGGGGTGTCTGTGATGGATGAGACAAAAATAGTGACTTGAAAGCAGGAGAAGGATTGAACACGCTCAGGGTTGGTTGGGGTTTTTTAGCACATATTATCTTTCACCTCCTGAGACAGTTATTTCAATGGAATTCAACTACTTGTTCAGGATCTGTGTAAAGTCCTGGCTGTGGCATCATCTCCAACAGAGCTTCTGGATGTCCCACGGACCCAACAAATTGGGTCACTGCAGTCAGGGAGCTGCAGTGTGTGCATAGAGTACACTGGATCAGAGCATGAAGAAAAGAGAGGATTCTGTATGCCTTGGTGCTGCCACTGCATTCACCACACACCAGGGATATTTTGCCTGCTCCACATAGCTGAGCTGTGCTGGGACAGAACTTGCAGTGGAGTGTATTGCACTGACTGCAGGGATTTGTTGAGTTGTATCATGGCATCACAGCTAAAGATCAAGTTCAGGTTAACACACACATTTATTCACAATGAAGGGAATAAAATACCCTTACACTCTTCTGCTAAGACTTTTCCTAACCTTGTTCTTGTCTGATTTCTCCAGACATATAGACATTATGTTTGTTCATGAGTCTATTGACCATAGCACAAGCTTCTACAATTATTTGAAAGCTCTTTTGGAATTTCATAGCATGGTTTATGTGGGTATTAAAGTGACCAACAATTTAATTTTAGATTTTACAATTGCTTTGACAATGTTCTTATATTAATCTGAACTGAATCAGAGAATGCTAGGATTATTATTATAGCCCCTGATACAAGCTCTCTTCTAAGGGTGGAAATCCAGCACATTGTTACTTGAATCTCTTTTATTCAGTGAATTCCCTTGAACTTCAGAATTCCTGACGTCCTTGCAAACATTGAAACATAAGTATGATCTTGGCAAGATTTGTTTGTATCCTGCTTATGTGTCAGTGCAATAAGGTGGAGAATAAAAAATAACCCTTTCCCCTAAAATCTGTTCTTTAGAAAAGCTGTGCTTGTTTTTCTCTAAGAGCAGAGATTTTTTTCCTGTTTTGTTTTATGGTAAGAAAACATTGTTTTCCTCTTTGCTTTCGTAAGAGTGGCTGGAATCAGTTCATCTGTGCAGCCTGAGATAGGCCTCTCATTTTAGGTATTTATCAGCTTAGGACACATTTTTTCTGACCTACTTGTCAGCAGTTTTCATTCAAATTTATCAGTGAAATAGATTACAAGGCAGTGAATAACTTCAGAGATCCTGACCAGAGTCTGTCCTTGCCTTATGTTCTGTCCTTGTCTCAGAGATGTGATCTAGGAAAGATTAAACATTTTTGGCAGAAGCTAAACTATCTTTGCTACAGAGAAGTTCAGGGAGGTTTTTTGATTTTTTGGGGGGGGAGGGTTATTGATTTTTTCTAAAATATTCTGAATGCCTGATGGGACCTGCATATCTGTTGCTTTACTGTGAAGTTCACATTGTCTTTAGCTAGAATTTTCTTCCTATTTACATTAGATATGACCTCTGGCCTAGGAGCTGGTTATCAAAATGTTTGTGAGTCTTCAGGTTCCTATTT
Source organism: Galbula dea (assembly GCA_013399015.1). Taxonomy (NCBI): domain Eukaryota; kingdom Metazoa; phylum Chordata; class Aves; order Piciformes; family Galbulidae; genus Galbula; species Galbula dea. The sequence continues at coordinate 2,305,576 of VWZX01012694.1, forward strand.
TCCAGGGAGTCTTTTAGAAATCCTAATCCTTAGAGTTTCTATTTTAAACTTTCCATTAAGTTTATCAAAGTGTAAAGTTCTGAGTCAAGGTTTGTATGCAAGACTTATATTCTTCAGCATTTTTTTGCTTAAATAAGTCTGTGTTGAACCTACTGTAAACAACTTCATGTACCTCTTTGGGTCATCTTTGACAGGCACTTTTAGCCACTTTAGATAATAAAAAATAGGTCAGGAATCTACACAAAGCCTTAAAAAATTACTTTACTCAAAAATTTCTTTAATTATAATCTTTATTTATACAGCTGGTTTTAAATGAATGCTGACATAATAAGGGGGGGAAAAGAAGAGGCAGAAAATTCAGAAGAAAATTTGTTCCTATGAGATTTTTGGTTTGGAACCATGGAAGCCTGAAGAAGCAACCACTGTTTAACAAGATCAAATTGCTGGCTGTTTTGCAATGCCCAATGCAGAAATTTCTTGCTTTGATGAAGAAAGGTGAAGTATACTGCAGATCCTAGTACCCTTTAGCCTTTTGGTGTTGCAATATATTAAGAGTATGGTATTTTTAGTATTATCTCATCTTTGGATGGTGGCTTGAGGGCATCTGACAGCATGATGCCAGTACCTTTGCTGAGGTCATCAGCAAGGAGTCATCAATGTATGGTGAAAGGATGAGAATTAACACACATAAGCTGTAAGGAGAGATACAGACTGGATTTAAGGAAAAACTTTCACACTATGACTACTATCAAGAGGGAGAGGCAGTTGCTCAAAAACGTTATGCTGTCTCTATTCTTGAAGATTTTCAAGACCTGTTTGGTAACTATCAAGACCCTAAGCAACCTGGTCTGACTTCAGAGCTGACCATGCTTTAAACAGGAGTTTGAATTAGGGATCTTCTGAAGTCCTTTCCAACACAAATTGCCCTATGAGACTACACAGTCTGGCTGTGAGAAGAGTAAAGGATCACCTAGCCCAGTCAGGCCCATGGAAGGGTAGATGCAAGGCATGCTGAAAACACAAAATATGTTAGATTCATTTCTTACGCCCAAGAAATATAATTCAGGTGGTAATCAACATACTAGCAGGCAGAATACAAATCTGTTGCAACACAGAATGCTACAGAGTTAAAAATCAGAGTGCCTTCTGGCATCATTTCCTATTAGACTGCCCAGGTGTCCAGATGCTTCCTTCTTTCACCCCCTCTACCCTGCCATCAACTCTTCCCCTCCAGCTACAGTCATTTCCATCACCCCCTGCCCAAAGCAGATTCCTTTCAAGAAAAGAATTCCACTTCTGCATTCTGTTACTTTTCTCTTATTTCAAATAATTGTAGTATTGTCTTTTCTTCCATGAGTAGTCTCCCTTAGGGGAATATTTCTAGCCTTAATTCCCATACCACCTTCTTTCAAACAGCTTAAGGTTTAATGCAAAAAATCTGTTTGTCAGCTTATGCTTCCAACTACAGTTATTTCTAGCCAGGGTGTTTAGGAAGTCTTATGACTCCCTTTACGGGTTGTAAAGTTGTGGGTTTGGTCTCCATGAAATATTCTTAGTGTCATTTCTGTCTAGCCTAACCTGACCCCGATGGATCCCCTATGTTTTTATCCTGGAAAACACTAAGCTGCATTTCACACCCCTGAACCTCTATGGTTACTTCTCTGAAGTTGTAATTGTGAAGACCATCACTCTGAACTATTTAATATGCTTGTTGCAGAGGCTTCTGTTTATGAATCCTTATTGTATTTGACCTTTTGTACATTCTTACCTGACTTTTTCTCTAGACTAACTTTATAGGAGCTGCCTGTGTGGTAGATGTCCTAAGAGTGTGCAAGGAGGTGGGACTCTGACCAATCCTTTACAATGAAATAAAACCAAGTAAAAATACTAAATTAAAATGTCATTGAGATGCATTCATTGAGCAAACCAGCAATTCCAGTGGTCTTGCACTATCACCTATTTCAGTTAACACGTTCCCCACTTCAGTTTTCAGTCAGACTTCTACAAAGTTTTGTTTGTTTTCTGTTTCTGTAGGTTGGATTTCAAAGTAGTGTTCAAATAACCCTGTGGTGTTTTGAATTAGTTTTCATGGATCAGGTTTGTCAGTGAACTTGAAGAAATGAGACACAGTCCCTATCTAGTACCAAATTCCCTTTGGATTTACAGACTGAGTCTCAAAACAAGCCTAGAACTTTAGATGGCACAAATGAAAATGTTGTTAGTATGATTTTGCCCTAGCTGCTAAATCCTAGCTGCCTTCAGACTATTGAAGTATGATGTTCCAAAATAGTGTCTCATAAACCATCAGCTGGCCTAAGCTTTGCTTAAACTTCAACCCTGAAAAGGTTAAAGATTTTCATATACATTAGAGCAATTTTCAGCAGTTTAGGATGAAAATTTCCCCATCATCCATGTCTCGTATTTCATGACTGCTAGAGCTGTTGGTAATTCTGCACTGATTCAGAATGGTCCTACTTGCAGAGGGAGCAAAACCTCTGAGTGCTTCTACATAGCCTTGGACTTCTGCCCAGCTTATGTACATGCAGGCCCTCAAAGAGCCAAGATGGCTATTTCTGCTGGCAGCCAAGCATCAGTGTGTGGAGAAGGACTCACTGAGGAGGTGGGAGCCATTAACTGCCCGCACAACCTCATAGTCCTCTGGCAGCAAGTACAGCTAGCCCAGGCTCCAGCACACTCCATCCCAGCTCTGCCTTTCCACTCCATGAACAGATGATCTCCAAACAGATTCCACCATCTTAATCTGTACAGCATGCTTCATCCTTGCCTGCTATCCTTACCTTTACACTCACATTGGTAAACCATTTTTTAATGCAAGAAAAGTTCATAATAATAATCTTTCTTCCTTTCTGATACAATACAGATCATGTCACTCCACAGAAACACTTCTGAATTCAAAATATCTTTATGTTTCTTCATATTTATGAGTTTAGAAATGCAGATGCACTGACGAGACATAACAACTAAAGGTTTTTTGTAAGGCACAATTAATCTATTCCTCTCACATTTGACTTCACTAACTTTCCATTAATATCTTGCTTGGAAACACTCAAAATTCAGCCTTTGTTAAAGAGGAATCGGATTAGAAACACTATTTGGCATGTGTATTAGGATCTATCCATAGCAGAGGTATGGATATAGTTCAGCCCTGAGAATAACAGTAGAAATGGAAAAGAAGAAAAAGCAATTTTGTGTATTTCCTGTAGAAGGAATCTCCTACTATTTGATGCAGTAGAATAGATAACTTTCACTGGGAAGAAACACACTCCAATATAAAGGAGTTCTTAAATAAAATTTACTCTCAATATTACACAGAGAAGAAAGGAGATGAAAGAAACTGTGGGGAAATATAGAAAGTAGGGAATCTGATACTTATTGCAAAAATGACCACTTCAGCTTTGCAGAAAAGGCCCTAGGTGTCCTAGGAGACTTGAAATCAAACACAAGCCAGAAAAGTACCCTTGCAGCAAAGAAAAGGTAATGGTATCACGGGCTGCATTAAGAGGGGTGCTATCAGCAGATTGTGGGAGGTGATCTTCCCTCTACATAGCACTGATGAGGCCAATTCTGGAGTATTAGGTCCAGTTCTGGGCTCCCCAGTACAAAAGAGACATCAACACACTGGAAAACATCAGCTAAATGCCACGAAGAAGGAAAAGTGGCTTCAACATCTCTCATGTGAGGAAAGGCTGAAAAAGCTGAGACTGTTTGGCCTGGGGAAGTCTCAGAGACATCTCATCAATGAATATAGACATCATAAGGGAGGGTGAAGATGGAGCCAGGATATTTCCAGTGATGCCTAGTGGCAGGACCAGAGGCAATGGACATAAACTGAAACACAGGAGGCCCCACCTGAAGACCAAGGGACACTTTTATACTGTAAAGGTGTCCAAGCACTGGAACAAGTTATCCATGGAGGTTGTGGAATCTCCGTCTTTGGAGATATTAAAAAATTGCCTGGACATAGTCCTGGGCAATCAGCTCCAGATAACCTTGCTTGAGCAGGAGGGTTGAGCCATTCGACCTCCACAGGCCCTTTCCAACCATTCTGTGATTCTGTAACTGCTGTCTACATTTAGAGTAAGTTACAGTAAATTAATAGTGTACTGAGAAAATGTTTTGGCTTAGACACTACTTCAAGCTCAGGCATTGCACTGACATGAGATATCTTTTATTTATCTGCTGTATGGAGGGTAATCAAAATAAAAATTGTCCCTCTGGTGACAGAAGAGTAGCCTTTTCTGTCTTGTTTTCTTCACTGTTCATATTACTCTGTACTGTGCTATCAAAACCAGATGCATTTTGCATCTGTTGCTGGAAGCTGACTTGAACAAAAATGAAATTCCAATTTATCAAAGAAAAAGGGCATTGTTATTTTTCTGAAATCTGTTCAATTTTTTCTTTCTGTCCCTGCATAACCATAAATCTAGCTAGTGTATTGACAGCCAAATATTTTCTGACCTATGCCAAACATAGTCAAATAAATTTTAACTCCTTTGATGCACTACTTTACCAAAACTGAAGCCAGATGTTTCACAGGTGACCTGACAGAATACCATTACTTCCCAATTGCCATAAATAAAAGGCAAACCTGACACAAAGTGTGCAAAGATATATCATTCCAACATTCCTGAAGATTTAACCCTTCCTTACCAATCACAAACTGAACATCCGAAAGACATTTCTGAGCTCAAGTAATTAGAAATAAGCATCTTGACATTATCACTTCACACTCTTCTCAGTATTTAGATGCTTTGAAATGAGGTATTTGGGGCGATTCCAGTCATTTCAGAAGCTATACTGTCATATGCAGACAAGGAGACAGACCTGCAGCAGCACTTTGGAGCTACACAGAAGGTAGAATTCTGCCTCCTATTAGGAGCTGTGAGAAGATAAATAGGTAGACTAATATGGCCCTTGATACATTAACAATCATCCAGTAGTCTTTCCTTGTACAGCTTTTTCCTGAGCTAGTGTGTTAGTGAATATAACAAAAGCTCGAAGGGTTTATACTTTGTATTTTCCCTGTGACATAAGCTAGGATCTACAGGCATTCTCTAAAACAATATTTTTGGCATGGGTCAGGCATGAGTCCATTCATCTAAGTACACTGAGTGTGCTGATGGCATACACACTGGTGTTAGTTTAGGTGATCACAGTATCTGTTGTTAATGTTTGAGATCTAGATGATACTGTTTGCTGACTATGTGGCAGCAGCTGGTGGAAAGTCACCTACTAACTCAGTTGATGCCAGCTAGCCTACAATCTGCAATAGTTTTTTCAGCTTAGATTCCCAAGGGCAACAGGTTCATAACTGCCACTTCAGATGCACATACCCAATGTGCAATGCTACCAAAGAAAAGAAAAAATCCTTCCTTGCTCTGAAAGTACTAAAGTTCCCAAGGACAACCAAGTGCCCTTGACATCTATGCTCTTTCCACTGAACATCAGTAGAACTGCATCTACGCTGAGGACAGGAAGTTAAACAGCACTGCCAAATAAAATTCATATCTACAGTCCTGTTTTGTTAAGGGCCTATGCAAGACATCAGATTAGGGATACCTAGATTCACAGCAGACACATCTATAAGGAGGTAATGCCTTCTTAATACACTAGCTCTAATAATGACCACCTAAGGTGCTGGAGCCTCAAATTTCCTTTTGTGTTCGAGGAAATTTAAATATCACATCTCTCAGCAACACAAACCAACCTAGGGTACTGGCTACCTCCTCTGGAACTTGTTCTGTTTTGTATATGTAAGGCTTCTAACACAAGGACTTGAACTTCCCTGGCAGACACTTTGCATGAGTTTTCTAACACTGGATTACCACATTGATAAGTTGCTTTTGATCTAGCTGAGTAAATATTTACACATTTTACAGAAAAATGGAACTGTTTCAGCCACCTGGATGAGAGTAAACTGTATAGCAGTGCCCCAAAATTGAGAAGGTAAAAGATCTGGTTGCAGATCAAACAAAGGAAGATACAGGAACTTGACCTTCCCAAGTCCAAGCAAAGGCTCTGGGTAGATGGTAGTACTGGGGAGAAAGGAGTGATACGACACTATCTCTTCTGACCAGGAATGGTTTGTCCAGACTTTCATTTCTACATTAGGAGAAATCTAATAGTGGTGAAATCTGAGCAAATGTAGGCATTTAACTTTCATAGGAAGGAGAAGGGAATTCTTCAGGCTCAAGTCTGTCCTTGGCTTTTCTTACTGTTTTAGGCAGCTCTTCACTTGCAGTACTTCTTTTTGGCATTTGTTTTTGTTGTTGTTATTCTAGAGCACTTTCTGGCACCTAGGTGACTAACTGTATTGCAGTGGCCAACAGTGTATAGATAGGTAAAAGTGGGGCACAGCTTCGGTAACTTCAGCCCCATATTTCACTGTAGTCATCCCTTATTAGTGCCTACTCTGTTGGACAGATCTGTACTTTCCTGAATTAACATACCCATTTTCTACACTAAGCTTTTAATAAGTAGCTAAGAATAACTGGGCTTTTAGAAAAAGAATGCAATAAAGCTACACCATGGAAAAGGTCAAACCCCTAATCCTCCTTCTGAATTGTAACATGAGCAGTCCATGAGAAGTCCAAATCTGCATGCCACTCTGCTCCCCACAAATGCACAGGTGTGAGTGTGAATGCAGACACTACTGTCTTTGAAATAACACCTCTGTGACTCCAAAAATGCCAATATTCAATGTCATCACATTCCATGAAAAAGGGCCATTTGGAGCAAATCATTTAGGCACAGGAAAAAGATTCTACCTGCCTCCCCCTCTACTGAGACCCATCAGGCACAGAAGACAATTGACACATAGCCAGAAATACTCTGTGACCAGGTTTATCAGGTATCGGTCATGAAATAGGAGACTCCTGTATTGCTTTTTAGCAGTGAAGCAACAAGAATAGTCCAAGACTAATTGCAACTATATGTATATGAAACCAAATAGACATAACAACAATGACCACTTTCCATTTCAGCTGTAAAATCTTCATATATCTGCAATTTTTCAGTCAGCAGAGGGGGACAAAGAATCATAATGTTGAAACCACTATATTTTAATTTGCCCAAATCCACAAAACTTTCAGTTCTCTGTCTTCTCAGATTTTGGCTTACATTCCTCCTCCAGAGTAGTTTACTTCTCTCATCTTTTCCAGTGTGGTATATCCTTATTTTAGCTGCTGTAACTTACAGAGATGTATACTAGCTTTCAGAACTGCATAAGGCCAACAGAATTAAACCTTCATGAAGGAATAAGAGCTTGAGGCTTCCCCATATTTATTTTCTACTAACACAACACAATATTCCTGTTGGTTTTATCTTTCTAGATGGAAAAACTGCTATTCAACTGATCATACAACTGACATGTCATCATGCTACAGTTACTGACATTTAATGAAAACTTTTGATACTGCCAAACAAAGATTTTCATAAGTTTTAGTGAACACTTTCAGTACTATTTTCGTTCACCTGACCTTTCTTTTACATTTTCTGAATTATTAAGCTGCTCTTCTTTCCTTATTTGACATTTCAGTGCAAAAGAAATTATGTCTAAAATCTATTTACCAGCTGGGACCATTGGGCTGTATGCTACCATCTTAAGGCAAAAAAATGCATGATGTTCCTTCCATTGGTATCTCCTTGTGGAGTTTCAAGGAGCAGAAACTGTTCTCAGAAAACTATTGATCCCAAAGATTACTCAAGAAAAACATTCTCCTTACCCAGAAAAATATGAAGTGTATGTATTCATTTCTGCCTTGCAACTGTTTGGCTCCTGAAAGCAAAACTTTGATGGAAACTTAGAGCTGCACCCTTCAGGATTGTGCTCTGATTTCCCATCAGTTAAGGAAAATAAAAACCTCTGCATGGAGTGGTGTTTAGTAAATAGAATCAGCTTTTTCTTCTTCTTCTTTTATGCCCCCACCTCCTTCAATGTACAGGGTTCAGCTTCCCTCTCATTCTTATGCCCTGTTTTTCCAAGTAATGAAGCATATAGACAGGACAAAGGCTGAGATTCTAGAAGGCATGGAGCAGAGGCTGCATCTCTAGAAAATGCAGGAGATGGCTCTGTCCAACCAAGGACTCCTTTCCCTTATGTGCAGAAAAAGACAATAGCAACAGCATGTAATTTCTTCTGGGAGAGAGGAGGGAATGTGTTTATGCTACAAAATAAAAGCATTGCTTCACAGAAATTTTTAAGATAGATTAAAGCTTGTGGCTGTCTTGTTTGGTACCATGCTTACATCACAGGAGAAGAAAGTCTGTCTGGTGTTCTTTTTCTTCTTAATATGTACTTATCAGGCAGAAGGACAATATCATAATTGTGCCACATGTTATCTTCAGACATATACTGCCCCTGATGCATAGTCTGGCATTTAGCAACATGACTCATCTGCTATCTCTTTTATTAGTATGTCATTACCTAAAGTAAATGTATTAAATTCTCAGTGATTTTCAGACTCTCAAAGATGCAATTTCATGCTTGACAACTCCATAAAACGTATTAGATATTTTCATTTCTTTTAAATTTAAACCAGAAATCTGGCTTCAGTGGATGTGTGTATTGGTTTTTTAAATCTCTCCAAGCTTGTGACATTTGTAACTGCTCAGATGTTAACCCAAACCGTTCACCCATTCACCTTGGTAACAGCATACTTTTGGTTTTTATGTACTGGGCTGGACATCAAAGACATGTTTTTATTACAAAGATTTTACTAGCCAAGTCTGGATTCGTAACAGACCCTGTTCAGAAACATCTGAATTGTATAGACAGATCTTTTAGATAAAAACAGGTGAACTGTGATCAATCAAGTCTCAAATTGAAATCTTCCCTCCATCTTTTCTCCCCCTCCACCTTCCTACTCCACTATTTCCTACCTGGCTGGGCAGGGGTACATTTTGGAAAGAAATGCTTTATATCGTGTGCTTCTTACCATATGAAGCCTCAGTCTTCCTGCAGGAAGACCAACACATACACACACACATGCACACACTTAACAGTATCTTTTTAATGGAGAGACTCAGGAGCTTTATAGCTACCTTATCCAAAAGGAACCTTGCTAATGATGGCTGATGGCATTCTTCTTTTTTTTTTTTTTATGAGAGAAGAGATACTTTTAGCACCTTCTGTTACTTTGCCTTTCCAACCCTGTTCCTACAGACCTTCTGGAGGTTCATATATGTAACCATTGCTTCCTCAGATCACCACCTCCTCTTGCATTCCTTCCAGAAAACATGAGCAGCAAAATAATGGCTTCTCCCTCAGTTCAGTCAGGCCCTCTTTCTCTGCAGTGCACACTCACGAGGTCTCTACACAAATGTGTTTAAATATGCATGCTACTGCACTAGTAGGACTAAATATATCCCCTCATCTCCATAGTAACTTCCACAAACACTTGTTTAATACAATTAAGATGACAGGGCAGACACGAGGCAGGACATCAGAAATCCTTTTGGCAAAATATATCTAAATTACATGTTAAGAATCATAAGCAGTATTTACTGTCTTTTTCATTTTTGGGGCTTCTTATAAGAACCCACATCTATTAAATAAGTCAGGGTACCAGCTGTTTCAGTAGACGCTATCAAGGCAGTGTTATGATGAAGACTATTTCTATCTTATTTCCAAGAGAAAACAATGAACAGAGGATGCTGCTGACTTACAGTTTAATAGTAATGATATCTTATATTTTTATAGTGCCTGCCATCCCAGAGCAATTTATAAATGGTATTCCTAAAAGTTACTCCACCCATCCTTGAAATTTCTCCATCTCTCAGCAGGAGCTTGGGGTCCAAGCAGAGAGCTGGCAAAGAACAGAAAGGGCATCAGCAGGAGAAGGAGAATTTTGGCCAAAAATTCATAGACTTGGGAAAGGGCATTTTTTTATGGAAAAAAAAACACCCAACACTGTGGAGTTATTAAACTCCCCATAGAACAGAAGACTTTGGTCTTGTAAAAAAAAATTTGGTCATACTGAAAGCTGCTTGGAAGATAATTATCTACCACAGAAAGACAAAAGACCAAATTCTGCTAGGTTGTGAGAATATTTTGCCAAGGGATATCCATGAGCCAAACATAGACCATGTCCAGGTTATAGTATGTATGAACAGGTATTTGAGAATGCTGATCATTTATGTTTGTGGTTTTGCTTTTACTTGCACATATTGTCAGTGCAGTACGCACAGCTGTGTACTACAGTCCCTTATGCTATGACTATATGCAATTACAAGGTATGCCAACATGCTGCAGTGCCTGATCTGAAGTCTAAGATGTCACAGAAATGCCTCCTCTAGCATTTGTATCTATCATGTGAAAGGGAGAAGGAGAGATATACTTCCTTGCTACAACAGCCTTACTTCATCATCATTTTGGTGACTCAAGTTGGCTTAGGGTTGTTTGCAGAACAGCAGTGATTTACCAAAGGGAATTCTTTTTGTCACCTTCATGTTCCCCAGCAGCAGATTAAAGACAAACAAGCACATTTGGTTCACTCAACGTTATAGGAGGTATAGACTTATAGTTTGGACATTCAGTTCCTTCAACAGTCAAACAAACCATTTAGGTGTACTCTCTACATTTCCAGTTCCTTCCCATCTCTCAGATAAGATTCTTAACCACTGTTTTACATGATGTTTTCTGAAAGTTTAAAGCACACTAATCTTAAGATGAAGCATAATACACAACAGTCTCAGCTGCACTACAGTTTAATGAAAAACTACAACAGTGTCAAGCAGACTCTACCAAAGTCTCTGAATCCAAAGCACTGCACTATAATAGGCCTTTAATTTTGTTTTGAGTCTGATTTTTTCCCCCTCCTTCAGCTATTTGTAGTTTTACCCGTGCAGAATTTTCCCACTAACCATCAGGCTCTGGGAAAGCATTTGAGAAATATGAGAGAGAGGTGATAAGGGAAGAATGATTTGAGAATAAAATGTCTGTAGAAGAGAGAGAAAAGTAGCTGGTTTAGTGCTTGAGTATAGTAAACTAGCTTGGGCTTTGAACTAAACTCATTACAGCAGGTTGACAGTCCAAATGACAAGTGAGGGAACTCCTCACTGTAACATTTCTCATGATTAGAACAGGGCAGCAGGTTAACCCGTTACTGAAGGATTAACTGTTCATCACTTACGTGCTGACGTGTGTGAAAAACATTTGGCCCCTTTGTCTATGATTCACTTCATTTCTTCCAGCCTTTTGTAACCCTGAAACGCCTAAGGTTTCAGTCCTCTCAGAGCTCTCCTGACATGATAGATTGTTTGAGAAGTACTGTGGCACTAAATTTCATTACAGAATCTACTGTGGGCTTTAGTAGAACACCAACCAGCAAAGGAAACTTTCTCTCAGTTTGTAAAATAGCTCATTTTCACTTCTTATATATGTTTAGAGAGATTGCTTCTGACAAAGAGATGTCAGAGTCCTCATGAACTAATGCACTCACTGAAGAATTCATAGAAATATGAAAGAACACATCATTTTCTCTGATCTAACACAGTGTGAATATTTGGTGATTAGAGATCCAATTCCTACTCAGCCATCCCCTGAGGTTAAAGATAGATAGGAAAGGGGTACTGTGTAGAGAGTTTTGGCAAGTTCTGGGTAGGTAAAGCTAATATTTTCTCTTTTTGAACTTTGGGGTTTTTTTTTGTTTTCTTTTTGGTATGATGACTTCTTTTGTTCAAATTTTTGTTTGGTTTGGGTTTGGAAGGCTGTTATTGACTTCTTAAAGAGAAAATATAAGAAATATGAATCAAATAATGAACTCTACCAGAAGTTAGCTCTAGTAAAGACTACAGAACAGACCAAATTATTCCACACCTTTTCCATTTCTTCAAAGAATCTGTCTTCTGTACTACACTTGTTCTTGCTTCTCACAAACTCTACATGGCACTGGGCCTGTGAAGTTGCATAGAATTATCTAGTCTTTTCCCACCTCTGGAACCCCTTGGATATGGTTAAACCTTTTTATTTTCTTTATGATTTACTTTCAAAATACAGTTTGCATCTCAACTCTGGAAATATTGATCTACATCTTATAGTTCCTATAAATCATCTATGCATACTTAGTCCAATGTTTATGCTAAGCCTTCTTTTTCTGTAGTATATAGGGAGGAACTAAATAAACATAGAGAAGCTATCTTAAACCGATCAAAGTAAAGTTTTCTTGATGATGTTAGTCATGAAAATCACAAACATCTTCCACGTACTAAACAACAACAAATGCTAGCCCTGAAGCTCCAAGGAATCATGGAAACAGTTCTTCTGTGCATTTCCCAGTATTGATCCATATGAATTTTCATGCTCCCAATTTTGCTAAATTCTCAGGTTGAAATGAATTCAGAGCATGCAACATGAAACTCAGCCAAACAGTCTGCTTCCCATAATTCCAACTCAAAACCATACCTCAGCCTGACTTCTCTCAAAGTAGTTTTCACAAAAGGCATGCAAAGATTGACCAACCCCATGCTGGATTCCAAATTTGTAATATGGTTTTGGTTTCATTGTAAACATTTTGCATAGCTTTGGTTTTGTATATTAAAATGTTTTATGCAGTCCTCAGATGGGCCTAAATAGGGAAAAACCAAAATGAACTCTAGTGTCAATAAGTCCATGGATTCTCTCCTAGTCTTTGGCCCCTGAACTCACATTGCATCCATGTGTCAATTCAGATATTTAGGAACAGTTTTTGAGAAATCTGCAGCTAATCTTCCAGGTTTTACAGCAGGCATTGAACATTTCTTCCAGAACCAATAATTTTCTAACACCATCCACATAATCACCCACCTCACAAGTAGGCATAGTACTAGCCCTGCACCATGGGGCCTGCAGATGCCTGAGTATTCATGCAGAAAATGTCCAGAAGAAAGGTACCTTCCTAGTTGGTTGAGGACCTCTTGAAAGAAATCCTGATACTCAGATCATATGCATGTAAAAAGAGCAGTATCACTCCTTAGTTCAGAGATTTATAACTGAGAGGTCATTAGAGAGACTCTTAATTTCCTATAGTTTTAGCTAGGCTGATTAAGAACTTGCAGCTGTACCTACAAGTATCCTAAAGAGCCTGGAGCTTCCTGGACTACCTTGGTTGTACCTGCTTTTTGCAACACTTAGGAAAAAAACCCAACCTTAAAGATAACAATTTTCTTAGATACAAAGCAGAAACATTCAGAATATCAGTTAGAGGGCTTTTCTCAGTCATATTTACCAGCATACCTACATTTCTAAGACTAAATCAAAGAGATTTTTCTTGAACTTACACTTATTTAAACTGAATTATTTCACTTTGCAGAGAAAAGAATGAAGAATAAAGTCACAGATAAAATTGCAACTTGACCTGAGAAGAGGTTTAAGAAGCTACCACATCTCAACTATTAGATCTAACCTTTCATGAAATGTTAGTGCTGTGATACAGTTACAAAATAAGCTTCAGATCAGGGCTTCCATATATCTATTTGTACAGATAGCTTTGCTACTTTAATTTCTGGAAAAAGTGAGTGTAAGTATGAACCAAGGTGAAAGCCATGAACAATTAAAAGTTTTGTGCTGGAATATCCAAGGATCTAGCTATAGCTTTAAGAAAATGAATGCTAGTGCTTGAAGAGGGAGGAAGAGAAGTCAGAGCATCGTGATACAAGGGGGACCTGCAATAGCACAAGTGGCACAGTGGAACACAATTCTCACCCCCTCAGTGGGCATTTGTGAAGTCTTGAATGTATTCTGGAGCTGCTGCCTTTCAGAAAGGATGATTTTAGTGTTACATAACCTAGAGGTTTGCTCACAGGTTTTGCTAGAAAGCCAATGTCCAATTATCAGTTCTGTATTGTCCTGTCATGTAAGTGTTGACACATTTTTCAGTTGGGTTTTGTTGCAATTCTTCCTTCTGCAGAATGTACATTAACCTCCTCAGTGGAAAAGGGATGATGTGAAGTCTGACAGAAATTTGTGCAACTGTTTTGCTATTGGTAAGTGTTGCCAGGGGAGCATCAAGTGGAGCTAGATACAGCTCTTGCTCACCTCTTCAGAGCTGGAGAGGGGTTTGGGACTCGGTGTCTCTAGCTGTCTATTTGCTTTTCAGTATTTGTTCAAGACAGAGTTAATGACTCAGGGTTTTAAAACAAACTTTAGAAGAGGAAGTTGTACTAAGACAAATAAGTGAATGCATTTAAAATTCCCAGAGTGAAGGTATTAAGGAGAATAAAACCTGCTGAGGAGGAACTATTTCTCCCAGCTGTGCTTTCTCATGTCAGGTGAATTCACACTCTGGTTTGACTTTAAGTGATCATAAACCATCTTTAACATAAACTGTATATTTAACAAAGATAGAAGTGGCCTCATTAGAAGCGCGGTAGTTTCTCACACCTTGTCTGCTTTCAGGGAATGACTGGTAACTTCACAGTGGATGTGCTGCAGACACATTCCAACTCTCTGATGTCAGCAGCAGCCACACCGAGCTTAGCTGTTGTGCAGCATGGTTACTTTGCCAGAGCTTGTCAGATAAGGAAACAAAATTATTTCAGCAACTATGAGTTATTCCCCTGTAAAGAAAAACTTCTTAGGCTATGATGCAAAGGTTCTGTGAAAATTTTTCTTCATGATTCTCTTTCCAGAAGTTGTGGTGACTTGTCCTCAGATTTTCTGAGGCACTGAGAGTATGTCTCTGTAACTCTGTAATAATTTAGCCTAGAAGATCTAGCTTTTTTAACCAGTTTTATAAAGAATTGCAACTTCAGTGGCTAGTGCAAAATTGCAGACCAAACCATGTTCTGCTGTCAGACCAACTTTGAACTCACATTGATCCTAAATATTTTTAGACTTTTCACTATTCAGTTACGTAGCCAGAGTACTTTCACAAGTAAAAACCCTGCAAATTTTAATGCTTCCTTTCAGACTCCCTAAGATGCAGATTATTCTTCAAAGTAATTTTTCTGAAGACCTCCATGCCTGCTGGTTGTTCTGAGATTCCTCCAGACACCATCTTCTATTTCACTGAAGTCAGAATTAGGTTTCCTGTGACCTTTTTTCAAGTTGTATCTAAATAAGCATCAGTCAACATGGCCCAAACAGATGATTGACTCCCTGACATCAATCTTGAATGCATTCTTTGCTGTGATTGCTTGCCTGTACCTGTTTGGATGTGTAGTCTCAGGGCAGAGGAAAGGGTTATTCTCAAAACACTTCATTTCTACCAAGGCTCAGGCAAGAAATTGGGTGCTTGTACCAGGAGCGTCCCTCTGCCCTGGGACTCAAAATCCTCCTATCTCACTTGCAGTGAGGAGTTGAAATGTCAGAAACAAAAGAGAGGCCCTGAGGCTGGGAAAATATCTGAGCAGTGGCTGCCCTCCCAGAGGAGTGGCTGATCTGAATTTGTAAGATGCTGAGCCCTAGTTTTTTTGAGTACAAAAATTAGTTTATTGTACCTGTAACACAAATAAGACCAACCTACCATTGCAGGAGCTGACTTGTCTTTTTCTTTTACTACTTGATTTCTTGTAGAGAGACCATAAGGAGTGCTTGGTATTCTGTAATACTCATGTGCACTGAGCACAAAAAGAGTCCTAAATTTGCCATGCTGTAGGGCTTAGCCAGGACAGTCTCTCACTATCTGAGGTTGAATAAACACTTGAAAAGCTGAGCTTCACACAGCAAGATCCTTAGGACAATTTCAAGCTGGCATTTTATTTCAGCTGTCACTACTTTCCTGCTTTCTGTCACTTTGGTCCCTACTGGTCAGACTTAAAAATAAACTTTCTTGGCTCTGGAAAAATTAACTACATTCCAGTGGAAAGAAGGTTGGTTGAAAGAAGCACTATCAAGTCCAAGAAATAAACAGGAAAGTATTATTAAGAGAAAAATAATCTTTAAGAGAAACAGATTTAATGATTAACAGTTCTACTTTACCACAGGCAGAATTCCTGTGGTGATATATGGAAACCCTCTGGGACTCTCAATTTTTACTAGATAATCCATCCTGAATGTTAAAACACTTCTTTATCCTCTGCACATCACCTTTTGAACTATTCAGGCATTTTACTAATTGACCTCCAGAACAACTGGCCCAGATTGTTTGAGGTATATGGCTGCCTGACTTCCAAGAATAAAATAAAAATTTGGTTGTTATGAGGGGTTTTTTAAAGTTTTTTTTTAAGTTTGTATTGGAGGGCTTACTGAAAAGAAACAAACAATCAAACAAACAAAATACCCAGACAGACAACTAAAAAATCCCTGAGAATCAGTATCTGTGGACCATATTATTCCATTACTCTTACCTGTGATATTGCCCATTGCATTGTGCATTTGCTTAGTCACACAATTACCATTTATTTATTTACAGTGCATTTTTAATTGATATCCATTTTGGAAGGTTCTTTATAGCCAAGGAAAAAAACATATTTTCTCACATTCCCACCTTTTAGAAGTAAGATGAGCCCTATTAGATATTTTTGGCATAGCTAAGTTTTCCTTAACAGAAATGAAAAGCAATGAAGCTTCACTTGTAAGTTACTTGAATCAGCACCAAATCAATCATAGAAGAAATGCTGTAGAACTGTTGTCAATACTTATAAAAGCAACTACCCTATTTAAAGAGTTACATCAAGTTCCTGGAACCTATCAGGGAGAAACAAAATGTGCTATTCTCTTCACTCCTAGAAGGGTAGGAATAAAATACTGACAGTTAACTTCATTAGTTAAAGCCAAGGAGTAAAATTAAGGCAAATAAACTCTCCTGTGCATAGCTACAGTCACATTTGCACAGGTGAAGTTATTTACACTCTTAGCACAACTATGGGCCCAACATAGTAAAAGAGAGCTGCTGCCTCAATGAATTTGAGGGAGAAAAGCCAGGAAGACAAAGAATGAGGGATAATCCAAATAATCCCTAACTTTTTCATTTCTACTTTAGGTACAGAAGAAGTAAGCACTACTCATCAAATCTGCATCCAGTTTTCAGAAATCTCAACTGTAACAAAACTAACAGAACCAAACTTCTTCACTTCCTTTCTTTACTTTACTTCTTTACTTCTTTTCCACTCTTCAAAATAGATCTTTCATGAGGTATGCAAATAAATCATTAGTACATGATGACACCACAACACATGGTGGGTTTCTGCCTATCAGAATGGGTCATGGCTGAACAGGACTGGTGAGGCAGTAGCATAGATGCCATATAGGGTGGGCCAGGACTACTAAACCACACAACACCAGTTTTTCTGTAACCTATTATTTTCCATCTGGTTTTTATCTTACGAATTATAAACAAAACATAACATGAAAAATGTAGGCTGGGTGGTTCTATTGCTAAACCTCTGTTGTATTTAGGCTGTTGGAGTTCACATCTTTGCTCGTAGCATTTTGGATGGCTGCCTACCCATCAAACTGCTTCTTGTGACCCTACATCCTATTTGTTTACTTTGGTTTTTTTCTTCTGCGCTCCCTGGAGGAATAGACTGCCACTAGACACAAAAGCAAAGCAGTAAGCATGAAAATGTCGAAGTTGTCATGTATACAGCAGAACAAGTGCATGAGGTCAGGATGTGACCTGAAGAGATTTCATAAAGATGCCAATTTATACTTTTCTCTGATGTTTGGAGAATGGTCAGTTATAGTGATATCTGGCTGGTGACTGATGTGAAAGATCAAGGACGCTCCTAATGACCAAGTATCAGCACAATCAACAGCTGTCTACCTAAGTACTATTGGTAAGTAACATCAAAAAAAAAACAAACCCAAAGACATCAAGGAATGAATCAATGAGTGACTTGGGCTGACCATTACTATTCAAGAGTGACCTAGAACCGAGGCATTTAGATTGGAAGCTTGATCTTAAGAGAAAAGAGAGTAGAAGAGAATGCTATTTGATTTGTCTTTAAACCCACAGAGCAAGTGTCAGAGATATAGAGGAGCTTGCTGCTTGTTTAGATATGTTACCTACATGTATGCCTATAGGGAGGAAAAAGCCTGTCAGACCCAGCTGAAGCTACTTTTATTCTGCTTTAGAAAAGATTTGGAAGCATAGGAAAAGTCAGGGAAGCTACAAGAGGAAGCCATTTTCTCAATTTAATGGTGAGTCAAGCATTCTTCACCAGTGTCTGCACAGCAGCAACCTGTTTACAGCAGTTCATGTTGGCCCTCAGGAGAGACATAACCATTTCAGAGATCCTATTTTAAAATGTTCCTATTAGGACACTGGCATCTCCTGAGCCCTGGCTGCTATTTTGTGGCATACAGATTTATATGTATGTGACTGCATGCCTGCTTGCCTGCCCACCCATCCTTGGTTCAACTGAGCTGCTAACCTGGCAAAGAGAAAGCCATCTGATGGCTAATCCTCATGGACATTTTCCTATGGTTACTGCTCTGTGCTTCTTGTCTGTTTCAGGGTGCCTTTTCCTTCTCTGAAGCTGATGCAGGCTGTGATCACTGCAGTCTTCTTCATAACACAGCAGCCCTCATAGCGTTCCCCATCTTTGGGTTTTTTATCCATTCTTTCTTTTTCAATGAAAGCAAGTACATTGCGAACTTCTGCTGGGTGACTTCGTTCTCTGATTCAAACCAAGTGTTCATGTTTTGAGTATCTCGTGTAGGGGTTTCTATTTTGATTGATCATACAAGGCACTACATTTTATTGTGAGCTTGTAGCATTTCCTTTTGTTCAGGTTGGGACTAGTGGCTGGTCATATTGAGAATAAAAAAAAAAAAATCAAAGTATTATTCCGCACTACTGAATCTGTTGAACTCTTTAATGTTACCTCAGCAACTATAGCTCAAAGAGAAAAGACTTATTGCATTTCAGTTATAAGTTCAAGGTATGTAGAGGGATTTAAAATGTCTATACACCCTGTCAGATGCTAAATCAAATGGAATAACCTTATGTAAACATATTTTACAATCCTCAACAGCTTTCTGATCTCTTCCAGGATAAAGCCACAAAGCAAACAAAAGTTGCTTTCTCATCAGAGACACTTTCTAGTTTGAAGAGTTTTAACTGAATTCTTTTAAACACCTGTCTCCTTCTCCCATAGTTATTTATACTTTGAATTTAAAAATCTGCTTGTTGAAAGTTTCTGAATAAACACCAAGATACTAGAGGACTGTGAATTATAACAAACTCTCATAGGATTAGGGAATTGGACAGAAATATAAAATGTTTGTATTTCTTTATATATTATTTGATTTATATATGCAGAAAAAAGTTAATTAATATGTATATTTATAATCTATTTATTCATGTTCAGTATGCAGTATTTCTACATTAAAAAAAATACATTTACCTTCTGGCTCATGAAGAGTTATCATTAGAGCTTACTCCATAAAGCCAACTCAATCCCCAGCTATTTCAAGGTAACATTTCTTTTTGTCCCTGATCTAATTCTTTTACCATTCTATAAACTAAATGTCTCTGGGTATGATTTTTCTGATTCATTGGTGTTTAGCCCAGGTACAGTATGGCTTTCACCACATGTGAGGACAGAGTCACTGCTAGCAGTCAGTGTCAGTAATCATGATGCTGTTAAGTGCAATGGAAGGACCAACTTCTGCAGATGTGTTCTGAATACTGCCCTGGGGAAAAACTTTGTTAACTGAAGTGTCATGTTTTGGTGACTGTACAATGCACTCCTGGGCTTCCTTCCCTCAGGCACTCTTTCTTGCCCTGCTACTGCAGGAGGGCAATGCAGAGACCCCTCTGCCTGCCCAGCAGCTGTTATCTGAGGCTTCATGTGCTTATCTCTACTTTGGTGGCTCTACAGCTTCCCTATGTGCTTTCATCATTGTATGGGATTTGGGGATTTTGAGTGTATGCAGAAATGTACTCTTACAAGATATTGGCATGATCTGCAGGGTGCAGGCCTGCAAGACCACAGCAGGGCTGAGGAAAGAGCAGACTATCTCCAGACCACCTCTCCTTACCTCAGCCACAAGACCATCTTAAGACTCTAAAATGTGCTTATTAGTGATATTTATAATATGTTTTCCAGTTTCCAGTGTTTCATTTGCATATTTTAATGAATTTCAAAACTGTGACTATCAAGAGGCTATAAATATGACACTCAGCCCTGACTAAAGAATTATGACCAGAAATTTTATAAAATTCTACATAAAATTTGGAATTAACATGGTGTATCTCACCAAGGTTTGGCTCTACAGTTGGTGAAAGCTGGAATCTTTCCCACTCTGTGGGAGATTTTGCTCTTTTGAAGGTCATTTCCAGTCATATATCATCTGTATTAAAAAGCAAATGGCTTAATTATAATTCAAGAAGGGAATGATGTGTGATAGAAAAAAGAAAAGCTGTTTCAATCAACGAGAAACAACAATTCTATAAAACTGAAATGAGAGTTTTCAACAGCTATGTGTTTTTACAGTATGTCAGCATACCACTACTGCTGACATTTCATCTTAAATAGTAAAGAAATAATGTCTGCAAAAATCCACCAGATTATGAATTAATCACAAAATTTTAAAAAATCAGGCAAAAAAACTTCTGATTTTCAAAACTGCCCTTTGGGATTTTAAATTATGTTAATTTAATTTCATTAAAAATGTATTTCAATAAAATAGGTTTTCCTTGGGGTAAAAAAAACCTTAATATCATGTTACTCTTCAGTGTATACGTTACTCCAAAAGGAGAATTAAACAGTATGCAGTTCAAAATGCCATCTACAATTTAATCACAATTCATCACTCTCAGCTTCATTCATATTATAATTACCAAGTATCTTTACTCAGGAAGTAAACCATGCCCATGTGTATTACTGTAGTTTGGCAAGGAAAACACTGTTCCTTTAAATTTTTTGTTTACATTAAATTTTGTACAAACTCAAAAATCTGCTACTACTCAAATGTTCAAAAATTTTTCCCCAAAATCATAGAATCAAATGTTCAAAGAGAATTTTTAACATTGCTTTTTTCTATGTTTCAAAGGCATTTTTGTTTTATTCAGCAATGTTGAATTAATTTATAAAACATTTCATAAAAAATTATACCTAGATTTGATTTACCAGAAAACAAATTGTTGATTTTTTTCATATAATATAAAATAAATATATAATTAGATATTTAACTATATATACGATATATGAATATATGTGAAGGGCTACATGAGAGAGGGCTAGAGGAAATGGCCTCAAGTTGCACCAGGTGAGTGAGTTGAATCCCATCATTCATCATTCATACCCTGTTATGTGCCATAAAGAGATATGAGATCACTATAGCTCTCTTAGCTGTCAGGAAAGATGCTGAATATTACCTGAAGGATGGCAAACAGCTAATTAGTCTGTTTTCAGAATAAAACTATACATTGCTAATCTATGTTAAGGTTTTTAGGGTTTTTTTTCCTTTTTTGAAAATCTGGAGAGCATTACCTCCTAAATATACTGCATACTATTCAATTCTGCAGGACTCACTTAAATCAAACACAATGTTTTTTTTAATGGCATTTAGTCTTTTTGACAGTTTTTTTTCATTTGAGGGGTTATTCACATACTGAGTGCCTTAGGAAAATGAAGAGGGCCAAGTCCCACAGCACTTCAAATGAAGCAGCCAAAATTCCCATTGAATTCATCCAGCGCTGAGGACAGACTGTGGGAACTGGATGAAAGTAACCACCTTTCATGCAGCTGTTACTGATAAAAGTATTTACCAACACCTTGCCAGTAGCTCAGTCTATTTGCTTGCATACTGAAAATTGTAACCATCACAGTGAGCAACATGCTGAGCAAACAAAAGCAATGGCACGTCAGCCACCTCACAGGCAGGTACATACAGACCACTGCAGAGGTGTTTGCTACTTTTGTTTCAATGTGACAAACAGTATTTCAGAAAGATGACTCTATTTTTTCCCAGCAGACTCTTTTGATCCCAGAGAGATCATCCCCTTCATCCAAATACCTTCATCCATTATTTGTTATGACTGTTTCTGTTCTCAGGGACAAGAAAATTGAAGAAAAAAGCCATAAACTATACGTGTATTCATATGCAAGTGCACTTTTTAATACTGAAATGTACTGCCTTGTTAACAAAGTGAAAGGAACTTGCCACCTTTCAATGCAATTACTAGAGGCTGGCCATTTTCATTAGCTTGAATTCACAGTAGGAAGATGCAAATTGTACAGACATACTATAAACATCTGCAAAACTATTCAACCATCCCAAGAGACCAAGCCACTCTCCAGGCTTACATTTTCATCTGTATTCTCCTGTAAAGGAGATGCAGGTATGGAAGGGACTATGGTATCACTTCATGTGGGGATTCAGAACTGGTATCACAGCTGAAAAAATGCTAAGTTATGTATATCAGAGTTATTCACAGATTTAACTGAAACTTATAAGAGAAAGTGAGCTGTGAAGTTTCTATGTAATGCAGCTTTTTAATGTATCCAAGGACAACATTTCTTCATGCCTCTAATTATGTGCCATTAGTTACATAATTTAGATTCCACATAGATTAGGAAAAAAAAAAACAGGCTTTGCCCTCTTTTTTTGATTGAGTTCAAAACATTGAATTGCCTGTGCATAAGGAGCTACAGCTACCAAATTCTAACATCTTTTCCAAAAGCAATGTGGCAATTCAACACTTTTTAAAATGGTGTCATTCTCTTGATGTGAATGTTTCTGGTGCTCTAATAACATTATTTTTCATATACTGAATCTCTGAGAACTTTGGCACTTTCAAATCTTCATGGTTCACTAAATTGTCTTTTCCTTTTCTCTTTCTTTTTCTGTTTCAGTTGTTTTGGATTCACACACTGACTGAGTTTAATTTTGGGTTTCTGGGATCATGCAAACCCAAAAATTCAAAGCAATACTCAACCATAATCATGAGTTTGGGATGGTTTGGAACAAACAAGTAAACTTCCTGTAGAGCTCAGAGAGAGGATTAACTTGACAGTGAGTCTATAAATTCAGCCTGAGTTCATTTCAAGGGTTGGCAAAACTTCGAAAATCTCTTTGACAAATCTGGGACAAATTGAGGATTATGAAGACAACTCAAAACATATTCATCCCAAAAAAGGCCATTAATCCCTCCTGTGTTTCAGTTGTCCCCAAAAAAGCCTCTGACAAACCAGTTGCTGTAGAAAAAGGGAACTTCACATGACTGTTAGCTTAATAAAAAAAATTTCTCGAGTCACTCAGATGAGAAAGGCTTAATTATTCATATGTTCTTTACAGTTTGACTGTTACATCTGTCCCACATTCAGCTGAAATTTTTCTAATTTATGCTTGCTTACATTAAAGGAAATTCAGGCCTATAATTCAATGTCAATCAACTTGTATAAAATCTCTCTTTTTCAAACAAATGGGTCTTTATTTTTTCATGTCTGTAGGCACCTACCTATGTTTGACCCCATTCAAGTAATTTTACATTTAAGTCTAGATCTCAAAGAAGTTAACCTAAAAAAAAATCCCTGAAAATGTTGAGTCTTTCATTATTTACATACTTAATGTTGTTTGATTCAGAAACCACAGTATAAATATTTTCTTTTAAAAGAATCTGTAAGTATCAAGATATATATAAATACTCTACAGAACGATCAGTGTGCTCTCACCAAAAACAGATTCCTTGGAAATATTTGGTTTGTTTTTAAAAAAAACACTTAAATAATTTTTTGAGGTCTAGCCATCTATACATTCAAAAAACAAGTGCTTTCAGAAGAAATACTTCTAAAATATGTATTTATACATATACACAAATATACATATGAAATAGAAAGTCTTTACATGACATTCAGAAAATCTGCCATGGTGCAGGTGTAAAAGGACTTTCTAAAAGACTGGAAACAAGATGAATTTACAGCAAAGCTTATTTTGTCGTTCTCATTGTCCCATCAGTACAGTGAATGCCTTCAAGTTCCCAGCTCCTTCCAAGAAAAAAATATCTCCAAACCCCAAGGTCTGGACTTACCCACAGCCCTTGCACTGCTGGAGAAACACAGTCCATGGAAAGCATTGACAGTGCACCCTTTCGGCATGAAGGACAGCACTTGGGATGCCCGCCCAGGTTTACAACTACCCTGGGCTGCTGGGCAGGGAGGTCATGCTAAATTGCAGCTGGTCCTTCCACATCTAGAGGGGGGAGAAGCTGGGTTTATTGCAGCACTTGGCCAACATAGCAGGTGCCAGAAATTAAAAAATGCATACAAGTAAGCCTTCTGTTTATCTGGGTCAGCTGCTCACTGAGGAGTACAGACTGGAACTTGGCACCTGTCCTCACAGCACTGTGAGTCTCTTCCATGCAGCTTTGCTTTCTACTGAGATAAAACATAGTTCCAGTATTTCAGTAATTTCAGCATATGAGCTGGTTTCTTCCTCTGGCTTAGCTTTCCTTAGTTTCTTAAGTTTTCCATGCTTTGGTAGCACTCAATGATCTAGATTATGTTTATTTTTGAGGTAGCCAGTTCAGGTCTCTTGTTGCTAAGCTACAGCAGAATTAAAAGGGCCTTATCCAGAAATGCTCACTGACTGTTAGGAAATAAGGGCAAAAATCACAATTAAGTAATTATAAACAGATGAGACAGGATCCATGCCTCCTTAATCTGACAGCCTAAAATTTCACTAGCTCATCTAAATGAGTCCATCTAAACTCCTTCTTTCATCAGAGGACTTAGCCTTCTCCAAATAACAATTTGTTTCACCATTAAGTTGAACAGCTGAAAAATATTGTCCTTAAAAGGTGCATATGTCTACCTTTCATTTCTATAGGAAGCCTAAATAACTAACTGAAACTAAATGCCCCTTCTAGAAAGAATAATGCCCATCACAAGTATTTGCATTTAACAAGAACCTGGTACAGTCAAAGTTATTTCACTGAAGGATTTCTGAATAACTCTGTAAGGAACAAATACTCTGAGCTGCCTAACAGCATGCAGCCCCCAACACACAGAGAATTTCAGCAGAATTTTAGTTAGGCATCACCTCAGCTCTTGTGAAATATATGACTATACAATGGAACCATTATAAAATTAATTTCATGTACAAAGACAAATGTGTAAATATGAGATGTTAAAAGCAAAGACAAATGAATACATGGTGAAGTAATTAGAAACAGATCATGCTATAGTGCTGCTTAGATGGAGTGTTTTTCACTTGGTTCTATTGATGTGCTGAGACCCACAGAGTGCTTAAACATGGGAGAAGATTTCTAACACACAGTAAGCTGCTGAAAAGAAACATAATTAAAAGAAAATTATTCCACTGCTATTTCAACTGAGTACAATGTTCTTTTTTCCATACTTCTCCTAGCAAATCAAATTACGAAGCATAAACAATACATTTTGCATAAAAACCTAATGTATATGCAGAATTATTTTTACTGTGGAAGACAATGTAACAATACTTTTAGTGTAAGATCCAGAAGGTTTGTCTTCTGATTTTGTTGGCAAAAGCAGTATCAGGCATGTAAGAGTATAACCACATTAAGTTGAAACACACTTTGACCCATCTCCACTGAAGTCAACAAAGATCATATTTTGGGCTCCTTTATTTTCAAGGTTCCTTGATGTTCTAGAGGATAGTTTACTGCTCAGATAGTCTCTTAGAGAAATCAAAAACATGTTTTCCTATTTCTCTCTCCAGCATGTTAATAAGTCCTAGATTCCCTTTTGTTAGCACTCAAGGATATGCAAAGCAGGATCCTCTGCAAGTGTCTTTGTCTACGGCTGATTTTTGCTTACTGTGTTTTATAAAAGACATGGATACCTAAACATTACACAACACAATAATGTATATTTAATTCCAGCTTTTGCGTAGAAGTCAGACATGAGAGTTTCTGGTCAGAAAACAAGCAGGATGGTTCCCTGGCAACTTAATGCTGTTTTGCTTCGTAGTTAAAGTTCGTAATATGTGAAAAGACCCTTCAGCAATCTAAATTATATTCTTAGCAAGGAAAGAAAACAATCTTAAATACTTGGGTTAAATCCTGGACATGGACAGTTCTAGCAATACATTATACAACCTCCTAAAAGTGGGTGAACTGTCAAACAGAACAGTGTAAGGAATATTATCATTTTTTGGCCATGGTCCCTCACCAGAATTTGTGATGTGTTACATGAAGAGCACAAACCACACAGCACACACAGACATTTGTAGAAAACTTTCCACTTCTCATGCTGGGTTGAGTTCTCATGGACTTCATGAGGAAGAGACATCTGACCACGGGTTTGGCTCTGAGATCAACAGTTTTTACATCAGGGGCCACTCTTTTCAGGAGGGAAAGTAAACATTTTCATAGACATAAATGGAACTAGACAGAAGACTATCTGAGCCATCACTCAAAATGGTGTGGAAAGAATAGAAGACTATTTTCCTCATTGCTAATATTATCACGTATTCTTGTGGAGCTGAAAGGATCTCTTTGAACTAGAGAGAGACTTATAATTTAAGTGACAAGATAGAATAAAGGCAGAAAAAACTTCGCTTCTTACTTCTTAGTGTCAACTGCAACAGGATGAGGAATGATGGTCTGTCAAGAGTAAAACTTTTTATATTGTGTGTGTCTCAGGTGAAGTTATGACTTCATTCTCTTCACAAAAATTTGAAAAGACCTTGACTCCAGCCTTCTCCACCCATCCTCCAAAAGAGAGCTTGTTATAATCAGAAACTTGAGATGAAAAAGCAACACCATGAGGGTTTAGGGATCTTGAAGGGGTTTATTAGTATCAATCTATTCAAAACAACAGTTCTTTGAAAATTATGCAGATAGATGTCTATACTGAAACCTAAGACTGATAGCACTATAAGCAACTAACTAAATTATTTTTAGAGTGTTAACTCAATATTTGTATCAGTATTTTGCACTATATATTTGCTTTAGACCTTCCTGTCTCTTTTGGCAAGTCTGCTAATTGAGAATCTTCTATGTAAAATCAGTAGCAGCTCTTACCTTCCTAATGGCTTGACATTCACATTCCCATACTTGGATGTGGTCAGAAGATGTTACTTCAATGCGTCCGATTAAATGTTGACCACTCATTTAGCAAATGATGGAAAAGGCAGGTATCAAACATAAACTTTGTATTTATTTTCTTGCAGAAGGTCCAAATACTGCAACCTTTAGGTAGAAAAATTTTCATATAAATTAGAGGTAATATTGGCCTTGCATTTCCAATAAGAAGACGAGAGAGACAGAAGATGAAAAATAATGATTAAGTAATGACAGTAATCCCCAAAATGGTATATAGGTGTTGAATGGCTTGAATACCGTGAAAATTGCTGGGGTTCTTTTGACCTGTCACATCTAACTTGAAAGCCAAGATGTGGCTTTAAATAGTGACTTCTTTGATGCCAGGATTCTGACTTTACTGATGCCCTTCCCACAGTATCGTACCTTCAGTCTATTGTTTTTTGTTCAAGCAGACTGAAATTGCTTGAACAGGCTTTCTTGATCTCTTCTTGAAATGGAGAGAAGTCATTGCAGATACAGAAGCTCTGTAGGCTGTGGTATACTAACTTTATGTTAAGCATAAAGAAATTTTGCCTAACTTGTATTTTTGTTAAAGATACTCCATCACCTGTGAGCATGGAAGGAAACACCATAGAGCTACAATTTCACCTGGAAAATTCTCAATATCTGAGGTCGAATTTGCTAGTTTTATAGCTCCGAGGAACCATCAGATGGAAGACGTGTGCTTAAAACACTGGGAAAACACTCATACTACAGAGTTTACATAATTTCCCTCCCCCTTTGTCTGTGTGATTCAGACTGAGTTGCTGCTCTTACCAGCTGCCTTTATGGGTGGCATATCCATGAATCTTGTGGGAAACAATCCCACGCAAGCAAAGGACAGACAAGATGACCTAGTACTTTTAGGCTTTTTTCTTCTAGCTGAGCTAGCTGACATAATTTGTGGTATGACTCTGACTTCCAGACTATCTCTATATGACAGATAAATGACTGTACACAAGGTTTAGTGGACAAAACACAAAAGCTAACAGTAACCAAAGTCTTTCTCCTTAGGCTCTCTTTGTAGTCCATGGAGAGGGAGAAACGTTCCCTTGCGAGTTCTTTGAAGAGACAGGTGTCCTCTGGAAATGTCACTGCCCTCAGGGAGTGAATCTAGGGACACAAAGTTCCCAGAGTTAACATTAAGCTTCATGAATACTTTCCCCTAATTGTTGTTTTCAGTTCTTTTGATACACAAGAATTTTTTGATCCAAAGAAAACCACCAATGTCTGACCTTTAGAAAACTGCTGGTTGAAGGACTCTGGTTGTATGCAGTCTGTATGGCCTGAAGTTAGAGAGTGGCTTTCTGGCAGACAAATGTTGTGTATCCCATGGAACTTCCTAAAGCAGCCTGCAGGAAATGTAAACATTATAAAAATCTGAAAAATATATATATTTCTTAAAATCAGTGATTAGAAGTTATTTTCATTCTCCAGAAACAAAAATGAAAACTGAAACATGTTAATATGGAGACTGACTTGTTAAATACAACTTCTAGAGGAGTCAAAGAGTCATAAATTCAGAAATGTCAAGGCCCATTGTAACAATTCAGCTCTGTTGCTAAAAATAAGGAGCTGCTACACGAGGCTGTAAGAGGTAGGGAATTACAATCATCCCCAGTCTCACAGGCAACTGCTATTTCAGATCAGGAGCATGGTATACCATACAGGCTGGCCAACACGGAGCCAGAGAGCATCATCAGTTAAAACTTTCTATAAAAGCTAATTGAGTTCAACAATTGTTTCCTCCAGTTGATGCATGCAGACAACTTGCAACACAACATTTAAATCCTGTTAGCACAAAATGAGACTCTAGGCATTTCTGAATGAAACTTTCCATCTTTAACTTATCCTTCGACAGCCCTGTATAAGGTAAGTCTTTCAGTGCCTCAGCAAGCGTGAAACCAAAGACACACAGAGGCACATAGTTTGGTGTTTCACTCATGCACACACATGTAAATTGAGTATCACCATATTAAAGTCAATGGAGAAATACATATATAATACTCCTCAGTTCTGTAGTGGGAAGAGAATAAAGCTTTGCATAAATGACCCAATTTCAACATGTGTGTGAAACATGCAAGCTAATTCATAGAGATGCATCTGCATATGTAGTTGTCTGAGCATGTTTACCATGTGCAGCTTGTGTAATCTGAGTTGGAAAACTCGAGAGAATAAACTGTTAAATGATACCTTTTCTTTCTTCCTTCCATTTGGTGGAACTTAGCACATCTGAGCTCTTCAGGGCTGGAAATAAAAAAAAATAAAAGCTCTCAAAATAATTTAAAAACCCACTATTTTGGAATAAAAGTGACTAGGTTTTATTTGCAATGTTGTATGAGGAAAATGTGTTTCCTTTTTTACTTTTATCTGAATCCCTCTCTAGCACAAGTCAATGTAAAAGGAAGCACAAAAATGTATTTTATCTGCACATCTTTTGTCATGTACTTTGAATATATTGTACTGTGGCTTGCTTGAACAAGTACTTTTCATTGTAAACACTTTCAAATGTTTATACAAACTAAATGTCAGCCAGTGCTAAATGCTTTGCTGCAAGAAATATAACAAGTCAAAACAATGGCAGATGTATCTCAGGCAATACTAACTCACTTTAAACTGCAATGTGTATATATATATATATATAAAATCTACATCAAAGATAGAAACATATGGTTAATCTGTCATATCTGTTTAATTAAATGGTGGCCTTAATTACTTTTAGTCACCCATGACTCTCATGAACAGACTCCACCTTAAATTTAGATTCAGACATTTTTCCATTTTCTACTTAGAACTTATTCATGTGTAAACAATCTCAGCATTGGCTTACCCACACATATTTATGGTTTTTAACTGTGTGGCCTTGCAGAGGAAGTCCTGCATGTTTTTTGCATATTCATATAGCTGGTCTCCTTGTCTCACATGTAAACAGCAGCAATAGCCCTTGAATTGCAGAGCCATCTTTCTGGTAGGCAGAGAGTTGTTCTTTCTCATGCATCCCTTCTCCTGAGTACCTGAGATGAAAATGTGTCTGGGTTATTTTTTCCCTCCTCCTCTTTTCCACATCTTATTGTTAGTGTATGAAGTATAGAGAGATTTCAGCAGACAAATGAAACTTCCAAATAAAATTTCCCATGTGACTGTGGCAAGCTGCTCACATAATAATCAACACAAATTTCATTAAAGGTTACACATTTGCGGATATGGTCTTTTATTCAGTCATCTCTGGAATGATTTCTCTCAAGCACAGAATACTGCAGGCTGAGCACATTCCTTCAGGTTTAACCCTTAAATGAACTAGGTTAGGCACAGAATGATTATGTGGTGGAGTTAATGCTACTTAGAGTCCCTCAAGATAACTTGTTCCAGGGCATGCAAAAAGAGATTTGAGCTCACTGCCAGAGTGTCTCTCCACACAGTGTTATCTCAGCACCCATTGTTAACAGGCAGCAAAATTAGGTCATGAACATCCATATTTTTGACTGTCCCAGAAATGTGATTTACCATGTGTTTATGGCCACCATTACCAATTTACAGAGGAAAGTGCAGGAAAGTGCCTGTTCTACAAGATTTTGGCTCTGTCAAGTGTTCTGCAACATTCCATCACAAAACTGAGAGCAGACAGAAGCTGAACCTTTTGGGCCGATGCTACATTTCAAATGACACTTTACATTTATAAGCACAAGAGGTAAGCAAATAAGTTGAGTGCTTTATAGTATTTTTCTCATCTAGCTTTATAAAACTCAGGTTTTAGCCTCTTTACATTTGCTGTAGCATTATCTACATTTATGTGCACATTTTAGTATAATGGAGTATACAGTATATCTATTATATAAACTATGATTTGCATGCTGGTTTGAGTTAACTAACAAATCATGATTGGAATAATTTTCCTGATAGAAATCTTAAATTTTGTAATATAAAAATAATACCTATTTGTAAAAAACTGTTTTGCCTCATGCTAAATAATGTCTTCCCTTCTGTCTTTGAAATATAATCTTCTTTAGGGGCTATCTATAATTGTAATTTAGCCAGGTGGTATATGAGTGCTATAGCCAAACATTATTTGAATACAATTAGAACTGCTCGAAACTAATTCTATTGACACTAACTACCTTATATGCATGTCAAAATGATACTATCATGTTCAGACAATTTTGTGTATAAATCCCATTTATTTATAATGCAGTGGTTATGACCAAAATTGTCTTCTAAGTTCAAAGGTTCCCAGTTTTTGCTAGCAGCTTCCACGTATCTACTCCTGTTATGCAATTTTAACTATATTTTTTCATGAAGTTTCTGCCCACATCCACTTCTGAGTGAAGAAGTCAGAATTATGCTTACTGGGCAATGATTAAAAAGCTACTTTATTTTTCAGGTTTTACTGCAGATTTGCAAGCATTTACACAGGACTTTTTTGCTTATTAGCTCTTAGATGGCTGGCACCTTCCATGTGTCCTAATAGAAGCATGCGATGATACTTTTAAAATTTGATTTTTCTGTGTATGTAACAGATTTCCCCCAGATTTCTTTTACTTTTTCTGGTGTGACATTTATACTATAGGAGTTTTATTTTTTATTTGTTTTAGGTCAGATGTCTGGCTCCTCCAAAAATATCTCTGAGCATCTGGCCTTACTTTTCTGCCATTTTTCTCCTGATAAAATCATCATGTGTGTAGACCTGAGCGTACTCTATATAAACAAAAATGTGTTTCATTTTCTGGTGAATCTTTGTGGCTGCTAAACACAACCCAAAAGGCAATCTGAGGAACAGTGTCTCCTAATGGGAACAGAGAATGTGCAGAAATGTTTCCTGAAGACACCTGCCAGAAACCTGTTTATGTATCATGTGTAGAAAACCATTTGGCAATGGTCATTTCATGGGTAGTGAAAAATGTTACCTTTATGGATACTTGCTTGGTTCCTTTGGTCTGTCTGTAAAAAAAAAAACCCTCTGTCCTTTCTTATTATCATGATTTGCTGTGTGCCTACTCAGCTAATTCTTCTGGTCATTTTAATGACTCTTGTAGTCTTCTTATTTAATTTGTCTCTATTTAAAAACAAACAAACAAACAAACAAAAAGAGCAAAATTTAAAAAAAAAAATAATTAAAAACGCCAAACCTAACCAACCAAACAAAAATCCTCACAGATCTTATACAAGGCAGGAGTCACAGACTTTTAGTAACAATCAGTGTACTAAAACTTTGCTGAAAGCTTCCTTAGTAACTCAAAGGCACACTGACATTTTAGCTCATTAATGGATACCTTTCTGCTTAATAACTAACAGAGAAGAGAAAAAATATAACATGCAACAGAATGCTTCTTCAGGTGAGAACTGTCTATCCTGAATAGTCATGACTTACTAACATAGGTACAGGTTGTGCAGGGAAACATCTCAGCACTCATGACACTACCTGCTCTCCTGGCTGGTTAAGCATGCTGATAGCTCTGTCAGGCTATGATTATCTACTGCAGCTTCCAGATAGTAGCTGACAACTAATCTGGGCAAACAGCTCCTCTCCTGCCTGTGTTATTTCAACTCCTTGGCCTCAATGGAAGGTGGTCAGCAACAGAATATATTGATTTGAGTGAAATATAGGTGGAAACACCAGCTAAATGACTGCATAACTGATCACCTCTGTTAATATTTCTCTACAAATAAATCTAGCTTCACACAAAGAAAGAATCTCCTTCTTTAGTCTGTGACAGTATATGGCAAGTAAATAATGTGACATCTTCTCCCACTTAAGGTGACAAGGAAAAGCACTAAGGAGGATTCAGAGCAGAATCTTATCCATTGATCTGAGTAAGGATGACATCTCCAGTTACTCATGCTGGGACAAAAGTTACAAGAACCATTAATCCCCATGCTTCAGGACATAATTGAGCAATAGCTGGAGTCAGGAATAATTTTCCTCTATAACAGAGCATTGCATAATTTTATGTAGTAGGGGGTTTATGTCTACATTTGAGATGGCTGGCACCAGCTCTGTTGAAGACAGAAGGTCATATTAGATGGTTCCCTGGTTTCTTCTGTAGCAGTTATTATGTTTGTACACTCATACAGTCATCGTAACAATCCCAAGCTGTCTCAGACATCATGTAGGCGTTAATGGCTGCTTCTTTCTTCTGTTTTCCATCTGCTTTGGATAACCTGGAAATTAATACCAGTTGAGTCTGTGGTTAAATCTTGTACCAATAAGTAGCAAAATGAGGATATGGAAGTGCAAGAAACCATGCCACAAATAAATATCTTCCACATCAGCCTGTTTACCTTTACCAGTACTCACCAATTGGACAACACCCTCTACTAGGCAGACCTCTCTGAAAAAAACAATATATAAAAAAAGTTTCAATGGCTTTAGCATCTCTTCAGTGACTCACTATGAATAGATGTATCCCTGTGATTAGCTCTCAGGTGAAGTGCTACCAGGATTTTCAAGAACCACAAAATGGAAATGATGGAAATTACAGGTCACATAAGAATGAGTGAACAACTTAAACATAACAGCTTTTGAGGTTCAGTCCTGCATTTTGCTCTTCTCATAAAACAATTTTGATGATGATTGTTCAGCTAAACTTGTGTGAGTTAGAAATGCAAATACAGTGGTAGATAATTTGACTTATACTGATAATGCAAGGAAACAGGGAAAAAAGAATTCAGTCTCCCCTAGGTATTTCCAGACTTGCAAGTTGGCATGGTTTTAGGACTTACTTTGCCACTGTCATTAACACAAGAGAGTCACAGCCTTTTCTAAACACT
The DNA here is from genome assembly GCA_013399015.1 of Galbula dea. NCBI lineage: Eukaryota > Metazoa > Chordata > Aves > Piciformes > Galbulidae > Galbula > Galbula dea. Next base: position 2,339,298 of record VWZX01012694.1, read on the forward strand.
ACCAGAGTAGGGAAAATTCTATCCAATTCTATCAAATTCTATCCCACTTCATACTCATCTACTGAAAACTTCTTTTAGCTCAAGCTTGTAATCATCTAGTATAATGGCTGCCTAGACAGTCTTCTCATCTGAAGTTGATACTTTTGGTCTCTACAGTTGCTCAATCAAGTGTTGCTTGGCTTTCAGTTCTGCATCTTAATGGTAATATTCAATTCTGTGTAGACTGTAGAATATTTCTAATAAAAAAAAAACCCTCCAAAATCATTCTTTATATGGAATATGTACACAGGGAATTACTTTGACTGTTATTTCTGAAAAGATTGATTTCAACTTCTAGAAAATGCCTATAGTTATACAGAATGTACACCCTGTTATCATAGTAACAGATGTGAAAGAAATTTATACTATAGAAAGTCATTTAATGAGAAGTTTTTGAGTAACTTAAGCAATCTTCTTGTGATAGGAAGACCAAGAAAAACTGAAATAACATGAATTTAAAGACATTTAGGAAGTCTCCTTGTATTTGGTTTTCTAATTTCAGAGGTTTCAGTGAACAGAAATAGAAGCAAAGAAATTTAAGGAAATTCCAAATAACATAGATGTTTCACTCATAAATCAAGTCACTTTACATTTATACAAGGCACTTTGTGCAGAGTATTTGCAAGAAAGCTGTTCTGAAAGTCTGGAAATTGAGAATTTAGATGCTATTCTTCACATTTCCAAGTCAATGTTTTCAGAATTTAATAGATGATTGCTGGAGGAAAAGCATTGAGAATTTAATTTTAGTCATACCTTTCAGAAGACATGTATTATGAATTATAAAATTTTTAGGCACTACTTTGCACTTTCCAAGCAAGTAGTCTGCAGAGAAAGATTGACCAAACAGAATAATGTTTAAATTAAAATGTTCTTCCAGTTCCTTTCCGTGTATCAGATAAAGAGAAAAGGAAAATTAAGAGGAAGAAAACTCAATAATAAATTATCTTTTTTGTCTCCCTATGCTTGATCTTTCTTTGTTGTTGTGGGTGTTCACTGTCACGTCCTCTACATTAGATGCACACCTCTTAATATTTTCTCTAACCAGTTCTTGTTGAGAAACAGTTCTTGTCAGAGATAAAGGGAGGTTGAAAGGATTTGAGAAATATAAAGTCATTGAAAGGGGCATGAAATGAAAGGTGGACACATCAGAGATCAGAAATGATGAGAAGTTTCAGGCCTCTGGACAAACAAGCTCAAATACATGGGAAGTACATTTTGATTGAAGTCTTGCTGTTTAATAACTGCACTGTCTTCCACAAAATGTTACATATAGAAAGAAGACAAGTCAAACTTATACCCTGTTGATTTTATTTTCTTTTTGCTTATCCTTTGTCATTTACATATGATGAATTTGCAACACCACACTGCATAAACCTCCATACTTTCCATTGTTCTTAATTTGCTCCAAAAATATTTTGTTACCTCTAGGTATTTTCTAATTATAAGCTTGTAGTTATAATGCTAAGTATCACCTCTTTAAATCAAGTTATGATGAATAACTACATTAAGTGTTATCAGCTGTTTTTATTTAAATTGTCTATCACAGACTTACTTTAGTGTTGAAAGGAGGCTTAAGCAACTTGTATACAAAAAGCCAGAAGTTTTCAAGAAGGAGGATTAAAAAATTTGTACTGACATATGTTCCCAAGCTTTTTAGTAAACTTCAAAGAAATAAATTTCCTGAAATGTTCTGAAACCCAAGTCAAAGAGAGCTATAGTAATGCTTGACTGCCAGTTTCTCAAACTGATCCAGGCCAGCTTACTACATCCAAACTTATTAACTTTAACCACTTCCATCACATTGTTGATGTTAATTGAACACTTCGTAATTAACTCAAGCACTTACCTTTATAGTATGAAAGAAGTGTTATATGTGCAAATAACTATTCTGGTTTAATTCTTAAGATAAGTGAAATAAAAAAGTAAGCCAAGAGTAAAGAAAATAAAATACAGTTTAGGAGGTTTTAATCAGTTCTAGTTATTTTCAGTACTATTCATTCCATTAGGTAAGAAGTTAAAAATAATTATGTCATTTGTACTAGAAATATAACTTTGTTGAGTCCAACAGTAAAATAAGTGTCTTGAAAATACTTTGTAAGTCTGAAGAAGCAGTCCTGTTTATATAGGCATGGCATCCTTTCTCTTCCTCCTTTTGGTCTTGCTCAGTAACTTATTCCCCATAAGGCTGGCTCTTACCTGAACCTGTATCATGGCTCATGTTTGTAATTCTTCTACTCAGTCTCTGTCTTTTGACCATGATAACACATGCCAATCACTTCACTGAGAAAATTCATCTGGCTTTAGAAGCTGCAAATCTTTCCTTCAGGAGGTTTGATCTGTGCTGTACTATGGTCAGATAGCTTTCTGTAAGGAATTTAGGGAATAAATTTAAAATATTAATTCTAATGTGCCCAAGGCTGTAGACATCTACCTTTCTTCTTTTCCTGGGTCAGTAATTCTTCCCTTGTCTCTCCCTGCTGTAAAGTTTGCCTTCTCCTTAACCCTCTGACCTGTATTCATGTTAGAGAAGACAAGTCATTGCTACAATCAGAAAACTCTTCTCTCTTGTGCCTTCAAACATACTTGGACTCTTTTGAGTAGACCACTGATGACTGAGAACTAAAGTATAAATCAGTTGAGATGGTGTTCTTCTGCTTCCTGCATACCAATCCCTTCTTGAATTAATCCTAATAATGAAAATATTCCAAACCCCAGCAAAACAGTCACACAAACATACGGAGGACGATATTGCTAACTTAGAGCAGATTCAGAACTAACCCAATACACATAAACAAGATGTCTTTTGGAACACGGTAAGTAAATAAAAAACCACTATATGGAAATTATTTATTCGTGTGACATTGAAAAATAGACTTGTTTGGAGTGGCTAATAGATATGAGAGTTATGTTAGGCCTCATTCGGATTACAGAAAATGAATCAATTAAAAAATGTAGTCTTCACAACAGAGATGATTTGGCTTCCTGTGTCAGGAAGTCAGAGATGCTTCAGGAGACTTATGCTTGTCCTTGCTTGAACTAACACATGTAAACCACACTAAGACAGCAGCTTAACATTAATTCTGACTCTAACTCTATGCACTTCAGAAAAAATATAGTTGCAAGTCTGACAGAAAAGTATGCAAGATAGTTTAGTGAACCCTAGCCTTTAATTCACAGCTTGCTGTGTCTCTGTAGTCATGTCTATGGGGAGCAGTTTCCTTGAAACACTTCTGCAGCTGCCGTGGTGGTAGCCACAGTGGAGGCTGTTATATAAAAGGCAACTGGACTTCAATCATGTCTTCGTCTCATCCTACTGAGAACAAGGCTGAAAGACATATGGTGGGAAGGAGGGACAAAAACCCCAGTTTTCATGTTTCTGCTGGTATCCTCACCATTGCTTGTGTGGACAACTGTTTTTTTGTAAATTGGATAGAGAATTAAAAGCAGACAAAAGTACTCAGGTATCAGGGCCTTATCACTTGCTTGACCTCTGAGATGTCTGCATATATACAATTCCTGAACTGTGAGACATACAAACTGATTACTATGGCATAGTTACCATGAGCCATCCTGCACTCAGGGACTTACACAGCACTGCAGTTTGAGCTTACACATGCTCCCATATTTCTAGACTTTGCAGAAAGTTTAGCATAGAAATATAAATTTTGTGGCAAAGTGCCTGCTTTGATCTTAATCAGATTCTCAACTCTGAATGTATTTGTTCAAAGAAACTGAGACCTGGACTCTGCTCTTAATTTTTCTTCAAGTCTCATTTTTAATCTTTGCAAAAGGGACAAAATAACCCATGATTTTGATGGTGAAAAGTAATTATGTCCATTTATTTCTTGGCCTTGGCTCTTAAGAATAATATGTCATGTAAGGAGGATTAAAAATTGTGCACATATTGGTTCTGAGTTGCTGGACAAGAGAGATAAAAAAAGCCAGAACTGTACTCTCTTTTACAACCAATTTCAGAGTTTCCAAAAGAAATATATATTTTTTGATGCATAATCATATTGAGAATAGTCAGTGCTCTGTTTGTTTCTGGTGGAATGATGAAAATCATTGAGGGAAGGCCAAATATCATCTCAGTCAGCCACACCTTGGCGAAATAATTGTAGCTTCCTTGGTCAGGCTCAATCCATCAATCACATGCACTGTCCTGGTAATTAAGTATTTAACAACCTTTGTTCTTCTGCCACAAAAGGCTGTGGCAAAGTAAAATTTGGATCAGGCTGCCTTGAAGCAGAATAGAAAACTGGTTTTGTGATTATTTGCAAAAATGAATTCCTTATTTTTGCAAAAGTCGGTGAAGCAACTATTTATTTCTGTGCCACTGCCAAAAAATGCAGCACTTCATTTTCCTCTGTTTAGCAACTGTTTTTTCTATGTAGGCATTTATAAGTGAGAATATCTGCATAAAGCCTCTTTGTGTCTGTTTTGTCAATGATTTTTAAAAAATTTAGAGCATGTGGGGATGGGGTAAGTTGAGACCTGTGACAAGTTTGTGTATTAGACAACATTACAGTCTCCTCAGAGAAGTGATGGAAACTTAATTCAGATTGAAAAACTAAAATAGACATATGGCCAAAAATATTCAAATGGGAACAATACTTCCATCCAAGTATATGGGCTGGAAGACAGATTTTTAGTTTTTAGTCAATGATTTTATTTTAAGGAAATATTTCATTCAAACTCCATTTGAAAATATTCTTATTTAAAAGCTACTCTAACCTCAGCAGAAAAGCACTTTTGTTTGGTTTTTTTTGTCTTTCCAGTATTTAGTTGCTGCCATTTTTATTAGAGAAAACAAAGAAACAAAACCAAATGAAATTAGGAAGAAGATCTGCTTCAAATGCTCTCCTATCTCCTGTAGAAAAGAGTGCAAGATTTGCTTCCATGTATGAATACCACTTGTATTGGGCTCTAGGTCACTGCCTTCATTCAGACAGCTCTAAGGGAGTTTGTATATAACGTGTCATACCTAAAGCTGGTGTCTTGAAATCATGAAGGTGGCTAGATGTTTCAGTTAATGTCACCTCATTTTCATAAAACCAGAAATACCCACCCTGTTTTAATTATTTTTTTGGTGTTTCCCTTTCCTTTCCTTTCCTTTCCTTTCCTTTCCTTTCTTTTCCTTTCCTTTCCCCAATTAAGGTAGACCTGAAAGCTGAAAAGAAACAAAACATTAAATTTCATGTAAGCTAGGAAAATCATCTAGTTCCAATGTGTCAATATGTAACAATATTAGTTCTCAGTCACTATCTTTATAAAACAGCCACTCTAAATAAATTGCTACATAATTTTTTTACTTCACCACATTATCATAATCTGCTTATATAGTGTATTTATATGAATGGATGTACATATGTATTTATGTATTCCCATACTTTCAACAATTGACCAGTATGCTGAGAAATTACTACGTATTTGAGGGAGCTGAATTTATGACACTTTCCACATACCTAATTTTCAGAAAATACTGAGCATCTAGTGTTCAAGACTGTAAGCAAATGTAATAAATTCAGCACTAAGGATTGCCAGTCACATCTAAAGATCTTAGCCATACATTACTGAAAGAAAAGCTTTTTTGTTTATTTTTTGGGGTTGGAATTTTTTGGGGTAGAGGGGTGGGGGGGGTTTTTTTGATTGGCTGGTGTTTTCCTTTTGTTTGTTTGTTTTTCCTTGAGTGCAAATAAACAGTGTCAGCTGTAAAACCCCATTCCATAGTGATTTCAAGGAGGAAATTGACACAATCTCTTCTGTTTTGAAAATATACAGATGTGGAAACCAATACTTATGAGGGATTTCTTGAAAAGACTGAAATTTAGGACATGAGCATCTCTTACATAATTAGGAAAGAAGGTTTTTGAAGGGCTGGACTTTTTCTCTGAATGAGCAAATGTAGAAAGAAAAAACCACTCCTGCTGATTCACATATCTTCTTGTATAGCTGTCATTGGTTTTTCCCAGATATATTTTCTTGATGGAGGAAAAAATATCTGGGTATAATCTAACACTTAAGCATATGTACAGACAGGAGTTGTGCACTATCAATCTCTTTCTCCTGCCCTTGAAACAGGACTTTAAATTGGTCTTAACCTTGTTGTGGCCGCTTGACTGCAAGAAATATTCCCGTAAAGTTAAGTATCCTGCTAAGAAAACACAAGATATGGGTTTCCAGGATGTAAGTGTGCAACTGGAGTTCAAGCCCATCTCTTGTGTTTGCCTCTCCTCATCACACTAGAGATTCAATCAGACCCATATGTTTATGAGGCCATTCAGGCTTTGGTGAAGTTCTGGTTTATTGATTTTTTCTGTTTCTGGGAAAATTTAAAACAAATTCATCCCCCCATTTCTGTGGGCTTGGTTCTTTCAAATACACCGTATTTAAAAAAAACAAACAACAACAACCTTGGAGCCCAATCATATCATCATTTCACATTCTGTTATTTTTTATCTGAATGTGATTCACAGCACATCCAGAATTTCCTATGCCTTAATTCTACATGCATGCTGTATAACTAGCCAGCTCTGGGAATAGGCACTCCTGTAATGTTAGCTAAGTCCTAACAGATGGTTTAAAACATCAGCAAGGTGGTGGCAGCCAAAAGTACCCCAGTATGTTCCCTTTAAGCAGTTGCTTGCTGTTGTCTGCTGCTCCTCCTGAGCTGGCAGCATGCTCAGATCCAGCAATGGAAGTCCACAGAGAAGCAGGAGCTGCTGGTGCCAGTATCCCCGCACAGTCTGCGTGACATTGCACTGCATCTGCTGCTTCGCTGTGCCTCCCGTGTTGGCTGGCACCAAAGAAATTGCAATATGGCTTGCTTTGGTCTAAGGAAGGCAACAGAAAATGGGGGACAGGCTTGACAGACAGTAAGGCTGGTTTTGTATTTGACTAGAAATATATTTCTACCTACAGCAAGTATGTTCAATTTATGCCTGTACCTGCTCACATGTGGATCCCATCTCCACAGAAAACTAGCCTGGAATGCAGCAGAGAGGGGTAAGGCCAAGGACTTCTTGGCCGGGTAGAGAAAAAAGCCACAGATAAAAAGCCTCTTTGCAATGAAAGACAACAGGGTCATGATTTGGCCTGCTTGTATTTCACTTGTTCAGCAGTTTTGCCAGGCAGGTGAGCTCCCCCAGGCTCACAGACCCTGACAGCCTTTCTGGCATTGAGGGCTTGATCTCTGACTGAGTCATACCCCTTGTGTTCAGTCCTGGAGTTTAGCCCAAGCATTGCTCAGCTACAGAGCTGGCCAAAACGCATAAAAAGAAATAATTAGCAGCTCAATGTACTTATGGGGATGTTTCTGAGCCCTTGAACAACAGAAGAAAAAAATATCCAAGGTTTGCTCTCCATGTATTTATTATATGTGTATCCTGGCAATAACTGTAGTACTGTGACTGCTTTGATGGCTGAATGGAGTAGTACAAGAACTGCAAGGTAGCCTTAAAAATCTCTGCATGACTTTGTATTATGGTAACTATTAAAGAGTTGACAACATCTGTAGGAACAGACTGTTCTGGGGCAAAGATTCCAGCATACAGAGGGGAAAGTATGCAAATGTGCTCATTTCTGCACTTAATTTGTATATAACTCTTTTCAGAACTATCATAGGCTTTCTGCTTTGAATTTAATTTCTGATCCACACATGATATTACTCACAAATTAGTGAGTTGCAAACTACAGACACAGCTTCTTCAAGCAGCAATACCAGTACATTTAGATAGCTTCCTCTAGACTTTCCATCCAAAGCCAGCTTGTCTGTGTTTGCATGTAAATTAAATTAGAGGGACAACCTTCATTTCTGTTGCTTTCCTGTCTGGCCACAGTGTTCTTGCATTCCTTTCTTCAGTAAAATGTAGTGTAATCCGAGGGTCATTTTAGTGCTGCTACTGTCATACATTCACTACTGACAATTTCCCAGTGTGTCCCTGATTCTGGTTCTCTGCAATGAAGCTTGGGGTTTTTTGTCTTTTGCAGGTACTGTTGACAAAAGACATAGTCTTTTCTAGTGATCTCAAAGGTTTAAGGATGAGTATGTACTGTGTAGAAAAAGGGGTTATATTAAAAGGTGGAAGAAGATGATTGGTTTGAGCCACATGTTAAAATTTCTCATGCAGATATTAACAAACTATCAGAATGCTCCAGCAACATCTATGACAATTTTCAGGTCAAAAAGCTATGGAAAAAAAAAAATCTAGAGATAGAAATATATTATTCTCACAGTGGTCTAAACAATTATGCTAACCCAAGCACCCAATACTTCATAGACACAAACAGAACAAAATTTAATTAGAAAAGTTAAAACAGATATTTAAAATATATGCAACTACTGGAACATGAAGTAAATTGAAAAAAAAAATAATGTAAACTAGAAATTAATACATAAAATTTATCAGGCAAACTGAAAGTTGTAATGAACAAACAGAATTGTTGCAATACTAAGCCTTTTCTTGTTGTCAGTGGTAGAATTGTTAATTAAATTAAAAAAACCCCATGAACTATGTTATCTGATAAAACTTGAAAAGAACATTAAAATGAAAATTTCAACATCTTTTACCATCTAGTATATAGGGGAAAAACAGATGCAGTATTCATATTTTATATATATAATAGAAAGATCATTCAAAAACATCTTGATGTGATTTTAAGAGGTTATCTAGCCCATTTCCTGACCCCCAAAATACCTTTGTCATTCATGGCAGCTGTTTGTCTAATGTGTTTTTACAGATCTCCAGCACTGAAAATTCTGTAGTCTACTATTCTTGTCCTTATAAAGTTGTTTCCCATCTAACCTTTCCAAATAGTTTGTATGTCTTGCTCCAGATTAAGTCCACTGTTTATTCTCCAGTTCTCTGTGGTTACTGAGAACAGATTATTCCTTTCATCCTTGTAGAACTCTTCTACACACAGCACTGTTATTATGCTCACTTCAGTCCTCTTTTTTGTTAGGCCAGAAAATTCATGTTATTATATTCTCTCATCATAGGTCATATTTTCTAGACCTCTCATCATATTTGTCACTCTTGTTGGATTACCACCAATATTTTTACATCTTTCTTGAAATACACTGCTCGAAACTGAACTTTGCTGCAGCTTCAACAGTTCTAAGAGAAGCAGGAAGATTATTTCATGTCTTGTCTTGCTTGTACATCCCACTGTGATGTTAACCTTTCCACAACATCAGAATATTTCTGACTTGTGTTCAATTTATGATTCACTCAAAACCCAAGACATGCTTCCAAAAAAATGGCTACCATCCTGGGGTTTTTGGTGGTTTAGGGTTTTTTCCCCTATACTGTATCTGTGTAACTGATTTTTTTCTAGCACTTATTACTACAGAACTCCGTTCTGTCTTTTTTCAGACCATTTCTTGAGTTTGCTAAGGTCATTTTGATTTCTTTTCATATAATTCTACCTTCCAATTGACTGTAAATGTAATCAACTTGTCCTTTTTTGCCTCCTGAAGGTCAATTAGTCATGAAAATATTGAGCACCTCTGTGTCCAGGACAGCACGTGACTGGGTATGTCCTGTTACTAATCGTGGACTGCCTGGAGCTACCATCTATCCAATTTTGCATGTAGTTTACACTCAACACAAGGTTTCCTTAGCATCCTCATAAGATGGTCAGAAACTTCATTAAAAAGAAGATATATATCTTCATTGTATTCTCTGCTCTGTCACTATGCTAGAGAAAGAAATGAGGCATGATTTGTTCTTGGCAAACCCCTCTTAGGTCTTGGTCTGATGAAATAGTTTCCACTTTGTCAGAAGATATTAAACAAAAACTACTAAAACTTGACATTTCAACTGGTGAATAAAGGTTGCATCCAAGAATTTTTAAAAAGCTGGTTGACTTTCTGTGTAAATTGTGAATATAATTTTTCAGTAAATCTGGCAAGAGTAGGGAGATACCAATAGAACAGAAAAATCATAATGTTATACCAATATTCATAAAAGATAAATAGGATGAATCAGTTATAATCTTGGTCTTCCCAAACATTAGTCCATCTATCTAAACAACTGATGAAGGACTTAATCAATAAATATTAAGAGAAGGTGATATAATAGAAGTCAATTAAGATGGCTTTTATAGGAAGTTGTATTTTCACAGAAGACTGTATTTCAACTATAATAAAATTTTGATTGAGAAAAATGCAAGAATTCCTACAATATTGTCAAACTTCTGTTTGATGCTACTGGGTTCCAATTTATTAAAAACAAAAAACCCAAAACCAAACCAAACAAAAAACCAGCAAACACAGTAACAGCAAAAAAAAAAATACAATAACTACCAAACAACAAAGCTATAATAGAAAACTAGTAAATTGAGTAGTAACTGAAATGTAGTTGTTCACAGGAAGTTATCTCTGAGTGAGTAGGTTCTACTGGGGGTCCAGAGAGGATGATCTGGCACTAAACTGTTTTCCAGCTGTATTGTTTTTCTGAAGAAGAATGTGAAGTCATTTCTGACAAACTTGCAGCTAACAAAATAATAATGGCAGTACTGATAAGAAAGAGGAAATATTTTATAAGCTGGGTACAAGGAAACCATAAAAGGTTTTGAATGTACCACATATAAAATCACACATTTAAGAGAAAAAAAAATCTATCTCAGAATTATATGACTATGTCAAACATCTCATAAATCCCTGACTTTGATTAGCTGCAAGACATGGTGATGAACAGATCACATTGCAAGACTATAGGTAGGAATATATTGAGCTGAAATAAGGAGATTTTTATTTCTGTTCAAGGAATTCCTCTGTTTTGCACAGTTTGAAAAATAGCATGCCTGATTCTGGTCATTACAAGGTTGGTTGAAGCATGGGAAAAAGTGTCTTATTCTTAAAGACTCAGGAATTTCTATGATTTATTTCCACAAAAAGATAACTAAGAAGTCACTTGAGTTCAACAAAATGTAAAAAAAAAATACCTGCTTTCTAAATAATTTTAAGATTATTATTATTATTATTAGAAAACCTTTGTCATGTTTCAGTGGTTGCAAATGCCAGAATGAAAAATGAAAATGTAAATATGTAAATTATGTTTCCATACTATGCAGAAACTCATCAGACTTTCCACAGGTTTACAAGACTGGAAGAAAGTGAAGAAAATTAAAACTTCATATTTATATTCATTAAACTTTGGTATTTTGTTATAGAAAGTGTAATAAGAAAGACCTAATTTCCTTTCCCTGTAAAATGGAAGCAACCTTATATTTCCCCCATTTTTTCTCCGTATTTCCTCCCCTTTGTTCACTGCGGTTTTTTACAGATCTTACCTGCTTTCTGATATTCTCTTTTATTTTTCACATAAATTAACACTGATTTTTTTCATTTGTTTTTAGAGTTTCTCAGATGTTCCTGTCAGGAAGAAGAGAAAGCTGGGCAAGACACAAGCTCCTTGGGTGTATAATTTGTACATGTCTAATGAATATCTTGCACAATCTCATATAAGGTGAGCAATCAATCTGAAGGTGGTTTTTGAAGCCCCTCAGAAATGAACTCCCTACCTGCCTATGAAAAAATAACTCTAGGGATGAATAGTGATGGTATTTGTGCTCAATCTGTTAGGTCTTACAGACAAGAATGAGTAATAACACCATCTTGGATGAAACCACAAACAGTGCACCCATTTGTTTAAATACACCACAATAAGTCATGCAGAGAAGTACATTCTCTGGAAACAAAAATGAGCTTGCAGTTTTTGCTAAACTTTTGCAGACATAAACATTAGTCACTTTCTGAGATTTTCCTGTAATCTGTCCTAATTATACGTGGACAGTATGTTTTCATCATTAAGTTTATGAACTAAATTGCACGGAGGGTTTTTTTAAACTGACAGAGTTGAAACAAAACCACACTGATATACTGTGAGTGTTCTTTCCTCTGAATTCACCTTCAACACTGCATGGATGCTATATTTTTATGAACACTTAAAACTTGCATGGCAATTTTTTTGTGCATTGTGACTTTCTCCTTTTGATAATTTAGAAGAGTATCAATTCTCATTCAGTATCTCATCATGACACACCCAAAAGATATTTCCCTTATTTATGGAGAGCTTTAAAAGCAAAAGATGGAAAACACTGGTCTTCTTAGAACTCCCAAAAGCTGCTGAGTCAGCTATAGCTCTGGGAACAGGAGATATCATTCACCGATTAATCCAAAAGGCCAATGATGCATTTTCACAGCAGACAAAATTCGTTTCTGTGAATCATGAAAGAGGTATTAGGTTTTGTTTTCAAAGTCAGCTGCAAAAGAGATGAAAGGAAAATGCAAGGTTGGGCTGATTGACAAGATGACAGTATTTCCTATGCTGCTTGAATAGCATTTCATTGCTATAATGTTAATCTTGGGAGATGCCTCTAGTAACTTGTTCACAGTAGATGACAGCAGACTGTCACATACATACCTTAAGTTATGTGAAGCCTGCTGAAGCTAGTATTCTACAGTGTCTATTCACAACAGTTAATCATCCATTTAAAAACTGAAATCCATCAGCACAGAAACCCTAGAACAAACAAAAATATTGATGGGAAATCTCTTCATTTCCACCACATCTAGAAGATAAAATTCACCACAACGTAATAGAAAATGCTAAAAAATCTGATGGTCTAGCATTTGGTACATCTGAGCTGCTCCAAATACTTTGAATAAAAGTGAATGAACACATGCCCAGTTCATTTAAATGTACTTTTACATTCTAGTATACCTATTTGTATACCAAAAGATGCCTGACTTTTAGCAAATGAGAGGTCACTGTCCGGGGAAACAGCACATCTCTAATAGACACTTATCCTAGGACATCTGATATACACTGTATTAGATGTTTTAAAAAATGTTTTTGCTAGTATGTTATCACTTAGGTTGAAAAGCTAACATGAGGAAGGCTGAACATGTAGATTCAAACATATCTATGGAACTTAATTCCCTTCAGTCCTGCTTGTGAGGCACATAAACCTGTTGCCACATAATTAAAACCAATGTGTAACATATGTCCATGGCAATATTGCTAACTTGACCATGTTGTGTTTGGTGCCTAGAGTCACACCTCCACATTATGCCAACACTTGCAGCTGTTGTTGGCCTGTAGCACTCTTTAGTGCTCTCCATTCAATTTGGCAATTTTGGATTCTCATTCTCTCACTGCTGCTACCTTAAAGCTTTGTAAAACATAGCTCTCTTACTGTATTGTGTTCTCTGGCAGTGAACAGGAAAAAAAATAGCATTGGGAGTTTAAGCTTGGTCTTACATGGAACAACAACCAGGTTAACAAGTGTGAGTGGTAAGATGGACACAGAGCACTTCTATCTCAGAGAGAGCTCAATACCTTAACCTGACCCAAAAAGGCCCCCCCAAAACCAGAGGACAAGAGGACCAACTTTCAAAGAGAACAGAGAGAGTAAGCATATGGTAGATGCCTATGTTGCTTCTTTTCTAGCTATCACAAGAATATTTGAATTTCTGCTGTTTGTTTAGTTTACATGGAAATCTAGTTTGGTTTGTCTACTTACATTGCATAATTTTATTCACTCCTCCTCTCCTCTCTTTTTATACAGAAGCAGGTTTACCTTATGAGGAAAGAAAGCATTTTGCTTTTATCTGTATGTCACCTTCTTTATTTCTGAAAGATTTTTGTGAACCAGAGCAAACAATGAAGAGATTTTACAAAAAGTCCTTTCATGCTGACCCAGAAGGCTAGAAAGCTAGAACAAATTTGTCAGCATTGTATTGTAAAGTGCATTCCTGGAAGCTGCTAGGCCCCTAATCCTACCATTTTAAAGTACCAAACTGCAGGCTGAAAAACTTGAATTAGTTTAAAGTTGCATGGTTTTAAATTTCTACAAGCTCAAGTCCAACAATTGAAGAGAAAAAGACTCATCCAACTCTCCCTTTTCTCTTTGAACCTTTCCTCGTGCCCATCTATGGCTCTTATCCACTGCAATCTCCACATCTGTTAAAAAGGTTTTCTGAGAATGTCTGTCCTGAATTACTTTCTACTGTAGCAAAACATTCAAAAGTATTTCTGATTTGAGGTAATCATACACATGCATATTTCTGGAATGAATTTAAATATTAACTATCAAAATGTTTCTGTGAAACTTTCTGTTTTCCAGATTTTTTACAAATAATTATACCTTTCAATATCTTCTGAAAAGCAGAAAAGTTTAGAACTACTGGATCAAATGTGGTTTGCAAATAAAAATGTAATTCTTTAGTCAAAGAAAAAAGGAAAGAGAGAGGTAGAGTCAGTATGAAAAGCTGAAGAGGGAGTAGAGGGGAAGGGAGAATGCAAGTTTGAGAATGTCCCTGATTATTTTCCTCTCCTTGCATTGGAGTACATGAGATTTTGGCTGGGAAGTAAGTGCTGAAATGCCATGACCAAAACTGAAATTGTGGTATTTTTGAACAGAGTGGAAGCAGGAAATATTAATAACCTTACAAAACAGCCTTTTTCTCTTGAGACTTCCAGCTTAATTTTGTAGTTTCAAATTGCTATATTCTTCTCAGCTAGCTTGAAGATATAAAAGGCTATTGAAAGACTATTTCGTATTGCAAATTAAAGCAATGCAGGTTTGTATAGGAAAAGTGTAAATGTGCATGTTCTTATGTCCCAGGGAGATGTGGCTGCTGTATGGCAAAATTCTGAGTGGTTACATTTCAACTCTAATTTGAGAGGTGATGTCTACAGAGAAATATTCAAGGTTGCAAAAAGATGATTGAGTTTCACAGCACTTGCTCATGTGAGAACCAATTTGGGTTTATGGTGGTGGGTAAGCAACGGTTGTTCCAAGCCTACGCTTGAGGGGCCCAGGTGCCAAGTTATCAACATGGTGTACAGTTTGGCAGGTGGCCCCAACTCCTTGTACCAGGATCCCCTCTGCTACTTTACATCAATGAATTAAACATAAATGTAGCTGTCTTTACTGCAGTGCAGCAGTGATAAACACTAGTAGTAAAGAGTATGAGGAAACAGCTTCCACAGACCACTTCCAGTGCATGGAACATAGTTTGAGAACCACTGAACTAGCCAATGGTCACAAAGGGCTATGAAGAGGTAATTGCTATGTCATTGCTAAGTATTATTGTTATTCTTTTGCTAGCTAGTAAAACCCAAAAGATAATGATATGATATACAATACACCATACTATACCAGAAGACATACTTGTCCTTGGTTTTGGTAACAGTTTTGTGAAACCAGAAATGGAGGGAAGACATATCTTTCCCTGTCCATAAAATGAGAACAGCAGAAAAAGGGTTCATATCTAAAAATGACTAATAAAGAAATACACACATAAATATCAGAGGAAAGAATGCTTCTGAACAGTGCCTGGCAAAGTTTTGGATCCTACTCTCTCTGGCTTGTCCTGCAAAAGCACAGGACATGGAGCATCCCCACTAGCCCACATGCAGGAGAACTTGCTGAGAAAAACCATACTTGGGAAGCAGAACCTCTGTCCTCTCACATGGCTGGAGATAGTGACCTTCACATTTACCAGCATATACTGGTGAAGATTTTGGTAATTATATCTCCAGATTTCTATTTGTTGCATATAATTTCTATTCCCAGAGCATTCTTTCTTCATACCTCAACCCACTTGTGAACTATGTGAAACATGAATGCTCCACAATCCTCACTTTGAAGAAAAGGAATTGCACTGCAGAGATGGAGCCCAGATTTTCAAACCAGATTAGGCATCTCATTCTTTGCTGGATTCCAGTGGATGTTAGGTGCTTACATATTCCTGAAACTTGAGTGATGGGCTGATCAGACAGAAAGCTATTGGGACCCTTTGGAATAATTCTCAGCTTTCCTAAATCCCAAATGAATGATTTAAGCAGTAGGAGATGTTTACTATCCCCAGCTTCTGATCTTTTGAATTAATATTAGCAAGCTTTTATTTGCAAGCAATAAGGGCAAGGAACTCACCAGTTTCAAAAATTGACAGCAACAGTTTTTCTGTAATCACAGAGCTGTTATGCTCCAAAGATATAAGGAATACATAAAAAAAGGTATGACCTGTGATGAAATTATTAGTATTGGCTCTGCAGTGGCTATACAAGGCAATATCAGAAACACTGGTTAGATGGTGTTTGAGTACTGCACCCCTCCCTTAAGCACCAACCTCTAATAATATATCACAAGACAGCAAGTCAGCATACAGATATCTGAGAATCAGTTATTTTGTGGGTTGTGTATGGCCTTGCTGAAAGTGGGTCCAATCCCACACAGGCAATACTAAACCATGCAAATACAGTCAGAATCTATTTGCAGATAAGGGCAGGAGCAATCACTACCAGTTCAAGTTTTTATGGTTATTTAAGCACTCAACAAGGAATCTGTAGTCCCAGTCCTGCAATTAGCCTCACATGAATGGAATTCAGTAATAATGCCTCATTCTCAAAGGATGCTTTCCTGTAGTGCATCCTGAGTGGCTTTACAAGCAGAGACATGTATTTTTACCTTTTTTTCCAAGCTGGAAAACCAATGTACACAGAGATGCAACAGTACAAACCAGAAAGCCACTAGTCCAGACAGGAATAAATCCCTGGCAACCTGAGCCTGATGTGGTCTTCTCAGGTGCATTGGGGAATCTTTGAAAATCCATGCAGGAGTGGAGTCATGGCTTCTGCAACCAAATCTGCCATAAATCCCACTGCACTCATAATTATTTCCTTCTGCACATCATATTGGCTCATTTATATCAGCAGGAATTGCTTTGCAATCAGCAGCTGTGAATGTATTTTACCTATTTTTTTCAAATACTGGCTATAGAAGAAAACAACATTTACAGTTACAGATACTCTCAAAGTGAGGAGACCCGAGTTATATCTTCCCTTACTCTTTGGCTCTGATTCTTCCCACATATGAATAAGCTTATGTATAAGGAGTCACAAGCACTTTATTATAGAGTATTTCATACTTCAGGCTAAGT
This sequence comes from Galbula dea, assembly GCA_013399015.1. Classification (NCBI taxonomy): domain Eukaryota; kingdom Metazoa; phylum Chordata; class Aves; order Piciformes; family Galbulidae; genus Galbula; species Galbula dea. The sequence continues at coordinate 2,356,291 of VWZX01012694.1, forward strand.
CAGTGTATAAATGAGGAATATTATTCTTATAACTCTGTTTACAATAACATTCAAGTATTTCTGAAGTGACTCATTAAGTTAGGGGTATAAATCTACTGGAATTTGGAAGCTGTGCTCATTAATGTTTTTCTGCCATTTATGTGCAAAAAAGCCACCCAAGATTGAGCACAAGGCAGAAGAGCATGAATCATTTATTGGAATGATGTTGTTTTGGGAGAGTAGAGTAGGGGTGGTATGTTTTGTGAAAGAGGTACTAAATAGTGACTTCTGAAAACCACATTCCTCTCCTCCATCCCACCCCAGTGTTATTAGGGTTTCTTCCAATTGTCATTGTAATGTCTGAATGCTCATTCTGGTTAAAAAAATCCTTAGCCTTGGCTAGGGTTTTCAATGGGAGCTGGATGGCTCAAACTCCAGGGAAAATCTAAGCTCTTATTAAAGTACCTAAATTGCAATCTATTTTAGGACTTGGAAGCATTAGCTCTGATCCATTTCCCACGAAACAGTGAAGAGCCAGGTTTACCTTGTAGTTTTGCAGTGCCTTTTAGTCATCTCATGTCTCTACTCTGTCCAGTACTGCAGATACAATTTTTTTGTGATGAGCATCTTTTCACATCTGTCTGTATCTGTATTAGTTACATGGGTTAACTTACCCCAGTCACAGCTGTCAGTTCACTCCATTCACCTCACTTCTCTAGCCCTTCCCATATCACATACCCCCAGCAGGAGGTTAGAGTTAACCTCTTCCTCTGGGCTGTTTCAAAAAGAAGTGACCTTTTCAAGGATAATGAACAGTTCAGGCTTGGGACATGTATATAGCTCTTTGTGAGCTCCTCACTGAAAGAAGGCACAGGGCATTTACAGTGATGCTGGCAGCACAACTGTGGAGTAATGGACTTGGATGTAGCAATTTTCTGCCCTGCTCAAAATCAGCTGAAGGTCACCTTTCCCTTGACACTTCACTAGCCTGGTTGTCTGTGCATCTAGTTATAAATATGAAAAATAAAACAGTATGTTGCCAGGAAAAATTACCTTTGAGACAATGTAACAATGACAACACCACACAGAAACCACTAAGAAAGAAATACAGAAAGAGTAAAATAAAGACTCTAAACACTCAGAAAATATAAAGGCACCAAAAATATTGACAAGCTAAATGCTGTTTTGTAAACCTTTGGGCTGAATAATTGAAAGGTAAAACTGCTAAAAATCTGCAGATGTTTTAGCATCAATTCATTGATTTCTTCTTCCACAAACTCTTACAAATGATACAGAACTGAATCTGCCTCCCTAAATAACAGGAATAATGTCTGCTGCATGGAGTGTCTTTGGAAGACACAGATAAAGAACAAAGCTGCAGACAGATTCACTATCTCCTTTGTAGGCTGGAGGTTGAAAGTTAGTGTGATTTTACAATAGTCATCTTGCAGTCAGCTTTGAAAAAAGGATAGCCAATGTTCAAAGCTCATGTCTGAAGGAGCCCACTGCAAAAGAGAGGAAATTCCTCTGCTCCCACTGGGCTCATGCCAATCTGGACACTGCAGACATCTCTCTACAGGCATCTGAGCTTCAGTCCCTCAGGGCACTGAGGAATTAGTTCAGTAGCAGAGGGCAAAGTGGCAAAGAAATTAAGAGCACCTCTTCTCACTGTGTGCTACCATCTCCACACAAACAGGCTGCAGAGAATCTACCAAGCATGCTTATTGGCATGCTAACCTGACCAGCATGCTCAGACCTGCAAGATCCTGTATGCTCTGGAGGGTGTGTTTAAGCCTCTCCCTGCACAGACTATGAGCCTGGCCAAGGTGATGCTAACCTACCTCTAGTATATTATTTTTTTTTTCCTCCTGTGAAGCCTCCCCTAAGCAGCCACAGAATTTCAAAAAGGGTGCATAAATACTGATGGGATCTCCTGAATAGAGAGACTCAAGGGGAACATCTATTCCCCTCAGGCACCAGCCAGAGCCAGTGAGGCCAGCAGATGATGCGTATCTCCACAGACCCCTTTGCTCCAGCAACGATTCTCCCAGAATTACTGGCTTCATTCATGCTAAAGCAAATACCAACTCTCAAAGAAAATGATGAAAAAGACAGCTGTGGAAACTCACCTGTAGGGGAGAATACAAGGTTTGATATTCATCTTGAGTCTGAAGAATTGTAGCCTTATCTGAAACTCTTCTGAAGGGTCTAACCATTTTGTGCTTGGACAACTGGTCAGAAAGCTCATCATCTGTGTTTCCATTAAAATCTCAGGGGTCCTTTCTTGTTTCAGGCCTGCATATAACATATTTCCTTACAAATCTGTACCCTTCCATCTGTCAAATGCCCCCAAAACTCCATAGTCTATTGTTGGTTTGGGGCAAAATTCTTAGGAATCTCCAGTGTTCAACTTGAACTCTCTCCTTACCAAATCCAAACTTCCTATAGCCTTCAGCCATTTGGCCATTTGCTAAGCACAACTTGCCTGCATCAATGCCCAGTCTATCCAGTTTATTATTATTTTCTATTTGCTTTTCCCAGGCTACTTTACATTCTCCCCTTCTCTTAACCAAGCAAGCAGATTCTTTTTCCTTTATGTTTTGTTTGGCAAGTTGCGTGGAAATCTTACACGCCCAGTTGCTTCTGAACAAGCCTCCAGGATAGGTTGTCATTGCCACTGGTATTTAACTGTCAGAGGCAAGCACTCTGGTGACACCTGAGGGACAGTAAATAATTAATTTGACATAAACCCTTACTCCAGGAAGTGCTTGGCATTCTGGTCCCATCTAAATGCCTGTGTTTGTTCTCTGGTAGATGAAGTCCCTGCTGAATTCTGCATTTTCCTTGGAGTCAGACTTAGGAGGGATATCTGGCTCATAGGCTTATCCAGGCTTGTTTTCTAAAGTTAAATTCATGTCATTTGGAATATTATTCAAGAATTCACTAGTCTGAAAGAGAACCTGAAAATGATCAAATATTTTGAATAAAAAACAAGTAATGTAAGAAACTACCACTAGCTTAAATTCTACTATCCATTACATTTCATGTTGGAAGATATAATTCATGAACTTGTCTGCAGCTGGTTTCATATAGAAAAAGTAATGTATTTCATTATTTATTTGCTCATTGGTGTGGTTTCTTTGTTTTGATTTTTTTTGTTTAATTTTCTTCTGTACCTTCAGACCACTGAAGGCAAAGCTTGATGCTCAAAAGGCTGTTTATATTAAAAAACAACAACAAAGCCATAGACCAGAACTGCAGTCTTATGCTCATCTGTAGCTAACAGTTAAACAAGGTCTAATAAAATGAAAGCCTATATGGCCACTTGCCTAAAACACAGGACAAGTCAGATTTGGAGGTCTGGAAAAGCTGATTGTTTATTCTCCTGAGCACACCTCTGGAGTTAGCACAGTCACTAAGGAAGGGAAATGGCAGACCATGCTTTGTAATGAAGGTTATCCCACAGGATCCTTCAATCAGCCAGGCAAAAGCAGAACTTATTACCAAGCATACAAGAGGGTAGCTATATATTTCTGTTAAATGACTTTGTATTTATTCTGAAGTTAAAAAAAATATTTTCAAAAGCATCTAAGTGATGTCTTAATTACAATAGCTAATCTAGTCAAATAAATTAAAGGTGAAAATTATGAGGACTGAAATCTCCAGGCCAGTCTGATCTCTTCAGGATGTTTACTCGTTATCTTTTCTTTTTTTTTCCAGAAGATGTTACAGTTTGAGAATAGAAGTTTGGGAGTCAGTCTACATAAAGTCTGAACACAGATTTAACTAAAACAGTCCAGAATTTGTATGAGAAAAGTGAATCAAATAGATATTGTAAAATAACCTTTACTGGAATAATTTCCATTAGCAATACTATTCTGAAATACAAGCCTGTATCCCACAATCATTTGGATGCTGCTGAAGTGGAGGGTTCTTGTTGCATTCCTGAGTGCCAGAAAGGACTTAAAAATCTTACTTTGTAATGTGCAGGAGATATGAATTGAGAGAAGTAGTTTATTGCTGAAGATTCAAGCCAGATTACGAATATAATTCTTTGTTTGTCAATAGTTAATTGTCTATACAAGTATTAAAATCATGATATATCATGACAGCTATATTTTAGTAGCTGTGGCTATATGGAATTGACTTTGAGACGCAAACTTACTCTTCTCAGTCTTTAACACCAGGCCTAAACTCCTTCATTTCTAGCATACAAAATTATGACAAAAGAGTCACAGAAATGCACATCCCTAAGAGGGAACAGCTTAAACTGTCTCCACCAACATGAGTAAACTGGTTGTGATGCTGTGTATAAAGATAGTTGCTGCTATGTCAAGAAATAAATGGTCTATTCTCATAGCTCCTGACTAACTTATGATACTTCCACTGACTTGTTCTTCAATTTTGGACTTCATATTTCAGTATTCCTATTTCATGAAAATGTACTTAACTGTATGAAATGGTTTAAAATTGCTACAGGAAAGATACTGCATTAGGACAAGATAGTCCATATTATAAGATCTCTTAGTAACAACCTAGTCAAATATCCTAAGAATACTATATTTTTGTCTTATTATTACACAGGGATGTTGGGAGACAGAAAAGTGTTTCTTACTCCTGCCTATCTCAACATTTCTATTTTAATGCTACCTTTAAACAAAACAAAGGTGGCTGTGAGCCCAGGGATAAACAAAGCTAAACACAGACCATGGACAGTAGGTCAGGTCATGTCAAAAACCTGATAATAATAAATGCAGGAGAGATGGAAGAGGAATTAACCTGCTCTAAAATACTTTACAATCTAACACTAAGCATCTATACCTTTGTGTCTGCAATGTGAACCACTGGGACCCATGCCCACATCACCTCTATCCACAGTTTCCTGTTATTGATGCATTTATGGGAATAGTTTCTGAATTACATAAACCACCATAGAAATTAGAAAGGAAAGAAGAAAAAGGACGTGCCCTGTCCTTCCCTATCAGATGTTCTTTCCACTATTATTATATGGAGGTATTACCTTTCTGTTACTTTTTTTTCCCCATGTATAGATGTCAAGGACTATATTTTTGTGGACAACAGCATACCAAACTCATTGAAAAGTGATATTGTCTACTGCAGAGCCTGTGTTTAATAATGGAAGCCCTAAGCTGTATATTTTTTCCATCATTACTACTTAGGGTTCAATTGCTCTGACAGGAGCTTTATAACAGATATAATGTCAGGTTATGTTGTGTGCAACATTATCTCGGTATGCTTAAAGGAAACAAGAATAGAAAAGATGTTAAAGCTCCAATCCCAGCTGCTGCTTTATCTATACTAGCACTCCAATGGTAACACCATGATAGGAAAGAAAAAGAATTTTTGGCATAAAAAGTCCTTTGTCAACATAACTCCTTGGAGAGTTCTGAAATTATTACATTTAGATGTGGTTCTGGAGACAATCAAAAATGCTGGTTCTGGAGCTGAACCATATACCAATAGGCAATAAGTTGCAGAAGCTGGACACTGAGCTGAGTCAGCTATGTTTGTTCAGGAGGAAAAAACAACAACCAAAAAGAAAGAAAATAAAAAAATCTCAGCAGCCCCCAAAAGTTAAACTTTAACAATCTAAAAGATTAAAGAAAAAAGAAAAAGAGTCATAAAATAGTAGGAAAAGAGGCAAAAAGGAAACATGAGATGATGTTTGCTCCATCCCTTTGCCCAGGTGAGAATCAATCACAACTGATTGTCTACAACATGTACAGTCTGCTCTTTAAAAACATAAACAGCAGCAGCACCTCCAGCAATCTTTAGCCACTATCCCTACTACTGGAGAGGGTTTTGTGGTGTAACACCTGAATCTTTCCTGCTACAATTCAAACCCTTCCTTGGTGGAAGACAAGAAGAGTGCTTTCTTCTGCAGCAACATTTTAAGGGTGTTAACATCATTACATAGTCTCCCTTGAGTCTTTTTGAAGTGTCACAGACACTAAATATACAGAATTCTATCAAACTTGCAGTCAATTTACAACCTAATCACGTTTTTCAAATGAGGTATAAATAATTTCAGGTACTACACTAAGAAGGTATGACTGTCTGTTTTCTGGTGGTTTTACAGTCACATTTTCCCCTATTGAAAATTATTATAGCAAACCCCCTCTCCTTGTAGTTTGAAAGACTCACACAAACAAAAGAGAGGAAAGACTGATTATTCATTAAAGAAAAAACAAAAAAACAAAACCAAAACAACAAAAAAAACCCCAAACAGTTCAGATGACTCACTGAGTACTGCTGAGATGTTGAAATCTAGGGAAAACCCTTTAAAAGCCTTTTTCATCATTTAATTGTTTCAAGTGGGCTTCAGTTAGTGACTCCCCAGGCCTCTCATGCACAGTCCTAGACCGCTGTAGCCCTGTTGCCTCCAAGCCTGCCTGTGTTGCAATGGGCAGCTTGGTCACTGCCAAGCTCAACAGATGGAGATGTCCTTCTATGCCCCTTTGACAGTTCAAGTTAAAAATGCCCAGGGCAGCAGCAGGAAATGTTGAACTTTGCAGTGAAGCAGAGTCTGTAGGCCATGAGAAAACAATGTTGCCACTGTGGTATTTAACAGACTGGGTCTCATCCACTATTCTGGTACCATATGAATTACTAAAATCTCAATTTCAGGCCTTTAAGAATCTATTTTTCAAACCCTGCTTTCTTCCTCAGGGTTCATATGTACCAGCATAGAAATGAATGTATGTGTGGCTTTTTACACTAGTTTGTGATTCTGTTTCAAGCATCCTCACTCCCAGGACTTTACAGTCTGCTTTTGCCAAGAATTTTCTGTTTCCCTTTAGAAACAAACTTTGAACAACTCACATTGGAAGGAATCTTAAAAGATCATCTGGTCAAAACATGAAATACTTCCTATTCCTCCCTTTACCATTCATGAGTATTTTTTTGCCATTTTGCAAGACGTCAAATGATTTCACAAAGCCTAAGAACTCCCCAAAACAAACTCTGAAGGCTTTGTGACATTTTAAACAAGTAGTGGAAAATTTGTGGTAACATGACTATCTACCACTGTGCAAAAGGCAGTGCTAATTCCAACTTTACTGATTGTTGCAGAAAAACTGGCCAAAAAGCTTTCAAGTCCTCTAGCTCCTGGTCCTATTAACCCAATTGGCAGTCTGTTAACATGGCAGTCAGTTGAAGATCAGTTTCTGGCAAGTACCAGCGACTTTGCTACAGTACAGTAATTGGCTGTACTTACCAGCTCTCAAAAATTTACCAGCTCTCAAAAATACTTGGCTTTATAAACAATTACTTCACTAAATGTCTGTGATTTCTCTACATGAGTTTGGGTTGAACTGCATCTTTACACACAAATTCTGTCATCTCACATGACAGATCAGTTCCAGAAGTCATACAGGAGAAGGCTTCATCTGGAAAAAGTATTCCCCACTGTACTGTGCCTTGGCTGTGGTCACCTTGTAACTAATTGGTCATGAAGCTTAATCACCCCAGCTCCTATTTCTGTCTGAGCTTCCACCAGACCTCCTGCAGTCAGTTAGTAATTGCTGTTGCTTAAGTTCCTTGGTTAAGCTTTTCCAATTAAGCACATAACAGAGGTCATCACGTCTTTACTTGACACCTTTAGGTTTACTTCTGGAACAGTTTAAAGTAGCTAAGAAATAGACAGACAATCCCAACTGTAGTAGATACTGTTTAAAGACTCAGAGCCGTCTTTTACTAGTCCTAACCTTCCCATGATGTAAAGGACGTAAAGGAGATCTGAGTTTTTCAAGAACATGCTCCTGTTCAGTATGTAGATTTCTGAGTATGCCGTTCATAGGTTTACAGTCTCTGCTGGAGATTTGAAAGCACTGGTACTGCCTTTGCTGAGGAAATATCCAAAGATATTTCCTCACTTCCAAGGGCCTTTTAGCTACAAAAGTGTTATGCTGTAGGTAGACAGAGAAAAAAGAACTGTTACTCAAAATTTTGATCCGCAGTTTGGGCCGAAAATCCATAGTAAACATTATTATTGTTGTTCAGAAGTGTCACCTTGATGTATTTATTTTTGATGTTACCTTTGCCTTCATCATTACTGGCCAGATTAGGTCTTCCAGAGCATAAAGTTGTATACATCAAATAGTATCCTTCCCTTGTTCTGCAGCCCTCATGCTGGTCAGAGAAGACCAAGGTACCTGAACCACAACATCTAAGTGACAACTCCTCCAGATCTGATCTTTCTGGTTTGTTTGGGGTCTTCTTATTCTTTATTTCATAGAAAGCTTACTATTTTGTGCAAAAGAGATGCTTTTGCTCCATCTGAACCAGATCACTTTTAAAAAATAAATAATTAAATAGTTCAAACAGAACATTTTCAGCTAATCTACACACTGCAAAAAACATGCTTACATTTATTTTTTCTAGCAAATAGAGCTAAACTTTATTCTGCATTCCTACCTATAAGATGCCTCAAATGGAGGGCCTCACAACAGGTTATAAACCTAACTTTGCTATGCCAATAATTTTATATCTTGTGTAATTAAATCATTACTACTTCCACATTTTAATAAAAATTAAACCCACTTATAGAAAATAAAACTGTTAAAACCAAACAATGAACTATAAAGACATTTCTAGAGACAAGAATGAAACCATTATTACTTTTTTCCTCTTAATCTTCTGTCACTCAACAAAACCCCTGCAATGTGCTGTCCAGCACTGGTCCCTCTGTAAGTATTAGCACACCACTGCTACAAACTGCTTGGTAGTTGAAATGGTTTAGCATAGATTTTTCCTTCTTATATTGTTCAAGTTGACTTCAGCACATTTTTACTAAGTGTAATTTCCATTTTCAGCTTGCTTTTACTGAACAAAAAGAAAAAAATAGGAGATTCATGTGAAAAAAAAATCCTTAAAGGATTTTAAAAGCATCAATCCCAGTGCACTCAGCACCACTATCGTGTCTTAACAATGGGACCAAACTATGTCCTTCTATGTATACCTGCACAATTACATGGTTTTATATGACAAAATACATGTTGTTTCTTGGAAATGTTATTTTATCTACTGCACAGACAGCAGGGCAGAAGATACTTATTAAGAATAAATGTAAATATAGGTAATTGATGTCTTTTATATAAATATTTTCAGTTGAAAGCACTGCTCTGGAACTCAGAAGAATTGGGTTATCTTTCTGGCACTCCCACAAATATCCTGTTCAGAAGGTTATAATAATACTTGCATTTGAAGATGTCAGAATAAGAGGTTGAAAACCAACCTAAACCTCAGTATTTGTTGTTTTTTGCAATATGTACATGGTATTAATGTTTGGTATTGTTGCATGATTTTAAGGAAAGTGGGAAGGAGGGAGGGATGTTAAGAGACAGAATTTTGGCAATGGATGTTCACATTCAAATTCAGGAAGGTAAAAATGAGAAGCCCTGTGTCCCATAGCAGGCCAGAATGGGAATAAAACACATGCATCTGAGTCATTCTGTCTCTTTTCTATTTAGGAAACAAATCTAAGTCTCACCTCTAGCTGCATACTCCGTCTTCTTGGGAATATAAATGATTGTCACAGTTTATGTTTGCTTAATATACTTTGGTTGTTCATGATGAAAAGTGTTCTTTTAAAAGAGGCTAGATAATATTGCTTTTTTTCATTAGATTATCCTCCAGTCTCTTTCCCAAGATGATAATATTTGCAATAGAAGAATTGTCATTCTGAGTTTTTCATTACTTCCCTTGAGATAGCTGTCCATGCAAACATCCAAAATCACGTAGCAGAAAATGCATTGCTGTTCGCCAAGAGATGCCAAGTTACCAGCATGTGGTTCTCATTTGGAAAGACTGGGAAGGAGTAGTGTTCTCATAATAGCTCCAGAAAAACCCCATTAACTTGAAACTGAAGAGTACAGTGAGAGGTTATGTCCTCAGGAATACTTTTTTTCATTTTTAAGCCAAAAGTGGTACAAAAAGATGCATTCATTTGCCAGCCTCAGTATCTGCCATTGTACAGCAAGAGGTCATCTGTTTATACGACCTTAATTAGTCTCCTTCTCTGGAGATATTCAAAACCCATCTGGACACACTTCTGTGTGACCTGGTCTAGGGAATCCTGCTCTGGCAGGGGTGTTGGACTAGATGATCTTTCAAGGTTCCCTCCAGCTCCTAGCACTCTGTAATTCTGTGTGATTCTGTGTATTAACTGAAGAAGCACAACTGAAAATAGGAACGTTTACAACAGTGCATCATGGTATCAGGTTGAATCCTATGCCTATTGAAAGCAAAGAGTATTTAAAGGTTGATAGATTCTAAAACCTCTAAACATGATGACAAAATCATAATAAATTTTGCCATTCCAATATGACTGACTGATTCTTAATTAATTATAAAACATCAGCCATAATTCTGAAACCTTCAGAATGTTAGTGTTTAGTATATAGGTAAATTCAATTCAATATAACTCTGCTATAGAATATCATATATACAAGGTTTATATGCCTAGCCCTTTTCTAGCATAAGAAATATAGGTGATCTGAGTTAAAAAGACTTTATTGGCCAGCTTCAACATCTGAAAGATTCAGGTCCCAGACCTAATTTATCTTTGATTTCCTCCTAAGTTATTTGACTTGTGAAACAGAAAAGATGTGACAAAGCAAGAAGACAGAAAAGTTTATATCATAGAAGTTTCTATGAATATGAATGTCATAGTTTATATCAGAGAAGTTTATATCATATGTAACTTACCCTTAATAAAAAAAGATCAGTGGCTACCAAATCTCTTAAGACAGTTTGGTTAAATGAGAAGTGTAGATCAGGACAGAAATCATAGGAATTAAATCTAGATATGTTTCTCTCTGAAGCTTATGGTGCTGGAATGTGTGAAAGAGTCTTGCTAGATATGATATTATGATTTTCTGATAGTGAAAAACAGAGTCAGGGAGATATCTGTGTAGCAAAAGGAAAGCATTAGAATACACAGCAAACACTTTGCATCTTATTAAAAAAAAAAGACTCTAAGTAAGTAGAATCAAGGCATATTATCATATCTTCTAAAACAGACAGATTATCAGCTTTAAAAAAACTTGGAAACTCAAAAAAGTCTAACTCCTGTGAAGAAAGTTTGTGTTTCTGAGTAGATGTCTCCTTCTGCATTGAAATTGAATTCAGTTTTAATAAAACCTTTAATTAAAAAAAAAATTGTCTTGAATGACTTAATACATTTTTTTTCCTTTCTCAGTGAAATTTCCTGCAGTTGGCCTAAGTAAGGATAATAAAGTTTTAAAAAATTATAAAAGAAGATTCTTTCCATGCCATTTCTTGTCTTCCCTGTTTTTATTTTAGTTTGAGTACTTTTTAATTCTACTACTATTATTAAAAGGGAAGACTTTCAGCTTGCACAGACATCAGAGTGTGAACTGACCATGTTGTTACTTTGTTAGCAATATTGTTGAGTACTCAACTGATTAATCTCTTTTGACACTAGTATAGGTTATTTTCCAGGGCCATAGCTTGAGATGGGGAGTCAGAGAAAATCATATGTGCTCTATAGAGTTCTTGAAAGTGAGGACAAAAAATAGCTCAATAGATCCCAAAAGCTTTTCTGAATGTACTGATTCAAGGACATCCCACATAACTGTGATTGTCCAGACAGCTGCCCAGAGTCTAACTTACAGACATCAGATGTGTAGAGGTTTACAGGAAGTATAGACACAGACAAGGGAAGGAGAGCAGGTAGTATGAATTAGAACAGATCTGTAGGTACTCTGCCTACTCTGTGTTTAAATTAGCTAAAACGATGCTCTAAACCCTACAGAATTGCTGTGCAAGAAAGAAATTACTTTGAATGTGAGGAAGTCCAGAAGTTCAACCTTTAGATGGATTCAGTACAGTATTTCTTGGTCATTCAGGTAATTTTGTTGTTAGGAATATTATAAACTATGATGAACATGTTCATAAAACATGTTTTTATTGTTGAGGGTTTTTTCTGCATCTTACTTCAATGTACAGTCACAACTTTGTTATGTTTCTGACACTCCATGAGACAGTATAAATGCAGTTATCCTAGTGACATACAAGAATGGTCACAGAAGGCATCTTCAGACTTCTAGGCAGGTAAGCAGAGGAGAAATCTGGGCAGAAGAAGGAAGAAGTACATATAACTAATTACAGTAATGATAAAAAACCGACCCTCCACATAGGTTCCATTGGGAGGTGGAATAGGATGAGGTGGGAGTGGCAGGAAGAATTTCTGCCAGATGTGGAAAGAAGAGAGAGTACAATGCTGGCTCACTACAGGATGCCTGTTTTCCTCCTACCAGTTTTGAATGACCGCCAGGGAAAGAGCATACTCAGGAATATCTCTCCCTCGAGTGTCTGTGTTCCTGTCAAGTATGAAATATAAGCAGGAGGGTTTGGCTATACCTTTTAAATATGAAGCAGTCAACTAGTCAAAAAGCTTGAGTGTAATCTTACTGCTAGTAAAGAGGATTTTGTCCAACAGTATCATGAAAAGTTTTCTTGTTTTCTTGTGAGGTTTCCAGAAGAAAGACAAAATATCAAATTAAGCTTCAAGGACTCCAAAAAAAAAAAAATCTTATTTTAAAAACTGTTCTCACCCAGTAAAATGTTTGAGGTTTTGTCTCCCAATCTTTTACTTTTTCTTTTTTTCTCCCCAGTGTGATTCCTCCCTTATTTTGTTCTAATAGTTAAAACAGCAAAAGGGAAAATAATTCAGTTTCCAGTCAGAAAGACTTTTTGTATCACCTCCACTCCCCAAAAAGCTCAGATTAGAAAATAATGCTCCATTTTATTATTTGTAACATTTCAAGCAGAGAAAAACAACTCCCTAAGAAGGCAATGTTTTGACTTGAACAAAAGGAGCCAGATTGTCTGACTCTTCCTAATATGTAGAGAAGCCTTCATAGGCTACCAGTGCTGTTATGCCATTGCTTGAAGGAGGGACTAGGAAAACAACTGCAGCCTTTTCCCTTCTTCACACTCCTGCCACCCATGGCGCATAGTTAAGTTAGGCATCTTCAAAGAGAAAAGGTTCAGACAGAGGGACCATAAATCTAACTGAAATTGTTCTTGTGGTGGTAGATTGTTAGCCTGCTGGCATGCCGCTGGCTTTAGCTTGATTTAACAGCTTGGCATCCTACAAAAAAATAAATCAGGCCTTTCATTTAGATGCTAACTGAATGCCTTCAAGTTTCAATATTTTCATACAAGATGTTTAGAATGAATCCATTATTTTGCAGAACACATAATCAGATAGTGCTTATAACAATACCACCTAATTGACTTTTCTTTTGGCTAGACCTTATTCTTCTGGTCCTAATGATTATAATAAAATATAATGTACGTCAATTGTTACAGAAGAAAAGAATTTAAGAACCACAATACTACAATGAGGTTTTGTTCCTGCTTAGGTATGAAATTACTTATTCTGACACAAGTTTGTGGAGTTTAAAGTTGTCCCAATTAAACTAAACCTGCTCTAACTTCAGTAGAGCAGTGTTTGCAACTGACTAGCTTTTCCCCTTTCAGGCCAAACATGGAACAATATTTCTCTCACACTCAAAGTTTAGATTTGACTCTTTACAGATCTGGTTTCTGTGCTGGTTTTATCATTTCTGAGTCTGACTGTAGTGAAAAATGTCAGGTTCTGTGCTATATGTGGGCCATAGATCTCAGATCAAACTGAATCTCTGTTACTCATAGAAGTACATTGCGTCTCCATAATAATGTAACTATTCTGGGCAGACTAGTAGTAAAACCCCCATATTGTGCATTAATCCCTCTCTAAATGTGTCCTGGGAGACGAGCTGGTATTTAAGAGCAAACACACAACAGGAAAAGGTTGCCATTGGCATAATACCAATACAGCTGGCATCTTTTCTTTAAGAAAATGCAGTGCTCTTCAAAGCACAAATGCAGGCAAACTCCTGAGTAGTTAGTTGTGTTTCCAAAAATCTGTCATAGTGGATTACAAACATAACAGCAACAGATGCATTAAGGTATGGAAAGTATAGAAGATCCTGGGACGAATCCTTTTGTTCATCATCCTTCTGTCCCAACAGAAGCAAGCTAGCACAAAATTTCTTGAAGCTTATTTTGTCTGGGAAAGAATAATTGTACTATATTTTCCATAGGGTGGTTGTGGTTTCAAATTGTTTTTCGTGTGTGTACTGCTCCCTAAGCAAATCTATTTACAGGAATTAAGCAAACCACATACAAAATATATTAATTAGAATTTGTCCAAGAACGAAGGTGATATTTTCTAGTTCCACTTAATTACTGAAATGTAATAAGCATAGGCAGGTGGTGAGGAAATTAAAGTGAACAAAAGAAAACTAGGTTTCCATTTCATGGTGTCACACATTTTTTGAGAAAATTCCATGCCTACTTTTTCTTTGCTGCTGTACAGAATGTAGCTGTTCTTATAACTGAATTCTGCTGAGGTGCTACAGGGTTTACTTTGTTTTAAGACACATTCAGATTTTCTGATACTATTGCACAATGGCATGTATTAAACTTGGTTTGGAAATGAATACAAAACCATACTCTCATTTCACATGCATTTAACTGCCTTATGAGTGAGCAAAATTAGGGAGGTGGACTTACCTCTTAGCAGACTCCAGTTAAACTGTGCCAGTTAATGTCACGTCTGAATTTAGCCCACATATGCAGAGACCTTCAGTACACTTCCCTAATTACATTACAAAACCACAAGAAAAACACCCTGAGTGTAATGCAGAACAGTCCTCCTCTTTCCATCTTGAGGCATGCTGAGCCATTTCATCAAATTTTGATTGAGGTCTGACTATACCCATCTAATACAGATAAATAGGTCTCATTATGAATTACACCTGGTTCTCCCTTTTCTCTGTGTCAAGCTTGTTGCCATTATGAATTACACCTGGTTCTCCCTTTTCTCTGGGTCAAGCTTGTTGCCTTTTACTCTTAAATGTGGCAGCTTTGTGGGATAAATTGTCCTTAGTGCTCAATGGAATGAAACTTGGAAAAGAAAAGGAGAGACAAAAGCATGATTTATTTGTAGTGAGAAAATCATCATTAGGCAACTCAAGCACTAAACTGGGCTTATTCCAAAGTGTTCTAAAATACTCATCTTTGGAGGGCAAATTGACAAGTCCTGGTCCAGGTGACAAATCTCATGCCATGATTTGACTTGAAATTATTACTTCTATCTAGCCTCCTCTCCTTTTGTAGCAAAGTATGTTCTCAGATAGTCCTCACTGAAGGGACAAACAAAAGTGCAGATGTTGTCATTTAAGAGAAATGATTTTGCTAAGGAGAGGTTTCTCTCTCCACTGGAACAGGTGTTGCTAGAATGGATACCAGGCATAAGATCTATCCTTAGCAGTCATGGAGAGTTCTTTACAAACTGAATTAGATAAAGACTGATCATGCACTCCCAATTAAAACTAAACAAAACCTGGCTTAGTAAGAGGTAAATTGTGGTAAGGCTTAGCTGAATAACTGTGTTCTGCTGCTTTCCAGTGTGTAGAAGACAATAGATCATTTCAAGTGAATATTTCTTAAAACTTAGCTCAGCAGATTCCCTTCATTTTGGTTCGACAAACATCTTGTCAGCTACTAGGAAAGGTAACTGCTGAAGCCATGTTCTGGAAATGTTATTATAATCTAAATGCTCATTGATTTTTCAGGTCTATTGGAAGGTAGGAAAACAGTCATTTCCACTAGCCTAACAAGATGTAAAAAGAAATTGTTATCTAGCACTGTTTACAGATTAATTTACCAGAAGTAAACATGATATGTTTGCTGCTTGTGAAATGCTGTTACCGAAGCACAAAACTGCCACATTCAGCCAGCTGCCTGATGAGTTCATTTCATAATTAACACAGGGAGGATTAGAAGCTATAACTCCCTCCCACTGAAACCAGTGATAATTTTCTCTACTGAGCAAGACAATTAGCACAAGATTAAGGCACTTAGCACACAAGCTGAAACTCAGTTCTCTACAAGGCCAGGTGGAAGAGCTATGTTTAAGTTCTTATTAAATCCTTTTGCATTCTCATGAAATCAAATTTGTTAATTTATCTCCTGTCAGTCCTGAAATCCCTAAGTCTCAGACAAAGAATCATTCTGACTCTCTTAGGTGTAGCACAGCATAAATTTGTAGCTGTGAACAAAAGGCTTGCACCCATGAAATTTAGGACAGTTAGGTATCTCATGCTCCTCAAATAGTTATTCACAGTTTGACAGTAACAGCACAATGTTTCTGAGGTGGCTAAAGCCTCTCAAATGAAGCCCTGTGCAGTGGCCCCACTGCTGCCATAGAAGGGAAGTGGAATATTCCATCAAATGGCTGGGTGTAGGAAGAACACATCCTGGACACATTCATCTTTGGAGTTTTAACACTAAAGAAACACATATTAGTGACAGTTTCTGTATTTTACAAGGGTAAAAAAGAGAAACACAAAGGCTCTCAAAAACATCTGTACAATAAGTTTGTAGGTGTTGCATTGAACAAAGCCAGGAAGGAATATTTTAGTAGCCTAAACTGATCATTGTATATCAGATGATGGGGAAGGAAAAGAGAAGAACAGAAAAGAAACTATTTTATTTTTCTTTTTGAATTGAAAGGTAAGACACTGTATGTCGATATTGGTTAGGGAAATATGTACTCAGTTGAACAGCATATGATTGCTCCTCTCCAGAGACAAATAAAGTTTTTCTTTAGAACAACATATTTCTTCCAGAGTTGAGAAGTAATAATTACAAACGCCTCTGCAATTCTGATACAATAACAAGATCCTAAGCATCTTGAACACAGACTGAATTCTGAAGAACTGCTGTGTTACTGTCGCTCTACAGCACTAACAATAGTAAGCTCAGATATAGTGCACAAGCCAGCTCTCATTTATTAGTCCTGTTTGGGAAATTATACTTAATATTAATAAAGGAAACAATAACCTAAACCAAAACAGACTTCTGGATTCATTTGACACAATAAAAATACTTTGTGAGCTGGCAATAGTGTATTTTATAGACACTGGGACAGCAGTGGGGGGACAGATGCTTCATCTGGAGGAAAGCTTTGAAAGATGCTGTGATCAGCACTCTCTGGCTAGCAGAGCTTTAATATTTTGCTACAAAATCAATCAGTGAATGAAAGTCATTCTTTAGGAAAAAGAATTCATATTTGTGGTGCTAGGCATCACAAGAAGAGAACTGATTTTTTGGAGAGCACTCAGTCATGCGTTTTGCAGAAATGGCTAGAAAACCTAAGCATCACAGCATGTCTTTAGACAGTTGTTTTAAAGTGTCTAAGTTTGAAACTTTTTGTTCTTTCCTATGAATTGTTAGCCAGCTCTCACAGAATCATAGAATCATTAAGGTTAGAAGTGACCTTTAGGATCATTAAGTCCAACCATCCATCACCACAGTGTCACTAAGTGCCATATCTGTATGTTTTTTGAACACCTATAGGGATGGTGACTCTACCACTTTCCTAGGCAGCCTGTTCCAATGCCTAACAACTGTTTCTGCGAAGAAATTTTTCCTAATATCCAATCTAAACCTCCCCTAGTGCAACTTGAGGCCATTTCCTCTTGTCCTCTCACTGGTAACCTGGGAGAAGAGACTGACACCCACCTCGCTACAACCTCCTCTCAGATAGTTGTAGAGTGGGAACATGTTTCCACCTGAGCCTCCTCTTCCTCAGACCAGATAACCCCAGTTCCCTCAGCCACACCTTATAAAACTTATTCTCCTGAGCAAGTGTGATGTATTTATGTGTATTCCTAACAAATTTTGAACTCCTCAGACAATTTCAGGACATAAGAGTGAGGATCTTCAAGATATTGTTTCCATAAATCTTTTTAAAGTTGTGCCTTATTAGATACCAGACAATTCAATCACATGTGTCAAACCTTCAGAAATCAGGCCCTGTCAACTGCTCACAGAAATACTCATTTTTTTATAAGCCTCCTTCCAGTAAGTACTTGGTTCTATATCTATATAATTACCTTCATGAAACTTGTTTAAACTTCTCCATCCAATGTCAGGACCTCTTTACATTCCTGGTAAATGCATAAACAAGGCAATATAAGATGTTGGGTGAGATTCCCAGCTAGACACGCATGGGCAAGTCCAGATGTAGGAAATTTGCAAGCCCTTCTCAGTGTCTCACTTAGCGAGTACTTTAGTAGATAACTGTTCAGTTTGCTGAGTTGCAGTGATGGGTAGCTGTCAGTATGGTCCCGGGCAACTTTGCTTAGGGACAGGGAGAAGGGGAAAGAGGAAAAGGTCTTTGGCCAACTCCATCTCTGTCGGTCAATGGGTTGCAGTGCAGTCTCTCAAAGCTTTCACCCCTACACAGTTACATCTCATTGCGCAAAAGACGATAAAATGACAAGCAAATCTAAAATTCACAGTATAAGTTGCAACAAGAATGGCTAGTATTTGTTTTTCCTACTTGTAGCTTTCAGCTAACAAGAAAGTGCCATTGGGCTTTGGTAGCAGCAAAATGTCACAATACCATGCAAATGTTTAATCTTTATTCACTTTAAGGAGAGGATGAATTAAACTTGAAATCTAAAGTAGTATGCCTGAAACTGAACTCTGGAGCTAGTGTCTTCCTCTGGAAAACAAACATCAATAAAAGCTGTCAGATCCAAGTCCTACTAATAAATCTCACTTCTAAATAAAAGTTATGCTAAGAGTTCACTTTAAACAAGTGACATTAAAAGTACTTTACCTTTCTTTCTCTTTATTACACATCTGTTTTGAAATTCACAAGCTGTGAAAGCCAAGAAGAACCACATAATCCACAGACTCACTTCCAGCCATAGGGATCTACACAGAGCCTTGCTCGGTCACTGCTACTCCAGGCTTAGCATTCTGGCTAAGCCAGTGATTATCTTCTGGGATATACCAACCTTGATTTAAGAAGTGAAATTGTGTCCCAACAGAAGCATATGGAAAGCTTTCCCCACAACCTGTGTATATAATTACTACCTAAATTTTTGGCTATGGCAAACTTTCAGTAAATATGAAGAAATACAGAGGTATCTGGTGATATTTGCTTTGCATATCTCTGTGTTTTGGATTTGCAGTGATGTTATTTGATGAAGTGATTGGTCTCTAGAGCTGTGGGTAATTCTTCATCCTGTTACATGTGACCAGAGAGAGATTCAAAATGACAAACACACTGTAATCTAGGCAATCAGCAGTTCTGCTGCAGATACCAAAACACAAATCAATAGAACTGATTCTTTTCCAAGGTGCAAGAATAAGCATTTGCAGATGAAAATAACTTGTAGTGGGTTCATGTGTATTATCCATATTACTAGTATTTGGCTACAGTGGTAGACAAACTGTGATCTGTATCTGCTCATTGTCCATGGAGTCTTTCAAAGAAATCCATGAAACAGTTGAGAAGTATCTACTGTCAGTACCTTGTATTGGATCAACAAGAGAAAGCACCTCCTTTGAAAAAGATTGTATTTACAAACTGATAAAAGTTAGGGCTACTATTTTAGGAGTCTGTTGTCCTGCTCCTTTTATTAGCAAATTAATAGGACAGTTGACTCTGCAAAGAGACGACAAGTTGAGACAAAGGGAAGATAAACTGATGTAGATCTTAAAAAAAAAAAATTTAAAAATACCAGCATAAAAGGATTAAAAGGATTATGAAAAGATAGCATTTGTCCTAAGAATGTTACAAGGAAATTATGTTTCATTCAGTATTTTCCCCATGAAGAATGGTACTGCCCAAATCATAGAATCATAAAATCATAGAATTGTCAGAGTTGGAAGGGACCTTAAAGACCATCTAGTTCCAACCCCCCTGCCTGGTAGGGACACCATCCACTAGATCAGGTTGCCCAAGGCCTCATCAAGCTTTGTTTTAAAAGCTTCCAGGGATGGGGCTTCCACAACCTCTCTGGGCAACCTATTCCACTGTCTAACCACCCTCATGGTGAAGAACTTCCTCCTAGTGTTTATCCAAATCTACCCTCCTCTAGCTTAAATCCATTTCCCCTGGTTCTATCACTATCTGGCCTCCTAAAAAGTCCCTCACCAAATACTAGAAGGTATCCATATTTGAGTTACCAGTCTTGTGGAATACATGGTCATGATAAAAGTCACAAATGGCTAATACATTTTCACACCTGCTGGCACAAGGATATTAGACTCCAGTCTAGTGAATCCCCTGTGTAGTGTAGAAAGTGTTGTACTAAATTACACTATTTCTGATGATCAGTGGATCTAGTGATTGTAGTAGGTGGGAGTTTCTATATGTTAGGAAAAGTAGATTATAACCTTAAATTAGGAGGACAACACATTAGCACTAAGGGTGCCAGTCTATTGCCCAGAGCAATAGAATTGGCAGCTGTAACTTCTAAACTTGTAAAGAAAATGCATTTTCACTCCAAGGTCTCTGCTTCACTAACCTTTTTATATTTGATGCTTACACTCATAATCATGCTTGAAATAATTTCTAGTGTTTTGCACAACATCTCAGGTTTCACCCCACTCCACAACCTGGAATGTTACCTAGAATTTGTGGCTATACATCTTGGTTTTTAGTTGTTCCCAGACCACAAGAGGAAAATATAACCAAACACAAACCTTCTGTGTGATGTATGTGCTTGTCAGGTAGACAAAAAACCCAAAACTTTCTTCAAGTCAGCAGAGACATAAGTTAATGATCCTTCATTTTTATTTTCTGTAAATATTTTTTTTCTGTCTTCTGGTGGCCAACACACTTTGTCAAACATGACCAGAACTTATGCATAGCTTTTTGGGGGCAATTTTGCTATTCACCACAAATTTCACCACTTTATGCAGTCAAAAAGCTTTATAGTAAAGCCTTCAGTCTCTCTTCTTGTTCTGAGACTTTCAGTATGAAACTGTTTTCTGAGTAACTGACTAAATTAAACCTGAAAACCATTATAAAACATTCATATTAATTTTTTTCCCCTTCAGAATCTGTGCCCAAGGCTTTCTAGAACACATGCAACATAGTTTGCGATGCAAACTGAAGATTTACCATGCTCCTGGAAACAGATGCGTGTATAGCCTGGGCTGCCAACCTTGTTCTGTTACCTGAAACAGGTCCTCAGAAGACTTGCACAAGAATGGTGACACTCAGATAGGATATAAATACTGCATATAACTTCTGTGGCTCTATTCAGCAGAACAGATTTTATCCCGTTAGAAATAGTGGATAAGCTTTCTGATGGACCATTAAATAAGGGCAAGAAGGAGCCGGGTAACTATAGACAGCTCAGCCTCACCTCCATCCCTGGAAAGGTGTTGGAACACTTTATCCTTGACTCTGTCTCTAGGCATATCAAGGATAAGGGGGTCATTAAGAGCAGTCAGCATGGGTTTACCAAGGGGAAGTCATGTTTGACCAACCTGATAGCCTTTTATGAGGACATAACCAGGTGGATAGATGATAGTATAGCAGAGGATGTGGTTTATCATGATTTCAGTAAAGCATTTGACACTGTCTCCCACAGCATCCTTGCAGCTAAACTGAGCAAGTGTGGTCTGGCTGATTGGGTAGTGAGGTGGATTGTGAACTGGTTGAAGGACAGAAGTCAGAGAGTTGTGGTCAATGGGATGGAGTCTAGTTGGAGGCCTGTGTCTAGTGGAGTCCCTCAGGGGTCAATACTGGCACCAGTACTTTTCAATCTATCCATTGACAGCCTGGATAAGGGAAAAGAGTGCACTGTCAGCAAGTTTGCTGATGACACTAAACTGGGTGGGGTGGCTGACACACTGGAGGGTTGTGCTGCCATTCAACCTGACTTAGACAGGCTGGAGAGTTGGGCAGGGAGAAAGTGAATGAAATTCAACAAGGGCAAGTGTTGAGTTTTGCACCTGGGAAAGACCAACCCCATGGATCAGTACAGGTGGGGGACTGAGCTCTTGGAGAGCAGCGAAGGGGAAAGGGACCTAGGAGTCCTGGTAGATGGAAGGATGACCATGAGGCAGCAGTGTGCTCTTGTGGCCAGGATGGCCAATGGGATTCTGGGGTGGATTAGAAGGGGTGTGGTTAGTAGGTCAAGAGAGGTTCTTCTCCACCTTTACCTTGGTGAGGCTGCATCTGGAATATTATGTCCAGTTCTGGGCCCCTCATCTGAAGAAGGGTAGGAAACTGCTTGAAGGAGTCCAGCACAGAGCCATCAGGATGATGAAGGTGCTGGAACATCTTCCTTCTGAGGAAAGGCTGATGGAGCTGGGTCCCTTTAGCTTGGAGCAGAGAAGACTAAGGGGTGACCTCATTTATGCTTATAAATATGTGAAGGGTGGGTGTCAGGGGGATGGGGTCAGGCTCTTCTCAGTGAAGCCCAGTGACAAGACAAGGGGCAATGGTTGTAAGCCGAAGCATAAGAGGTTCCGTGTGAATACAAGAAAAAATTTTCCTTCGTTCAGGTGCCAGAACACTGGCACAGACTGCCCAGAGAGGTTGTGGAGTCTCCTTCTATGAAGATATTCAAAACCCGTCTGGACGCGGTTCTGTGTGACCTGGTCTTGGGAATCCTGCTGTGGCAGGGGGATGGACTAGATGATCTTTTGATGTCCCTTCCAACTTTTAGCATTCTGTGATTCTCTGATTATGTTATTACCTCACTACAGACATCTGGATTAGGCATTAGATACTTTGATCCCAGCTTCATTCATGAGGAAAAAATAAAATCTATCTAAAAAAAAAAAATCTGGTCCATAAAGGCAGCATAACCTTGTTCATAAAATCTCTGTCTTGGATTGACATACTACATATTACTCAGGAAGTTAGCCAATAAGTGCAGATACATTACTTTGCATCTAAGGCCAACTATGCCCTTTTCTGAGGTCTTAGTGTGAATTAAAGTTGGAATTAATGGTTGCCCTAATCTGGTGCTGGCAAATAAACCTCTCTCCTCCCCTCTCATGGAACCAGTCCTTGCGTGCTCCTGCAATACACAGTAGGTCCCATCTGTTTCATCTGTTTGTTCATGCCCAAGTTTATTAAGTCTGACGGAAAGGTTGCTTTGAGTCTGGCACCATTTGTAGAGATGGCTCATGCTGGGGCTTGTCCAGAGTCTTCCTCAGTGTCTGAGGCCACAAAACCATGATCTGATGTGACAGCAATGGTGTACTGCTTTGAAATGGACTCAAGCACCACATTTAACCCTGGCACCTGACCAAATGTGCATTTAGCCCATTTAGCAACACCCTCCTGACAGGTTTTTAATGCAAAAAGCATAAGAAGGAACTCCACTGTGAATGGGTTATCTGACACTCTTGCTGCTTTGCTTTTTGTAGACTGAAGTGGAAGGGGAAATGGTATCAGCACTTTGCAGATAGGTTAGCTCATGGCCTGCACTCATCCCACAGTCACCTCCTGGTTCTAGAGAACCAGACAAATTTCTATTTCAGAACACCTAAATTCACTGCCTGTGAGAGCATTTGTATGTTGGCTCTCACAGGAATGAGACATGACAAAGTGATGCTTCCATTCCCCTCTCAGATCTACCTTACTCTGCAAATCTACACTGTGCTCAGAGTCCCAGGCTATGACCTTGAACACTGGCTTAATGGTCCCAGGGAAATAGAGCCCAACTGATCTGCACAGTGTTTTAGAGAAAGGTAGAGATCTTTATGTGGAAAAAGAAATCTGCCTGCATGTTAGGCTGTCTGAATAAAAATAGGTTTACTACTAACCATAGCATTGAGTGTTTGTTGGAGGTAATTTACAGTGGATATTTGACAAAAGGCAACATCTGAATATGCAGAAACACCTGCACCCTTTTTCCTATAGCAGATGTGTCATACTTCACTATCTATTAAATGTTCTTCAAAAACTGAGTTGACAGTTTATCAAAAGGCAAGCTCAAGAATAGCACAAGAAGGCATGTTACAGGTTTCCACATGTAGTTTTGCCTTTGCACTTCCAGCTGGATAATTTCTATTCCACTCCTTGCTATCTTTGAAACAAAGGCTGTCAGCCACATCCAATTTTCTCATAGTTTTGTGATCTACTACAACCACATGGGGGTTAGGATGAAAATAGTCAACACCCCTATATTTATGGCGTACGATCAAGGAATGGGAGACTTTTGAGAAACCCTGTAGCACAACAGAACCATGTACTAGGTCAGCACAGGCTGTATTTTGCTTATGGAAATATGTGTAAAAGATGATAAAATATTAATAAACCTTGTGATACAACGAATTCCCTGGTAGAATTTAATTTTGCATTTTTCAAAAATGTAGAGATATTTTATTGTCATTGTTTCTTGCTTGAAAAGTAGCAGTCAAATTAATTGTTGTGGAAGTTATATATAATCTAAATGCATGAAGAGTAAAATGTGAAAATAGCATCAGCAAGGTCACCAGCATAGTTATGCTGCATGATCTGTCCTGGTAGATCTCTCTCAATGGTGTTTTCTACTGTCCAGAAAAGACCGGCAACCCTATTCAACAGAGAGTGCAATTGGTACAAGCATGGTGTTTCAGGACATGAAAAATTGTTTCAAGCCCATAAGGAGAAACAAAAACAAAATCCAAGACAAAATAATAAAATCAAAGGAATGCTAACAGTTGCAATGAACAAAGACTACTAAAATATCTTATATATCCCCTGTGACAAGACCTACATACTAGCAACATAAACTAAAAAAAGGCCTGTTAAGTGAAGACATCTCTGAAACTGGTTTTTTTTCTATGACTTGGTCCATAATGACCAATTTCTGAAGATATATCCATCAAAAATGATGTTCAAAATTAAAAGGAGAAAAAAACAGGCGGCAGGATGTGATGTTTGAGTCTCTATGCTCTAGTTTTCATTTATGTGTTTAGTTTCTCGTTAAAAGCAATTAGTCAATGCTTCTGACTAAATAGCTGCGGCGTTTAAACCAAATCTTCACAGAAATGTCTGGCCCATACCAACACCTTGATCACTGTGAAGAGGACACTGGGCACTGGGAAGTTGCATGTCATAGATTTCAGGAAATAACGAATCTTTCTTTCTATTTTAAAAAGTTAAAATGGAGCAGAGGCTCCAGAGTTTAAAGCAATCTTTCTTTTCACACACTCCTCACATTCTCTGCACTCACTGCAAGCAACCTGAAAATCTGTGCCAGTTGTCATTTTCTTGCATTTTATAGCTGTATTGCCTGGCTTAATGTGAAAGCCTTCCAGCCAGAAATCGTCCTGAGAACCACAATACAGACTGGCTATGCAGCTTCCTGCCAGCACATAGGTTCTGGGCAATTAAAAGACTCTGGGTTTTAAGCAGGGCAGAAAGCATTGGTTGTAAAACAGGTTGACTGGGCACCCTCAGGATCAGCCTCCTACCTAGTCACTTTCTCCCATCCTTCTCCAAGCTGTGTGTAGGCATGCAGCTGGGTCCCTCCATCTCTCCCACCTGCAGCCAGGTGAAGCCCCCTCCCAGCTCTCCTGAGAGCTGTCCCAGCCTATGTCAGCTATTTCCATTAGGACAGCATATGATGAACTTGTTCTTTTACCTTTTCTACTGCACTACTGAAAATCTGAAGGATGAGGCTCTTCTTGTTATTAGCTATTTACAAGTCATTTTCTGGGTCACTATTCAAGGCTAATGAAATCAAACTCCTTGTCTTCAGGTCACCGCAACATAAGTTGCCTTGAAAATAGTTCTAGTCTGAACCTGTCATATTTTCCATTGGCTCCAAAGTTTTCCTGAACATATTTCTTGCACTCTGCTTCTCTGCCTTTTTCTGTCTCACACAGACACAAACTGTCAGATTAAAGATCAAAGTTTTGAGAAGCATTTGAAGTATTTAAATAAGTAGTTTTCAGCCACCCCAAGAGCGAACATAAAGGCAACCACAATAAAAGACAACGAGAAGTCAGCACTCTCTTGTAATCCTTTGCCATCAATGTGTTAATTAAAGAAAATGTTAAACTGTAGGGTATCAGCCAAGCCTGTAGAGGATCTATTGGTACAATGAATGAAAAAAAGACCAACAACAACAAAACTTTTTAAAAATATCTAATTACACTTTGCTTGCATCTTTCCTGAATAAGAAATACAAAAGGAAATTTATCTTTGTTGTGGTTCAGATTTCCTCATCCTGCTCAAATCTGCTCTTAATTTAGAAATATGCTGGTTTCTGCTTTCACATTTTCATTAAATGTTGCTTAGCTTTCCTGGATCTAAAGGAAGCCTTTGGATTGGCCATGAGAAGAAATACCTCTTAGAACAAAGCACTGCAGCCACAGGGATACAGAGGACCAAATTCAGACCTTATGCAATGACAGAAAAGTAATCCAAGGGCAGGATAGACCTCTTGTATAAGTCAGAAAGTGATGCTGTGTGATCTAAGTGCTGTGCCCAGGAAGATGAAATTTTGAGTCTCCTTTTCACCTGTGTTCCTTTTGTTCTTTTTCTCTCCTGAGTCCCTCAGACTTTTTGGCCTCATGAAAGTCTTATGGGGAGTTGTTTCATTCTGTTTTTGCAATTTACATCCTTGCTTTGTTTCTATTCCTCTGTCTTCTGACATTCCTCCCATTTTACTCTCTCCTCCCACTTCTACCTGCTATCTCTTCTTCCTTACTTGTTCTGTCTCTTTGTCTGCTTGTCCTTCAATCCCACATGTGGGTTTAGTACAAAGCTCTGACTGCCCTCCTCAGTTCCCCTCTGGTCTATGATCTTTCTTTCATTCCTTGTCTCTCTCTGTTCTTTTCTTTCATTTTTTCTTATTAGTCTTTTTTAAACTGTATATTCTTTTTCTTCTACTCCAGCACCTCATCCTTCATATATTTCATATTGCAAAATATTTCTTGAAACCTATAAAAAAAAGCAACAATACAATTCTAAAGAAATTCTATATTTGATAAGAAGTTAACAATCCTGTACATTAAATTGATGTCAAGAGTGAAGAGAGTCTCTAGGAAAAGGATGTCTCAGATGATTGTATTTTATGGAAAAGATTGTTCACAGGCACAGAGTGGACTCTCATTTCATTATCTTCCCTTCCAATAGACTTTGTATTCCAAGAGTGACACTAGTCAGAGGACAAAAGGTATAATGAATAAAAGAAGGTGAACCTAGGAAAGAAAAACTATGTCATATATTTCTATTGCTAACCTAGATAAAAAACAGACAGACTTCTCTCCCTGTCACCCCTCCATTGGATGTTTTAGAGAAATGTGTTGCTCTGAATGCTTTTCACATGAGCTTTTCTTTAAAGAAAAAAATAACTTGTATTATTTATGTTTTTTAAACAAAGGACATATTTTCACTTATAAAATCTAAACTGAAACAATTAAATGGGACAAAGAGTACAGTTTGTATCAGTAATTTACTATAATTATTCTAATGTTTCAGACATCAATAAACTTGGTTGCTATTTAATGTCAAAATAATTACTCTAAAATGACATCAATTTGCCACTGTAAAGAAAACAAAAGTAATAAACCTTTCATTTTCTGCATCAAAGACTCTTTGACACTAGTTTCTGTAACCTAGTTATGTAATATGTTAGTGTAATCTTTAAAAGAGACAACTAAATTCTCTTTGCCAGGGAAGATTTCTTGAACTCTATTAATCCATCTTTTCTTACTACTGTAAAAGGAAAATCTATTAGTACTGTTAAAGGAAAATATTAAATCTATTAAAATAGTAAATCTATTGAATCTTGGACACAATATCTTTAAAGATGCAAGCTATATATTTGTTTGTCCTTCCAGCTTTCTCGGAACACCTGCTTTCTTCATTGTCTTGTGGTATTTATGAAGGGCCAAAGACTGAGTATTTAGTTTAAGTATTCTCCCTTATGCTCATATAAACTGACAGATTTTTTATCTCTTACTATACAAAATGACATTAGCAAGAAAAATGGTCATTCTGAGCAATCATCTAGGTCCCAGTTCTTCAAAATGAGTATCTGAATACCAGGCATTTTGTTAGACTCAGAGAACACTGAGAATTAAATTATTTTGGTAAAACTGGAACTATGCAATTGACATTTTTCTAGGACTGAAAACAAAGTGAGAAAGTTAACCAATGTGTTGGCAAAACATGGAAGATCTCACTGTGTGGCCCATTTGCTAATGGACATTGCAATAGGCTGGACAAATCACTAAACAGACACATTTTTAAAGTTTAATGGTCTTCTACTTATAACTTTATAAAAGCTATAAATAAATTCTAGCAATAGCTGGAACTAGAACAAATATTGGTCAATGAGAAGTAGAATATAAGTTGTGCTTTCAATAAAAACAGAATTAAAATTGAAACTAAGTTGTTGCATATGGAATAGGATAAAAACTAGAACTAATTAATTATTGTGGAACTAAATAAACATTGGTACTGTAGTGTGAGCCTAAGGGCCTGCCCACATGGATTCCTTTTCAAAGCTGTGCTTGGTTCCAATTAGAAGAGCCAAGATTTGTCCAAGTTTAATTATCCTGTGAATATATGGGAGACAGAGGAACCCAAGATTACTTTATCAGACTTTCAAGTGTGTTCCAGTTAGGTATCTGGAATCTTAACTGTAACTATGAGAACTCAGGACTCCTTGTAGCCAAATGGTGTAATGGCTGGAAAATGAAATGAACCATAGATATGATCATAGAATCATTATGGTTGGAAAAGACCTCTGAGATCATTGAGTCCAATCATCCAACTAACACTACCATAGCCACCTCTAAACTATGTCCCCAAGCACTATATTGACAAGTTTTTTGAACTCTTCCAGGGATGGTGATTCCACCATCTCTGTAGGCAGCCTATTCCAATGCCTGATAACCCTCTTGGTGAGGAAAATTTTTCCTAAATCAAATTTGAACCTCCCCTAGCACAACTTGAAGCCATTTCTTTTTGTCTTATCACTTGTTACCTGGAGAAGAGACTGAGCCTCACCTTACTACCACCTCCTTTTAGATAGTTGTAGAATATCCCCCCTCAGCCTCCTCTTCTCCAGATGAAACAACCCCAGTTCCCTCAGCCGCTCCTCATAACACTTGTGCTTTACACCCTTCACCAACTTTGTTGCCCTTCTTTGGACAGCTCAATGTTCTTCCTGCAGTTAGGGCTCCAAAATACTGAACACAGTATTTGAGGTGCTGCCCCACCAGTCCTGAGTACAGGGTGACAATCACCTCCCTAGTCCTGCTATGACACAAGCCAGGATGCTGTTGGCCTTCTTGGCCGACTGGGCACACTGCTGGCTTACATTCAGCCGGCTGTCAACCTCCAGGTCCTTTTCTGCCAAGCAGTTTTCCAGCCACTCTGCTCCAAGCCTTTAGCATTTTATGGGGCTGTTGTGGCAAAAGTACAGGACTTGACACTTGGCCTTATTGAACCTCAGCCCACTGACCTCAGCCCATTGATCCAGTCTGTCTGGATCCCTCCAAAGAGCCTTCCTGCACTCAAGTAGATCAACACTTCCACCCAACTTGGTGTCATCTGCAAACTTATTGAAAGTGCACTCAGTCTCCTCATCCAGGTTGCTGACTGGTCCCAATACTGAGCCCTGGGGAATACCACTTGTGACAAGCTGACAGCTGGATTTTACTCCATTCACCAACACACTCTCTGAGCTCAGCCATCCAGCCAGTTTCTAACCCTGTGGAGAGAACATCCATCCAAGCCATGACACAGAATTATGTACAAAGATTAAATACCTCATCTTTCAGTCATTATAGAGTCATTACATGACTCTATTTTGTAGAAGTCTTTGGATACCTGAGAGTGCCTATAGCACTTATTTGATAAGCATTTAAGGCTACTAATTACACAATCAAGTGGGTAGTCCAAATTTGCTTCCAACACACCCTCATAGTTTAAATGGGCTGCCATTTCAAACCACAGTCATGGCAAAATATTTGATTGCCTATGTTTATGTAGTCTCCAAAGGCCATAGTGATGGAATTAAATGCTTCTTACAAAATGTTGCTATTAACCATACTTTGCCCATCTAACCAGTTGCTGAGTATTCTCAGGGTTTGCCTCTCTCTCCTTGTTTCCTGAAAGTTGCCCAGCAGCTCACATTCACTCTGAGGGGAAAAGGTGTGATCTGTTAAGAAGCAAGAGACAAGCTGAAGTTATATGGAGATTGTGTAGCAAAGGATCTGTCTTCAAAATATTTGTTTTGAGAAAGCAATGGAATAAATAAATCATAAACAACCTTAGGAGAGAATTTAATAAAAGAGCAAGGGAAGAAAAGAAGACAGACACAAAATGAGGTCTCTTGTAAACTCAACACAGTGATGAGGTCACCACTGTGTGTACCTGCTTCCAAACATGGCTATTTGTGTTGCACAAAAAAAACCACCAGTATAGCTTGATAACATACTGAACTTTAATCTATAAAGAAGATTAAAATCAATGTTTAACAGTGTAAAAGAATAACAAATACTTTGAAAAACAAAAGTACAAGATAACACACCATTGCATCTTGGTTCCTCCTGCTGCCAAAGCTTAGAATACACAATTTCTGGGGTACAATTCCACTGCTTACAGTGTTACCTATCACTTCAGAATATGTTGAAATTAAAATGAAACATTTTTATTTGCAGAAACGTTTTTCCAGGTACAAGCTCAAGCCAGAGTGCTATTATAATTAGCTAGTTGCATGTCAGATCCCACACATTATTTAAACAATCCAGAATGAAATCACTGTTTGTTGCAACATTTCTGCCTTGTCATGTCAGCTCCTAGATGCCATCAGTCCATCTACCACTTCATCGATCAAGCCAGCTGCTTGTAACTCACAGTTGTTCAAGAGCTAAACTTTTTTCACTTGGGTCCTCTGCTCTAAGTTCACATCCACAAATTCTTACTTCCCTCAGGCAAAAACCACAAGAAAAGCATGGTATGAAAACTTGTGAGAGCTTCTTTCAAACTGCAAGAAAAAAGCCTGAGGCAGGGGTGATGTGAGCAGCCTTGTTATAATTTGTTCAGCTGTACCTCTAGTGGACCTCAAGGCAAACCAAAGTGCTTATGAGGGCAGGCAGGTGTAGGGGAAGAAAAGGTTGAACTATTTGTTTACTCCTCCCTGTCTCTTTATAGTTAGATTTAAAATTCTGTACCATATAAACTCTGCTCCTGCTTTGCACTGACCACAGAAACATGCTCTTAGGCCCAGGCTGACCTAGACTGAAGTGCCATTGCAATCCTCCTTATTACTCCCTGTTGGGTTTCTGTGTTAATAACTCAAGTGAAAACAAATGGGAGAAAATCCTCTCAAAACTTACCATGGAAGGCATCTCAAAAACAGATAAAAGGATACATTTTTCTACAAGTATCCCAAGTGCTGAATAACTGTTTTCAATCCATTAGTGGTTGAGTTCTAATTTCATGATCTTTGGAAAGTGTAATACTAACAATAGTAACAAAATGAAATACAATGTTGCCACCGATGGAAAATCTGTTCGGCCAGAAGTTGCAAAACCAAGTAAAGAACAATTTACATGCTTCCCTTAGCCCTGCAAACCTGAAACATCCAATATTGCTTGGAGAAAATTGAGAATACAGTAAACTTTTCAGCATAACTCTACTTAAATTACATGATTGCTTAAGAAAAATAAGGCATATGATTGAAAACAAAATACATAGAATCAGGAAACCAAAATACAGAGAATCAGGTCTCTATGCTACTGCTTGCCAAAAAGCTATTAAAANGCAAACTTTTACATCTCCAACATGTTTTACATATTTCAGATGGCAAAAGAATACACATACATTGTATGTGATAATTTTTCAAAACTAGCCATTACATTTTCACAGATTAAAAAAAGGTCTGTTTAAATATTTCATTTCTACAAAGTGAATTTACATTTTTAAGTACAAAGTGCAAATACTACAGTTGTTTTTATTGCCTTTTGGTGAGGAAATCTCCCACATGTCAAAGAGATCTGCCTTGGATTAGTAAGCTGGTCACCCTTGCTTCTTAGAAACTTGCTGAAAGAAATTTGGAAAAATTTGCATTATTTATGATGTTTTCAAGTAACCAAGTATAAATGTTTCTCTCTATTTTTCTGCAGTGTCCACAAGAGTTCTGCACAAATATAGATGAGGAATAAAAAAATCCCTGCTCTGTACTCCTTCATGGCATCTAGGAAAAAGTGTACAACCAACAACTTTACTATATTTTACCCATGACTTCTTTCAATTTATACTTGTCAAACACGAAGTTTTAGCAACTGCCTGGGCAAGTTCCTGGTGCAATATGCCTATGTACAAGGATTGGGCTGCTGGCCAAAGTCTTATGTACAATCTATAGTTTCCTTCTAAACTTTCTGCTAGGCTGCAAAAAACCCTCTGGGTTTCACTGACAGCATGGGTGCATGTATGTGTGTTTGTTGGACAGGGTGGAGCTGAGCAAAGGAAATACACCTGACCATTATCCCAGTTCTATCAGATCCATCATGTATTTGATTTCTTTTAGAGCAACCACAGATGAAATTCTGTTAACATATTAGTATATGTTTCTATATCTGCTTTCTTTCAGTAAGATTGTATGGATGTGTGCACATACAGATGTGAACATATATAAAAAAAAAATTCACAAGTACATGCCTAGCATACATCAGCACATCTCTAACTGAAATGCTGCAATAAACTAGTAGAAAATGAACTTTTGAGTGCTTGTTCCTGAGTGGTTCAAATCTGACCACTCCTTCTGAAATGGGTGGTTTCCTTTGAGCAGTTCCCACTCAGCCCAGTTCCTTTTCAATAACTCCCTTTCAAGTGAAAACTTTTGTGATGAAAGCAACCTTCTGCATTTGCAGTCTTGTATTGTTCAAGTATGAAACTGC
Source organism: Galbula dea (assembly GCA_013399015.1). Classification (NCBI taxonomy): domain Eukaryota; kingdom Metazoa; phylum Chordata; class Aves; order Piciformes; family Galbulidae; genus Galbula; species Galbula dea. The sequence goes on from VWZX01012694.1 coordinate 2,389,045, forward strand.
CAACAGATGGTTTGCTGAGCCAGCCTTAATTCAAGGCTATCATTTGTCAGCAACAGCTTTTAAAATAATTGGTGCTGAATCAGCAAAATTATTGGACAAAATTAAAAAACATAGATGCTCTAAGACACTTTTATTACAGATTCTGCAAGTCAGGGTCAGATTACAGGAATGGGGAGAAGGTTTGTCATGCTTCAAGTGTAATGCACGTGTGCCAGTAATTGCCATTATATAATTAAAATCAACCCTTTGAATGGTTTTGAGTTCCGACAGCATAATAGTTTTCAGGCTGCCTTATTTAAAGCAGAAGTTATTTGTGGGGGGAACTTGAAAAGCTAAGACCACAAACATTTGTTTAAACAAACAGAAACTTATCACATCCCTCTAGCTGGAATATTTTATACTCCATCAAAGGTATGTAGGAGGTCTCTGGTAGAACCCACAATCGATGCTGAGCTTGCCTTAGGAAGTGTGAACCCAACATCAAACAAATCAAGAGATAAAGCAAGTAACAAATTGTCAATCAACAATAAAAGGAAGATTTCTCTTGGCTCATGGGGAAGTTCACTCTGGGTTCAGTTTTTAACAAATTAATCTAGCTTTCTGATACATAAGAAGACATTAACCATAATTATGGTTTGGGGATATATTTAGCCAAATTCCTATTTTCCCAGCTGCAGGGTTACCTGAACTGTTCTTATGATGTGTTTATATTAATATTTTTTAAAACAATTCATCATCCACTGATGCCTTTGGTGGGCATTAATAATTTAATTCCTCGAACTAATGCAAAACTGAGGCATGAACAGTATAAAGATGATTTTTTTACTAGACCATTAAAAGCACTGACAGACTCATAAATCCCTTCTCAGACCCATGCAAAAGTGCTGGGAAGTTTTGCTCTTCTTGTCCAGAAAACTGAATCTTTAGGATTAATTGCTATAAAAATAGCCATACATAAATAAGAAACCCTTCTAACCTTTTTTTCTGAGCTTCCACTTGAGTCCCTCTTTTTCAACATGTACCTTTCCTTAATTTAGAGACTCTGCTTTTGTGCCTTTTGTAGTTCTGAATGCCTTGAGTAGCCAAATCTCCATGAGTGACATACACTGATGTTATTTGCAAAACCAAAATCAGGTCTTTGCAGAAAATTGATCCAAAACCAAATCATGGATTATGTTTTCAGGGCACTTGACATTTTATTTGCTACACTCATTCTGCAGACCTAACCAATTTTAGTTTCAACATACATCAGCAGATTAATGCAAATCCTAGTTCTACAGCATCATTTTGCTCAGCCAGGAAAGGCATTTGAAAGTGACAGTTCTTTTCTCTACACTAAGATTTTAAAAGGTGTTTAAAGCCACCAGTGGGGTTTGTGTAATGTATAGATTTTCATTGGGCATGGTAAATGCACAGCTTTGTTCACTAAGAGTAATTTCAATCAATATAAGTTTGTATCTGTAGTATGAAGACAGGAAAGTTAACATAATTTAGTTAAAGCAAAAGGTAAATGAAGATAAGGTAATGCACATTTAGAAGTGTATGGGAATACTGTCATTCAGGAATGCAGAGGACTCATATGAGGGCTCAGTTACACTCATCTAATTATCACTAGCCTATATACCAATTTACACTTTACTAAGGAACACCTACATGCAAGCTTAATCCACATTTCTTTTATGGGCATTTAATCTGCACCTGTAGTTGCCTGACTCAGCTTTCTTTATATAGAACTTAAGCCAAAACTTGTTAATCTGGATACTTCTCTAACTTTTCCTGACAAGTATGCAGAATGGCAGATGAATGCAGTTTGAAGCTGCAATGACAACTGTTAAAACCTCAAGAACTTCATCTGGGAAAGGCAGGAATGGAGACCTTGCTCTCCTTGGTACTCACCTGCCTGCTGGATGAAGTACTCTCAGTGTTGGTTTTAGGGGCCGCTAAAAGGAGGGAAAAGAAACCATTATAAATATGGTTTACAAGTTATACATAGCACTCCTAAGAACTGAGGTCCTCATTCTGAAAAGGAGTAGGGCAACTACACAGATTTCAAAAACCAAGATAAAATAGCTCAGATCTTTCATATAAATATATATCTTTTTTTCTTTACCTCAACTAGCTACATGAAAATTGCAAGGTATCATTTTTAGGTCCACAAAATCACAAAAAATCCCCTCATATTTGATATATTTGAGAGGTCTGTTTCTGTGAACCATAGACAATTCACTTTATTACTGCAATGTAGAGCTATTCCATATTTCTGCAGCATTCTCTTTCTAGACTTGAATACTATGAATTTTGTGGAAAACATTTGCTTTTTGACTGCATTTCCCACTTGACTTGTTTTTCATTCCCTATGACACCTTTGTTTTACTGCCTTGACTTCATTTTAATGCCCTAGGCAAACAAAACATTCTCCCTATATTCATGTTCCACAGCTATGTACAGGATGGGGATCGACTTCATGTTTACAAATTTATTATTTAAAAAAAAATTCTTCCTCATTTTCAGGAATTGTGTGACTGAAGTCTGCAGAAGCCATTAAACACTGTAGTTAGTTGTTCCTCTATCTGCCACTTTGGCAGCAAGGCAAGGTGGCTGTGTACCAGAAGTTATTCCACCTGTTTGGCAGATGACCACATTCCTTACTGTCTCTCTAAACCACATTTGAAATGAGAAGTCATTAGAAAGCTTAACAATGTGCTTCCTTCCCAGCAGGAATCCAAGCAGCACAGGTGTGATACTTCCACTCATATAGGACATAGTACTGTAATAACATTAAACTGGCTTTTTGATGACTGTTAAGATTATTGTATCCTCTTGGGCTTCCTACTGTAAAACATTTAATGGCTAGAGTCAATGGGAAGTTTTTGATTCTGTCAGAGAAAGATGCTTTGTGTACACAGAAGGAGCTTTCCTGTTATCTGCCCTAAGCAACAGCTGCATTAGCTACAGACAGGTGCATTCTTTCATTTTGTGAACTTCTGGCATATACAAATACCAGGTTTCATCAGTTTTGAATAATCTAGTGAAAAAGATAGTTAGAAAAGGTTCTTACTATGGCGTTTCTTTGTTTCTGCTTTACCTTCTTCTTTTGTTACTCCCAAGCAGCCCATTAATTCTTGAACCGACAAGGACTTATCGTTGTTCACATCACAGTACTCCACAAACTTCTTCACACATTTTTTGGGTTTTGATTTCTTTCTTAGGAATCTCTTAAAGGGCTTGATTTCTTTCTTGCCAATGTCACCACTGGAATTTTTATCTAGCTGTTTGAAATACCAGTGGACCACTCTTTCCTCCAGAGTGTGATTTGGATCAGGCTCTGAAACACTGAAACAGAAAAAAAAAAGAGCTTAGTCTTAATTCTGATTCATAAAACTCAGTTTATAACTTTATTTCAGAATAGTTAAATCACTGTCAGATGCTTTGTTACATAAACTCTGATTTTGGTCACTAGCCTCTTGTAGTGAATCCCTCTTTTCTCACTTTAACCAATTTTACACAGAGGACTTGAAACTGCTTAGTTAACTCTCTGAAACTCTGTGGAGGTCAGCACCATACTCAGAAAATAGTGCTTAGCCCTTTCATTTCCTGAAACAGAGAAAAGTGAAGAGAGAAATAAAAGAGGAAAGGACAGTTGGCCAGCACATTAAATGTTTAATACACCCAACAGAAGGAGGTCAACAGTCAGCATCGGCAAATACCTAGGCTTTTATTACAGCTCCTGATGAATGTTCTTAGAGATAAAACACCTAAATGTATTGAATTACAGGGCAAGTTATAACAATAAATGTCACCTTTTTTTTTTCAAATGGTAAGCACCTGACCTGCAGATACCCAAAGTCTGACAGCACTTGCACATTTTTAATTCTATCTGTGACTGTTGATATGATTGTTTCGTTTTCCAAACAACTACGCAAAACATGAAACAGGAAGGTAGCACACATTTGTCACAATTCATTCACCACTGCCAGAGTCCTTTTAAATGCACACAAGAAGAATCTGAAACTCACCGGCTTGAAGACAGTGAAGGATCAGAAACTGCATGCACCATATCAGTGGACAAGGCATCCAAAACACTAGTTAGGAACTCATTCTTCTTGGCCCCAGGACAACCTAGAAAACCAATTTTTCTTCTTGTTTCCTCCTTTTACAATATTTACTTTCCAACAACAGTTCAAACTTGGAGACATATGTGACTCCCCGCACAAAAACTCCCATAAATTGTGGACAAGTTCATAAAGTAATTAAAAGACATGCATCTAAATTCAGGTACATATCTGTAACAAACAGCAGCAATAGAAAAACATCCTTTTGAACTTAAGCAAATAGGAATATGGTTTGCATAGCTTGGGTTCTTTTCTTTCAATTTTGGCCATTATTCTTCCTTCTTTAAGACTTTTTTCCATTTTGTCACATTTTGAGAAGAACAGCTTTGAAACAACAGAAATTTGTACATGACAGAGCATTTGAAACACAGACTAAAAGTCCAGAGCACAACACCTCTTTCAGATTTCCACTTTATCTCTTCTGAATTGCCACTGTTTTTTTCAACACACGTTCTCCCAGTGTGTTGAGTATTCTCTTTGTAAAATGACAATCAACTCTTTGCCTCTTTTCTCTTAGATAGGGGTTAACTCCCACTATATGACACCTACTCCAATCAGATGCTATTAGTTGGCACTTTGCTTCACATTGTGGGATCCTATGGTGGTGCTAGATCATCATCATAATTACATTCCCTATGCTATGAAGCTCTTCTCTGAGAGAAACTGGCATCACATTTCAGATACATGGTATGTTAGATAGATATGTACTGAAAGATCAACTCTTAGAGCAGTGCAGCTGAAGCAGATAAATTCATCTGACAAGCCCATGGATGTTGACACATGGAGGTTTGCTTATACAATACAACTACTTCCTCTCCTCTTCCCTAGAGCCCTGAACCAAACAGCAGATTTTCCCCTAGCCCTGTAATAGCTGAGCTGAACTCTATGATGATCCATGCGACAGTGACATAGAGATAACAAGCTTGAAGCTGGAGCCCATGACAGCACCTTCACAGACAATTCTGTGCTGAAGGTCTGCTTTCCCACAGTTCTGTTCTTAAGTGAAAAAGTTAAACACTAAAGTGATGTGGAAAAGGAAGATTAGTCAATCAGTGGGGATTCATTATTTCCATACACTTCTAAGTGACCCCTGGAGCAGGCAGCAGGATTATCTGAGCCTGAAAAGCCCCATCTTGCTCTGCAAATTATTTTTTAATGCATCCCATGTTGATCCAAGGAAATGAACCTGTATTATATTAGCCCTTAGCTGTGTTGCAGTAAGAATAGCTCAGCTATTATGTATAGCAGCAGCATCCACTATATATTATTGTCTAACATATTCATGCAGTTACGAGTTCCTTGCCTCTTACATGTCTGCCTTTGGCACCAGGGACGTTTTATTCCAGTAACTGTAAAAGATGTGTAACAGGAATTCACTGAAGCAAGATTCGCTAAACACACCTGAAACCAGTTGTCACTCTCCTCTTCCCTTAACCTTTAACTAGACTTTTGCTTCCTGTTAGAATTGGGAAAAAAACAAACAAACAAACGCAAAAAAACCCCAAACCAGACCAAACAAACAAAGAAAAAAGCACCAAAAAGAAAAAAAAAGGAAAGCCCAACCAAACAGCTCTGACTAGAATCCTAAGTTTGAGCTCAGTGAGACAAGCACTTGAGCTTTCTTTGTAAAGGCACAGAAATGAGAAGGCTGACAAGATCCACAGGGAGGGACAGAAGACTATACCAATGGGTTGCTGACAGTATTCAGTGCATAATTCACAAATATATTCTCTAGAGCAAAGAGCTTGCTGCTAAGTAAGGCTCAGACACTGCAACTATGCAAATAAATTAAACTAAGCCATGTAACTTTGCAAGTCACAAAAGCACATTTGCCCAGTGTTGAGCAGACAGAACTCAAATAGTTCCCATGCAGAAGGCACATCCAGCTGTGTTAGCACGGCAATCTGCCTGAATCAAACAACTAAGTCCACAAGGGACCTACTGAGCTTAGTTCTACATCTTGATAGCAAGGATACTTTGCTTGTGGACCAAAGCTAGTTTCCTTCAAGACAGGCAAAAAGAGGTCTGTCTGAGGCTTTCCATGCAGACCTATCTTGAATGATACAAGCTTTATCCATTTTTTTGTCTGGGGTTGTGCTACTGTGAAACGATACAGGGTTCATGGAAAATGCAGACAATAATTCCTCATCATATAGCAATGCAGTGCAACATGGAGACAAGACAATTTTACTTTTTTTCTTTCTCCTTTTTTTGATAGATAATAATGATAATACCTAATTTGATATAGGAACTTCACCTGAATTTTTCATGTTAGTTATAAGTGTATTCCTGAATTGTCTGGAAGAAACAAAAATGTATGCTTTAGGTAGCTTCCCAGAAATGCTTCCCAGGGAGCTGCTGAGTTTACATATGCTACAAATGTAGAGATCAAAATCATGGCTTAGCTTGCTATTTATGATACAGCTAGGTAGGGGAAAGAATCAACTTCTAAATTCACAAGAAAACATGGGGGAACATTCTGTAGCATAAAGCCTGTCTCTGACCATTTTCCCTAAGATTAAGAAATATTTCTAAATGTGTATTGCATAAAGTTGCAACAGCAGCTGACAGCAATAGAAATCTCACAGAAATCTGGCTGTTAAAACAAACAGAATTGGTTGCTGTGAAACATTCTAAATTTATAACTCTACTACTTAATGTAAAATAACACTCCACAAAATCCTCACCAGTTAAATACAGAGAAAATATTCAGTTTCTTCCAATTACAGTTTTTGCTGATCTGTGGGCAATCACACAGCAATTTACCTCACAGTGAAATCTCTGTTCTTTGCAGGTGTTATTAACTCAGGATAATTCTCTGGAGGCTTCACGCTAAGCTTTAATTTTCAACAAACTTGCAGATGAAATGGCAAGACTGAGGGAGCTTTAGCTTGATTGCAATGAATAATTCACTCTTACTCTACTGAATGCAGAAAGGGAAAGACTAGTCTCTTATGGGACCCTTATACTTTTCACTATGGTTTATGTGCTTCAGTTTCTTCTTCTGCAGCTGCTTGTACTGTGTGAATTTGACAGTTTACATAAATAATAATTTCTTGTTAAAGGGTTGAAGTTGAAACTACATGGAGTTAAGGTACAGGTTCAGAGATGTAACATATAGTGGAGTGTTTGCTTTAAGTATAGTTTTACCCAGAGTAAACCTTACACCACCAAATGATGGGAATATAGAAATACCTCATTTCAGCTATAATTTAAAGCTAATCAAAGAATCATCATTATACATTATAAAAATCATATGTATATGTGTCTCATAAATATATCTGTCTTTAGTGCTGAGGATGGATTTTTTGGTGTTGAATCTGTGAGGTAGTTGTCTATTAACCTTCTAAAATATGCACCCAAGTGCCTTGGAGCTCTCTGCTTGGTTAATACTAATCTATCACTGTCAATCTCAGAAGATAATCCTTGACAACACATCTGAAGTCCTGGCTAGAAAAGTATTTTGTTCATTTCCGTAAAAATGTGAAAACAACAGATAAATCACTTTAAAGGGGAGCTTACATCCATCTTCCTGCAAGAGAGGAAACAGCCTTGAGTCACTCAGTCAAATAATTAAAGGCAAGACAGCTTCCAATTAGCAAAGCTAATGTTTCTATTTTATCCCCAGTTTGTTAATATGAATATCAGGCTTAGCAAAGCACTCAAATATAATGGCTACTGAAATAACTCTGAAGATTATAAATAAGTTTTGATCTGGCAATAATCAGAATGATCAGAACTATTCAAGTTTCTTTTACAGCTGTGATTTCACTGAAATATAATGGTATACAGGAGAAAAATATTCAACAAAGTTTATCAGTGCTACTGTTTATCGTAGGAGAATAGACAATATCTGAAAAGATACTTTTTCTTGGACTTTTATTCTATACATATATATATGTACTGTTCATAAGTTTATTTCTGTTTATCCATAGAAATCACAAGTTTGTATTTGTCTAGATATACTGAGGGCCCTCCTAATATTTTTTCTTCCTAAGCCCCATTCTAGAAAAAAAAAGCCCTTCAAAAGATGAGCCTGGGAACTGAAATTGCAACTGTGTTTCAAATTTAAAAATGTGGCCTCAACAGAGTCACTCTTTTTATGGCTCATTGCAGATTTTCCCTCACTACACCTTCTGGTAACCTCTCACAAACTAATTTTCCATGTATAAGTCTCTATCCTAGAGAGGTTGAGGAAATTATCATCTCTCCTTGTTAACATCTTTCAGGTATTACCCTTTTTCCTTTCTTTATTTTTCTTCTCTGAAATATTATTACTATTTAAAAGAATTAAGTTAAAGCCAGAGCAAAATTCTCTTTTATCTGTGCTTACCCAAATTTAAGAAATAATAAAGTAGAATAAAACAAATGGTAGTTGGAAGGGAGCTACAGATCCATTGCTTTGTAGCCTTAGAGGGAATAAATATCATTTCTGGAGAAGGACAGGAAGCAGATTTCAGTTCTCAATGTATATTTAACTTTATTCTTGTTAATGTTTTTAAATGATCTTTTTGTTCTAACTTCAGGTGGGATAAAACCCCAAAAGTCTTAGTGAAAGATGCTCTCATAAGGCCCTACACTTCAATACTAGGCATTCATATCATATACCAAAGTGCATTGAGTGGGATTTGCTGAACTTGAGCCTGTTGAAATGGGATATCTCACATGTAACTGTCGTTTAAGCTCGCTATATAGGAACCCATTCAAAAGGCATTCTTACCAACTACCTTAGGCTTTTCTTACAATAGGATACGATCTCCTTTAAAATGTTATCTCCTTCCCTACTAACTACTAAGGAAGCCCAGACAGTTAACTTACACTCCCACGTGGTATAAAACTGCTTGTGATTGATTCTGTATGTATCTGTTTTGTAAATTCATTTAGGCTTAAACTACTCTTATTCTTTGAGTAAATGTGGCAGAAAGCAGAGATAATGGTCATAGCAGAAGCACATTTGATCCCATAAGCAGTTTCTGCAGGCAACCTAATGCCAAATTTAGACTAGGGCATTTGCTGATAGGAAAAGCAGTTCATTACATTTATCTCAGTTCTGGTAATATTATTGTTAAACAAGAAAAGGAGAATCAGAACATCACAGTATAACACAAGCCAGGTTAAATGACCAACTTTTGATTACCATTTTTCAGTTTGATTTTTCCTTCATGAGAGTCTGAAAGGCTTGTGAGAAGCAAATTTCTTGCTACTAACAGTTCAGAAATGTCACTATGAGAACAGGCAAGGGTGAACCAGCTAGAACACCTTAATCTCTCAGATGTCGTCCAAAGCCTTGAGAAGGTCTGTGGACATTATTTGCCTTTTTACTATATTCTTTTGTGGACTCCTAACTTTTAGGTTTTGACTGGGAATGGGAAAAAGGTCTGAAAACTCCAGTGATGAAGAAGTCTTGCTCTGCTGCCTAACTGGCCATAGGGCAGCTAATGTTTTTATTGGGTAGGCACTGCCTACACAATGCCTACCCCAGTTTTGGAAGCCAAAGACATTTCAGTATGTTGTGAAGAACCTGAAATTCTGAGCATTTAGGTTCAGCCTGTGCCAATGCATATACTCTTAACCTTTCCAGGCTTGTTGCATTATGTTTAACATGACCTGCAATATAGTCATGTGGGTCCAGCTCCAGTGTAAAACACACAACCTATTGGACTGAAGTGTTGGTACAGGGACACAGTCAATCAGCTCACTGATTAGGACACAGAGAAAAGAGTTTCAGGATTAGAAAGGAGCCCCAAATAAGTCCAGAAGAAAAAAGAAGCTGGATCCAAATTTCAAAAAGTTATACTTCTGCTTTACATGACCTATTTCACAACTGCCTATCCCTGAGATATTCAGCTGGTGCTTCTGACTGCAGTAACACACTCAACAACAGCTTATTAAATTCAAATATTTTGGGATCCAGTTTTGTGTAGTATAGCAGACATCTGAATCTCCACTTTATCACTCAGAGTCCTAATGATTAACGATTTATATTACTTAGGGAGTCAAAATTCAGTCCTTTTCAGTAGACATTTATTACTTATAATTCACATATATTTTTATCATGCTGTTATGTTTCCTCTCAGGAGATGGTTATGAAATAACTATATTTAATTACCTCCATTTAAACATCCATTAAAAAGGAAAAGCTATTACAAAAATATGTATGTTGTTGCAATTATGGAAGTGACCTCAGAAATAAGGTGCAGAATTCTAATCTCCTGGTGGAAAAACTGAACTGTGGGGACTTGATAGTGGGGATGGTTTTCACATTATTTAATTAATAAAAGCAGCCTGCTCCCTGGAAACATGCATGAAAACCAGTCCTTCCTACAAACTGATGCTGATTTCAGCCTTTCTGGATATCTCTTACCGAGACTTTTACCATTGGACGCATCAGCTGAAAATCCGAAAAGCATCCACTCTCAGGTAAAGCCATAAAAACCACTCTATTCAGATACTAAGAACCAACAGTTATTAAAGCAAAAAGATGAAAGAAAATCAGAGCTGAATTAGAAATTGTCAGCCCAGCAGCACACATCTACGTGAGAGCCATTTTCAGAGAGTCCCTGCCCACCAAATGGTACCAGATTTTCAGACAGAAGAACAGAACCTTCATGCCAGTCTGTGCTTCTTACACTGCCATAACACTGGATGGACAGAGATGTAAGACCAGCACACCTTAAAGGTATCTTTCAGTCCCTCAAAGAGTGTAACATACATGATGGATTTTTTTAAAAAGCACCTTTGAAGTCTGCACTTTTTTCTTTTTAATCCAAATGTAGATGGTACAGAGCAGCCCTGACCTGTGTCACACAGTGAGTCCCATAGATGCAGTAACTTGGTGTCTGTTTATCCTGAAAATGAAAGCAGTGGCAGAATTGCCTATTACAAAAGTAAACTATTCAAGGATACAAAGTATACTGTTAGATGGTGTAGGATGAGGTGAAAAGGACATGGGAAAGGGAGGACCAGAACAGAAGCGGAAGATCTAGTTATATTGCAAGTAGTCAGGTGAAGTGTTAGAATCTTCACCTATGCTTTACTTTGCTTATACAGATATCTACAACTAATTTGAATTAGGAGACAAATTTCCACCAATGTTACCTGATTTTTTTTTTCTCCCTGCCTCCCATAATTGTCAAATAAAACATTTAAAAATTGAATTTCCAACAGAGAGGAGAGCTGGAAATAAGGGGAGGCAGGCATGGCAATTTCTTGGAATGTAACCATATACTGAATTTTTAACTCAGAATGAATTTTTACAGCAGTGATTAAAAGGTTTATAAAATGGAAATTCTGGAAGTAACCGAAGTGAAACAAGAGTCAGCAAGAACTACTAAAGCATTACTTGAACATTATGGAATGAATCAGCCCTTGGAAACCTGGCATCACAAAAATCTTTCTCTCTCTTCATATAGTATTTAATATGGGAACGGTAGTTGTGTTACCTTCCTGGACACTTTCCATTAAACATGACAGATTTCCTCTGCAAATACCATTTCAAATCTTACTGACTTTATCCTTTGCTAAGCAAAGAAGCTGTAAAATGACTAATACAGAAGCATAAATACAGCCAAATTTTTACATGGTATGATATTATGCAAGAATGAAATACCCTTAGCTCCTGCTGAAGTAAGTGGGCATAATATGACAGACTGAAGGCTCAGGTTTTATCAGTTAGACACTATTAATTTAATAATGAAGGACCATTCCTAATTCATCATTATCCAGCTCACTTCTCCAGGGTTCACAGAGAGGGATCTCTGTAGCTACAGCAGGTTTCCAAACCATCATTCTTTGCAAAATAATATCTATTTGGGATAGATCCCTCAAGCCAAATAGAATACTGTGTACCTCATTAAACGACAATAATGTCCAACAAATTATAAGCTTGACTTCATCCCACAAAAAGCAGGGCAATTCAGAGACAGTCATGCCACCCTTAATTTGTGATTTACAGTAGGCACTGAGGAAATGGAAACATAGTACTTGGTAGCAAAGGTCCAGCAATGACAGAAGTACAATGGAGTAAATTAAAGATGGAGATGAATGTAATTCTGGTTCTATAGTGCCAGCCAGGAAAGATGCAACGCAGCTAACTTCATGTAAAACCGTTTACAGTGTTTGATTACAATGTGCCTTCAGTCATTTTACAGCAGGGAGATCCAATTACCTGATAGCACTCCATTGTGGATTATGACAGTTTCCTCACTGGATCACTGCACTGCACTGTGCCCCAAAAATGCTAGCTTCATCATGTGCCATGTGGTCTGTTTCCCTTCTGAGCTGCATGACCTGCTTTTGGTCATGTACCCAGATAGGAATAACCTGCAGACACCCCAATTTGGTGGAGAAACCAACCCTGTCAACTTCAGCAGAGGTTGTGGAGTTTAACACTCATCAGGTTGCTCAAAGTAACTCACTTGGTATTAACAGGTAAAACCTTATAGGGCTGAAGAGAGAGGCTATTGACAAGTGAAAACCATCACAGGCTTACTGACAACAGGACTTAAGAGGAAACAAAGAGATACAGAAATCCCATATCACACCCCTCCAGCAGCAAGGCTTGGGTTGCAAAAAAAAAATGACTCCATTTTATACATGGGATGATACTACATGGACTGCTGAGAGACTGAGCATGGGGACATGATTATAGGAGCATGTGTGTCCTATTTTTGGATCAGGCCATTAAATCTTATTTATTGATAACAGAGCAAAAGCAACACAAAGGAATTTTTCATATATTTTGCTGTCTGCTGCTGCATAAATAGAGAGAGATGGAAACAAGACATCACATTATATCTTTGTGCTCTGGGCATTGCAGTGGATAGGTGAAAATATAACCAATGTTCCACAGCAACATCCCAAACACTCATACCCAGCAAAACTGAGCTCCTCTTATGCATGTATAACCTGATTTCCAGCCATGCATTTTGCAACAGAAAGTACTTCCCTACTGGTGAACAGAACTGAAGTAATGAGTCTGATTATAATTGACACATCCCATATTTCCATTCTAACCCTGCTGTGAATACTTCTTTTGTATAAATATGCATACTCTAATGTTGATTTATCAGTAAACTGTAGCCATTTTCAGTCCACTTCATCCAAGTGAATGAATGTAAAGCATTCATTCAAAATTAGAGGTCTATGCTCTATACTTGGAGACACCCAACACTTCAAATTCCAATAGATACAGACTTTCAGACCATGAACTTTAGATGACTATAGTAGAATAAGCCCTCTGCAGATGGCTATAGAGGGGTTTACCTGCATGATTGTCAAAAATCAATAGGTGGTCTACTGCTGGTTAAAATCAGAAGGCAGAAGGGATGGTAATGAGAAGAAAAAGAACCTTAAACCTATAAAAATGTCTAAGATTAGATTAAGAAATTCAGTGTGTATCTGTGGATTACAAGGACAAGATAAATCATTAAAGTCCATCCATTTCTGTCAACTGATAGAAGCACATTTACAGCAGGGTTCAACCATGTGCATCATGAGAAAGGTCAAAGCTTAAACCTGAACAATTTCTTTGTGGGAAGCAGAAGGACAGAAATATATGGTAAGGGCAATGAAAGAAGGAGACAATCACAGAAATTAGAGAGAAATAGGTAGAAAGCCAAGGGAGAGAAGAGAAGCATGGAAATCAGTGGAGAAAAAAGCTGCTAGGGGTTTCAAGTGAACTCACATGGACAGCCTGTGCCCTGACACAGACACCTCCGACAGCACCAGCACTGACAGAGTATTGATCTTCCACCCCCATTCTCCTCCAAACAAAACTGTACTTCACTGAGATAGCTCTGGCATTCACACAAATAGGCTTCTGAAGGTTTCATTTTCTCTGTTTCTGCCAAAGCAATGTGGATAACATGGCTGAATCTCTGCATCTTTAGCTGTGTTTGCTGAGACAGAGGGATTTTACATCTTCCCATTGCTCCTGGTGCTCTCTGTATGTGACCCCTAAGTAGCTCTCACTAAGCCTGGCTAGGAAACAATTCCATCATGTGGAAAGTGTCAGTACTGGATAATTTAGATTTTACTCCTGTTGAGAATGAGCTTTTTTTTCTCTCTGATTTTTTTGTTTTGTTTTGGTTTGTGGTTTTTGTCGTTGCTTGTTTGTTTGGGGGTTTTACTTGTTTGTTTGTTATTTTAAGAACAAAGCACCCCATCCCATCTTGGCCAAATAGCTTGGTGATGAGCGCACACAGCTGAGATGGGGAGACTGAGGTTCAGCTGCCTGATCCAAACCAGACAAAGCAGGGAGTTGAAACCTGGCTTGCTGTTATCCCAGTGGAGTACCCTAATCTCTGACACTAGAGAGTCAGGTTCAATTCCCTGCTCTGTCTGGTTTGCATCAGGGATTTGAACCTAGGTTTTTTCCTCTTTAGCTGAGTGCTCCAATCATCAGGCAATTGTGTGCCCACAGAAGGGTTCATTTTGTTGTGAGCAAACTCTTCAGAACAAAGAGTGTCAGAAACCACTTCTACTGCTACATTATACTATTTTCTTCAGAAAAAATAACAGTGGCATCAGAGTGCATAGCATGTCTATTAAGTAAAGGCTGAATGCTGCAGGGTGAAGAGAAATGCAACCAACATCTTCCAAAAAGCCTGACAAGAACGTCAACAGAGTGTTCTGAAATGAATTAATGAGTTTAAAGAAAATCAGTACTTTGCTGGGTGAATGCCACTGCACTTTGCAAGCTGAGAAGTTGAATTCTCAACAAATAAGTTTTCTGTCTTGCATGTTTTGAACTCAACACTTTCTGCCTTACTAAACAACAGACTTGTGGGAACAGATGCTTAAGCAGGACTTTATTATTCTTCCATAGTCTAAGCTGCAGTTTATTTTGGTTTTGTTTTCAGCAGTGCGTATACACAAGAGAAGCCTGTTGTTTGATATAGGAACTCATTAAGTCTGTTGGATTTTGGTTTCTAACTTTAAATCCATTCTATTCAAAATGAAGTATTTAAATTGTCTATTATTCAAGATCAATGTTCCACTTAGGATACAAAAAGATGCATAAAGACAATATAATTTCCAGTGGGAAACAGTTGAATTCAGAGCACTGTGCAAAAAATAGGGGAGCTGGAGGGAATCAAAGATTCATTGGTGGCTATATTTCCATTTACAACACAGAGTGAAAGCTTCTTTTTACTTGCTTTTTTCCTTTTCATGAAAAAGGCTTAATTCAATTGTCTACATTTTAAAAGGAAAGAGAACTCAGGGTTCTCACACAGTACCTTCAAAAACATCATCAAACTGCATGCTTAATAACATGACTTAGAATTGTCTGTAATAGTAAATGTATTTTGGGTTGTTATGATTCCTGTGGTCTGCTGGAGTAGAATCAATATGATCTATGAATTTCATGGATGCATAAAGATAGAAACATCTATCAAGTTTAAAGGAGAGAATGGGTGTTCTAAATTCAAGTTTTCAACAATTGTTCAGTGACCTTTTGTTTTTCTTTTTCTTATTTTTCTGTATGAGAAAAAACCTTTTGATGAAAAGAATATAACTGCCTAGCTACATTTGTAAGAATATCTTGCTCTTCTTTTATGATAGGCATTTATCTGTAGTCTCTGCTGAAAATATAATGAGTATAAAATGTCCTCACTTTATCTGTCCCGTGTTACAGTGTTCTGCTTTATCTATAAACAAAGATAAATCACAAGGCTGTGGGGTAAAGGGGTTGGGGAATAAATCTTTTACTGATTAAGCAAGTAGTTCAAATTTTTATTTGATTACAAGCAAATAAACCTAAATAATTACTACTACTTTTTTTACATGGAAAACTAGGCCTTAATGCCACACTTGTCTCCAAATGACAAATGTTACTAAAGGAAAGTGCTGAGGCTAAACAAGAGAGAGAGAAAACAAATCTGTGATGAGAAACTTGACTTGAGCCTATGCAAAGGTTATGAATCCTTATTTTAATGTAAATACATTTGTAAATAAGTAGTTAAAAAAATGTATTCCTCAGTATTAGGACTGAAAACAAGCCCACTTATGAGTGCCATCTGAGATAAGGCACCCTTCTCTTTCTGCAAAGTTGAACAATTTCAGAAATTCAATGTAGAAGGGAAAACTTCAGATTCAAGACATTCACTGTTCTCCACAATGAGCTCACTTTGCACATACCAGCCATATCTTCCTGGACTAAGAAAGTGCCATAACATTACAGCTATGGTAAGATCTAGTGGATTTAACATGGTGGATTTTTCACTCTTCCTTCAGAAGACTGGATTTGATTTGGACAAGGAGTCCAGGTTCAATAGACTCATTCAGGTAATGGTTTCATGATAAGAAATGCATGCCTCTCCTCTCACATAAACCAGAGTTTTCTGACCTGCTTTCCAGGGCAACATTCCTTGGGCTGATTGTAAAGAATCAGAGCAGTGTCTAACTGTTCACATTCCTCCTTCCCCCTCAGTCTTCCACATGAAGCTACTATCAAGTAAACCCTGCCCACAAGATACCACACAGCCAGATATGAACAAGAGCTAGCAACAACAAAGCATTTTCCCAAATGCTTAGCTAGGTCTCCAAGCTTAAAACTCAAGCAGCTGAGGAATTTGACAAAACAAGGTTTCACTGTGGAATAAACCATAGTGCTTTTACTCTTCCAGAAGACTCCTGATTTCCCAAATAACCCTAGTTTCATGAAGCCACCTGTTTATGTCAGGGAAATTAATGAACTTATAGGAAAAACAACTTGTGATGAACAGTGAGCCCTGTTTTTCTAAACATTGGAAATGCCATCACCACTGCAGCGTACCATCTTTTTGTACCAAACCATACAAGGAGCTGTAAATTTAACCCTGAATCCTGGACTCTACATGTTCTGCCACTGCACTGCAAATTAATCTCTTTCCTTGATTCACTTGCCAAATTTGCAAAAAGGTTGTGTGATGCATGCCTTGAATCATCTGCTCAGCTCCAAGAGGACTGTGCTCCCTGTTAACACAGGGGTCAAAATACCTGTCTTAGGAAATCAACTTTTGATAGAAACTTCAAATGAGTGATTTTTTTATAATCCCTATTGAACTGAACTTTTCCCATTGACAAACATATCTAGTGAACAATATGATATCTGTGAATACTGCTCAGCTCATAGAATTAGTGAAATGGGCTTGTAAACATGTGAGAAACAGATGCTGAGGCTCTGCTTGCCTGGATTTTTTTTAAGCAAGAAGCAAGAAAAAAGTGGAAAAGTAATCCAGCAGACAAAGGATAGAATCAGCATGTGTCAAAGAAAATGGACAATCAAAACAGAGAATTTGATTTCAAACAGCTCATAACAGACCATCATTTTAGTGTTTGCAAGAAAATAAATTTAGCTCAGCTTGCAACAGGAAAGCACTGGAGTTTCATGGGAAAAAAATAGTAAAAATGTAATTCAGGAAACAGTCATTTTTTTAAGACAGACTAGTTTCCTTTGATTCAATAGGAACTAGACTAAGTGCAGTCAGAGAAACAGAATTCTTTCAAAATCTGACAGTGGGACTGTGTATCTAATATTAATTGGTTTTATCCAAGACTTTGGTTCAAATCAATACAGCAGTGTCAATGACATCTAGAGCATGAACTCTCTGTAGGTGCTGTTTATGTAGCTTAGATAATCCCAACCTCTGCAGCCCAGCTGGTGTTCTAATTATGCTGAAGTATGCTTTGCACAAGCAGATAGCAAAACTTGGATTCCACTAAACGATTAAGGAGGAAGAGAGACATTTACCAAAAGTTCTTAATTATCTAAGTGTCCTGACTTGCCAGGGGAAAAAGCCTCATACTGTATACAGAAAGTAGTCCTTTGATATATGTGCAGCATAAAATGCACCAATCTTCCTGCTTTTCTAAGAGAAAAGATGTTGAGACACAGTTGCAAGGGCAGAGTTACATTTTGTCTCATGCTTAAGTAGACTCCAATTTGTTAATAGGTCTACATGAGCAATCTGAAAGATAAGGAGAGCAGACACAAAGGGGTGAAAAATGTGGTCATTTCTAGTACTGTACATGGTAACCAACCACTCAGTAGCTTTAAGATGCATTGAAATCATTGATAAATGGACAGTGTGGATACACTCAGGGAGTCATCATATGTGCAGTGAAATCAGCATTGCCTAAAGCTGTTGTGCTCACCATACAGTACAGGATAACTCTTCTTCCCCGGTGGAATGTGTCAAGCAACAATCTCTAGGCAAACAGTGCAGGCACGTACATGTGCCTACAGGAAATGTGGACTGGCCAGAGCAGTTTATTCTACTTCTGGTAGAGGAATAGTTCAAAATTCCTGAAAGGTCTCACTGACAGGAAAAGACACAAAGGTCTCATCCACCACATCTCACACCCAGCCCAGACTCATGGCTGAGCATGCTGTCTCCTGCCATATGTCAAAGGAGCTAATTTTCCTGACTCATGTCAGTATAGGGGTGCACAAAGCTGGTGTCACCTCAACCTCACCTCTGGCAGCCATTTCAGAGACCAGCATCTGAGCTGCCTTGCTCCAGAGCAGGACAGCAGAAGCAGGGTAATGAAAATCTGCTCAGATGTTTGGAGAGCAGGAGACATGACATCTCCAGTCCACATCCCTGACATCACTCTCCAGAGAAAGTTAGCATTTGTGAAAGATACCTGCATTGTAACACTGACACTCCTTAAAACCTTCTGACAACCCTTGCTATTGAACCTTATTTATTTCTTCCCTCTGTGAAATAAAAAGCAACAAAAATACTTATGAAAATATTAGAGTTTTCTACTTTATATTGAGCTCTTTGTGGCAATCAGTAGGTATACAGTCTTGGTTATCAGTGTTATTTGTAGCACTTTAAACCTTAACAGAATTGTTTACAGTGACATTATTTTTCAATTCAAAACAACAAATTAGAAGTAGAATTTGAACAATAGTTTTATAGATCAAATAAAATTAAAATCATCTTTAAAGCAAGTTAACTGCCAAGCATGCCACACTACTATCTATTAAGTCAATTACAAAGCTACTTTCAAGCACTTATCACAGAATCACAGAATCAACTAGACACAGGCCTCTAACTAGACTCCATCCCATTCACCACAACTCTGACTTCTGTCCTTCAACCACTTCACAATCCACCTCACTACCCAATCAGCCAGACCACACTTGCTCAGTTTAGGTGCAAGGATGCTGTGGGAGACAGTGTCAAATGCTTTACTGAAATCAAGATAAACCACATCCACTGCCCTACCCTCATCTATTTACCCAGTTATGTCCTCATCATCTGGATGATATTAATTAATGTTTGAGTATTTCCATAATATATATTTACTTTTCATATTCTTAACAAAATGACACTTAAGAGTTTTTAAATGCTGACAGCAAAACTAATGCTTTCTTCAATTTGAATAGTACAGCCACCTTGAGCAAGACCAAAGAAATTGTAATTTGTTTCTCTAAAGTATGTCACAATAGTTCATTACAAAGAACAGAAAAAAGGTACAGCTCAAAGAAGGGGTTAAGTTCAATTCAACACATAAGAAAAAATCGTTATTGAGCTGGCCTCAATATGTTTGTAAGTGGAATCTGTTTAAGACCCTTTCATAGAAGGGTGAGTTGAAAGGCATAAGAATATCTCTATGTGTGTTAGTAGAAGTACAGATTTAAATTTAGGGCTATGTAAGTTATTATATAGAAACCTTTAATCTGCATAAATCAGAAACACATTACCTCTGAGTGGCGAGATTACAAGTGCACATCACCCCAAACATATCCCAATAGAAACTATATGTCAATGCACCTTCACAAATTCTTTGCAAACACATTATTTGAGGAAAAAAGAAGACAAGACTCTCCTGTATAAATATTTCAGAGAATTTTAAAACATTTCATTAGCAATACTTTTTGTATCCTTCCAACTCTTTCCCTAATACTTTGAATTCAGTTCTACAGATCTCAGAGAGAGATAAAATTCTAATGAATAAAGTACTTCTCTAAATAACTTAAGATTTACTTTCTGCATTCAAAGTTTAATGGACCAAGTATCAGACAGATTGAAAATTTTTCAAGGTTGTAAATATGTGCTACAGATCTTATGGAAAACAGAGATCTTCTCTTTTCAGTTGTTCAGAGATTTGTTTCATGGCCATTTAAATATTACTCCTCTAAACTGAAATTAAGAGGATGGAAATCTCCAGCATATAGGAAGGAGTAAGACTTTTTAGACACTGGTGATTATTTAGATGCACACATAAACACATACATACACAACTAATGGAGCTTTCTACGATGCCTTTCTGCTTGAAATGTTGAAAATGAGAGACATGTGGGAATAATGGCAAGGTTGTATAACTGAATGTCAGATGCAATTTACGTGTTAAACCCAAAATGCAGTATATTCTTTTCACCACCAGCTATAGAGTAGATATAATACAGCTAACTACATAGTTGAATATGCCAGCCAACAGCTACGCCTAGAGCCTGCTTTTCTCTTCAGAGAGCTGCTAAAGTTTTAAACTCCAAGTTTATTTTCCATAAACAAATCTGCCCAGCTCTAGTAAACATTTTCTGTTATAACTGCGATGCCTACAAAACCTAGGAACTCTTTTCTTATTGCTACTTTTCCCCATTATAAAATTCACAGCACAGAAGGGTCTGTAGTGATAAATAAATCACAAAAAAAGCTGATGAATATTCACTCTGATTTGTAAATGAATTTTATTCGATAAACTTTGCTTCAAGTTAAAAAGTTCCAAAGCTAATTTCCAGTTGGATCACTACCAGCAAATCTGGATTATGTACTCAAAAAAACCAAAATTCAAATTCATATATTCTGTAACTCTCCATTCAGGGAATAGAAGTAATATCCTGGAACTGGAAAAGTCTAATTTTCCACTGGTTTTGAGTGCCTCCATATCATTTAGCAGTCAGAGTATACATAGCACATAGAATATCAAGGGTTATGAACCAACCTAAACCTTCATCCTAGGAACACTTATGCCTAAGCTTAACTTTGCAACCACATGTAAAGGTTCCTTTGATTTTAATGGAACTAATCACAAGAAGAATGTGGATAAGTGTTTGCAGGATCAGGGTGCAGCAGGTCATGAATTGTATTTTAGGAATATTTACAATTAATTGCTTGTGGATGACTAACTGAGCAAGAGGATTTACCAGAAGATATTTCCAGATAGTAAACAAATTCAAGAATTTCATAAGCATAAAGGGCAAAATCTGTGAAATTCATCCCAAAATTATTCATGGATTTTTGCCATATGCTAACATCAGGAACCTATGAACAGTAGCACTCCTGTTGAGCTATAAAGAAGTACATTTCTGAACCTTGTGAAGCATTCTGAATCCTTTGAAAGAATTCCCAGATGTTTGAATGATTTCATTTCCTCCTTGAGGGGTTTCAGTTGTGGAGGCCTACAAGCTGTATTGAATCCAAGTAATAGCATCATGCATTTGAAAACCACTGAGATATTTTTTTATATGTTGTCATCTTTGTGAACAAGAATATTTGTTCTCCATCTCTGCAATGAACCTAGAGAAATGCATTCTCTGCTATCTAAATCCCTGAAGCAAAAAGTGACCTGGAGGAAAGCCAGCTATCTTAAGTTCAGCCAATGGGAAATGGAGGTGACATGTTGGCAGACTGAAGCATTTTGGGGAGCTTTCACTGCCTATCCCGTTTATGGCAACTGCCCACCCGTTGTCCAAGTGGCTTTGCAATCAGTTAGGCTGCAAATTTTCTAGGCATCAACTTGTTATTCTGTTGTTGCACAGTGTCCAGAACACTGGGATCTCAGACTATGCAACTATGAACCACTATTATATTAACTGTACAAAGCATGGAGAACTCCCAACTCATCTCTGGTGCCATGTTCTCCATACAAACAATAAAAAGTATACTGCCCTTTACCTATGGCTGTTTACCAAGACATAGCAAGTATGCTCTACCATGTCTTTGATCCTCCAGGACTAGGAGGACATAACCTGGCATTATCTCTGAGCCTCAGCTGGAAACTCTGCTTAATACTGGTATTTTTATACTTTAGAAAATAAAACCAGTCTGAGAGCAAACAACACTGATTTTGCCTCTTCCAGTGATGACTGGTTCCACTGGTCTTTTCAGGTAAACATTGGTAAGTATCTTTGACTGTTAAGATACAGCCTTTTTCTCCAAAGTAAGAGTACAGAAAGATTAATACAGCAGGCTAAAATAGTATTTTCTTCAGAAACATATACTACTGAGAGGTCAGAATATCAGCCACGTTGACTGCATCTTGTTCATTTCCCCTGACAAGTGAGCTGAACTCATTGTTTTATTACTCAGCAGCCAAAACTGATGATGTTTCTATATTACACATTGACTTACCCAAAATGTTAGGAAGAGGAAAACCTTGCACAGGCTTAATTTTCACAAGCCCTAACCTCATATCTCTGCCTGGATTTCAAAAAGTCACTGTTTGAAACAAAACACAAAATTACTAGGGTGTTTCATTACCAGTACAAGGTATTTTCAAAGTTGCTGGAACTGAAAATCCCACTGAACTCACTGGGAATACTGAATACTGGAACACTTCTCTGAGTGACTAAACACCAAGAATAAATGCCTAACCATTGTTGTTCCTTCTTGAAAATATAGCTGCAGATGTACATTCATACAGAAATGAAAATATTTATTTTTCCCTGCTCACAGATTAAACATGAGAGCAGTTTCTGCCAGTTAATCAAGAGTTTTCATCCAAGTATGAAAACACAACAAAGTAAGAGACCCATTTTGCAGGGAAGAGCTTTACAAATCTTGTTTTTATTCAAATCTAGTAGATTAAGAAGAGAAGCCTCAAACCATGTGTCCTAAGAGGAAATTGTGTCTTATTATGTGACTCCCACTCACTGTCATGATAAGGTTCAGGTGTCATTTTTCATTATGAATATAGCCCTGGTAGAATAAAAGGGTTTTGTCTTTTCCATTCAGTTTTATGAGGTTTTCCTGCCATAATTTAGATTGCCAGATGATAATCATTGCAAGCATTCTGGTGGAAAACACAGCTTATTCTACATGAATCCGCCCCTCTTCTTGTGTTGTTTTTTTTCTACTCCTCACACAAGAACTGCAATCCAATTGCCTGAAGTTATGAGACACCTTTCCCATGTCTTAATTGCACCAGAAATTACTTCACAATTTTTTAGTGTATTTCCTGAAGCTTAGTAACTCTAGGAACATGGTGTCAAAGTTTGTTCAATGAGGGCAAATATGTTAATCCTTTTAAGATTCCAATGTGATCAAAGTTCCACTCTGCTTATGCTAGTATTTTATACTGGGCACAGAAAATACTTCAGTATGTACAATCAAGTACTTACAAGCAGCCATTTTAAAAGAGGTATTTTCACTGTAAACATCAGACTTGTTCTAAAAGACTTTAAATATCCTGTAAGTATCTTAATACTCATATATTTTCTGCAGAGCCATTTATAAAAGAAATAGAACTCTTTAACATGCACCATTTTGTACTTTCTTTTGGATTTCTTGATTAGGCTTATCTCTGCATCAAAACATTTCACATAAATTTATTTCCTCTTCATCTTTTTGATATTACAAAAAGAAAAAAAGGATAAAGATGAAAAGGAGAGTAAATAAAATGTTCAGCAGAAAGGAATGGTCTTTCAGCTCTCAATTCTAGAGCATCTGTGTTTCTCCCCAGAGATGACATGATGCTTTGTGATTTTGAGGAGCTGAAAGCTGGCCATCAGAAAACTCTTGAGGTACAGAGTGTTAGCCTATGCACAGAAGTTCAAGGCTTTTCATCATTAAGCAGAGCTGAGCAGTCTAATGGAGTGCTAGTTTAAAGAGAACTAAATTTAAGATTTCCTTAGCTTAAATCATTTTAGGGAGCCATTAGTCACTCCTCTCCCTGATTTGATATTCACAGTGTAGGTAAGATTCCAAATATTTAAGTGAGATAAAGGAGTATCTGAAAAAATGCCATTGCATGTGTTTAATTATAGATTAATTATATAGATTAAAATTTATAGATAAGTTAGAGGTAGAAATTAAATTATCTTTCCACAAATGTCTATTTTCATCTTTACTGAAGTTTTATGGTGGAACAGGTCTCATTTTTTATTACTTCTAACTGAGGGGAAAACAATATTTTTAATGTGTGTGCATTTCTATATATATTTATGTATGCATATATACATTCACTCCAAAATAATCATTTTTGTAATAAAGATGAAAGAAAAAGGTCCATCTTTGTCAGAACAAATGGCAAAATCAAGTGCAGGGGGCAGCATTTGTCTACATATTTGCATCATCGATGGGTAAACCAACACAGGTTTGAGGGTCACTGGAAATTTTCTGTTGTCCTCTTGGACTTAGAAAAGGCATTTCTAGGGGAAAGCATTCCCTAGCTTATTCACTCTTTGGCCCAGAAGACAAAAAAAAAAAACAAAAACCCAGTCAGAGCTCCACCTGGAGAGTGCTGCTGCAGAGACAGTGACTGTACAGCTGCTGGGTCCTGAGGAGCTAGCCAGATACAGGAGAACTTTCTCCCTTTCCAGGCATGTGTCTCCTGGAGATGTCTGACTGCTCTCACTGAGAGCAGGACACAATGACACAGAGCAGCACAGAGGGCAAGGCTGCTCTTCTTACCAAGGAAATAAAAATAAAAGGGAAGACAACAAGTGAGGTGTGCAACAAAATTTATATTCTTTGGCATAACCTCCAGCATTATTTTTTATTCCTGAGAAGTAAATGAAGTCAGTGTTTATTAGTACTAATATATTTTTTAAATAATCATAAAATTCTTGGTTAATATTTAATAGAACAATGAAGGAAATGTTATTTCTGAGCCAGTAGCATCAGATTTGATTAGTCAGCTTTTCTCTTTTGCTAGCTGGGACACAGCTGTGTCCTTCACTAGCATTTTACTAGTAGGTCAAATTATGTCACTGCCATTTTTTAGACAAGTTCACACATAACTGGAATTCACAGCAGCGCTACAGCTATGCACTTGAGCATTTTTTTTGTTTCAGATATTAATATTTCTGGTTTAGGTTGGGGGCAGGATATCGAAATCACTACAAATAGAGGCAAAAATAAAAGCAATATGAAGAATTGTGGCCAAACCATTAACAATTAAAGACAGGATGGGGAGATTTTCCTCTTTATATGGAAGTTTGACCAGTAGACCTATGTAGTCATAAGTACTGCCTTAGCTCAATGTCCTCCCCAAGCCACCACTACTTAGTACTCAAATCAATCTTGTGCAACAGTGTGGGCACTTTGATTGAGTTGGTGCTTGCAATACCAGCCTGTGTGCTGCATGCACCACTCTTCCCATCTATCAAGCACACTGGCATTGCATTAACCTTCCTGTACTGCAGACAGGCAGATCCCTTCTTTGACAACCACCTCTTCAGCCAGTCAGCATCGCCCAACACCTCTGTCTCAGGTTGCCAGGTCAGGTTAATTGTAGTGGTTGTAACATGTGGAAAGGGTGCTTCACTAAGTTGTCACTAAGCTGTCACCTTTAGTTGTAACTATAGGCAGCCTACAGTATTGGAAAGGCATCCAGCTGCTCAGGACAGCAGAAGGCTGGAAAGTCAGGGTTCTTCCTGAGCCACACACATCACAGGAAATAGTTATCACTTTGGAAGGGGAAGCAGCCATTCCCCTGCCTTCAACAGCACTGTGAGGCTGAGAAGGAGCAAGCCTGGCCCTCCAGCACCCCTCTGCACCACATTGTTGAGCCTCACCTCTCCTGTCCTCCTTGCAGGCCTTGGCAGGCTTCAGGCAGGCCCTTTTCCTTCATCCTTGCCACACAGGTATTCACTTCTATCATCACTGCTGTGAAGGTTCTCACCAGCTTTGCACCAATATTTCCTGGTCATAGCTCAAGCACTTAAATAGGCAGGTATGGTCCACAGAGCATAGAGCCTCAATAGTTAGAGGCTTATTCAAAACAGCTAGCAACTTGTGTTAAGGTTGTGTGTTAAGGTGTTTATTTTTCTTTCTCTGTTTAAAAACTTTCTCTTTTCTCTCTCAACTAGTCTATTAATTGTGTAAGTTGTGGATGCCCTGTCCCTCACAGGGTTCATGGCCAGGTTGGATGGGGCCCTGGGAAACCTGGTCTAGCAGGTGCCATCCCTGCCTATGGCAGGGGGGCTGGAACTAGATGATCTTTAAGGTCCCTTCCAGCCCAAGCCGTTCTATGATGCTATGAAGCCATAATGTGGATTGAATACTTCACTCATTTGACCCTATTTCCCCCTGTCTCTTTCATACAGTAACCAAGATGTATCTAAAAAACTAACTAGATTTTCTGCCCTATTACTAGTCCTTTAGAAGGCTGTTGTCTCACTGCTTTGACAGTCGGAAACCACTTTGAAGGCCTCTGGTCAAATTCAGTCAGGGAAATACATACCTATTCTTTTTTTGTACCAAGATTGTCACAGTGCAAAACAGTTTCTCTTCCTCATGGTCTCACAGGAACAATACTGCCTCTGCACCTTTTCTAAATGAAGCAAATGCTACCTGCCTTCTCTTAGAAAGTAGTTGCTGTCCCTGATACTAGCTAACTTCTGTGTATCCATTTTCCTGAAAACAGATGACCAGAATTGCACTTACCATTTTAGATAAAATTCAGAAATAATAATAGGGCTATCTAAAATGTCATGACTGTTTCTTTGTCTGTCCTGTTCCTGACTGTCTGTCCCATCACACTTAGCTAGATATGTTTTCAGGTCACACTTGCCATTTTTACAGCCACAGTAATTGGATGGCTTACAGTTAATCCTGTAATTGACTTCTTTCTATTTAAAACACAGCATATAACTATATATAGTATAATAATGTATCATTCATATTTCTTCTTTTTTATTATATCTTGTAATTAATTTTGTTTCATGACAAAGAGTATTAATAAGTGCTCAATGAACATGCACTTCAACAATTAGGGGCATGTTTAGTTCAGAATTATTGTCTACATGTTTCTCTGGGTGGCTACACAAATATTTTTCATGACGCAAAAATCTGCCCACATTGATTGTTTCTGGTTCTTCACAATAGCTGACAGTGATTCACGATTCCCTTATAATGTGCAGTACCACTAAACCTGCTACACTTCAAGCTATTCAAACACATCTAAAGGTCATTTCAAAAGTGAAGCAAGTCTAATTACTTCTGTGTAGATTAACTATGCAGAGAAAAAAAAATCTCTCACATGTTTATAAAAAGTATCAAAAAAATGAGAAACCTAATCAAAAACAAGGTTTGTACCTACAACAGAGAAGAATAAAATAACATTATTCTGAGGTAAACTGACAAGGAAACTCTTGGAGAAAAGTAAGTGGATGATACATTTTTTAGACTGATTTGAAGAAGGGTCAATTTCCCATGGATTTGGCTGGAACAAGGATTATGAAGTACAGGCCAAGTTATTCTGGATATATTTACTGACTTCTTTGGTATGGCAACAGCAAGGAATAATTTCAGTACCTAAATGTGACTGCCTTTAAACTACTGAGAAAAATGAGCCTTGCTTTTCCTGACAACATTACAAGACCTGTATTACATTCATTGTTCTAAAGTCAAAGACTTCAGTTCATGGAAAATCAATAAACTGATTTCTAAAACATACATTGTTTTGAAACACGGTAAGAAAATGCTCTCTACATTTATTGCAGTGAATAAACAAAGCCTTGGAATCCTTGAAACAAAATTTAGCTATTTTACTGACCTTGAAGCTGGCGTCCTTTGTACAAGTCCTTTGTTTTGGTTGGGTGAGCTCTTGCACCATTATCACACTTCGGTTGTTCATACCTAAAGAGCAAACAGAGAAAGAATAAATCCAGCCAAGGTTAATTTGATTTCTAATCTGTTTCTGAATTTGTAGCCCAGATTAAATTTATGTCTTCTTTTATTCAGGGAATAAGCTTGTTTTCATCAGGAGGCACTGCAAATTCATCTGCCTATTTTGCACTTGCCTCAAAGAAGCCAGCATATCTTTATTCTCCTGGGGTTGAAAACAGACTAAAAAATTATCTAACTATCTAATCCAAAGTTTATTCTACAGGGAGAAACACTGAGGAAGAAGAAAAATCTGGGGAATTTCTCTAATGTAATATATAATTAATATTAATTTAAAAAAAACCCAAACACCAAAAACCTGCAAAAACAAAATTAGGCTCTCCTCCCACCTACCAAATGAAAAAGCCATTAAATAGATGATAAATTCTAACTTTTGACACAGTATACATGTTGGGAAAGACCAGAGAAGTAGTTTTAAAATCAGAGGTAAGGCAGGCAGTGTAGTTTAGTTACTCCTAAAGCTATAATGCCATGTACTAATGTATCCCTCTCAAAAAAAAAGTGTTAGTTTACATATATTAGTTTACATATGGAGAGACAAACAGCTAACATTTTGAACAAGGGAAAACAACTAATAGGGTTTCCAGAAGGAAGGGAACTAGGCTGGAACGGCTTGAAATGGATTGTGAAAAAGACTGAATCTCCACCTGCTACTTGAATATTTTTGTTCCTCTGTGCTTTCTGAGTTTACGTAAAGTCATTTTGTTAGTCCAGCTGGTAACATGAAATCCTATGCTATTTGTACTTCCAACAAACATTGACTTACAAAACACCACTGGCTATATCTTTTATGAAAGAATGGGAGGCATGGGAGCATCTACTGTTGGATCCCTCCTTTTTTGTCCCACTGTTGATGCACAGTGTTTTTTTCACTCAGCTTGACTGAATCTCTTTCTGAGAAATTTTACTTTCTCGTTCTCCTAAAGTAGCTTGCAGCTGCAGAATTTAGTGTGTATCATTTTAGAGAAAGTTTAAATTTACATATAGTAATAAACATTAATAAAAATTTACTAAATAGCATGCTAATATGTCAAATTAAACTATAATAATCAAAAATTTTGGAACAAAATGCTCTTTTTAAATGCATTGCATGGTAGCTATGTTCCTGGGTCTGGGGCAAACTGGCCCTGAGAACAATACCTAAGTATTCTGATTGTAATTATCAGGCAGAATGAAATAAAAATATTACTTTTCCTTTGAGTGCTTAAGTTGTTTCCACATCATCTAATGAAACTACCCACTTGTCCATCAAATTTTGGCTACTGCAAGAAAGTACAGTGATGTTTTCTTGGACATGGGAGAGCTACAGACACTTTTTTCCCTTAAAGAACTGCACAAATAGAAGCTGCTTTGATAGCATGGTTTGGATTCAGATAACTGATGTATGAGCACTTCAATCAGTCAAGAAAAGAGCGAAAGGGAAATCTCTGAGCAATAGTCACTAATGCAGTATCTGGCAACCAGCCTAGTCCCTGATTAACCTGATACATGACTCTGCATCCCCTTCATCCTCTTCGGTTACTGGTACTGCTCTGTGCCTACACTTTCTTTTTTGGCTTCTACTCTTCTACCCTTTCAGCTTATATTTTTGTTAAATACATATCATTCATCGTATACAAACTAAATGTATGAAAGCCCAGGAGGTGTTAAAATGCTTCAATGTGAAAATTACTACATTAAGTCTTTAAAGCAACTGAAGAAAAAAAATGAATCATTAGAAATTGACCATACAGGAACAACCATGTGAAGAACTGATAAGAAAACCACACTTGCCTCAATTTACACAGAGAAAGAGTGGGAAATGGATAGCATGACAGAATAGAGCCCTGTCAGGCTAAAAATAACTTAGCTAAAAGACATCCCAAGACTCTTTTGAAAGTTAAAGGGGAAAGAATCCCTAGCAGTGAATGTATATCTAGA
This sequence comes from Galbula dea, assembly GCA_013399015.1. Lineage (NCBI taxonomy): Eukaryota > Metazoa > Chordata > Aves > Piciformes > Galbulidae > Galbula > Galbula dea. The sequence goes on from VWZX01012694.1 coordinate 2,418,926, forward strand.
ATTGGCAAGAACTTATGAAAGGTGCTTTATACCTCTGAGCAGTCTGCTGGGAACCACAGATATTTACTGAGGTGTACAACATAGTAGAGGATGGAGGGTTTTAAAGGGGTTCTACAGTGTGCATGGCCTCAAGAAGCAGCTGATTTGTGTTCTTTTATAAGCTTTGAAAATCTTGTGCAAGTGGATTGAGGATAACTTTGCCCAGGATCCTAGTTGCAAGAAAGTCTCATGTGAGAACACAGACTCCTGCTGAGCAAAAAGGCTGAGGGTCACAGTGATATCCAAGAAGGCATTGGGAGTCAGCTGACGAGGACCATATTGATAGACTTTTAAGAAAATGGTTGTTTGTGCCCTTTAAATGCATTACTTCCTTTCAGTCATATGGATGTTTCCTCTAGGCTTTTGTAAAAAACAGCTTTATATCACAATTTCATCTATTTGTTGTGAGTTTTACTGTCTTAGTTTCAGGAAAAAATTGGGACTATTTTGTTTTGACAATTTATGGATCTCAAGTTGTCAGAAACAGCAGATCAACAGTAACTTAAGTCACACTCACTTCAGCTGGTGCTGTAATTGGCATGGTCCTAGACTACAGTAGAAACAGCTATGAGTAAATAAACACTTGAAGAATATATGAAAAACACTCCCCAAGAATATAATACTTTACAGTAAGTGGCTTATAATGTTTTTTCATAATCCTTATGCAAATGATAGAAAATGAATTTTTCCTTAAGCTTGAAAAGATTTATGACTGCATCAAAATACCAATACTGCCCACCAGCTTTGTATGAGCTTCTATAGCATTCCTACAAGGGCCAAACCTCAATAACCCAGCCTAAGGATCCTTTGGAACCTAATACTTGCCTTGTCTACATCTTCTGCATGTGGGTCACAACACTTTACCCTGTATCTGACTGAGCTGAGATGACTGAACTCCAAGGTTCTACTAATAACACACTAAAATGGTATTTCCTCTCTATGGGTTCCCTAACAGTTGTTCCATCAAAACCAGTTGTATGAAATAACTGAGGAGGTTGCTGGAAAAAAAATAACTGAACATTTCTGAGGTTGGATGTGGTTTCTGTCATAGACCATCTTACTTGGCTTTTCTATACTCAGGCTGAGTATGAAGTTTCCTCTGGGCTTATTCATTATTTGCTCTAAGACTTCACTTCCCAGTGTAAAATAGAAGTAAAAAGGAGAAACAGGGGAATAAACTGCCTGTGACATTGCAGTGAAAGAGCCTCTGGCCATCTGCCCTTAACTTTTGATGTCTCTTAGAAATATTTTACTTTGTAGTAGAAGGAACTTACATAATACCACCAGCAATAGAAGTCTACCCATCAGTACATGCACACTAAAGCATCTTCTTACTACAACTACAACTTTTGAGCACTGAACATGTATTCCCTTACCTGGTTGATGTACCAGGGATGGGACGTCCTGTATCCACCAGCACACACCAGCAGTAGCCTGTGGAAGGATGGCATTGCACTGGTTTGTAGAGACCACCCTGAGCACACTCCGGAATGAAGACATTGTCTTTCTGGGGCTGTTTAGCTTCCTCCAAGGCTGACTGAAGTTCTTGGTCACATGATGATGCTTTTGAAAGGAAAAGAAAAAATACTGAAGAAACTATATGGAAAGAGCTCACTAGATTGATCAGTTTTTAAATCTTTCTTTGATTGCATATAAGGACTGCATTTGAAGAGGCTTACTACAGCTCAAATACCAGCTACATTTGTTTATACTGTATATAGTTAGGAACTCGTTTCCTTTTCATGCAGCTGCTTCATAATACAGTCTTAATAATATATAGACAATTTCCTATACTAGACATTAAAAAGTACTTTCTCTGCCACTTTAAAAAAATCCTCACTCCACATTTCCTAAACTACAGATTATTTTCAGAGAGAACAGTAGAAATCCAACTTCTTAAGACTCCTTAAATGTATTATTAATCTAGATATTCATTTAGATGTTGATATTCTGCTCTTTTCTTCCATTTGTGGAACAGCCTCTTAATATAGTGACAATTTTTTCATCATCTTTTCTAATGATTCTGGTATTGCTGAAATATCATTTGCTCTGGAGACCAAAGACCCACAAGAAAAAGTAACACATTTTTATCTCTGCATTAAAAATATTTCCCAGATCTTTTCTGGATGTAAGAAAAGCTTACATGACTACACATTCCTAGCATTTATGTGAACCCATGAACCAGGGGGCAAAGAGCAGAAACCGAAGGGCCTGAGAATGCCACTCAGTTGCCATCAACTGGTAAAAAGCCACTTCTGCTGAGGATTTTGAATCACTACTAAACTGGTAAATGCGGCAATGCGTAGATAAATGAGACAGACTATTTATTCAAGCCACTGCTTCTCCAGGAAGTTTGAAGTCAGTTTCCTGTCATATGAAATTCAGGCAGTTAATAAAACAGCTTCTGTATAATTCCCAAACTAATCCATTGAACAAAAAATAAATATTTGAACATCAAGAGGGTTATGCACTCTACAAACACAGAAATTACTGACAGGAAGATTTCACAATTTCAATCAATAAAATATTACCTTCAGTTAAACAAAAGTTATTTAAACGTTACCACAGAAAAAAATAATCTGTGGGTAATATTTGCTCTTCTTTCCAGTCAGTTTAAGACTGGTGACACACTTATGCTCTGAATCTAGGAGGATTTACTTCTTGATTTTTCACAGTTCAACCCACAGAACAAGTTGAATCCTCACTGGATTTCCTAGTGCATTTGTAATGACTTTCAGCTTTAGTCTAATCTCATTTACTCTTACCCACAGAGTTCAGAAAAATGCTTTGCAAATTGTAGGCATAGCTGCCAGAAAGTCTGTAGTTATGTCCAGAATGCTACTCCTGTTTGCTGGCTTCTTACAAATGCAGATGACCAAAATCAGTAAGACTTCTGTTATAGGGCAAAAGGTGTAAGGAAGATAAACACTTTTATACTTTAAATGATACACAATTCCATCTATACAATGATTTGATTTCCAAAACAGTGTATTTTGTTCCAATCTATACAAAAGGCTTAAAAACCAAACACACCACTTGCTAACTTGAGACAAAGATGGAGTGTTTTTTCACTTATTTGATTCCTTATTTTTTCTTGCCTCTTCAGTTTCATAAGGTATTTGAGCAGGACAGCTAGATAAACTGATTGATTTTGCATGTTTTTGTCTTGATTACCCACTAACATAATCAGAGTTTGAATAGCTCTCAAAGGACCAGTGTTTAGATAATAAACTGTTGTTAGAGAACCAACACTGAAAGCTCCTTTAAAACGGGGAAATAGCTAATTATTTGAATGTTAAAACCTTAACAGAAGTAACTACGGTTTCATGAATTAGAATTAGAAATTAGAATTCTGTCACCAACACCTTTTTAGAGACTGTGAATTATGGTAATTATCAAGTTACAAGGTATGACAACCCTACAAAACACATCACTTAGCTTAGCTGTTCTCTGTTTATGTCTGGTATATAATCAAGAAAAGGGAGCAAACGAGGTGAAGCAGCTGGTGGGAGTGAAGAAATTATTCCTCCTCTTTAAACTTCACTAAATTCTTTTCTCTTTCATCCTGATAAACCTTGGGACTGTTCCATTAGCTACTGGGACCTTTTCTCATTTTACATCCTTGTAACTACCAACGCAATCTGACAGATGTGTAGGTATTATTATCTCTTGCAAACCCAGAGGAGCAATACATCTTCATGCTCTCAGTTTTATTTAGAAAATACACTGGCTTAGAGACCACATAGCCAGGTCATCCAGATAGACAAAATGTAACAGCATGGAGAGTAATGGAGAACTCCCTGTATAGAAGGAGATCCAGACTGTTTCAGCTGTGAGCATAAGATACACCATCTAATTTCTGGGTCTTTAGTAACTCTAGTTTGTGCTGATTGAAACAAGCACCAAAAGACTGCACTGCTGAATCTGGAGTCATGGGCCAGTGCAATCACCTGCATTGTGGGGATTCAGGAGCAGGTGTTAAGGTTTCAGACAAATGGTCTTTACTCCCCTGATTGACTTGCTGAGGGAAGGTTTTCTACAAGCTGCTGCTCAAGCTAGAAATTTCTCTCTTTTGCACTAGGTCAGGTTTGCTCTGGTCCTTTTTTCTCCCTTATATCTGGTTTTAAGTCCCAGAGGTAAAGAAAAGCAATATTATAGGAGAGATGGCAAAGGAGGGTTGCAAATGTGGTTTATGGCTTTATGAAAGACAGAAGACTGCCTGAACATAACACTGCAAGTGAGACTGGAAACAATGCAGCCAGTGACAGTAATCAAAGGAAGGTTTAAAGATAAAAAGGAATGTTCCTAATGGCAGAAGTCTATGAAGAATAGACAAATATGCAGGATTCATACCAAATGCAAAGGTAGAAGTCCTCTGAGAGGACTCTAATGATGAACAGTCTGCCTTTGAAGAACAGTGTCAGCACAGGCATTCAAGAAAAATAAATATATGAAAAATACTATGGTATTTTCAGGAAGAACATTCACCTTCTTGGAGCTTTTAACTTCTTACTTTTCCCCTAAGGATGAAAAATAGTAACAAGAAGAGGAATTTACCATTAGTCCTAAATTAGTTGTCAAATAAAATGTAGATTATTTCTGACAAAATGGAAAAAATATGAATTAGTGTGATGGACACTATGTCTGTCAGTTATCTATATGCCACATGACTGTGTCTTATTATAAATCTGTCAAACCCAGTTTGTTTTATTCACCAAAAGTGCAGAACAGTTTATTATTTCCCTCCCTTACCCCATGGCTAATGAGCTTCATGTTAGCTCTCAGGCTATCTCCTTAGTGGCCAGCTAAGAGACTAATTTCTGCAGAGTCCAGTGCTTTTGTCATGACTATTTGTGCCACCATTACTACTTCCTTGTTTGTTTTCCCCACTGGAACATTGTTCCTCCATAAAGAAAAATTGCTTTAAAGTGCCTACCTACAATACTTCCTGTTTTTTCCAGAACCAAAATATTAGTGCTCTGTGTAATTTCCTCTCTGAACAAACCATTCATTCCCTTTCAAATTTTTCTTTTGGTTATTTATAATTGGAAAGATGCAATTGTAGCCCTGTGTTGACTAAAAGCTCTTATCACAGAGCTACCATGCTGCTGCAAATAATTGCCTTTCTAATGTCAGAAGAGTCATGGTCAACAAATGTTCACTTTCCAGGAGAACCAGTGATAAATGTCATTAACTTCAAAAATGCCTGACAGTTTGTCCAAACAGTCTGACAAGAACTATGATCTGGAACCTTATGAGATGGAAGACAGAAGTTCATAAAGAGAACAGTAAAGAAGATCTATGCCACAATAAAAATAGGATAAAAAGCTTAATCATTAAAATGCATCAATCTTTCTATGGAATGTTTTACTACAATAACATTCCTTCTGGGAAGAGAAAAGCGCTGACAATCTAGCTCCTTCTTTTTGGGAGGAAATATGGTTACACTGTTGTTCTTCCACTTAGTTCCTTCAGTTTTGTTTTGCATGAAAGAAAGGGAAGCTTTTCCAAGCTTCTTATTTCAATAAAACAGTTAGACATGGCAGAAAAATCCTTTCCACACAGTCTGCCGTGTTAGTCAGCCACACTGTAGCTCAGCAGGAATCCTTAATTTCAGGCTAATACACATTTATGATTCAACATACAAACTGCAATTATGTAAGGAAACTTTTTCTTCAGTTTTACACCAAAAGCCTTTGTACTACCCAACCGACCACTGGCTCACTCCAAGAAAGGAATTTTGGAATGATAAAAACTCTTGCTCACCACTAAAAATGAGTTAAAAAGCCTGCTTTAAATGCAATGTATGTTCCTCTTCCTACATCATATTTATACTTCGTGTCTTCCCTTTCTACTTTAAATGTTAGTTACTAAATACACTTTTCCTGTTCTAGATCAAGATGCCTTCACAGTCCATAACAACCAATTGTAATTCTGCATAGTCTGTCAATGAGAAAGATACTCCAACTGATGAGAAAATCTGTGGGTAAGTTTCATGTTTCATATAAAATCTTCAGTCAATTCCTGTTGCCAGTTATCCCTAACAAGACAGTCTGGCTTTCAATGAATCAAGTTAATTCACACGAACAGAAGAATACCTCAATAGCAATAGGGTATAACACTGCAAATATGCATTTAAGGAAAACTCCATTTAGTCACCTCTCTTGGGTTATTTAAACTGTTTATTAATGTTTACTAGGGGATATCCCAGAGGACAAAAGAGGTGGCTTTTCTGGAAAAGTCATCCTGAACAAACTATATAACTGTGCATTTGTAGCACATCTAAAACATCAAGCACCATATTGTGTGAGTTATGATAATCATGTTCAAGTCCCTTGTTTCAGAAATTCTGGCAATTGTTGTGCTATGTCACAGTTATCAGTTTCTCCTAACATGGAATTTCATGATTACAAAGAATTTTGATTGTTTTTTTTTTCCTTAAATGTAAATCACTGTATTTATGTCTAAATTTCAGTACATTTTGCAGAAACAAGTTGCCAAATCTGCAGAAAATTACAAAGAAATCTGTATGCTACTTTAACATTTCCTGCCACTATACAAACATTTCCTTTCAATTTCCTTAACCCAACAATGTGTCTGACAAACAGAATCCATTCCAAGAAACTGTTCTCAGCTGGTTCCTTCTTCCTCCTTTTCTCATTAACATAATGGGCCACAAAAGGACAGTCTAGGCAGCCTGGTTTCCAGGGTACAGGGATCTTTTATTAGGGCTTGAAGTTCAATGTCTCTATAGAAAGCAGGTAACAAGAAACCTATGAAGAAAAATACTCCGAAAAGTGATGCATGTGTTCTGGACTAGTGCAGTGTAACATTAGAGACAGTTTGTGTTGCAGGATTGCCATGTTCCTGAGAGAATATCCAGATGGAATATATTCCTGTTCAAATTATAGTAAACAGAGACTTAAATTGTAATTTTCTGCTAATCAAAATGTTATGCACATTAGCTGTCTGTCCTAGTTAATAAAGCCTAATTTAAGCACCTCTTTAGAACACTTCAAAAACTGATTTACACAAGTTTTATGCTACTTTATTTCAAAACCATAATCATTAGGATGGAAAAACTGTTATCCTGTTGACACCCATGCAACCCTCCAACAAACTGACACCTCATGGGGATAAGAATTTGATCCATTTGCTTGGGATGAACCCTCCTTGAACCAGTGAAGACTCTGAAGAAACTGATTACAATGTGGGCTTGTATTTTCAACTAGTTTTCATACTCCTCAAATTCCATTGACTGGATTTCTACTTACACTACACCAAATTGTATTTCCACATATGACCAAAATGTTTACTTTAGAGAGGCAGTGGGAAGTGGGATAATTTCTATTCAAGCTATGCTCTCCCTGCAGAGGTATTTACATTGACAGGATGACAAAATTATTTGTTACAGCAGTGGCCCTGTTAATTCTCACCCCTGAAAACATGCATCTTCAAGGTAAATTAGCAGGTTCTCTGCCTGTAACTGACCAATTTCATTACTCAAAATCCATCAAGTATGCTCCTGCTATAAACACAGCTAATAAAAATGCCAAAATTATTTCATTGTAGTGAAGGTGAGGTGTGACTCCATGGCTTTATATTCTTTCAGGTTTTCCAGACTTCATTTAGAACTTCTCTAACATGACATATTCCTTTCCTGAAGAGGTAAATGAGGTGGTATAATGTGGTTTAAGAGTCATCTTCATACCCTTTATGTACACAAAGTTACTTCTTTATCCCTCGTGGTCAAGGTATGGGCATCTCACACCAATCTTTCTTAAGACCACCTCTTCTTACAAGAATTTGCCTGCCTGCCCTCTCTTGACAGTTTCAAATACACTTAACTCTTAACAGAAATCAAGTGCAGCTCAATGCTATAAACCAATGCAGAAATTAATTTGCTTATGCTACTAGCTTCTTACAAAGATCATTCATTAACCTAAATCAAATGAAGGGTATTTATGTGGCCCAATCTTCCCCAGCAGAAATAGATGGAAAAATACTCACTAAATTCAATGGACAACACGAGGCCTCATCTGAATACATTCACATGAAAGTATGCTTCCAGTTAAGCCTAATCTACCTGTATACACCAGGATTTTCTCAACTTTTACCCTGGATTTGAGTAGCCAAGTAACAGTACATCAAATAAAGATTTTTGCAATACATAAATTCTTATTCTACTAATAGGTGAAAGTTTGGGGGCCCAAAAGGCAAAGATATCAGACAAAAATAAGATTGGTTCCTTAACCAAAATCCAAGTCCTTTTGTCTACTGGAAATTTTAAAAGAGGTTCTAGTTTAGGGAAAGCTTTGCACATATCTCTGTAATTCTTTATTTTTCTTATAATGTGAAATACTAGGAGTACTGTGAGAAAGACTGTAACCACAACACTATAAAAGAAAAATAACTGGTTTGCCACAAAAGCCTGCTGTGTTGGCATTTTGTTTGTTCCCCTGTTTGTCTGCTTAAGTTTTAGCCCAACATCTTGGTTAAAGAGATGAGAAATATTATGTAAGCATTCAAATTCCTCTTCTCACAGAATTATAACTGCATTAAATTACTCAATTATTCATCTATAATCTTTCTTCTCCTTCGCCGAGTTCTCACACTGCCATTGTAGAATTATAAGGGTCAAACTACCTACCTTTTCTTAAACGAAATGTAATTCTGTGATTTGACTTTGTTACTTAGATTGAATGAAACAGTAGCCTAAGATCTGTCCGTTGACTTAAGAAAAACTCAGAGAAACTAGTCTTCACTTACAAGCATGACAGAATCTGGCTCCAACTGTTTAAGTATTAGCACTAACTCCTGCTGTAGATAAATAACAAACATGAACTAGTATACAACAGATTATACATCTGAGTTATTTTAAAGATGCATTTTGCATTTCAGTCAAAATGTATATCTGGAATATCCTAAGTCAAACATTTATTATACCATCTATGAAACTGGAGAGAGCAGTTTCAAGAGTACCAGGAGTAGCACATTTTTGTTAAATTTTTAACAGCAATGTGTGAAAGCCATAGGAAGCCTTTGCAAAGTGGACTGCATTGGCTGGACTTGATTCGAGAACTGTTTTCACTCTACTCTCTACAATGGATCTCTGAATGCAACCTTAACACAAATCCAAAATTCTTTCAAGCCACATGGCATTGGGCTTCAAAAGAGAGTGAAAAATCCTCTGGTCTTGTGAGGAGATGAAGTTCAATTTGCTCAATGAGTTGAGGACATTCACTCAATTACAAGGCTGGAGAGAGGGTGGATTATCATCTCCAGGTGCTCTTACTCAGTTTTGTTAACCTGGCTTCCCTAAAATGATAGAGAATAATGTGCAAAAGACTGCCCCATCCTGCAAGGATACATTTCAAAGCAATTATTTACAAAGTGGGGCGAAAACTGTATTTCCTACATCCAAGGAAATATTGGTTCTTATTATTGCTAGGTATGGGTGCCTCAGCCTGCCAAAGCAGAGGCACACCATAGCATCCAAACTGCAAACCAACCAGACAAAAAAGCCACCACCCAAAATTACAGCAAATTAAAATCCCTGACTTTTCCCAAACAGTGGCTAGCTGGCCAGTTTGCTATAGAAATCTAAAGGCTTATTCACTACATAACATTGCGCAAAGCTACCATTCTTGCTTTATGACTGCATTGACCAGCAAATGTTAGTCTTCTGCCAGTGGAAAAATCATTTTCAAAGAAATATTTGATGTGAAAATAAAGCTGGTTCACTTTTTCCACAGAGCTGTGAAAATTAAAGTCTTTGCCAGGTGAGCTGAGGGTGAGTATTGGTTTGAATAACTTCACTAAAAATTACAAAACAAAATCCGTAAACTGGGGTGCCTAAATTCATACTTTGGCACTTAAATAACCCAGCCTGCTTACAGGAATATTTATCAACTCAGCACTTCCCCTTAGTGAAACAGAAGTTGTTTCTGCTCACCATGTGGGAAACTGAGATATTTACGTCAGTGCCTGGATGTGACTTTATACTTGACCCTAGGAACCCAAGGAATTTTAATTTCAGAGGTATAGGAGCATCTCTGGCTGCAGTTTATGACATGTTCCTGCCATTGGTCCACACTGCTAATGCTGTTGGCACCATGCAGTGTTTTCCAGTCTTGTTGCTTAATTCCTGCTTGAGGTGGTTGCATTCGACCTACCCTTTATTTTCCAAATATCAAATCATTCCCAAGCACCTTATCAAAAGAACCCTGACTACTGTCAAAAAAGCCAGCAAGAGCCAGGAGAAATCCTGGCTGTTTTATAGGAATGTGATTCAAGGTATGCAGTTAAAAAACATGCAGACACATTAAAAAAACCAAGAGAATATGACTTTACATTTAGGTAGTTCTCCTCTACATGTCTATAATATCATAATACAATAGCATAATATAATATGCACCACCCTTCAAGCCTACTTGATTTTAACCTCCTCATATTTAAAAATTGTACTAATGCAGAAAATATAATTACATCCTTAAAAACTAATTAATAACAGATGAGTCAAAAACTGGCCTCTTTTATACTGACTTGCTTTTCTTCATCTTGTCAAAGAGAAGGCAAAAAACAGGTGGAAAATGAACATGTATATTATTGTCCATGTCTCTAAGTACAAGAACTGTGTTGTGCAATGAAAAGTCTTTTAACAGAGGAAGAAGTAAATTCTATGAAGTGCTATCATCTGTTGAGTCACAGCACTCCTGGAATGCATTAACTCTTGTCCTCCTGGTCAAAAGGTAACAACACTGCTCTAATTTTGAACAAATCTGAAGGCTCATCTTAGATGTACAGGTCTTTCCCCACCACCCCCCCAGCACATTATATCCAAAACACACTATTTATATAGTACATAGGAAGTCAGTACTCATCACAAGAGAGGTCAAAGATTCAGAAGACTGTTAACTGATTTCGCCCAAGTTTTGTGTGCAATAGAGAGGATGAGCCAAAGAACAGTAATAGCCAAAAAGAATATTCCCATAGTATTTCTTTCAGCTCCAAAAAAGTTTTAATATAGTTTTATGTAACTTTTCTAATTTTTCTTTTCTCATATGGCCATGGTTAAACAGCTCAGCTTGTGCTTTGATTTCACAAGCAAAGCCGAATATTTGGCTTGGCTTTACCTGCAAATTTTGGAGAAAAACAAGTGCAGTCCAAATTAAAAATTAAAAATGCTAATTCCACCACACTTTCATCTCTGTTTTCAAAAAGAAATAGTTCTCTGAAGTGTAGACAATGTTGAATACTGCATGATAATGAAACATTCCTATGCTTTTGAAGAATGGAAGACCCCCCATCATATAAAATCCCAGACTATAACTTCTGCTCCTGTAAAATGGAACAATTCCACTGTACACAGTAGAGACCACCAACAGAAATGCAAGTCCCTACATATAAAGAACAGTTGTAAAGGCTTCTTAGGTGATGCATAGTATCAAAGTCAAAGAGGTTTTGAACCAGTAAAATTAGAGTTTCAAAGAGTGACTAATGATCCTTAATCCTTTACAACCCATGGTTACTTTAAGTGCTCAGAAGATTAATAAAGTGTTTACTGTACCACACATGTGATCCGTGTCAATGTAATAAGCCTTGCAGAAATACTTTCCAACAATCCATTGTGTGAGAGAGCAAAGAACAGGTTTAGAAAGGGTTATATTTCAAAGTGTTTGTTTAACTTGTTTCCCACAAATGTTTTCAACCCTTTCAGACCTGCTCCTATCCTGTCTCTACACATACACACACATATATGCATCAGGTCTCATTTACTTTGTAGATCTCTACAACCAACAAAGAAAATCCAAAGGACTGGTTTTGGCAGAACTGTTAAAATAAAACAGATTCTAAATATTTAAGTTTTCCAGATAACAAGCATTACAGGAAACAGCAATGTTGGCATTCAGTCACCTAATAAAGAAACATTTTAATTATCTCTTATGTGAAGACAGTTCTGTTATTCTTTCTACATACATTCTATGCTTTGTTTTCTTTTCCATTTGGGAAGATTAAAGTTTATTTGGTGGCTTGAAAACAATGCAAAATGAAGCTCAGAGCATGATGCTTCCAGGAGGTTTTGAAGCTGTTGCAACCATAACTGTTGCTAATTAAATCTGTCTATTGTTATATAGCATTCTGGGCCAAACCAATCAACCACTATCATAATTAATGAAGTCCACAAGGGCCTTGAGTGGGACTTATTTTCATCAAATAGAAGGAAGAAACACAGGCTAAGGAAGAGCGGAAAATCCTATGTATTTACAAACCTGCTTCTCTTGGGTCACAGTTGAGAATAACTATAGCACAGCCCTATAGAAAATACCACTGAATACTAGAAATTTTGCCCCATACATGTAGGCTAATTTAGATAAAGATAACATGGAGGTGAAATATTGAAGTTTCAGAATTACAGCTCTCACAAGGCATTACAATGACCAATCAAGATTTATTTAGCTTTTTAAGGGATATTGTTGTTGTTTGATTTTTCATCTTGAAACTATACTTTTTAGCTGAAAATGTGTAATTTTGCAAAAAAAGTTCCCTAAGACTTTTTTTTTCTCAGAAGGCTACATTTTCAAACAGTTTAGTATATTACACTTTGCTCTTTCTTTTCTCTTGTGTTCTGCAATGTACCAAGAGAATTCAACATCTGAAATTTAATTTACAGCTTTAATCTTATTTAAACATAGTTTTATTTGTGGTTGAACGCAGATACTTGGCCTGCTGCTCTTAAACTGAAACAGGTATTAAAAATAGCTTAATGAAAACCAGGGATCTGTCTGTCCAACCACTGCTTCTTCTCCAGTAACATAGAAATCTAGTGCATTTTGGGCAACAATAGTTAATGTTATTTCTAGGCAGTGCAGAGTGCAGAGAAAACAGTGTCTAGCATTTATCTGGAACAGTCTGCTAAGAGAGAGGACAAATTATGATGGACAGAGTGGAATGAAGCAGAAAGCAAGCCAATAATAATACAGTATTTGGGGTATATACAGCCTCTTGCAGACGAAAAGATCTCAAAGTGGGTTTATGTACTTTAGCAATGTAATTTGACTAGAACAAGTTCCCTTGTGCCAGTTATGATCCTTGGTGTGGCTTTTCATAGAAAGGATACTCTACACTGATTCCTAACAGAAGAGCCTGTCTGTTGTACTAAGACCAGGCTAGGGGAAAGGATCCATGCATGGTAGCATTAACCTGGGACCTTAACAGCCTATGAAAGCAGACACTGCAGTAAATGTTTGAACTGATGCAAGAGCTGCATTGCAGATATGTAGGCAATGTACAGGTTTTAGGGTGAATTCCAGTCCTCCCACAAATGAATTTCTCGTGTTTGTACCAAATGAAAAATGCTAACATTACTGATGAAGCCTCAAAAATTTCCTGCATCACCTGGCAATTTTTTTTCAATAATTAATGAAAAAGCCAAGAATTTATTGGAAAATAATTAAGCAATGCATGAAATGCAGCACAAGTTGTCAGCCTCTTCAGGAAGTCTGTTCAAGGATACAAGCTCTGGCAAATAAGAAAGTCAGAAGTCATCTGTGATACATCATCCCAGTAATAAGCCCTCCAGATTTAAACCACCATGACTGCCCATAACCTGACCTACCACAGAACATATAGAAATGAACTCAGACTATCAGATATGTACCTCAGGAAAAGGAGGTAAAACTGACTCCAGCCACCAAGGCTGTAATTCACGTTACATGGCTATCAGTCCTTCCATGTTCCATATTTCCATTAACACCAGTCAGAGGTTTCTGTGTGGAACGTGGCCAGATGACGCAGTAGAATTCCACAGTTCACATAAGAAAATAACAGGGGAATATTTTGCCATAACTGGTTTTGGCTTTTTATAAAACATTTCTTACTCAGTTATTGGAAAGGTGGACTGTTGGTCATTTGAATTATCCTCATGGAAGAAAGAGAAAATTGTTTTCCTCAGAACAATATAGCCTGTCATATAAAACCAGAATAATCTTGCCAGAACAGCTCACTGGATTACTTTAATTAAAATAAAGAGCAAAAATTAAAAATTTGGCTATCTTTTAGCATTAGCATTTCCTTGTATTAATGGAATAACTTTCTTCACAATCTATATTCCAAACAGGGTTTCTTCTTATTCAAGAGCATAACCACCAATCTACAGATTTCAAAATATGTGTTTCAGAGGTCTCTAACACTGCAGGTATTTCTCTAATTTTGTAATATGATTTAACCTCAAAAGTAGTAGTGGATTTTTAGCATTTCAGAAAAAAACCCAAGACAACTGCTTACATGCCATTTTGCAAACTTAAATGCCTAATTCTATGTTCTCACACTTGAACCAGGCCACTTGCCTAAGAAAGTGCATCAGAATCAAGAAAAATTTTGCCTTTACTGCACTGATCAAGATACACAAAGGTTACTTCTATGTTCATTGCTTTCAGGGTTCTTGGCTAGGAAGGGGCAGGCAGAGAAGGGAAGGCATCTCTGCATGGAACATGGATTTTTTTCCTATCCATCAGGTCATTGAGATGACGATGGAAGTCCTGGAGGCTCTTACTATTGACCGTGCTGGACTTCTAATGGCCTGCAAAAAAACGGAAGACCTATCTACTGTATACCACCCAGTAATCATAAGTATAGCCATAGACAGATCCAGACTATCCTGACTGATTTATCTGTTTCTCAGGAAGAGTATGTCTTTAGATATAATCCAATTTCTGTGGATTAACATGATTTGCATCCAGTTAGCCTGACATCTCTCTTAGGATTTATGAAGCTTATTGATGCTTTTATGATTATGCTATCTGATGTCTGGTAAACTGTGGAAAGCTTCAGGTAGGGGGGGAGTGCATGTCTGAAAACTAAAGGAGAACTTCAAGCAGGACTGTTGTGTCATTTACTTGCTGCAGAAAGTAATGCGATATAATTAAAAATGGTCAGGAAAGATTACTATCTTTTGGCATGAAATTTTAGCACATGCAGTAAAATAGAAACTATCAGCCTTGCATAAAACAGAACTTTTTTCTTTTTCTTCCCCCTGTCCCCCCCACACACAGTAGGGGTCCAATAAAAACCTGGAACATCCTCAGCATAAAGAACATCAATTGGATGTAAAACAGAACTCTATTTTTTTAGTGGTTTAGGATGGGAGTATCTTCCCCTATAGTGGGAGGAAAAAACTGGAAATGGCAGTGCTTGATCTCTATAAATGTTTTGAACGAACATGTAAAACTAAAATGAAGATAAATAAAAATGCTTGTGAAAAGGATTATTAAAGATAGGACAGTACTATAACAAGCATGGTCCAGCAGCCTGCAAATTAAGAATGTATCATAATACGCAAGCACTGTGAGGCGGTCTGGAAAGTTTTATCTTCTTGGAAGAGGCTAATAGAACTGAAAAAGCCCTGTAATTTTCCTTTACCAATTTAGGACAGGCAAGGCAAGGCAATGCAAAACAAGAAGACTAAAGAGTACAAAGAGTAATTTTCTTCACAGATGAAGAGTTTGAAGAGTACTTTTCTCTCTTTGTGTAATAGCTAAATCAAAACTAGAATACCATTAAAAACTGCTACTGAAAAGAAAGACAAAATTCTCCATTAGGAAATAACTCAACCATGTGCTGATTGGCCCTATCAGTGTGAACAGTTAGTATCAGTAAGTATCACCAGTTTTTCAGCTGTCAAAAAGTATCTTGAAACCAGCATTCTAAAACAATATTACCCTGAAACTAGTCATATTCATGACAGAAAAAGTTTTTAAAAATTGAAGAGAACTACCTCCTACACCTCAAAATATTTAAAAATAAGATAGTAGGATATATAAGAAGATGTGACAGAGCCTCATACATCTCCCTTCCCAAATATTTCTTAATGATGTTAGTTTTATAGTAAAATAAAAATCACAAATTATAGTTCACTCCAAATAACTGATGTGAAGACTTACTCAAAATCAGTAGTTGTGCCTTCTACTTTGTTTTTATGGATTGATTTGAGGTTCTTAGGGTTCAATTCAATGTCATTTCAGACACTTTGGACTATCATGCCAGAATATCACCAATTTCCAGTAGGCTGTCATAACTCCTAGCCCATTCAGATATCCGATATCCTAGGCCATATGAAGGCACAAGATGCCTATATTTCAGCAATGCATTTCCATGCTCTTGGTTTCTCCAGCTATAGGTAGTGGCTGTATTTACAGCACAAGTTAGGGAATGCAAATCCCATCTTTGAGCATGGCTGCTAGCTCATCAGTTGTTGGAAGAAAACGTTGTCTTAAGGGCTGCAATGAGGTAATAATGGGGGAAAACAATCCACTGCTTTTCCTGTGCAATTTAGTGGTTTGCAATTAATGAACCACTCCTACTCAAGCTATTTTGCTATGCAAATCTACTTCGTATTTTTATTTAAATTAAGTTTCTGAGTGTTCAATAAAGGCATTCAAAGTGAGTAGGACTCTTTGGACATATGTGTATATCCTGCTCTAAAGTCCACACCTGCCCCACCTGTAATGCTGAATAGAAGTAAATTTGAGGACCCTGGATGACTGACCAGGGTTTTGCAGGCCAACACACAACTTACTACGAATCCCTGCTAAAAAATGAAGGCAATAAGCTTTTAAAACACTTTCTTCTCTCTCTTTCCTGTGTTCTGTTTTTCAGTTTGTTATGATATTCATTTTGTTTTCTTTGTTAGGACTGTTTTCACATCTCAAATCTTCACATTCTGAAATAAGGCTAATCTGAAATAATTCTAGAAAAATTCAAATTCATTTGTAACAAATATGTAACTGGAATCATGCAACTGGATCTTTTTTTGTTAGCTCACACATCTTCAACTGCACCTAATTTATTTTTAGTCAATATTAAAAGCACCATCTGGAAAATGCAACAATTAATGAGAATAAATACAAAGTCACTGAGCTGTTATTCACTTTTCTGTCTGTAAGTTATTAATTTTCCTATGCTTAGCAAAAAATGGTTATTAAGTTGATGTAACTGGGCAGACACAAAACATCTTACATTTATTTCCTTTGAAACAAAATGCTTTTGGTTTTTCATTTTTTCATGCTTTTCTAACTTCAGGGGTGAATTTTGCCAGGAAAGGCATAGCAAGAGGACATTAGTCAGGTTCAGTTTGGAATGAGTATGAGCTTTGGATTATGGAACAAGGTTCTTCTTAGTCCTCTGTAACAAGGTGACTTTCAGAGAATGATCTGTGCCCAGGAATCTCACTGGAACCATTGCTTCTGAGAAACAAAACAAAGCAAGCTAACAAAACAGAAACCTCACTGACAACCAACAGAAGTTTCCGTGTGAGAAAAATTCATATGTACAAATGCTTTAAAGCAGTCACATGAGAAGGCATTAAAAACTGCATTAGATCTCAGAATGTTACTCTGTCACATTAGTCAGTCTCACTGGCAGACTTCACCACAGATTCAGACTATGTGGACAAATAAATGCAAGCAGCTATTTGGTATAGATACAGACACCTAATTGCTAGTTACATCATCACTTTAGAGTCCCTGTTTTAGTCTATAAAGGATGTATTCACAGCAGACTTTATAGCAACTGTTTTCATTCTCATTTACGGGCAGTCTGTAAATACATTACTGTATGTGCACTTCAGTGTTCTCCCATATGGTGTTTTAAGAATGAAAGTCCTGTTGGATTGAGCCCTCCGAGGCTAATTGATAAAATCTTCTAACAGATTTTTAAAGCTCTGAAACATTGTCTGTAGTAAAATGGAAGCAATAAAATACTACTCCATTGTGTCAGAAAATTAAATAAAAAGTGGCATGTTCCTTTCATGTATGCATAGCCAAAGCCAAAAATGAAATTGAAGATGACTCTACATTAGCAAAGTATCCAGGTGCAATGGCTGAAATTTGTTTGAGGAGATGACAAATCCTGATTTAGGATTCTTAGTTCTGGATGAAAAAAATGACATAATCATATGATCGCTACTTTTTGCAGAGATGTATTAAGAATTTGGACAGCCTGACACTCTCTCAGCAGGCTTTATGCCAGAACAGGGTTTCCTCTGGGCTGAACCTGTTTTATGCTGGATCATGTATGGGTTGTCTTCTAGCACCTGCTTAAAGCATAAAGCTGGCAGAAAGCATGAGGCTGACACAAGCACTGCATCATGTGTCTGTGCCTGATCCAGATGAAACATGAACTGCTGGGTGAACTACTAGCATGTAGTCAGAGTATGAATGGTCTGGCAGTTCTGCCATTGGCTACATGGAGCCCTAAATTTCTCCCCACTCATTTCATGTGTTTAAAATTTAACACATGAATCAAAGTCAAGTTCAGCAAAGTACAAAGAAATGTGACAATTTCTTACTGTCATCTATTTTGCCAGTCATACCCTATTATCAACAAAATGAACAAATGAACACCATTTTTTTCAATCACTTGCCAAGGCTCATTAAATAAACTACACAACTGATCAACAAACATTATAAATCATTAGTGCGAATGATGCCACACTATTCAATCTTTAAGGAAACAGAATACAAAAGTATTAATAATAAGAGAATAGCACTGAACAGTAAATATGTGAAACTGTACTGTGTCTTAGCCAATGTAAGTTTCTTACCTGAGCTTTTATTGGTTTTGTTTTGTCTACTCTTTACTTGCTCAGTCCATAAGGTAGGATAACGAGAAGCTATATCTATTAAAAAAAAAGTTTGCAAAAGTTACAATCTTTTTTTGAAGTTATTAGCCACTGAAAAGTAAGTGGTTAGTTTTAAAGATACATGGATCCAAAACAGAAAAGGGCACACTGGTTTTTATTAGGACATTTAAACCTTGATTCATGCTAAGGCATGAATAGTTTCTTCCTTATCCCATTCATACAAAAGGCTGAAAGAAATACTTTTAGACAAATTATGTTTAATCAGAATAAAAATATCCCAGTGTGGACCCAAAAAGTGTAATAACTTCAGGTCAGATTCTGTGGGATTTGTAGTGAGTGGTAACACATCCACAACATAGGATTATCATTGCATGTAGACCTTGAGCTTCAGATTTATAGAGAACTAAATTTCCCCAGAATTAAATAAAGTTAAGAAAAGATCAACCTTAACATTGCTAGGCATTTAGGACAGAATTTAACCTTTAGCTTCCTTATTTGGCCGTACAGTTTTAATGTGCATTCTGGCTCAAGCTTAAAACCTGCCTCTGCCCTGAGCAGTGACAATTGAAATGGCTAATGTTGGACTCTATAGCTACAGCATCATCTCAAAACTATCACATGAAATTTGTTGTTTGTAAGTAAAGACTCTATTGTGTTTGCTGTCTTTATCTGGACAAAAGTACAACTCTTCCAATATCTTACAATTTCTTGCAACTCCTCCAACAGTTGCCCTAACTCTTAGGTAGCATTTCATGCTTTGGTGCACAGTCCATACTGCATAGTTTAATACCACACTGTTAAGCTCCTGTCGATGCTCACCTTCTTCATCACCTTGAGGCTGAGTTTCCAGTGCAGGAGCTGAGGCATCATCTGAATTCAGAATGGAAAAGATTTGCAAGGAGACTACAATTATGAGAGTAAGCTAAATAAGTGTACATACGTGACTGATAATAATGAGTTGCACATAGCCCCCACCGGTAAACAAACAATAATTTAAACATTGCTTGTAAGTACTACACAGCATAGCTATATTACATCCAGGTATATTACATCTACAGATTATGGATTATAAATGGATGTCTTTTGAGGTTTTGGCTGATTAAATGAATGTAGGGTCTTTGATGAGGCATGAAGTAATCAGGTTGCTCCCTGGACAGTAATTCTTAGTCTCTAATGCTGCACATAGATATCTATAGATAGATAGATATTTGATTATAACTAATCAAATCAGTATTTCTAAAAAATAATTAGAAATATGTACAGAAAGGATAAGATCTGTGAAAGTAAAACACTCTGAGGCAAATGAGAGGCTGCAGATGTGTTGAGACCTTAAAATGAAAGGAAAGTTTATTTTGGCACAGCAGTATCTATTTAACAGTGAAACGGATTTTATAAGCAAGATTCACAGATTAAAGAACCAGATTATTGTTTGTATAATCCATAACCCCCAGACAGCCATCTCCATCCATCCACTACCAACCATAACTGCAAGAAAAGAGGGAGGAAAAATTACAGAAATGGTAACAGAATGTAATTAATTTCAGGTTCAGTAAAACACAATTGAAGTAGTGCTGGAAAGGTAAAATTCTACACAAAAAATTATTTCAGATAGCATTCTCTCAGAAAGAGAGGTACCCAAAGACCTATCTTTAACTTATTATGTTTTTCTTATTTAAAATTATTGCACATATTGCGTAACTATAACTTTGTAGACCATTCTAGTAGATGTTTTCCAGTCATTGCTGCTTCCTGTAGCATGGAGATAACTTCAAAAACAAGGTGTCCTGCAGTAAACAGCATTTTCCATGCAAGGGTTTTGTTTGCATTTCTTGTAGTTTCAAAACTGGCTCTTCGACCAACATAGTTTCCTGATTTTTTTCCTGGCAGTTTCATGAAGCTGGAACTGAAGGTTAATGAGAAGCTACCTCACACATGTGAGCAGCAGCTTTAAGGCTAACACACTGTTTCCATTCCTTCTCGATATTGGAATTCAGAACACCCTCACCACCTTTCCAGCAGTTCCCTATCTTTCAACTGAGGAACCCAGAACTGACACAGTATTCCAGACGCAGCCTCACCAGGGTAAAGGGGGAGAAGAACCTCTCTTGACCTACTAACCACACCCCTTCTAGTACACCCCAGAATCCCATTGGCCCTCTTGGCCACAAGGGCACACTGCTGGTTCGTGGTCATTCTTCCATTTACCAGGACCCCCAGGTCCCTTTCCCCCTCACTGCTCTCCAACAGGTCCCGGACAACTTTTTTATACAGGATAACTCATTTGTTTTAAAGCAGAAAATTAAAATCTTGACCTAAATCAAATGGGTAACTTAAGTTTAATGGAACCCACAATTTGTCTGGAAATACATAAAGGAACACTTTTCCAGTAGATTGTAATTATTAGCTTTTAAAGAAGTACAGATTTTCTTAACCTAACAGTGCAATACGTTATTTAAATGTTGAGTATATTAAAATGCTGCAAAAGTTCCTGTAAAACAATTTCAATTATATTTGCAGTGGAACAAATAGTTATTAAGTCTAGCATGAGTAAGAGTAACTTCTTTAGAATTGATTTATGCCAGTGTAACTGACAGCAACATTCAGTATATTATGTTCAGCTGAATTTAAAATTCTTTTAAGTGTCTGGAGAGTGTAAGTTTTAATTTTGTTTAAAGCATAGACATCTCATTTAAATCTACCAGCTATACTGGAGTCACATCAGATTGTCTTGCCAAAAAGATATACACCATGATCTAGAAATAACAGTCATCTAGCCATGAAAGTAAGCCATCAAATGAATTAATCACAATACAGAACAAAGTGCCGTGCCCAAGACGACTCAAGCAGTGATTGCTATGGAAATAAAGTGAGAGCTCCAGTTCCTGAGATTTTGGGACTGCAGAATGCTGCCTTTATCAAACAGACAGAATAATCGGCCCTTTGGGGCAAGCAAACAGTATGGGAAAACATTTCAGAGTACAGCTATGGGAAGAAAAGTTATTCTCTAAACAGAACAGAATAAGAAAGTCTGTGGGACTGAGACTAGAAAAATGTCTATGCATATATAGACAAATACACACATACATATGCATATAACTTTATACTCATAAGTTTACTAAATACCCACAACACAGACAAAAATGAGTAGCATGTATAGGTATTATACAGAATCACAGTATTGTTTAGGAAAAGACTTACCTTTAAGATCAGCAAGTCCAACCATTCATAATACAAGTAAAAATGCAAGTCTGCAGAAATACCTAAAATGTGTATTAGATTATCCACCTGTAACAGCTATAATGTAGCTTATAATGTAGTTTCAGGACAAGTGATGTGAATTTTCAGATTAGTACATCCACCAAAACATTTATACAGGAAAGTGTCATTATTTGAAAAGTCATAAGTGGTTTGATAAATAATTTTCTGCCAAAACAAATATATGCAGATATAATACACGATGAACATATACTGACAACATAAATCCATGGAAAATCACACTGGTGATTATAACTAGCTAGTTTAGTTTCTATTTAAGGGCCAATTAAGATATTTACCTGCTTTTCCTGCACCTTCTCGTTGTGGCAGTTTCTCACTCGCTGAACCTGCAATTGGAAAAGGAATTAAACAGAAATATTTTCTAAGAAACACAGCTCAGCTTTAATGAATCAATTAATCTGGGTTGTTGGGGTCTTTTTTACTACAGCAACAAATATCAGTAAAGTCTTCCCTGGCAAACAAATATTTTAGCTTTGCCTGACTTCTGTATTTGTACACAATCAATTTACTGTCAGATGCTACCTTTTGGGCATCGTGGACCTGAAAAAGAGACAACATGAACTTGCTCATGTCCTGCACAGTCAACATGTCCCTACCCCACTGACCCAGCAAGGACAGGTCCTGCAGTAAGACATATCACCCCAGCACCACTCCCTGACAGTCCCTTCTGCAGGGCAGCACCTTTCCTACACAGAGAGTCTTGCCCATGCACCTCAGTTGCTCTCAGGGCTGTCTTCAGCCTCTAGCTCAGTCTTGGCTCAGATTAAAAACTGCTCCTTTCTGCTATGTCTCATTATTGGAACCATTTGTACGATTCTAACTCATAGCCGTTTCTTGCTGACATATCTACCTCTGCTGTATTAAAAAAACACCTTTAAGAGTCATGTTTTGCTCTCTAAGGAACTACATGGAGTGATGAAGAATTAAAAAGCATAGAGCCTAACAATTCTTACCACATAGTCTCTTAAATAGATCTGCTTTAATGAAAAAAAAACAAACAAAATGCATCTGACAGATGCTCAGAAGTGTTTGAAATAATATGGGTACCTTAATTTTATTTCCCTCTGGAATAAGTAAATTCACTGGGTTTAAAACAAGAAAACAAAACCCCCCAAACCTTGCAAGACAATAAATCTGCTCTTAAAGGACAATTTAAATAAGATAAATAAGAGGACCTCCTAAATCACAGGCCTTGTGTATTGTGGTGAGCTATTGGTTACTTCAAGATGAAGTTTAGACACATGACTCTGCCAGAGGGAAGACAGCTAACATCACAGATCTGATTTTAGAGATTCCATAAAAGAATACATGGCAATGCAGACAAACTGGTATTACATTTTGAAGAATTCACATTTTCTAAATCCATATAAAAATATTCCAGTCTAGATTTTGTTTCTCCTTTTGGTGGTAGGGAATCTTTTTGGTATTAATTCAGATAGAAAAAAATAAAGCCATTACCACTGTAGGAATTATATCCAAGCGTGCTTGGTATAGCTTGCTCTAAATAGACAGCAATACTAACTCATGTGGTTGGCTCTGAAGAGGAGGCAGATTCTTGCATTTATGCTAGCTGAAACCAGCAGATCTGAGCTTTTTGGTGCTTGGTTTGAATTTGATACGAGGCTCAGCGTGAACTCAGACAAGATGTTCCAGTCTTAGGAAGTACTTCATGCACAATTACAGGGTTTTCCAATTGTACTGAACACCATTGATTCAATCTTTCCTCAAATTTTATCCAGTTACAATTAACTCTGTAGCTTCTCAATTTAATTTTGATGCACATGCATATAATTACAATCCTCTTGCAAATGCAGAGATTTGGGGTCTGACTCTTATCTACACCAAAGTGGTTTATAAAACTTTGTGAGTAGAAAAGAGGTTTTGGGAAGGGGGATGTGTCTGATGCACTGCCACTGATAGCCCCTTTGTAAGAAAAAGAGTGTCAGGTAAAGCCTCAGTGTGACACCAGTGTTGTCTCTCCATGTACATTCAGAACCACTATTAAATATTGAACTTAAAATTCAGTTTACACCTAAGTAATGTAACACATTATATAATATTCCACAACCTAAGTAAAAAGCAGAAAAATTATTCCAGATTTCATTAACACCAAGATGACTTCAGATTACTCCATCTGTATGTGAAATAGTGAGAAATAATGACTATATGATATTCATGTACCTTCAGGTAGAATTGATTTTTTTTTCTATGCTTTGGGATGTTTTTCCTTAAATTTTGATGGAAAATTGATGGATGGAGGAAAAAAGTGGCTTTCACAAAGGGTAACCTTATCATAGTTTCATAATTTCACTGTGAAATTAGATGAATGGTAAGAAAATTAGGTTCACTATGCCAACACTAGTTTTTTTAAAATAATTTTAGGAAGCTAACAAAAATATTCAGAGCTCCCTGCAAAGAGAAATCTGTGCCTTTCACATAGTTTCAGGTGAAATTTTCAATTTATACAGCAGAAACATTTGTTCTTGTCTCCAAGATGGAGGTGAGGAGGGGTTATTGAGTTTGTATCAGTCTTTTCTACCATTTGCTGAATATATTAAAGGTGGAATTACTTCTAGATTAAATGCTGTTAGGAAAATATGTTTGCAAGTGTTTAGAAAATTTTATCTTCAATACCCACAGTGAATGCTCACATTTTCAGCTAGGCAAGAAACAGAAATAGCAACCTATCTAAAAGTTAGGCAATACAATTAGCTTCCATGTTTTCGAGCAACCAAATCACTACATAAATATATTTATGCAATGGGAGAGGGAAATAAGGATTCAGCAGTATTATTTTAACAAGAAGAATTTAGTACCATTCTAGCCTGTATATCCATTTAGTACTCTGGAAAAAAAAAAGCAGAAATATTCATGCCTTAGTTTATTGGAAATCCCACATTCTGCCCTGTTTCATTCTAACAATTTCTGAGGCACATTCTGGGGAACATGATGTGAGTTTTGTGGTTTGCAATTTTAGCATATCCATTTTTGATAGTTCTGATCATATGTGACTGGGCTTTAAAAAAGAAGGTGAAAGTCTAGTATTATCTCATTTAAATAATGATTTCTTATCTCCTGCTAAAGAATATTTGACATATAATCACTGGGTGTGGATATCAAGAAACAGGAAAGTAAACTTTCCATGCTGTTCTTAACTCACATATTGATGTGTGACTCGGTATGTTTAAGGAAAATACTATGTATGGGGATGGAAGATCAGATGATTCAAAAGTAAACTCTTTTCCCAGCTAAATAAAGCAATATAATGTATTTTTAAAGGTCTTTGCCTTTTAAAATGTTTATTTTCATCATATTATCTAACTATAATATTGTACAGACTAGAAGAATTCTTAATTTAAAATTGTACTTGTATTTTGGCCTTAAAAGATGATCATGACCATGTCATCTTAACTATAAGGTAGCAAAACTACTTCACAGAATTACAAAATGCATCTCCAAAGATCAGCAATTACACTGGCAGAAGCCCAGAATAATTATAATAGGGCATAAAAATCATTCAATAGGAAAACACTGTATTTTTCAATGACAATTTAACACCTGCTTCTCAATTTCTGCCCCATTTTCCAGGACTCTGTGCTTATTGAGTTTCTGCAGTTCACTGCAAGTGCTGATTACAGAGATGGGGAGTTGTAAAAATGTCTTTTTTATGTCTGGTGTTCTTTAGTGAACGTATTGGGGGACATGCATCATTTTTAAGGAGCTTTGTTTTTAATGCTGTCATGGGAATGTGTTTGATTTACTTTCCTTTCTACCACAGCTCCTGCAAGAGGGGAGATTATTCCCACGGACTGGAATGGCATTCTGAGATTTATCATGTGTATTTTAGCAGTTCCAAGTGTTGGTGTGGGAATAACTGGAAAGGATGAAAGAAGAGCCACTTTCAGGTAAAGATGCAGTTATTAAAGCAAAGGTTTTATATAAATCAGTCAGTCTTGCTTTTTGTTTAGTTCTGCTTATAAATTTCATGCTTCCACACTTTGTGTGTGTAGCGAAAAAGCTTCAATAATAGCAGCCAGAACAACACAATGAGCAAAAAATGGCTCATATAGCTAATGTAGATACATAAATATATGTGACACTTTTCCGTCCCAGGACCTGAGACAGCTTCAGGAAGCATCACATAACGCAGCTAACGAATGTTAACAATTTAACTAAACTTAAAGGTTGTTTCACCTATCCAACATCAAACAGTAAAAGTGAAGCATGGATAAGAAATTGAATCAGGAAACCAAACTCTTAATTGCCCATTCTAAATACTGTTCCATATTTCCTCTAATAAAAAGCAAGTTCTTCCAGGCTGCCGTGCTCTTCTTTCCTATTTCTGGATAGTCCCACAGTCAAAGGTGGTTCTACTGGGAGAAAATGAAAGGCAAGAAATTATCCCATAATTAGGAACAATTGATTAAATGTGCATTCAAACTTCACGTGAAGTTATTGAAGGACTAACCAAGAACTGAAAAGAAACACTGAACATTCATTAAAGAGAGAAATTTTTCCACAAACATACAAAAGTATGTTCACAATTGACTCTATCTGCCATCTTAACTGTGCACATTCTCCTCTCAAGGGAAAAGGTGACACAAGTGATCTTGGCTACATGCAAACTGAGAAATTTGCATAAATCTCTTTGAAATAGCTATAGCATCATGCCTGCAGAAAACACAGAAGCAAGTGAAAATGTATGAACATGCTTGTGCCAGGATGTCACAACTACAGGAATCTGCCTGCAAGATCAAAAAACAGCAAGGCAATGATGTCAATGAGGATAACAATAACAATGTATTAGACTGACTAGGGACAGCAGTGCTGGAAGAAATGGCATCCCTCAAATACTAGTTAAAACACCAAGATATTTACTTAATTTCAGTATACCCACTAATATTTAGATTGTAACTCCCATGCATAGGGGTACTAAGGAAGAAGTACAAAAGGGAGTCAACAGTGATCTGGAAAACATCAACAGTCCTTCTGGGGAAAAAAACCTCTATTATCCTAAACAGATGGCAATTTTGAACATATACTGGGAAATGGGGTAAAGGTGCTGTTGTGCTTCAGGCTTTCATTCTGCAATATAAGAGCAAAATTTTGCCTTATTATACCACATAACATTCTGATAGAATCTGTAGCTGCCTTCTCTTCTGAATATGGAAGGTTTTCCCAGACCTCTTAAGACTGACCCCTTAGTCACTACCACAGGAAAATCTAGCATTTCAAATCTATTTCCAAACTTTGCTGTAGCTAGACTTCTTTCCTGAAGGACAAAAGAGAAGTGGTGAGCAGTAAAACATGAGAGCATTGAAACAAGCAGGGGAAAAAATGTGCAGACACAATCCCAAATGATCTCATAACATTTGTAAAATCACCTATGGTCTCCCATGAAGCAAAATCAGACCCTGCATACTCACCTGGGCTCTGGAGCAGTCTATTTATCTCTGAGCTACTAAATCAAAACTGAGTGTTACTATCATAGAATCATTAAGGTTGGAAAGACCTCTAAGCTCATCAAGTCCAAATGTCAACTCAACACCAAGATGTCCACTAAACCACGTGACCAAGTGCCACGTCTATACGTTTTTTGAACACCCCCCCAGGGGTGGTGACTCCACCACTTCCCTGTGCAGCCTGTTGCAATGCTTAACCACTCTTTCAGTGAAGAATTTTTTCCCAATATCCAAACAGAACCTCTTCTGGTACAACTTCAGGTCATTTTCTCTTGCCTTATCACTTGTTACCTAGAAGGGATCAACCCCCCACCTCACAACAACCTCCTTTCAGGTAGTTGCAGAGAGTGATAAGGTCTCTCCTCAGCCTTCTCGTCCCCAGACTTAGCAACCACAGTTCCTTCAGGTGCTCCTCACAAGCCTTGTACTCTAGATCCTTCACCAGCTTTGTTGCCCTTTTTTGGATATGGTTCAGCAACTGTCATTCTTGTAGTGAAGGGCCCAAAACTGAACACAGTAGAAAATTCTTTCTGGCTAAAGTTCACCTGCAGGCAGCATGCACAGAAGAATCTGCAAATCATTTAAACAAGACCGACCTTAAAAGAGGAATTAACTTTTTGTAATCTTTGTGGAAACTCTCTTAGTGTTCTATTCTTTCCTTCATCTACTTATTAAAAACATCAATATTGTCCTTGAATGACTGAAGATCAGACCAGGTGAATTTCCTCAAAAGTCCTAATCCATTTTTTTCAGCTTCATTTACATTGCTTTAAAAAGCTATAACTGTAATCTCTTCTGTTGTCTGACAGAGAATGGTACTGCTGTACAAAGAGAAATGCAATACATAGAGTTCAAGTATTTGTAGAACTATTTCTGTGCAATTCTGTCAGCCTCAGGGGAGGCGAATAGCAATTCTGGCCACTGTTCGTATACTGGGGATTTCTATTTATTATTAATGTCAATGAAATAGGGTCAGAGGCAAATTTCTAAAACACAGTGAGCCTGTTAATTTTCATGTTGAAAGACAAAAGAGTACACACAGCAGTGAGTTTGATTTGCTGATTAATTCCTATAGACAATGATTCCATTATATTCTTAATGCTTTGTTTCATTTTTATTTGTTCACTGGATTTGGCAATTCATAGGATTTGCTGTGGGAGGTCTTTCATTGGGTTATGTTACAAGTCAAGACATCCACATTCCTTATTTTTGGAGGCGAGGGGGTTTATTTTATACTCTAAATACTTAAAATATCAAAAAGGCAAAGCCCTCTGAAATTTTTCCAATGAGTTTATCTACAAGAGAGTTTCAACATAAAAAAAGACTACCCCAGCAAATCAGTTGCATGGTTTCATATATTGGCACATAAACAAGCACTGCAGAAAACTCCTTTGACAGGTAAATTGTAGTACAAAAAAAGTAGGTAGATCATAAAATCACAGGAAAGTTTAGGGTGGCAGTGACCTCAGACCTCTTTCAGGGCTGGCTTAAAAGCTAGACAAGCTTTCTTAGAATCTTATCCAGCTGAGTTTTGCAAATCTGCTTCCACCAGCACCTGCTGTTTCTGGGCTAAACCACTCTTCCAGTGCAGAATTTTTTTCCTGAAGTCTAATCAGATGCCACAGGTAAGTTATGCTATCCATGAGACAATGTCATAATGTGGCTAGCTAAACAAGTCTTACCTGGGCACCGGGGAGTTTTGTGGGCCACAGCGGTGCCACTGATAGGACGGCCGTTGGGAGTGACACACCAGCAGTATCCAGTGTAACTATGGCACTGAACCTGTCAGAAACAACATCAATCACGTGCAGTTTGTCAGACATATGTCTGTTATCCCACAGTATTCATGATAATTAAGTATAAATGATTAGTCCAGGAAGCTATATTGACAAAATCTAGAACAATAAACCATAATGGACCTAACCTCAGTCCTACACATGATTCTTCAGCAAAAAGAACAACTTACATCAAGCAAAGTGTGGTAGGTCCTTCAGAATCCAATGGAAGGGAAAACTATTGAAATATCTTGTTGTTTACACCCTATTTCAGAAGAGTGAGGTGCAGGTGTTATGAAAATCTCGCAATAAAGCTTCTCAAGGGGCACATAAACAGTTCCTGAAGCAAACAATCTCGAGGGTTTTTTTCCACACAGAGAACATACTGTTCCACCTACTGTAGGAGCAGGACAGAGTGCTTTTACCAGCGTTATTCATATCCCAAGTTGTCAGAAAGGAAACTCTTGGAATTCTTCATAGATATCAATTGCATTATATTTCCTGAGGGCCAATATCACTTCCCTCACCATGCTTAAAGTGAGAAGGGTTGTCTTCTGCACAACTACACAACTGAAATGCAGTACAGAGGTTGCTGAAGGTCATCTTGATTGGAATATATATCACAGGGAAAGCTTCTTACTGAGTCCCTTCTGAATTTCATGATCTAACCTAAGTAAATTAGCCTCAGACCAGATGCTTGAGCAAAAATTCAGCTGAGAATAGGCACGAATCCTTTATGATTCACACTTTAAAACTAAGATATGGACTCTGGTCACAAAATTTATAGGTCAAATAAGGAACAGCTAAGAAATTCCAAGCATTTTACTATCTGATGAGTATTCAGAGGGTTACAACAATGACTCAGCTGCCTCAGCCTAGGAGAACAGGGAGCGTATCACATGAAAAATGATAGCATTTGACTCTTTTACTGGCCAACTCTGAAAAAAATGAACAAGGACTTGGCACAAAACGTGAATTTTCCCTCCATTTTTTAACATCAATGTTAGTGCAAATTATATTTCATTCTGAAATTACATTTCACTTCATTACATTTTTCTCTTCTTCATGCTCTGTAAACACAAATATTCTGACTTTCCAGCCATGCAAGATACTGAATGAAAAGTTTTCAACCTGACTGTATGTGCCATCGTCATTGCATTCTGGGATAAACACTTGTTGAAATTCCTTGCGAGCTTGCTCCTGGGTGTACTTCCTCTCAGCCACACATCTGGAAACATCTAGAGAAGGGACAAGACAAGTCAGTTGGATGATGCAATACAAAGAAAAGTGATTATCTACATTAAGAAAAAGGAAGAAAGCTCTGAGACCAAGGTAAACAGAATCAGAATTACAATTAACAAAAATCATAGAATCATAGAATCATTGTGGCTGTAAAAGCCCCCTGAGATCATAGTCAAAAATGTATCATCATTTGCATTATTTTTAGGAAAGAAAACCAATGGAAGACAATAGGTTTTGGACAATAATCCAGAACTGTGAAAAGAGATGGAGAGATAACTGGAGATATAACCTTGCTTCTCCAAATGCTGCCAACAAGCAGAAGCCCAAGCAGGGATTCTCCTTTATATTTAACACAGCAATAGCTGTCACATTGTGGCCCACAATATTCTTTCAGTGCTGGTGGCAACACCAGATTTCCAGCACTTCAGCAGAGGCAAAGCAGGAGCATAGCTGCCTTGTATTTCCTACAGTTAAGTTTACACGCTGTTTACTGCAGTTAGGCAGTGATCTCAGCTGTGGCTACAGCTGTGCCTATGAGGCTGGTAAAAAGAAAATAAATATACTTTACAGCATAGGGTCTTATTGGGGAGGTGATTTGATAATTTTGGACATGCTTAACTTTTATTATGATAAAATACAGTGTCTAGTTCATTATTTAGACATGGCACAAGTCCTTGCAATGGTCCTTTTCAGTCTACTGTATTGTACCATCTCCTGCATTACTTAGTACTGGTCTTCATCCAAGAAAAGGTAGCAAACTAGACAACTTTAATTCTGTAGAGTTTCTGTTGTCTAGTAAATTACTTTGCCCATTACATATACTTTATTTCAATTAGGCAGCCCAGGGCTGAGAAAACACACAAAACATAAGTGGTTGTACCCTTTTTTTTTGTTTAAAGTCACTGCAGCTTTGAGCATGATGCTGATGCAGAATCAATACTTCAGGATCTGCATGAGCTAAGCAATTTCAGGAGAAATGAGAATACCAGGCAAGCTTAAGGTAGTATTAATGATTTCAAGATGTGACTCTAACATCTGAACTAGAATGATCTCAAGCATACAAGCACAGAAAATTGTTGCTTCTGATCCTTTTTGTTTAAAGGCTCTTTGACAGTAACTGGCTAGTTCTGTTTTAGGGCTAAAGTTGTCCACTGATTACCTGTGAGATAGGAGTGTTGTGGTGATTTGGGACTGTTTGTGCAATTCTTAGAAAGCACGAGGGCAGGCTTTCTATTTGTGCCTTGAATAGAATCTGAACAATGTGGCAACAGCACTTGCACTTTCCCATTTGATACCAGCATATCTTGACAAAGTTTTGGCGTCTAACATTCCTCAGGAGCATTGAGGTAAACCAGCTAAATTCCCAGACCCCCAGGCACCCTCTCTGTGCCATTATCATCCACACATACATGCACAAAACCATCATGGAAGCGTGGCGCAACTGCGGAAGTTCTTTGTACAGGATGAATCTTTCACTGATCATCTCCACTGAGCTTTGGACAACTCACCTGGCAAAATCAGCATTAAAAATTCCCTTCAAAGTCCTAGGCAATCTGGTGTGGAAGAGTAGTATACTGAGGACAGAAATGGGTCCTCTGCATTCTGAAAACAAAACTGGGGTCCCTAAATTCCAATCTTCATATTGATTTCCCTTCTGCTCTTGCATTCACATGCACTACTTCTGTACATTACTTTAGTCTTTTCATAAGAGCGTTATGAGAGTTCATGCTGGTAAAATGTCCAAAATACAAGTTGTTTCACTTTGAATAACTATGTTTAAGTCTTAACAACCTTAATCATATTGTGCTGTTTCAGGAGGGATATTCACAGAGATCCAATGTTAAGTAAAATGGACAGAAAAGTTCAACTATCCAGAAGTGTGAGAAAAATAATAAGGAACTGAATTAATTTGTACTCTGGTACTTTAATAAGTTGTTTCATGGGGGAAAATTACAGCCAATGTACCATGCAGCTCAGGTAAAGTCTGTTAATTTATGCACTGCTAAAGTTTGTTTTTGAGAAAAAAAAAAAAGAAACATTTTAAGCAAGCTTTGGTGTTGTAAGCCTTCTTCTGAGTATGGTTTGCTTATACAGTACTTAATAACATGTGGTTTTAATGTAGCTAGTATTTTAACTGAAAATAAATCACTCCTTTGTTGGACCTCTGTCCTCGTTTTTCTAGAATGACATGTGGTTTAAATGTCTAAAAGGAAAAGTGATATAAATTCCATCACATCAGGTTTCTGGTATAGTACTAGCAAGGTTGTAAATAATCTCTGGAATATGAAATATCATAAAAGCATGCCAGGAGAAAGAGAAGTTCTTGAAAGCTGTCCACCACTTGCCCCTAAACAGCCTGATGCTCTAAAGCCCTCCTATTTGTGGATGCTCTAATATGCTTTAAAATCAACAATGATCAAATTTAGTGAAATATATAATTC
This sequence comes from Galbula dea, assembly GCA_013399015.1. Lineage (NCBI taxonomy): Eukaryota > Metazoa > Chordata > Aves > Piciformes > Galbulidae > Galbula > Galbula dea. Next base: position 2,451,801 of record VWZX01012694.1, read on the forward strand.
AAGTTTGAAGTATTATTTTTCATATATAACTATGGAAACATTTTAAAGCTGTTGGGCATTACTGTGTTTCACTATACCCAAAATAAACCCATGAGAAAGGTCTCTTATCAAGTTAAGCATCTGAAACTGTGTATAGTCAAAATAAATTTTCCAGTTCTGTTTTTTTTTTTTTTTGTTTCACCAAGGTATTACCACAGGGGAACAACTATGACACAGAGATGCGGTCCAAACCTGATAGAAGAAATGTAATAAGGTGGTCAAGAAAAAGAAAAGACATATAAAAACATTCTTCCTCAGAATACTAATGAACATTAGATTATTAAGTCAGAGGACCTAAACTCCTTCCAAATAAAACATCACTGAAGTCAAAAGTGTTAATATTTGTTTATAATAATTCTGTAAGATTATACCATTTGACAACTTGCCTCTGTGTCATGGTTGCAATACCTTCTGAAACTACTGCTAAATTTCACACAAATTTTTCCAAAGGAAAAGAAGAATTCAAGAGATTTAAGAACTAGACATTTATGTAAAATAACAACTGAAAAAGGATGAGAAAATTAATCCTTGCCATGACTGGGAGAAATGCTGAAACATGAGCTCACATCAAAGTATCAGATAAGAAAGTTGTATGGAAAACTTCCAGCTAACAGGCAAAAGTCAGTGACGGGTAAAATCCTAATGCATAGGGAAATGAACCTTCCACATGATCATTGCCCATGCTTACTCTGCGAAGTCAAATCTGGGACTCACTGTGCAAAGTCCTCTAAGTCCACCCAGACACTTCTTGTCTATGGGCTCTTCTGTGCACCTTGCACAAGCTGATGAAGATGATTCACATGAATCTCAAATCAGTAGGATGAGTCTAGGCTTAAGTTGCTTGCCAGATGGAGGTTTATAGGAATATTAAGATCTAAGGGGATACCAGTGAAGTCTCTCAGATAGTGATTCAATTTCCCTGTTTATCTAGAACAGGAATCATTCAGGTTCGGATGGATCCTGATTCTTTTGAAATGAAGACTGAGAATGAAATGTGGTGGAACTTACCTAGTACCTCTATGCTGATTAATCAGAGTACAGATTTTATTTTGTGCATCATGCAACCCAAACAAAGTAGGCTAAACTTTTTTGGGGTTAAGCAGTGTCACACTGGTGACAAATGACCTGAGAGCAGAGGGGACTCCAAGTCTGCAAGGTGTTGGAAGGATGAAAAGCACTGTGCAATGCTCTGCATCAGTGGAACAAGTCAGCCTTGTTATATTGGATTTCTACCCCTAAAAAAAAAAGAAAGAAAAAAAGTGTTTTTTTTCATTGATTTGTTGGGGTTTTTTAAATCTGTTTTTGTTTAAAGTTTTGGGACCAGCTTGTAAAAACAAAAACAAACAAACAAAAAATCTTGAAACTGTTACTGGTTTCTAACTAGAATTCCTAGTATACTTTATTTCTTTCTACCTTAAATATTAATAAGGAAGCCAGCAGGCTCAAGCTGGAATCTGGTATATGACCTGGTAAAAAGACTATTTGGTTCTGAGATCTGTAAAAAGCTGTCTGAAATTAGGTCTTATTTACCTGTATTCAGACCATAAGAAAAACTAATTTTGCAGATATGCATGTCAGCTGTAATACTGAATTATAACAAATGACTGACTCAGTGAGACTTTATTCTCTCAACTCCAGATAAATGGGCTGCTACAGCCCAGAGGTCTGCGGGAAAAAAAATTCTTCTAGTATAGCAACTGAGCATGAAGATGCATGAGGTTACCTTAAATTAGCTAAAAAAAAAAGTATTAGATGTCAGACTAGGTTGGTAAAGGGCTGGATGCATTTTAGCACAGTATTTTGGCCAGTGTGTTGATTGTACTACTATGATTTAACAACAGGAATGTCACAGCATGAACACAACACAGGACTGCAAAGGCAGCTAGAGGTTTAAGAAGAAAAATACAACTTGGGGGTGTGTAACTGGAGACAAAAAACACATGCCATGGAGTGGACAGAAATTCACTGAACTGAGGAGATTACAGGGTTGTAGCTGTTTGGGCAGGTCTTTCTGAGTTGCCCATGTGACAATTCTGGCTTCCAGAGGCACAGCTGTCCAGAAGACACAGCTGAAATATAAAGCCATCTTAACTCTGTTCTAAGCTTCTATATGCAACAGGGAAGACTTTCAACTATGAAGTGGTACCAGCACACTGCTGCAGGATCCAGAACCAGATTCTGTCACATGTGACACCTGGGAGCACTGAACTTCCTGACATGGCCCTGAAGTCAATAAGAGATTGCAGTACCCAAGAAAATCCAGAAAACAAAATTAGCCTTACAAACAGCACAGGACTAACTTGGAACTAATCTCATTTTATGCCTTATTTCCAACAGTACGGCACTGAAAACACTGAGTTTCAGAGAAAAAAAAAAAGCAAACATTCATCAGCTTCAATTCTGTTGGCCAATTCGTGAGCAATATATCACACAGAGAGAAGTTTATTACTGCAAAGTTGAAGGTTATCTTTAAAACAATGACACAAACTCATCAAGGGTGTAAACACCATCTCTAAAGTGACATTTAATACAATTGAATTTACAGCAACTCTGGGGCTCCACAGGGAGATCTAACCCAGATTCTCTCATGGAAAAGTAAACAGCTTGCCAAAAGAATAGATAAATCTCCTGCAAAGGTTTTGATTTAGTTCATCTGGTATTTCTTGGTCTGCTACATATTTCAATAAGAATAAAAGTACCTTTTCCAGTCCCAATACACTGAGCAGACTTTGCTTGCTTTTGAAGAAATTACTGTGTGACACAGTCTTGTTATGTATTTACGCATAAAATAAACTTTACAGTTTATTTAGTTATTTTATTATATATAAAATATCCTGCTGAACAGATCAGAAACATTTACCACTTTGTTAAAACTACTTGTAAAGTGGTTAAACTTAATTATTTGAAGAAAAAGTTCCCTTGAGGGCTTTCCACAGATGCATAGCTGTTCTTGTGCTAAAAATAAAAGCTTTTCTAGAGTCACATAGATATGAATCAGCAGATCTAGTATAGATACACATAATCCAAATACCTCTTCACTGTTTCTCTCTACTTTTCATTTATTGCCCCCTATTATGCCAGAACACCTATAAAAACTTACCTGCTCTTAAATTTGTAAGTATACAGTGCAACAAGCTGTTTAAAGTTAGCTATGCATGTGAGCACTTCTCTGAAACAATCAAGTAGATTTTTTTTTCTACCTCTGTGTTTCTTTTCCACTGTTATGCCCTTTGCTAACAGGTAGTGATATGATAAGAATTAAAAGACTAAATTTGTAGTTAATTTAGCAGAAAAACATTTTATTCAGAGAAACTTTGGTTTATATGCCATAAACTACTCATAGCATGAACATTTTCTATCATATTTGACCTAGGCAAAAGTATATTCCAAAGAACTGATCACATCTGTCAAAAAAGCATTTATGTCTATATACACACATCTATATAGCTGGAGCCTGTAGTGAAAGCAAACATAACAAGCTATGCATGCTTAAAGTTTCATTTCCAAAGGTGCAGAGATTATTAGTCTCTTGGGTTGGAAAGGATGTCAGCACAGACATTTAGCCTGACAAAGCCATAAAGACTTGCTGCTTCGTGACAAGAGCTGGCTGACTCTTTCACTATTTGTTTTTATTGCTGCATTCTGGATTCAAACAAAACAGCAGAGCAATCTTAGCTTAAACTCTCCTCTGTTGCCATCCAACAGATGCAGGCAGTGTGGGGTTTCGTGGGTTTTTTTGGTTTGTTTTGGTTTTTTCCCCACATTTTGCAACCACCCAGCAACTTAGATAGCTAAGCTCTGAGATAAAATGAGGAATGTTGTGCTGTATTCTTTCTTGGCACAATAATGTTTCTCTCAATTTGCTAACAGTCACATGTGGAGAGATACAGTCTGACTAGAACTGAATCAAATATTTGTAAGAAAAACTAAAGCTACAGCTTTCCGATTTCCTACATACCAAAGGCCAGACTAGGCTTTCTAGCAGAACAGAGATTTGATAAGAAGTTTGAGAAGTCTGTTACGGGCCAATTTACAATTCTTACACTGAAAATGTGAGAAGGCTTGCAACTATTTGTGGTTCCTAGTCTTCAGTGCACTATTACTTCTTTAGCTCTAGTGGTTTCTACTGTGCTTGCTTTAAGATGTTCATTTTATAGTAAACCTGAAAGTTAAAATGAAAATACTTGAGTAGAAATGAAAACTCCACAGAATGAAAAAAATATTTCTTTCATAAAATTGCAGCAGTGCACATTTGATACTAAATAGATACCTTTTTGTGCCTAAGATGCTGTTAAATGTCTTGTTTCTGTGCAGTCTGGCTTTGGCAAATTCTCCTTGAGAAATATTATCAAGAAAAAATGAGAATTTTAAAAAAGAGATAAATTCCACCTCCAGTAAGTTGTGGCTACTATTGCAGTGTTACTTGTCCTGTGTACCATGTACCACTAGAGACATTTAAAAGAGCAATGGATATTCTGCAAAAAAACATTCCAAACATACTTAAAGCTTTATCTACCACCATTAAATACCTATTAGAAAGTATAATCAGAACTCTGGCTTTCAGAGGCTAGATAAATTATAACTTCTATATGTAGCTACCTTTTTTCAGGAAGACATTGAATATTTTGTGTCTCAAAATAACACTTTTAATACAGTGGTTTAATAAGTAAACGTTTAACACAACAAAAATGAAAACTCAAATTTAAACAATGCTGGGGCCAAACAGTGTTTGTATCAGGATTGAAAGCATTGCAGTCTGGAAACCTGAAGTCATCCTACAGATCAAAAGCAGTGTATTCAGTGAGCAAATATGCCTGAAAAAGGAGGACACATCTAGCTTTAAGTTTTTTAAAACAAAATTCTATTCTATAATAATATTTTCCCCAGCTTTGTTTTCAAAACCCCTCAAACTTCTCCATCCTTTCTCATTCTAACATTTTTTCCCCAAATAATTAAAAAAACTTGCATTCCTCCTTTATTTTTTGTTTGTTTTTTCCCTTTCCTTGTAAAAGATGAGAGAGGATAAAAGGGAGAGGTGAAAACAAACTCTTCTGCTTCCAATTTGCTGACTATGCAAGCTTTCAGTGTGTTCAGAATTATTTTATAGACTGATACTTTGGTCCAGTCTCACTTTCACTCATTTCAGCCAGGAAAAGAACCAAACCCACTCACTACATCTTTCTTTCTCAGAATGAAACCTCTGGGGATCATGTTCTGCCTCCGTAACGCAGCCCACGTGGCTGCCTTCCAGTCAGCAGGTGGACTGGCCAGGCCAATGTCCCTAACCACACACTGATCTAAGGGACAAGCTCAGGTGCTGTGAGAGTATGTTGAGCTCAAGCCTCTCTCACAGGCAAACCTGAGCTTGAGGACATCCTGTGTGGGAAGGAGGGCAAGATATGCTCTCAGAAACCATACCCAGCATTCACAAACCTGTTCTGTAACTAAGAGGCAACAGTAGCATTCTCCCAAAGGATGCTTAGTTTCATGAATTATGGAATGAAGATTAATTTACAAACCCAAAACAACTACTGCCTAGAGATGTCCATGTTTCTCTTCAGAAAGGGAAAATAGTATCAGCATGTTTATCCAAGGACGCAAATGCACCTTAATTCATAACATCTCAAATCATTTAAGAATGTCCTTAATTCACTCATGCTGCTACTCTTAGTAGTAGTAATTCAAATTAAACTTTTCACTATTGCTGAAAGTCTTATTGTGGCATTAAGGTCCTTCTAATGATACTAGTTCTGAGTGTCTCTTTCTTCAAGGAGAGTAAATAGCAAATAATAAAATATCTCTTTGTAGGAAATTTGACTCATATTTTGATGTGCTTCAGATCTTTATGTGAATTGTGAGACTGAAGATAGTACCTTTTGTTATGTCTATGATAGTCCATAAAAGAACAGCATTTTTAAACATCCAGGCTCTTTAAGATGCCATAAATGAATTAAACTAAACACGAGCTATCTAAGGTTTCCAATGAAGAGGGAGGATCTACACAGTTAGAGAATAACAATGACACCACTGTCTGTGGTGTGCTCATGAAGCAGAAAAACTCTGCTGGAGCCACCTCTGCAAATACTGAATACATACTCTTGAGTGCCAACCAGACTAAATGTGAAGTTACTCATGACTTAAATATCACCCTGTGTAAAGCCCCTTACATTGCCATTTTGAGTATGAACAGCTCAAAGATGTGTCCCAAGTACAGTTTAACAGTTACCTCTAAACCTAAATTGCTGTTACGTTCTAACAATGAAGTAGTGCCATTGCAATTTTACAGTGATGAGCAATTTGTATCAAAACTCCAGCTGTTACATAAGTCTCACTTTAGTAAAGTATTGGTAGAGAAGTCAAGAAATCCAAGCACTTCAGCTAGGATGTTTCAAGAACTCTAGGTTATGGCAGAGGTACAGTGGCAGGACTGTACCTGTGAATTTGTTTTTCCATTCATCCAATGTCAGAGTATCATATGAGCCACTTGCTTAGTACATTCAGAATATTAGTCTCCAATGCTCCAATTATGGATCTGGTACATTCACTTAAAAATTAACTAAGAATAGAACAATTATTCTTAATGCTATTTAAGGAACAAAAATATTTAAAAAAAAAAAATAGTGTTTGTTTTGAACAAGATGCAATCAGCTAGTAGACTTTCTACACTTGAGACTTGAAGTTCCTGAGATGGGAGATTAAAAGTTGTCCAGTGGAAATGGAGATATTCAAAGTTTCTGAGCTCTGAAAAACTCCATTAATCTCATAGAAAATCTTCCACTAACCTAGCTAGGACTAGAGCATGTGATCATGTCAAAATGTCAGGCACAGTTTCACCTTCAATCCCATTCACATTCAGCCAGCATCAAAATTGTAGGTTTCGAAGTTAATATGCGTTACTTACCGAGAAAACTATTTGAAAGCCTGAAATTATTTGAAAACTGCTACAGGAAAAATACAAGTTCATATTTTCAAAGTTCATGGGAAAAAACTTTTTCAGTAATGAAGAATAAATAGGATAGCAAATCTGATAGACTCATCATAGGTGAAACTGATAGGATTCTGCAGAAATGAGTTGAACCTTTCCCTCTTTTTGTGTTTATAACAAAATTACACAACAATAGAAAATTTGGATATTCTTCATACAATGACATCCTACAGTGACAAAGCTAATTTTTACAGAACAATTCTGAACAGTTAACAAACAAAACAAAAAAACCCCACACCTCTTCATAAGATATGTACAAGATGCTCAATGAAACAAATCAAAACAACTTGTTTCAAGTAGTCTATTCTATCATGATTTCTGACAGACCATCAGCCTTACATTTGTAAGATAAAGGAGATCTATCCCATTTCTGCTGGGGAAGATGTTTTTAGCTGAAGCCTTATAGATTTCAGTTGCTATACAAGCATAGACTTTTGGAGTAACCTATACTATGTTCTAAATGATGTAAAATCCCCATTATATGTAAAACTGCAGCTACTGGTTCTACAAGAGGCTGCACTGGTGGGCAACATTTCTTAGTCATAATAGGTAACTGCATCACTCAGGGATATAAATTAAAGGTTTGGGACATTTTGTTTTGGGGTTTTTTTTTTCCATTTTAGAATAAGTCTTTTCCCTGGTATTTTGTGTTGGGTTTTTTAGTATGGTTGGAGATTTTTGTTTTGTTTCATTTTGGGGTGTTTTGGTGGTTTTGCATGTGTGTTTTGGTTTGGTTTTGGTACATTTTTTAGACGTAGTACTTCTGCATGGTTAGTCCTATTTCCAAGACTAAGAAATTACTAAAATACTTCAATTTATACTTTTTTGCATATACTAACAAAGAATATCAAAGGCTCTGTTCTCCAAGTTACAAAGCCTTCCTGTGTGACATCCAGAGCTCTCCAGTCCCATCGTCAATAGTAGCAGCAGAGGGAGTAAGACTAACTGCTAAAGAACTCATGCCCGAGTTTGTATTCATCGTAGCAGTTGATTTACCCTGGCATGTATCAGGGCAGTTCTGTCAGAGTACCTAGGCTCAGTTCTCTGGCCGAACAGTCTTAAATCCCTAAAAGAAAGTGGCCCTGTACATTCTACCTCCTGAGAACAGTCCCTGGCCCACATAACCGCCAAGCCATGTAGATACAGTCCTCAGGAAAGCATTAGCTGGCCTGTGCTCAGGGAGCACTCTGCCACCTTACCTGTGTAGGCAGACATAATGTGTCCTGGCACTGTTTACTTAATTACTGTAGACATAGCATCTGTGTCTTTCCAACCAGTTTAAAAGCAATCATAATGGTTTTCCACTTCTTGTATGTTTTGTTTCTTTGGTTATGCTGGGCCAGATTTACTATAAAGTATTTGTGTCCACATGTAGTAGATCCCCATCACAAGCAGAATCTTAACAGTCCCTTTAACACAAATAATATTTCTCAGCTGTCAACATACATTTTCTAAATTAGATTCATAATGTGGTTGCACAGTAAACCTTTGTGTCAAGCAAGTGGCAAATCTCCAGAACTTCAGAGTTTAGATTTTGTTTGGAAAAGTACCCAAAAACATAGATGTTCATCTACAGTGTACACAGACTATTTGAGACCTTCAAAACTGCAAAAGCAGGCTGGAAATTTTACAAGATTCTAACTTCTAGTATTTTGAAGCTCATGAATGGATTCCAGCACTACCTGGAAGTGGACAGTAAAAAAATAAAAGGTAAATATTATGAAACTTTACAATGCCTTCAGAAAAACCTACTATCAGAACAGTCTGGTTTGATGCTTATTTTGTCAAAGGTGAGTTGTTTTTCAGAACTGAGGAGAAGGCTTAGGGTTAATTCATCTTTGGGTTTAAGCTGGTTTGATCTCTGCTGCAACCATCAGGAACTAGGACAGGAGTGCAAGAAAACAGTATAGTTTAAATTTGGCAGCTTTCTGTCATTTAATTTCAAGATCTAGGATCTAAAAATGGTTTCCTCTGCAATGCTAAAGAACCTGGGATGAGCACTGTTGTTGCAAAGGAAACTTAAGAAAGGCAAACAAGCATATTTGAAGCAAACTATCACTTTGTAGTTTAGTATTTAATTAATCAAAAGCAAATAGATGAGACAAATGTTGAGAATAGGTGAGGAAGAGAAAAGATAATCAAATTAAATTTGGCTTTCTCACACAAAAAAGACAGAGAAAGCAGCCATCTGTCTGGTGGTGGTTCAAATTCCCTTGCGTATGTAAAAAGAAATCACAGTTCTGAATACATAAATAAGAAAGGATGCTCTCAAAATTATTCCAAAAGGTTGTTGAAATAAACTGTCAACGTGTTTAGATATGTAGTGAATAGACCGAACCAAACAAAAAGGTGGTCACCATGTTTTCAACTAATAAAAATGGTACATAGAAGTATTTAATTTTCAAACAAGATTTTTGTGATGTGATTAGGGATTTTTACCTGAGAAGAAGACAGGAGACAGACACAGACTTAAGCCTTCCTTTTCTGATCAGCGATGGATGAAAATAAGACAGATTTACAGCTGTGAATCCTAAAGCAGGAATCATCTCTTTCCTCACTTCACAACTTCCACATGCAAATATGTATGTTAATATCCCTTTTTCCTACATCAGCAACCTCAAAAACTTGCTTTGAAACCACTGTTTAAATAGAGGAGCATGTTTGCTTTTTTAGGGGGACAGATGAACACTTCCAAAAAGATTTTCTTTCATTCCAACATGGAAAGAAAGAAAATTCTGAAACCTTGAAAGCTGCCCTGAAATGGAACCATCATTTTTAGGTAAGCCCTACTAAAACATGCCTCTGCTCTTTGGTAAGGCATCACCTGCAACAACAAATTTCACCACTCAAAAGCAACTGGCTCAAAAGAGGTCTTTACGTGAGGACTTCCTTAGCTCTTTCAGAAGAATGTTTGATGAGACTATCAAAAGTAGCCCTAGCAATGCTAAAACTAAAATGGTAGTTAGGGAAACGAATCTTCTTTTTCTTCTCTTAAATTTGTTTTTACAGCTTGAAATATTTCTGATGACTGCAGTCATTGGCTGGAATAAAGACATTGGTCACTTCAAAATGAATACTGTTTTGATTATAATCAAACAATAAGAAATACTATGAAAATGTAAAATTTAAAAGAGCACTGCTCTCTTGCTGTTCAGATGATTGGAAATCATGTGTCTATTTCCAATCAAAGACAAAGATATCTAAACATTAAAGCAATGTTTCCATTAATTTAATCAAAATATTAAAAACATCTGATTGATGAGGGCATGATGTGTACTTGCTATTAGCAACACTTAAGCTGCCTAAGTGTATAATTCCAAGTCTACAATTGTACTGACACACTATTCATTAATGAATAAAGAGCAAATGAGCATTCCTCCAATTGTTGACTGTAGAAAAATTGGCCAATATCACCAAGAACACCTTCAGTACAGCAGTTTAAAATCTTGCAGATGACACTGTCAATATGGTAAGAGGAAAAACAATAAAGGAAAACACTCAAAGGTATTTTTCCATAAAAGTATAATATGCTCTAATGTATAAAATGAACAAACACAAACTGCACAATAATTCTGTTATTCAGGAGTGTAACAAAAGCTTTGGCTCAGGTAGCTTCATTATGTTATCCTTGTTTGCAAAAGTAAATAGACCCATCAGCTAATACAATGGCTTATTATGAAAGGGTTGAAGAATGAGCATAGTGTTTCATCTAGGTAGAAGATGAGATAGAATGTCTCTTTGAAGCAGTCTTGATGCTTCAGAGGTTTGCTGGATCTAATGGAGAGAGATGATGTGGAAAATTGCTTTCTAGAGGTTGAATAAGTGTGGTCCCTAGGGTTTTCTTCCCCTCTGCCACTCTCTTTTGGACAGAAAGAAAGGGAGAGTAAATCTTTATGACGGCTGCTATTCTTACATTTTAGAAAGAAGACCATTGTGTTGGGAATCACCTTACACTTCAGAAAAAACTGTATTCTCTAGCACCAGCCTACTCTAAAAGTGAAAATATTTAACTGAATACTTCTTAAGTATTGGAACAGTTGCACTAATGCATGCATTAAGTATGTTAGGGTTGCAGGTCACTCTAAATAGAGTTTGGAAGTAAAGGAGTGGATGATGTAGGTAGGAATGGCCTACGAGGGCTCTAAGAGTTACAAACTTCCCCCCCCTTTTATTTTTTTTATCTCCTCTAACAAAATGGTTGCAGTTAGGAAACACAAGACTGAATTTGACCATCTCTAATTCAAAATATCAAACCATAGCAGACAAGAAACCTCAGTAGATAACGACCTGAGCCTGACAAGGACATGGTCCTTCTGAACAAGGACCTAACCTCATGATTTCCTTAATAGTGTAATTAATCCAGCGTAAATGGGTAGGAGAATCACAATTTGCTGAAAATAGATAAAATTAACTTATCTTTATGTAGTGCATTGCTATAAAATTAACAAGATGGATTTCAAACTTCTTGCTTTTAGAAAACTCTTCAGCTACAGCACTCCTAGTTTTCAATACACAGACATTTTGAGAAACTATTTAAAATCTATTATTTTTCATTACAGTCAAGAGAAACTTGAAAGTTTCAATGAAAGGTAATTTTCTTACCTTTGCAGTTGCCCCGGTAGGCTATTTCCAGCTGAGGGTCTTTGCATTTTGCTCGTTGAAATTCACATCGCGATAGAAATGTTCTTCCATCAGATGCACAGAGCGATTTCTGAGGGGAACCTGCACAGTCCAGGCTGCATTCTCTGTCTTTGTCTTGGTCCACTCTCAAAAACTAAAAAAAAAAAACCAACAAAAAAAAACCAAAAAAAACCAAAACAAAACATATATATAAATTAATGCTGTAGGAATGCTATTGCAGTGTGAAACCTGCTCTGTGATTCCCTTCCCCAGGCAACCCATATAAATATTACACAAAACTGAAAAGAAAGCTCTGCCTCTTTAGCCTATTGAAATACCAGCTGATTCAGCTGTTCTTTTGAAATGGTAGTGATTGCAACATTTCTGTAACATACACTAAACCCTCTATCATAATTAAGAAATCTCTGAATCTCCTTCAACCATTATGAAGCTGAAAACAGCAGCTTGGAGTCTTCAAAGCAAAAATGGTGATTAGTGAAACATTCTTCACAAAAAAAAAAAATGACGACAACGGAAACTTGTATATTTTATTTGTTCTGCATTAACTACTCTACAATAATGAGCTGAAAAGTCTGTTCTAAGATCCAAATAAGATTTTTAACATAAATACTCATCTAAAATAGTACCTCTAATATCTCAAATGGCTTCAGTGGAAGAAGTCTGAAAATAAAATGAGCTAGGAGAATCTTATGAAGCACCTTATAAAATGCAACAGATCATTCATTCTTGCAGTGCTCATATTCAAAATCTAAAGACTCCTCAACAAAACAGAAATTTCAGATATATTTTAAAGAAACATTTGTATTTGTGCATATACTTGCCTATAAAAATACATGCCAAGATTGAAGAGGAAAATGTTAGAAGTTTGCAGTTTGTCCAGTGAAATCATTTTTATAACATGAATGATGGAGTTCTGCACTTGGGTCATAACAACCTCATGCAATGCTACAACCTTGGGGAAAAGTGGCTGGAAAGCTGCCCAGCTGAAAAATGACCTGGGGGTGCTGGTCGACAGCCAGCTGAACATGAGCCAGCAGTGTGCCCAGGTGGCCAAGAAGGCCAACAGCATCCTGACTTGTATCAGAAATACTGTAGCTAGCAGGACTACGGAAGTGATTATTCCCCTCTACTTCGCACTGGTGAGGCCACACATCTAATACTGTGATCAGTTTTGAGCTCCTCACTACAAGAAAGACACTGAGTTTCTGGAACATGTCCAAAGAAAAGCAATAAAGATAATGAAGGGTCTAGAGAACAATTCTTATGAGGAGTGGCTGAAGGAACTGGAGTTATTTAACCATAGGAAAGGAGACTACAACTCTCTACAACTACCTGAAAGGAGGCTGTAATGAGGTGGGTTTGGATCTCTTTTCTTAAGTAACAAGAAATTGTTGATTTCTTTTCCTAAGTAACAAGAAATAGGACAAGAGGAAACAGACTCAAGTTGCACCATGGGACATTAGGAACTATTTCTTCACTGAGTGGATTATGAATCATTGGGACAGCCTGCCTAGGGAAGTGGTTGAGTCATATTTAAAAGATGTGAAGATGTGGTGCTTAGGGATATGGTTTAGTGGTGGACTTGGCAGTGTTACATTTATGGTCTGACTCAATGATCTTAAAGGTCTTTTCCAACCTAAATGCTTCGATGAATTTATAAGTCTCAGATGCCATTCCAAAATGCCCCACCATGGGTTAGCAGAAAAGACAAAACCTGAACCATGCTGTGTGCAAAAGTCTTGAGCCAAATAATTATATTTAATTTGTTACCAACCAACAAAATCTTCTGACTGCTGTTTTGAGCGTGGTCTGAAACTGTGAGAGGTGCCCCTGTGTCAGTATTGATTGCCGATGGTCCACACTCCCTGGGGTCTGTCCTTCCACCAGTGAGGGTCACTCAGGCTACAGTATATTTTTCTGGACTGATACAGAGTGGTTCATGTCCTCTTCTCACACTGGAGAGTCCTGCAAGCCCCCTGCTATTCAAACCTTGTTAGTTCTCCCCATTGCATCACGCTTTCTCAGAAATTCCACCTCATCTCCTCCAAAAGTCAGTGAGTGAGTATAGGCTGACAGAAGTCATTTAGGTTGTTCCCATTCCAAATTTCAACAGATGCTCCCCTTTCTAGTTCTGCCATGAAGACACAATGAACCTTGTTTGACTGTTCGTCTCTCCACCCCCAATACTGTAGAGGCAAGGCTGAGTTTCACATTATCCTTGGCATTGTGAAAGGCAGATGCTGCTCACCCTGAAAACATGCTGCCAAAAAACTCACTATTTCTGATGCTGCTCCATGCCAGCCAAAACCAAAGATAGTACTTTATCTTCTGAGCTCCTGAAAAGTGGGTACTAGTGCAGAGGTGAACTCAGTAAGTCCTCAGATTAATTTCTCTATCCTTTTGCTGCTTCTGAATAAGCACAAAATTAAACAAGGGATATAGCTACCAGGAGATAATCGCTCTCCTAAGCATTAGGAGGCACCTAAGAAACGATTTTCATCCAGATGAAGTACTGGTTCCACTGGTGATATTTCATCGTCACAAGCCTTGGGTATAGAAGATTTTGAACTTCAGCTTAGAAACTACAACTACTAGGAAGAAAGTTTTAAGAAAAAAGAAAAAGAGGACAGAGTAGTATTTGACCAGGAAAAAGTATTACAAGTGAAAAATTCAGAAAACATTTGCTACATATAGTTACCCTGCATTTTGTTACACACAAAAAGAAAATGTATAAAGAGAGTAATAAATCTCCATAATCTTCATACTTAAACAGTGGTCTATTTGCATTTCCTATCACTTAATCTGAGAAAATACAGGCTTCCATGACTCTGATCAATCTCCAAATTATTTTGGTCTCCAGGGCCTGGTCTGGTGCCCTGATGACCTGCAGTGTAGGGGGATCGAGTGAGGTCCTTCAAGCCTCCGTTTATTTCCCGGGAGGCACCTGCAGGACTCTAGGTTTAAGCCTATCTAGGCTTGTGAAAAGGACTTTTTAAGGAAAAACAGACCACATGGGGCCTCTCGCAAAAAAACTGGATCCAATCCCCTGCTCTGCCTCAGACTTCCCCTGTGGATTTGGTGATGGCAAGTCAAATGATCTTCCTCTTCCTATTTTGTGAAGTAAGGATCTGAGTACAGCCTTTCTGTGTGTATAAGACTACCCTTCTGTAATGGCTAGGCACTTTGCCACCCTTAATTTATCCTCGGCAACATCCCTGTTGAGCAGAGAATTATTTTTCAAAAGCACAGGAAGGCTTCGTGACCCACAGAAAATCATGTGGTAGATCAAGGAACTGAATGAATCCAGGCACTAGAAACAAAAAATCACTCACATCAACAGTCTAGCCTCTGTCCCATTTTTCTCCCAGACTTTCCTCATCTTTTCTGTTTTGAGTTCTTGCAGAAGTTAAGTTGGGTATGCCTGATGGCAGTAGACAAACCACAGTAACACAGTGGACAGAAAATCCCCTTAATCATCTGAGGAACAAAATCCACTCCCTTGAGAGTGCGATAGTTCACAGATAAAACTATATTTTAAAAGGCATTTCTCCAAAGAGTATTGTTTGAGTATTTTATTATTTCAAAGCCTTAGAGGAGATTAGAGTAAATTATGGGTTCAACAATCTTCAAGAAACCTGGAAAAGCAGAGGATGAAGACATACCCAGGAGACAAAACCACTTGAATAACTTGTTGGTTAGCCAAACCTCACTGGAGAATTTGGGTTGTACATTTAAACAATTTCCACCAACCTTGTGTAACTGCAGGATTTAAGAGCAGGAAGGACAAAAAGGCAAGCAACTGCAAGAAAAGATAACATACAAGACAAGCTAGCAAATGTGCTTATAAAAAGAAAGATAGAATGTATCATCTTGACTATAGCAGCATAAGATGATAAAAGTCCAAATCAGCATTGCTTGCTCACATGTAGCCAAACAAATTGATAAATGTGCCAAACCAGAAAGACTTAAACAAGCCAGGGCTATGGGATTTCTCATGTGATTTGCTGTTTGTTTAAACAGGAACAAGCCGAGTCGGTTACACAAAAGCTGGGATCATACTCATGCACATCTTAGAGCCCTATTTCCTATGAAAATATTCCTTTTGTTTAAAATAAGACAGTTAAGAGAGAGAGATGGACCAGAAGGTGACTCACCCTGAATACTGGCTTATCTGTTTCTGTCTTTAAGATCATTTAACAAATCAATCTGTTATTGTATAAACAAGTGATTCACCGAAAGACAATCTTAAAGCAGCAATTCTGTTACATGTGGGTAGCAACTGAGATTAAACCAATAATAGCTGACCAACATGAGGTGGAAGTATTTTGAACAACCAGCAAAAACTGGACAATTATGGTTAAAGCCTATTAAAAACCAAACCACTTTTAACAGAGAGGTGTTCCTGCCCCTAATAACCCAGAAACCAGCCTAGTCAAGTTTCAGAAAATTGTTTTCAGCTACAAATTTGAGCTTACACTACAGATTAACAGGCATGACTCCTCAACTGGAGTTGCTTTAACCTGTCTTCTGCTTTACATTTTAGTATCATGAAAAATTTTTACAGCCTCCAAATTATTTCAGCCTTCCCAAAGCATTATAATTTACAACACACAATTCCCAAAGGGCCTACTATTCTACACTAGGCACTGCTTTAAATTCTCATGTAATATTTCTGAGAAGAAAAAAATGATAAAGGGTCCATATCAGACAGAAAAATCTAAGTTTACCTCTGTTAATAAAAACAAAGTCACTGTAAACTGCATGGACCCACTCAACATATACAAACATTGACAAAGTATTATTTACTGTTATGTGTTTTGTGTGTCACTGAATTGCTGTGTTTTCCTTCACTGTGTCACACACCAAAGGCTCTTAATACTGGTTGAAATTAGTCCCCCTGCATCACCAATGGTCCCCCAGTGATCTTTCATCCCTCTGTAACTGGACTTCGGTAACACTAGAATTGTCAGAGTGTGATGTCAGATACCTGAAACCTTTCCTATACCAGGGAAAATTATTTCTGCTCTGTTTTCTGGTCTGCTTTTATCTTTCAGCTTTGTTTTTGTCACCAGTCCCACATCTGGGCTGTGGATGGTTAGGATGCTTATTTTCTCAACCACGAGCAACATGCTGCAGTCCATGAGAAAGTTTTCCCAGTACCTCAAAAGTAAGCATTTGATGGTCTCTTTACTGTGCTATTCAATCACAAAATCATAGAATGGCCCAGGTTGGAAGGGACACTAAAGATCACCTAGTTCCAACCCCCCTGCCATCAACAGGGACACCACACACTACACCAGGTTGCCCGGGGCTACATCCAGCCTGGCACTGAACACTGTCAGGGATGGGGCATCCACAACCTCTCTGGGCAACCTGTTCCAGAGTCTTACCACCCTTTGGGGGAAGAACCTCTTTCTAAATTCTAGTCTAAATTTCCCCTCCTTCAGCTTGTATCCATTCCCCCTTGTCCTACTGCAATCTGAACAGCTGGAAAGTTTCTCCCCTTCTCTCTTGTCATCTCCCTTTAGGTACTGAAAGGCTGCTATAAGGTCCCCTCAAAGCCTTCTCTTTTCCAAACTTAACAAGCCCAACTCCTTCAACCTATTTTCATAGGGGAGGTGCTCTAGTCCTTTGATAATCTATTAAAACATTTATCAAGATAATAATGTGTCCATAAACATGTTCACTTTTATGGCATAACATTTATCTTCTCTTTACCTGACACTCTCCACTCTTACACAGGGATTCAGTGTCATGCCCCCAGTCTACATTTTGCTACCACTTCACCACTTGGGCAGAAAAGGTCTTCAGATAAAACCAAGTCACATGCACATCTGTGTCTTTCCAATACACAAATCTACAATCCTTCCACCTACACAGTACAGCAACAATCTTTCCATCCAAGAGGATCACAGAGTATACTGGGAGAAAAATGCTGCACAGCTAGAGAATCAACAACTGGGTACATCTACAAGCCATATTGCCAGTGCAAGAAAGCAGAAGAGTTGACACCACTGTTACAGTCTGGTCATGGAGAGTGCAGACATCTCTCTCCATTGGAGAAAAAGCTGATGACAGATACTCTTAGGCTGAGGCGCAAAGATTAGTTATTGAATCTGGCTCACAGCCTTTTAAATAGTAATGAGAAAAGCCCTATTCTACGTTTCACAATATAGTGCACAGCTGTGGCATGTCTTTGGTCAGAAGCCACTCTGGATTAATCTGAGTAAGGCAGAGGAGTGTTCCCCAACTTTTTTATTTTTTTATTATTTTGTTTTAATTTGTATCAGCTTATCTCTAAGAAAATTTACTTGCAGTCCTGTAGAGACATCCTTAACACAGGCTGCAAGAAAAGCATAACTCTTAACTATGCTAGAAGACCCTGAAACTGCTTCTTTTCTGTCTGTGTAGACAAACTCCACTCTCTTCTGTCAGATCAGGTTGGAGTCTGTGAATTAAGAAAAAGACAGACATTTAAGTTCATGGATTTGGATTGTTCACCAGAACTTTTCAGCCTCTCTTCAACTTACAGACCACTTCAACTTCCACTGGACCAGTATACCCTTAACTGACACTATGTATTTAAACATACTGATAACAAGTTTTTATACTGTTACTTTTTGTGGAGCCCTTAAAACTGATACAGTTTCCCTCTGACCAAGAGAAAACTACTGCTTCAGAATCTAAAACAAAGTTCAAGCTTGCTTGTAAAACAGAAGAATAACACCTCATGTTGGGGGCGTTAAGGGTCAAAAAGGCCTGAAAAACAGTCAGAAGAGATAGATGCTATACATCACTGTTTCACTTTGAAAAGCCTAGCACAGATTATACCTTTGAAAGGCAATTTCTTTATCCTGCATCTGGTTACTGTAAGATGTCGAATAGAATGATCTGACTTCCCTGCTGCTGGCATGGGACATCTGCGAACAGACTACAGAGCAGCATGCCCTAAAGTGGCTCTGTGCTTAGGGTTTTGCACTGTTGAAAAATGTGCTGATTTACAGTGATTTATGTAGCCATACTGTTCCTGTCTGAGCTGCCTGAAGGGCAGATGTGGAAATCTCCAAGCTAGGAATATTTTCTTCCCCTGGCCTAGTCTACAATGAGAAAATGAGTTAGACAATAGTAATATGTATGTGTGTATACATATATATGTACACATTTATGTGTGCAGATGTATACACACCCCATTGTGTACATATATCCACATGTGCATGCTATAATATGTAAAGTCATATCCGTGTATATTTCAGATGAAGCAAATAATGTTTAAATATCACCATGCTACAGTCTGCCTTAAAGAGCACTCTAACCAGCTAGTGTGCCTCAGTTAATCTGCTCATTATTAAATTTTTAATATTTAGTTCATCACCTTTCTGCCAAGGAATGAAGCAAAAGGTACATTTACAGAACCACTAAATGTCTTTTCATCCCAATGCTATGGAAAAGCATTCAACCCTACTAATGAAATGTATGGAAAACCTAAGTTCTCCTTAATCCTTATTAATGAGTTATTTAGAACAGTATTAGAAGATACCTTCAAAATGACCACTCTGTGTAACTGCTGTTCTTTCCTATCTTTTAACATATAAGTGCACTTTGAGCTGCCCTGTTGAAGAAACAGTCCTCCCTGACTGTTTAGAATTAGAATTGTCTCTAATGCCTCCTGAGATGTTTTTCTCAAAAAGGATCTTATTGAACCTCTAAATGCAGACATACACACACACTTTTGCCTTTTGCCTCATTACATTTCATGAAACTCCTCATGTGTACATCAGTCCTCCATCCATGTAAACTTTAGCGGTTGAAAGAAACAACTATAGTGTGCCATTTCACTGAGTGGGAAGGTGAAGTTTGGGTTTGTTGTTGTGGGGATGGTGCTTGGTTTTTGTTAGTTGTTTGGCTTTAAAATCACTCTTGGGTCAGTACCCAATGTCAGCTCCAAAATACCTATCCATTGGGACAGTGTTTTGCTTTACTTCCTCAGTGGCCAGAGCACATGGGAGCTCTTTGAGACTCACTGCCAAAACTAAAGTATCATTTTGTTCTGATTAGCATAGAAAGTTTACTATTAAACAGAGCTGTGCTTTGATTGATATGCATTGCTTTGGAATGTAATTTTTTAAGACTTTATTGCTTTAACAGGTGGGTTTTTCTAGTGAGCTGCTCTTTGCTGTATTGATGGAGCAATGGTGTGGCTGAATGTCAGCATATCCATCACTTGTTTTTACTGCTGCTTCACAAATTACTAAAAATGGCAAAACATCTTAGTTGTGCAACCATGTCAACCAGGAAGGACTGAGCAAATTGAAGCAAATGGAGTGACACACATCCTTCCTGCCTTGAAGAAAGAATGGACATCAATTACGTAGGTAATCTCAAGTTTCATCCTTATCATGTCACAAAGAAAGTTCCTCATAACAGCTTATCAACTTCAAGAGATTTCAGGTGATTTGGTGGCTCAACAGTATTTCAGTATTTGTAATCTACTATGGGTGAATTATTTTAGGGGCTTGGGAGGCAGGGAACCACAACTAATTTAGAGATAGCACCGGGAGGTGGGGAGGAAATGTACTCTGTAAGGGGTTCAAGAGTGTCATTTGAGCAGATTTTTCTTTTATTTAGTACAGTTTTGATCAAAAAAAGAACTGAATTGCTTTGGTCTCTGGAGGCATGGAGAAAGTTAGAGTAGAAGAACATTCTGTGATGTTTAAGCATTCTGAGAGTAGTGTACCAGGAAACACTACAACAAGGGGTCCAAAATATCTTTTTTCTCTCCATTTGGCTTTGAATGGAAAAGAAACTTCAAGGTAGTGCAATCATAGCTCTTAAAAGGCTATTCTCTTGAATAGCTTAATTCTAGGATCTGGTTCCATTTTTACTAAGGTAAACACAGACTTCAATAGAAGCAGGTTTGGCCTGCTATTGAGTAGCACCCAGCCCTGGTGAACTACCCTTTCAAAAGGACCTTTCACTGATTCATTTGGATCATCCTACAATATAGTATTTAGAAGAAAAAAGCATTCACTTCAAATGAGTCATTCCAGAACCTTCGAAGTCTAAGCATAAGAAACAGTATATGAACAATTTGTTGACGACCTCATAGTTAAAAGTTAACTAATGGTCTTAATATTCAAGACATGATAAATACTCTCAGTGACACAAAAACACTCATTATCTGACTATATTCATTCACTTCCAAGATTAGGAGTCCTCCACATTTCACATAACCACTCATTTTGGCAAACTGAGCCTAGTGTATTCACTATGGATGAAAACAGCCTACACATTTAACACTGTTGATATTTAGAAGTGATAAAAGTACACCACAGCAAAGAAAATCAGACTACAAGTGGGGGTTTTTTTGTTGTTTTTCACTGATCAAAAAAATCTTCCGAGAGTTTTATTACAGTTATTTTGAACCCCAGCTTAAAAAACTTCTAGTTTCTTTCTTTTTTTGCACTCTGAAAGAAGTTAAATGATATCCCAGCTAGGGGATATCATTAACAGGAAGGTGGTTTGTACATACACATCTTTTGTAGGTATGTACAACTGCTAATAAGAGAAATACCAGCCTTTTTATTTCTTCAGCAAATATATAGTTTTTCTTTCTGTGTCCAGTGGCATTATTTCTCTTGGTTTCTTCTGTTTGCTGGTATTAACAGCAAAGTATTAGGGTTCAACAGAGACAAAACACACCTCCGGATAAACTGACCTTGGGTTAACAGAGGCAAAACACTCTACAATAAATTCAGACAAACCCTTTCAAGGGTTCCTAATCTGAAGGAATTGTAATGCACATACTGTAATCCTAGTTTCTAGATGTCATGTGCCCGGTGTCCCACATTTTTCCCAAGTCACTGGTAACTTTATGCCCTTCATTCTTGTGGTATTGTTATTCATAATCTTTTCTTTGGCGGGTTGCTGTCATTTATAGTGTTTCTTCTCAGTTGCCAGAAGTCACACAGGGAGAAAATAAACAGAGAAACAGTGGGATGCATTGTCTATGTATTGAATTATCCTCTAGTTTACTTAAGCTTTTCATGAGTACTGATCCAACTTTCAGAATACAAGTGGGCTAGCACAACTGTCATGTTAGCTATTTTCCTCCCACACAGCTAATCTGCCTGGTTGGTGTCTTTAATAACCACAGCTACAATTTGGGAAAATAGAAACATTTTACTTTTTAATCTTGTTCAGTCCCTGCTCACATGAAAGATATTTTGGCTTCTAAAACATTGAAAAGCTATTTTAAAAAGCAAATAAAATCTAAGCCAGATCAAGATTTCTACATTTGAGGGGTTTATTTTAGGATTAAAGAATATCAACACATGCCATTAAAGTGTGTGAAGTAGCTTAAAACAATAAAACTAAGAACAATGATCTACAACTCAAAACAAGCAGCATTAATTTGAACCTCTGTCACAAAGGCCATAAACCTTCTCCATCACCATTTTTTGCAAACTGAGCCTAGTGTATTCACAAATAGTCTACATATTTATTACTGTTGATATTTAGAAGTAATAAAAAAGTGCACCACAGCAAGGACACAGACTGCAATTTTTTTTTTCCCCCCAAAATACAGCTCACTGTGTGTTCAACAGATAGGACATGTGAAACCCTGAAAATGATCTCAAACAGTCTCCAGGTTAAGGTATTGCCATGCCCATTGTTCCCTGGAATCACAAAAAGGACATCTTCCCAGCTCACTTCTGGTCTCTCCCCATCATGCACTCAAGCAGCCAGCAGTTCTCCATACCAGTGCAGCAGCAATTACACTGGGGCACGCCAAAAAGACAACTGCATAAGCAGCTCTCATCTTAGTGAAAATGAAATAGTTTACTAAAGGATAGGGGGACCCCCTCAAAAGCTAAAGTGAAATAGTACTGGACTCATAGGGAACAATCTCCCTTTGTGGGGGTACAGAAAGGCTCAGCTAAACAAGGATTTTCCATATCTGAGTTTCTATGCAACTCTAATGCCTATCACGATCAGCAGGCAACTGGCCACTCTCCATATGGCTTGTTGCCTTCTCTTCCTGGGGAACTAAAGAACACGGAGGGCGTCTCAAATGACGAAGACACAGTATGAGACAATATCACAACAGAACCTTTCTTTTTATAATTTAAATCAAGTAAGCAACTTATTCACACAGGGCAGAAACTTGATAAGACATCAAAGGTCTAATCCCCAACCCATAAAGAGAACTTGCTGACAATAACTGCAAAGCTCTAACTCTCTTACATTTATCACTGCCATCAGCTTCTTCAGAACAAAGTATTTTGGAAGGAAGGCAGGCATCTGAGTCTGGGAGGCAGATTTTGCTCTTATAAACTGTTGACCTTAAAACAACATGTTGCTAGGTTTAAATACTGTCATCTTTAAAAGGAGAAATCATGCTAAAAGAAAACAGCTAAATAGTATGCATTTAGAATATAAAAGGGTTTAATAAGCCTGTCTAATAAGAAAAAAACACTTTCAGTAGGGACATAAGAATGTGATTGTGGTTTTCTCAGACCACTACTTCCTCCCAACTTGGGGGTTTTATGGAACTCTTATATCCTTGTTTGTATGCTGGGCAAAAGCATTTTTCCTTTAATTTAAACCATTGTTTTTCAAGGAAAAAAGTCATTAGGAAGCCATTTATTTTCAATTATTATGAGGACATTTGCAAAAGAAAAACCCTTGAACATGAAAAAAATTTTCTGTGTATCTAGAAATGGGTGGGAGAGATCCACAAGCCATGATCCAAAACAGGCAATTTACCAGAATAAAAAAGGGTTTTTCCAAGTCCTGTATCAGATTTTAAGTAGCCTCTGCATTCTTTGTAGCAGAATACATTTTCATTGCAGTTCTTTGCCTTCTACACACCAACTGCTTAGTAGCTTTTAAAGCTGTCCTAAAAGATTACCCAGCCATACCAGAGAATGTTAAAGAATTGCCATACTAGCAGCACAACCTGTAAATTCCTTTACACTGTGGAGTCTCACGGGTGAGACTTTTCAATAGCAAAAGGAATTTTTAGGGATGAGAACAAGGAGAGAGGAGAATTAACAGAGTTTCCATTTGAGTTCAGTAAGCCCATCACAGTAGGTGCTGTACCAAAAAAAATCCCAGAGAAGTTGTAACGACAATCACACATATATTGTGGACGAAGAAACAACAATAGAAGAAACTAATGCACTCCAGCAGTAAAGAAAAAAACAATGCTGTTTCTAAGTAACAGTGGAGCTGAGAACACATAGAAGTTTCAGTCAGTCAGTTTGGATCCTCTCATAAAAATAACCTAGATCACATGTTTTTTTTAAATGGCATGCAATGAGAACCAATTCTTACACATTAAGGAAGCCCAGACACCCCATATTAGCGATAAAACTCTCCCAAGTACTTTGAAAATACAAGATAGAAAACCCAGAGAGCAGCTATTTCCTTTTAATCAGACCTTCTCACACCCCCTAAAATGGAAGAATTGTGGCCCAGAAAGTTCCAGCTTTTACTAAGAACTTATCTAAAAATCATATTTGTACAACCCAAGAGCGAAGATTTCTTGACTCCCAAGTTTCTGATGTAATATTTTATATTTGTGGCTTCTAGTCATACTAGAATATCAGATCATTTTTTCCTCCCAGATTATTTTTGTTGGAAACATATAATTACTCTATGTTACAGACATTGTTTGTATGCAGTGGAACTGACCAACAAAATATGGACACAGGTGACACCTATGAAATATTTTCTTATTTCACCATGGAAAATAACTCCCTGACACAATTTCACACAGAATATAGCATTTGGAAGAGTATTTAACATAACCCATACCCTTCTAACAGATGTACCCATCCCACCTATTCCACATCCTCTTCCTCCCCTGTGTACAAGCTGTTATCTTTCTTAGAGTCTGGGATCTTGCTCTTGCAAATCATATTTTGTCTTTTGGCATTTGTGAGCTCAAGCAGAGTAATTGTTGCCACAGTTTTGTTTCTCTGTTGTTTTGTGGCCTGGAAAGCCAGCAGCAAGATGGCTGTTTTAGACCAAATTTCATTGGCAGGGGAGGAAGAAATGAAATAGTAAAGCCATCTTTTTCTTAAAAAAAAAAAAATCTTTGCTCCCTGCCCTTTGCCTCACAGAAAGCAGGAAGAGTAGATACCAAAGCAGATGTTGAGGTATTCTCACTTCCCCTAGTACTGTTGCCTAAGGAAAAGGAGCATCAGGTGACTGGCCTAAGGGCAATTGCTCCTTCCCTATAAGGAGAGGTTGGCCAAGGACCTAAGCAGAATTAAAAGCTGCCCACCACAGGCTACCAATGCTCTCTGTGGGCAGTGCTTGACCACATCACAAAACAATCTGGATAACTGTGACAAATTGCATTCTAAACATAGTCAACCATTAATATGGCTTAGACAAGATGAACAAGGGGATTTTTCATGCTCCTTGGCAAATGTAACTCTCCATTTAACTGTTTAGAAAAGAGAAGAGAAAAGGTTATGTGAATTCAGTACACTCATATTTACTGCTGGAGAGGCCATCTTCTAGTTAAGATCCAAGCTTGGAAACCTAAAAAATACGTCCCCCATCATATCTAGCAGATTGGTTTTGATATCTGGACTAAGTTAGTATTCTGTCATTTCACAGTCTGCCATTTGACCTTTTGGATGTCATCTGCTATGCTGATATCCCTAATCACCTCTTACAGAAGCCGAGGGTCAGGCCATCCTGGTTTATTAGTTCGCTGAAGTCCATCACTACTGCAATCTACACCACAGCTCCAGCCACAACTTAAGAGCAGCATCACTAACTAACTCTGACACATTTGTCATAGGTTTGTTGTCACTGGCTTGGACTCAGGCTTCCAGGTAGGTAAGCAAATTGAGCTATGAAGCTGTCTGACAGAAAGAGGTGCCAAAGTACCACAGATTGCTGATATAAGTGTTGCTAATTACTTTGTGGCAATTTCTCCTTATTGAGGCAATCTCCAGAAAATTGCAACACACTTAAATTTTGGATTCACATGTTTTAGAAAGTTAAAAATCTAAGTCCTCTGCAGCTGCAGTTGATACCTAAATATACATTGTCCTCACAACTTGCCTTTAAAGAAGAGAAATACCACTAGCATCAGTTTACGGCCAGCGAATTTAGTCACAGAGATATGGTAGGTTTTCCAAAGTCAGAGAGGAAGACTTTGGCAATGCTAGCAATTAAACCCAAAATTCCAGAAACTCATTCCTGTTTTTTAACCACATGCATCATCCTTCCAAATGTTCCATCCTACAAAAAGATTTTGGCATGGCTGAAAAAGGCTCAGCTCATTAACAAAATAAGAACATTCTAAGAGAAACTGTATGAATCCTTCAAAATTGGCATGTAGATTTTCTTGTTAAAAGCATTTGAGGATGTTTTGTAAACTAAATTATGACCACCTTAATTTCCATTTTAAAAAAATTCTCTGCTGAAGGTCATTTTTAATGGGATCTAGGATGATGTTTTAAGCGAAAAGCATGGGCTGAGCTGTTTTGGCTCTGCACACCATCAATTCTCTCAAGTTTTGAAAACCAGTGTGGTACTGATTGTTTTTTTAGTTCATTCAGGACAAGTCCTGAATTCAAGGTCTCACACAGTTCTTCACTTCTGAGGCTAGAATAACGGCAGAGAACAATAATACATTTAATTTGTAATATGTACAAACCTGCAATGTTCCTAACTTAAAAGAATCAAGTCTACCTTAAAAATCAAGGCAATATTTGGAGTCAGAACTCTTCACCCTTTCTACCTACAATGAACTGACTAAATCACACAACTTATTTTATCTCTTGGTGCTTCTTTCGTCCTCACTCAAAACACGAGACTATTACTACTTGCCTTTGCAAAGCATTTAATAAACCCTGAGTGATGAATGCAAAATAGGAACAAAACATTTAAGTGCCAAAGCCACAAGATCAGGCTTTGAAAGAGGCCACAAATTTGACTTTCACTTATTTATTGCTGAGCATGGTCTACCTACATTTAGCTTTAGGAACACCTTAGTTCTCACCTTCTTTGATGTAGCTGTCAGACATGTAAAAATAATGACAGCATTGCTAACATATCAAAACACAATAGATATGATACATTGTTTCTATAGTGAACTAATACTGTGAAGGCAGAGGTACATTTTTCAGTGTTTTTCTAGACATTGTTTCTTATCACTAATTTCTCTAAAAGCACAGTGCTTCTCAACAGCAATATTTCAGTCAAATCACAAGTTTACCTGAGAAAAATAGAAAATACTCCAATCAAGGAGGACAAGTTCCTTAGCAAGGTTTCCATACCCAACTACTTCAATTTTTTGTTCTCTCAGCTGAACATGCAGGGAGAATTAGCACAACAAGTAGTTGGTATCATGATTTAGCTGCTGCCTGCCATGCTCTTAATATCACAACATCTCTCAGATAATCAAAATAAATGACAGTGGAAAGTCTCCAACATGCAGTATGGAAGGTGCATTTGTGAGCTGCTCCAAGAGGAATGAAGTTGTAAATTGGCTGAACTCTTTGCCCTCCTTGCACTAAAATTTTTATTAAGGAAACTGGATTCTGCTTGAAGTTGAGAATGTTTTGTTTCTGTAAAATATTGTTGAACCACAAGAGAATCTAAACTAACTAAATATGAAGCAAGAGATGTTTTTGTATACCAGCCCAAAATATTCTGTTACTGATTCATTGGTAACTTATGACTGGTTTGGATATAATCTTAACCAACCATCGTTGGGTTTGGGAGGTAAAATGACATGAGTCAACTGAAATTAATATGATAGAGAACAGCTCACTCTTACTGCTTAAGTAAGTCCAGTCAAAGCCTTGGTTCCTGCAACAGCATTCCATTTCTAAACTTTGAGAAAAAGCAAATACAAAGGAGGCACAGCAAGCTCCATTTATATACAATTCCTTTCTCCCTAGCTCAAAAGCATAACAGGCTTGTATAAAACAGTATAGACAGAGACAAAGATGGTATTCAGTAACTCCACCTTCTTTGTATCATCTGTCACTAAGACACCCACCTCACTCAGCAGGGGGCCTATACTGCCTCTAGTATTAGTTTTTCCTGCAATGTATTTGAAGAAGCCCTTCTTATTGTCCTTGACCTCCCTTGCAAGATTTAATTCCAGAGAGGCCTTGGCTTTCCCAGTTGCCTCCCTACATCCTCTGACAACTGTCTTATACTTTTCCCATGTGGCCAACCCCTCCTTCCATGGTTTGTAGACTCTCTTCTTCCACTTGAGTTTCCCCCAGCAGTTCCCTACTTAACTGTGCAGGCCTCCTGGCTCCCTTCCTCAATTTTCTATGTATTGGGATGCTCTGATCTTGAGCTTGGAAGAAGTGGTCCTTGAATATTAACCAACTCTCTTGGGCCCCTTTATCTTCTAGTACCCTATCCCATGAGATTTTCCCTAGCAACTTTTCAAATAGATCAAAGTTGGCCCTATTGAAGTCCAGGGTTGTGATCCTACTAGGTGTTCTGTTCCTACTGCACAAGATCCTGAATGCTACGACCTTACAGCCCTCAACCTCTACCTCTCTAACCAGACCCTCTGTGTTAGAGAGTATCAGCTGCAGCAACATTCCCTCTCCTAGTGGGCTCACCCACCATTTGCATCAAGGTTATCATCAATGGACTGGAGGAACCTCCTGGACAGTGACTGGCTGGCTGCGTAGGCCTTCCAGTTCTTGGTCTGTAGTAAAGTCATGCTGAGAAAATATTAAAACTTAAACCCTGAAAGAGACAGAGAACTATTTAAAAGAGAGGAAAACGCTATGAATAAATTTAACCAGTGAATTTTAAGACTATCTAACAATCCTTGTAGAAGTAGTACAAAAGGTCAGAAGCTGAAACTTGAACTCGAGATAAAGCAGCAGGTGACCTTGTGCTGCCAAGAGAAAGAAGATGGATTCCAGAAGTTATCTACTGTTAAGCATATATAAATTTCCAGTGGGAAGAGTTAGTGATGACTCTGGGGGAAACATGATTATAAGCAATGGACACTCTTCTAATTTAAACCTTTAGGCCCTTGGATTGCCTTAGTTGGTGTAAGAGAATGCACACCATTATCTAACCACTATAAAACCACCTAGTTTTAGAGTTCTGTGAGTTTCTCCAGTCACCCTGTAGGTTGCCTTTTATTTTTGATCTTTCCCCTGTTCTGTTCTCTGTTTACATGTAATATGTAAGCTGAACACCTAAATAATGTTGTGCTCTGGAAGAGCATAAACAGGTTATCAGTTTGAGTATTATCCACCTCTGATGAATCACACATGATGTATCATGGATGTTTAAGCTGCTTGTAAAGGACAGCTGATAACTGCTACAGAATTTACCTATCCTATCAAAAGGCTTTAACTAGTCACATATTTTATGGTCACAAAAAGAAGATCCTTCCTGTTCCTTAAAGGATTTACACTGCTTGCAAGCTTTGAAATACTGCTGGGCTCAAGGGGAGGGAGTCTCTGGTTGCTCATCTTGCCTCCCTCAAAGTTACAAACTTGAAAGGCAACTTAAGGTGTCAGGATTTCTATGTTCCTTAGCCAAGACCTAATACTCTGCTGAAAAAGAAGCTTGGAGATCTAATTATCTCCTTGCACTCTACTTTATTACCAGCCTTGAGCTATCAGAAGTACAAGTTTTTTTTTCTGATGGGATACATAACATGATATTTCATGGGCCTCACCACTTTCTCTACTTCTCCCTTATTGGGTTTTGTTTTCATGCTAAGTATTACAGAACTGGTAGTTGTGCAGATCTTACCTTTGATTCACCCTGGTTTATAGTGCTGTTGTATAGAAGAAAGAATGAATAACCCCTAGTGAGAAGTCCAACCATCTTCAGACCACATTCACTAGGACAGATAAGCCCCCTCCTTTGATGAAACAGAAAAATAACAATCACATCCAAATAAAGACACAAGTGAAGGAATGTTAATTTATTTTCATCCAGTGTGAATCTGAGAACACAAAGATTAGATTCATCAAGCCTGGAAAACTACATAGGAACACTCAACAAAAGGATTTTGCAGCAATGTTTCCAGGAGTTCCTGCTTCTGGCCAGGACAGGAAATACCACAAGAACAGCCACAGTTTAATTCAGAACTGGATATGCATGCAAGAATAATGAATACGGAGGGAGAGGGGAAAAACAGACACAAAAAACACAGGACTTTTGCAAGCTCTGTCCAATCTAAAGAAAAGCCTGGGTTTCTTTATAGCTCAAGTTTGGTTGAAAGTTATGTAATTCAACAGCAAAAGCCGAAGTGAAAATCAACACTTTATCCAGATCTGACCTAATATTCTTTTTACCTCAAATACGTGTATAATGTTGGTGCCTAATTGCTGATGAGTGAGAGTCTTAAAGGTGAGAGGCAAACAGCACAATACGAACACAGTGCCCTAACAGAGGGCAGCAGAACACGGCTATAGAAATTGTGAAGAGCAGGAATTGATGGTAGCAGTCTGGAAGAAAACACTGAGGTGGAGGGAAGACAGCAAGGAGGATACAGAATGGCACTGAGGCCTACCTTAAAAGAAAGGTCTCAAGTGGTCATTGTAGACAGCTGCCATCCCAACTTATTTATATTTTGTGTTTGCTAGCATATCTGCATGATGTTCATGCACATGCAGAAGACTTGTAGGCAGCATTTTTCCCAAAGTTGATGCAAAGAATACATATCATTTCTATATTACTGGCATAGAGAGACATCATATGGAAAGCACAGACGTTTCCACACACGTCATCCATTGCCATCAGCTGCTCTGAATTTAGCAAAGTTACTCCGGATTTACATCTGTATAAAAATATGTCCAATGTGTTCAAGGAAATAGTCTGCACAGCTGGGACAGTTTAGACACATGAAATAGATGTTTGTAACACCATGTGATTAAAGAAAATCCCAAACCACAGAGTTCAGATCTGAATCTAAATCCTCCTCAAGTTTGGTGTGGTGTTAAATCCAAGATTTTGATTCAGTCCCTTGTCTATAAAAATTGTAGCAATTCACTATTCACTGAGACTATAACTGCTATATCATACTGAATAGAGCAGCATCTACTCTGGATTTTACAGACTTTGTGGTAACTGGTAAATGAAGTTGTGGAACGTGAACAGTAATGAGTACTGGTCTATAACAAAAGAAAAACATGAAAAATAAACACATTAACAGGCAAGCATCAACTTGATGTTCCATTGAAATTATAATTTTCATTGTTCATGACTCAGAGGTGAAAATTAATTTGCTGTATCAGCATCTATTTTATAATTAGAAGAACTCACTCCAGAGTTAACCAGTAGGGACACCTATGAGAATCCAACAACTTCCTGCATGAAAAAAACTGTTATGGTTCCAAAATCAGTTTCTGCTTAAAGCTAGACCTCTATTATAAAAAAAGCCATCAACCTCAGCTGTTTCCTTGCTCAAATATTTCTGAGAGGGATTGAACTCTGTTAACATCATTAACATCAGCAATCTCATTTCCTTCCACAGTACAAGACATAGATTACTTGAAAAAAGAAATCAGAACTTATCTATTCTGAAAACATCTGAAATGCAAACAAACTTTACAGAAAGTATTAAATAGAGAAAATACCTTCCTCCTTAAAGGGGTCTGCCTTAACTTCCAGTAAAGGCAAAGATCCAACCACTTAAGTTGAAGTTAAAGTTCAAAACATAAATAAGATTCAGCTTTTAAAAAGAAAGGCAGCTAATCAGATGGATTTAGATACTCATTAATACGAATGAGAACAGAAGTGAACCATCTATGAATATGCACATACTTAATACTTCCTTCCTAATATTTTTCTGAATTGAAAGTGTGCATTTTTAAAATGCATATACTGAAACTGGTTGTATAAGAAGTAATTAGCTCAGTAACAAAGTGAACTCATTTTCCCATTCTTGAGAATCAGTGTCTGAACCAAAATATGCATTCAGTTGGGAGAATGAGGTTTCTTTCCTAGAGTGTAGGCTGGGAAAGTCAAGTTTAAAAAGTGCTTTCAAATTAAGTTAAAGGTCTACTGACTTCAGCCTCAGATGTTTACTCTCAGAGGTGGCATATGCTGCCAATCAAGTTGACAATTCAAAAATATCAGGAACATGCAGAATAAGACAGGCTGGAGAGGTGGGCCCAGATGAACCTCATGAGGTTTAACAAGACCAAGTGCAGGGTCCTGCACCTGGGTTGGAACAATCCTCCCTACCAATATAGGCTGGGGGCTTAGGAGGTAGAGAGCAGCCCTGCAGAAAAGGACTTGGGGGTGTTGGTGGATAAGAAGCTGGACATGAGCAAGCAGTGCGCGCTGGCAGCCCAGAAGGCAAATCGCATCCTGGGCTGCATCAAGAGAAGCGTGACCAACAGATTGAGAGAGGTGATTCTGCCACTGTACTCTGCTCTGGTGAGACCTCATCTGGAGTACTGTGTTCAGCTCTGGAGCCCTCAACACAGAAAGGACATGGACCCGATAGAGCCAGTCCAGAGGAGGGTTACAAAAATGGTCAGGGGGCTGGAACATCTCCCCTACAAAGACAGGCTGAGGGAGCTGGGATTGTTCAGCCTGGAGAAGAAAAGGCTTCGGGGGGACCTAATAGTGGCCTTCCAGTACCTGAAAGGAACTTACAAAGAGGCTGGTGATGGCCTGTTTACAAAGGCCTGTAGTGAAAGGACAAGGGGTAATGGCTTTAAATTAGAGAAGAGTAGGTTTAGAATAGATATTAGGAAAAAGTTCCTTACCATGAGGTTAGGGAAACACTGGAACAGGTTTTCCAGGGAGGTGGTAGAGGTCCCGTCCCTGGAGGCATTCAAGGTGAGGCTGGACAGGGTTCTGAGCAACCTGATGTAGTTGGGGATGTCCCTGCTCATTATAGGGGGGTTGGACTGGATGACCTCTGGAGGTCCCTTCCAACCCAGATGATTCTATGACATTTAAACCTTCTCTGAATTGTTTATTCAGCACAGAAAGGCACTCACATCTACATTTGGTTGCTTTTGTAGCAGCTCAAAAAAATCCTCTTTGCCTCTATTTTGAAATTGTTTACTTCTAAGAGCCAAGCACCACCTGGGATTTTTATGAATTGTAAGCCTACCCAGGGAAGCTGTAAACTATGTAACCTATATTATGCCATTTCAGTTGGTGGGGTTTAGTGCAAGTCATAGAATTTGTGCTGAAAGTTTTCCTAGCAGTTTAAGAGGCCAAGAAAAAAAATTATCCAGTGCTCTATCCTTTCAGGATTCTATTAACATAAAAGCTCCATGGTCACAATCTTAGCTTTTTTCTGAACTAGTGAACTCAATCCAGTTTACAAGAAACAGTAAAGTGCTGCTAACAATAGTGCCTTTCTTCTCAAATAGGTAAGATCTTCATACTTCCAGGAGCCAGCTGGATGTGGACCTCCTCTGTTATTAGCAGACATGAAAACAGAATAAGCTGATGAACCTTTACAAGGACCCGTTTGTAATACAAGCTTAGTAGGGTTTATTCTCCCAAACCTAAAATGAGCACAGATCAGAAAGTGTTATCTGTCTTTCTTTCAGGAAGGGTACATGTTTAATATGCAGACACCTTCAGAATATCACACATTTTTTTCTATGTTAAAAGTCCCTATTCAGCAGAAGATCTTCTAGGTGTTCAAATTATTGAAGTTTCATCCTTGTAGTCAAATACTTTGACTACAAGCCAAATAATATGGACACATCAAGAGTCACTGAGGGATGCTACCTATCATCACTAAACACAGCAGCATCTCACAGAAGACTAAATAAATAGCTGATGTCACTGCTATAACAAGGAATAATTTTCCTCATGTACATATACAGCAGCTTTTATCACGACAGTAAAATAAAAGGTGGAAGACTTGAGGGAGGGTGTAGGTAGGATGGCAGAATTCTCTGGAGTCCCTTTTTGGGAGATGCACTGCAAATTCACTGATACAAGTCACCCCAGTATTCAACAAGGACTACACAAACACAGCTGTATCTTCAGTTAAGAATAGCATGTCCATAGTAGTTTTGAAACTCAGAAACATACTCAGGGGAGATAATGGCTCAAGATGTAACTCTTCCTTTTTCCATTGTTTCCATTACGTGATTTCGGGAACATCTTTTCAACTATCCCCTTCCCACTATCCCCTGAAAGGGAGGTGGCATTTAGTCCTCCAACCACAGAGTTGTAGAATGAATCCCACTCAGCACTAGTGTGGGAAAACTCCATCTTCTGAGAGCATCCACAAAGGTCTGAGCACCACAGTTACATTAAGTCATGCAAGCTTGCATCAAGACCGTCCTAAAGTTCGGCACCATGGTCTTTTTCACCACACCACTATGTAAGATTTTCCTGGTGGTTGCTCAGTTGAGTGACATAATTACCTGCCTAACAAATTCTTCCACCCCATTTTGCCACCCTAAGGGAGGACTACATGGGCAGTAGAACAGTATCCTCGGATTATCTAAACAGAAAAGGTGAGGCTGAAGAATTTATATTTCCTCCAGACAAAGAGGTGGAGAAATTCTCAGTTGTTCCTGTCAAATAGCCACAGGCTTCTGCTACCTCTGTGCCAAAACACCTTGATAAAGGCATTTAGTTTGGAAGTCCCTGAGAGGATAGGATGTTTCTGAGCTTTTCTTTCCAACTAATTCACGTGTCTCCTGCCTGTCTCACAAGCAGGATTTCAACAGCTCCCTCCACCAGCTTAAACTAGACCAACCAACACAGCTGACCAGCATTCTTGACACTGCTGCTGCCATACAGGGATACACAGAGAGTATCTTTCTCACATTAGAGAAAGCGTTACCTCACACATACACACAGAGATCTCAGCCCTGAATAGATTAGGTGTGAACAGGACAGGACACATCGGTGGCTGCAATGGCTCTGTGGAGGGAGCTGCCCACCTCTGAAATCTTACTGCATGGGAGACCATCTTTTAGGTAGCACAAAGCAAGAAGAGCTCAGGCTGTAGCCACATACTAAAAAAAAAAAAAAAGCTACTCAAAGCTTTTAGAGTAATAGCAGCAAAGAAGGGACTGAAGCCACAAAAAACTAAGATTCTTCTCAGGGAGAATATGGTATGGCATTGGGCCTGAAAGACACTGGATAGCATCATGAGAAAGAAGAGTGTAGTTCCTGGATATGACACAAATCTATATTTTCAAGGCTCCTGCAGAAACATTAGTTAGAATAGAATTAGCTAGAATTAGATTAGATAGAAACATTAAGCTTTTTTGACCATATGAATTGCCTTCCTGTTGGCACCTTGAGCTGACGAGATAAACTTTCCTGAATTACTGTTTGTTACTGCTGTACAATAGAGCACAGGCAGCACCTCCAGAAGACATACAAAGTATGGGAGGAAGAGAAGACTACTTCTCTTGAGATCTGTAGCACCCAGGTTGCTTCTGCCTCTGGAGGGCAGAGGGAGGGCACATGTTCCTTTCTTATTAGGCAAAGAATTATTTTAAAGTCATCTTGAGAGTAACCACCACTTTAAGAACCATCTTTATTGAATATGGTCTCTCCACTGGGTTTTATTTCTAGCCTAAACACTTAGTTTAAACCAGAACATACCACATATTACTTTGATTATTTAGGTAACAAGCACTACCCAGTGATGTTGGCACCAAAATAAATTATTCCTTCAGCAGATACAAGCTGTCAGCCACAAACCATCCATTAAAAACCTACCTGAGAAATCCCAGTCTGTTCTGTCAGCGCAGTGCTGTAGAAAACAGCAACTGAGAGCCAATACTCCACACAGTAGGTAGGGAAATATGCATTCAGAGGTTACCCTCTTCCCTAAACCTTAGCTCTAACAACAGTTCACCCAGGCCCCTCACAGACTAATATATGGCTCATTGGCACCACCTGCTATAAAAAGGCCAGGGAGAGGCCTATCTAGTTGCACAGCTGAAGGAGATCTTCATGAAATGCAGCTGGTGCAAAGGGGAAAGAGATTTTATTCTTCCCTTTCCTCATTGACTAGGTATCATCCCTCTATTGATGTGCTACCCAAAAGTGTGTGCTGATAAAAAGGTACAGCTCTAACCATGCCATGTTAAAAACAAGGCTATTGCAACAAAGTGGCAAAATCTGCACTATTTAAAAAGAATGTCAGTGAGGAACTGAATGGATCATTCAAAGTTAATGCATTTATTGTGAAGGCATATAGGACTTGATGCAATTTTGTCCTCATATATATTCTTACCAAATAGGTCCCATATAAAATATCAAAGTAGGTCAAACACCTTCTGCACCAAAAAAAATCCACTTAGCAATGAAAATTTCCAAGACAACTGTAAGAGTTCTTCCTACCACTTTATTAATTCAAGTGGATCAAAAAGACTAACTATGAATTGAAAGTCTTCTACAAATCCTGAAATTGAATTTGATTTAGTATCCACACTTTTGGCCAGATAAGACAGTAACACAAGTTACTTGGAAAATGCTTTCAGTGTAAATGTTTCTCCTAAAGTCCAGGGGAAAAAAATCATCTGATATGGTGAAGAATGCAAAAGTAAAAATATTATTTCTGTCAGAGCAATAAATGAGAAATGCATACTTTTTCTTTCTTTCTTTCTTCAGAGTTTTCTTGTTATCTCAGGAAAGCTGATGTTGGCAAGCACCTTTTGTTTCATAACTGCAAAATAAGGCATTAAATTTGATCTTTCATCATTTCATTCCCACAGCTACTATCACAGCATGATAATAGAAACTGATTTCACTAAGGCATTTTTGGGCTGAATACTGGGAGGCAAGTCATATGTCTGTTAGTTACCTGAAACTTTCTTATTCACTTTAGTCTTCTGAAACTTGAAAACACTGAAAAATGTATCTACTGGTTACAAGCATAGTAACCTATGGCATCCTTACACTGCCTAGTGGAGAACTGTGTTCGTGTAGCTTGATATGTTTATGCAGTGCTGCATGGCTCTGAAAGCCATAGTAGCTTGAGCACTGTGCCATGAAAACACAGTTACACTGAGCTATGTGGTCTCCTACAACTAAGGAGTGTTCTCACAATACTCTAGCTGTGCAGTAGAGAACCAGTTACAAAACACCCACCCTGCTTCCTTCAGCTGTACTCTCGTACACAAGCATGCACACAGACGTGGACACATTCCCTCTGCAGCTTCTGTCTTTGGCAGCCTCCCCATTCTTTCATGAGGTTTAATTGCACTTCTCAGTTTATATAGTGTGGTAAGCAGAGAAAGCAATGTGGAAAGTAATTTATTCATTTCCTGTTATAGCTTGCTCCAGCTCATACCCAAGGAGACTGTGGATAGTGACTGATACAGGATGCCCCAGTATTCAACAAGGGGGAAGCAACTTAAATACACAGCAGTAGCTTAAGTTAAGAATATTGGCCCAGTGTCCTGCCTTATCTGCTTGCTGACTATCACATCAGACACATCAACATGAGTGGTCAACAGGCTAGTAACTGCTGTCTTGCAAAAAATACTCAGTATGATGTGGGAACCTACGAAGACTACTGCTCCCTAGACATACGGGGTGATTAGCTGTAAGATTGCTGGACACATGCTGCTTCCACAGTCTGTCTGAGACAGTCCTTTATACAGATGGTTGCATTTTTCTGCTGTTCTTCCCAGATTCTTCCTTCATTTTGATTTTATTTTCATGACTAAGGGGATGATAAGAACCTTAGGTTTGGTATTGTGCTAGCTTCTTGTTTATAAATCTTCTTCTCCAAGGGATAAGTCTTCACTCAGGAATAACAAAACACCTTCAGCATAACATGATCAAACCTCATCCCTGGAAGCTTTTAAGACAAGGCTTGATGGGGCCCTGGGCAACTTGATCTAGTGGATGGTGTCCCTGCCAGGCAGGGGGTTTGGAACTAGATGATCTTTAAGGTCCCTTCCAACTCTGACCGTTCTATGAAATCAGAAGTTTATTTTCTCTACTGCCCGTGTATTTCATAGCAATTTAAAGTTAAAAATCTGTATTATACAAAGTAAAATGCTACATAATGTCAGCTAGAAAGCAGAGGTGGTTTACTGGGGTTCTTACACTGCCACCAGCCAACAGAGATTCTGCCCTGTAAAACTGGAAACAACAGCTTGACCTTTGCTTGCCTGAATTTGGTTTCTGTTACATTTCCTGGATCAAAAACCTGGTTGCTAGGATTTTTCATTGGAAGAGTTACTTTGCAAATTATACAGCTATTTTTTACAGTACATTCTGAATTGTATGAAACACTGAAACATGTTATTGGATCTCCATGTACAGCTCCTGAGAGTATGCCAGTATGCCCTTCACAAAGGTTTGGCTGCCTGGGCTTAGGGTCAATGGAGAGACAGTCCAGCTGCAGGCAGCCTCTTTCCCCTGGTGTCCCTGGGGAGAGGCTCTGACTCTTCTGGATCCATTGCTCCTGCCACACTGCAGCTTCACCATGAGTTCTGCTCATCCAGATCTACTGTATCGGTGACTTCCCTCCCTGACACTAGCCCATTCCCAGGGAGCTGCTTGATGCCTGGGGCTGGGGCTGCCCCAGGCCCCCATGGCTACCCTGCTCCAGTCTGGTGTATGGGACAGGCTTTGGCTACCCATGGGGAGCCGCTGAAGCTCCCACTCCCCTGTCCTCACAGCACCCAACACTCTAAAGTAGACTGCTTGCCTTTTACATTACATTTTTTACCATATTAAGAGGGTTTGGACAGTCCTAGTGGTTCAAATAGAAAGGAACTGGTCCCTGAAGAGGGATGTGTAATGATTTGCTTTGGACTAAGGAAGTGCAATTTATTTTTAATTGAATAATATGAGAAAAAAATCCTTACATGTGCTAATTTGTTGGATACAAATATATTTAGACTGAGTTACAGGGATGTTTT
Organism: Galbula dea; assembly: GCA_013399015.1. Taxonomy (NCBI): domain Eukaryota; kingdom Metazoa; phylum Chordata; class Aves; order Piciformes; family Galbulidae; genus Galbula; species Galbula dea. The sequence goes on from VWZX01012694.1 coordinate 2,490,324, forward strand.
GACATTGAGTAATTAGAGTAATTAGAGAAGACAGTTAAAAGATTGGACTATTTTGACACAAAAGATTTTGATATGACAAACATAAAGGAACTGTGCTTACTCAACGAAACAAGCAATCTGAAAAGTAATTTTGTATATTACACAAAAGATATCTTTAAAAATACATAAATGAAATAGCTTGGGATTTTTCAAAGGCATGTTTGAAGAAGGGGTCTTTGGAGACATCTCCCAAATCACATATTTAAACTTCTATAGATGATTTTATCTGCCAAGCAAAGAATATTGTATGAAACAGATAAAAAGCCCAGTGACAATAAACACTTTTGTTTTATATGAATTTGCCTTTCATGATAGTCATATTAGGATATTATTTTTTTCCTCCACATTTCTGTCTGTGAACATTTTAATAGGCCTGATCAGAAACCAAGTTAGCAAAAGAAACAATGAACAACTTGACCTGTCTTACCCCAGTCTCTTGTCATGCTAAATAATGATTCAAAATTCAAATATCAATTTTTCCCATGCTTCAGAGATACCTCTGAGATTTTCCTATAAATAACAATTTATCATGCCTTCAAAAGTTTCATGAGTAAAGCCTGGTGTTACAGGCTATTTCAAAGCTGAAAAACTGTCTGTAAGATCTGAAAAATCCTTGGATGGTTATTCCACTGTGTATTGAAGCCATGGATTTATGAACACAGGGCTTGATATACTGTTTTGTAAATGAGCCATACTTTTATATATGCCAAATATTTTATTGGAAATGCATATTCTTATATTACAAATGGTAGAGGAGTTCTCAAAAGGAGAAACATAATTGCTAAAAAAGTGCAACACTGAGTACTGCTATGTTGTCTTCAATACCGAAATATGATACAGTGATCTTTTAAAAAGGGCTAAGTCAGAGAAGTTGAAGAGTGCAAATTTTGCAGAATACCTTTCCTCTAGCAAAGGTTCACAGGACTGGACTAAGTTCATGACACTATAAAAACTTTATTAGCTCCTGTGTAGCTGATATACTGTTACCAATACACCACAAAACTACACACAATAGTCACCTGTAGTTGCATCCATATTACACTAGGCATGAAATGCTACAGCTGCTTGAAGTCCCTTCCACTTAAAAACCCCTTCTACTTAAAAATTGCTGGATTTCCTGCATCTTTATCTCCTGTCAGATCTTTTAGGAAATAAATCTCCTTTGCATTAATCCCCACTTCTAGAGCACAGTATAAATGACTACTCCATCTCTTTAAGAACATCAGCACTATAAACCCAGGATTTCAATAAAATCCACAAAGTTTATAGAAAACTTTCAAATAGAAAATATGTTAAAGAAAAGGTCTCTTTAAAAATGCTACAGTTCATAGGCAAATTGTTCATAAAAAACACTTACAGAAACTTTGCCAGAATTTCTCCATTCCTTACCATTTTATGCAGATATCATTTTTAATCACTTGTAGCTTTGCTTACATAATTCTTATCATAAAAGAAAACATTTAGACATTCAGCTAAACAGATTGGCCAGCAGAGTTTTCACTTGTTTTGTTATTGATAACAATTATTTTTCAAACCTCTGATAATGAAAAGCCATCCAACCGTAAAAGAAGGAAATCAGTTAAAAAAAAACAACAACAAAAAAACCCCAACTAAACAAACAAACAAAGGAGTTGCATGCAAAAATGCTTGCATGTACATGACTCAGGCAAGAGGGGAGCATTTTCTCTAGACTCCCTGGAGCTAGATGGCTATCTTGTTTGTTGATTAAAATGTTCTTCTCCTGTACTTCTCTTTCTTGAAGGTGCTTATATGTACCTATCTTTGGATACATGGGACTCTTTTCTCCCTATTTTTTTCAGCCCACCTTATAGCTAGTATCTTTTTTGCCCTTGCACAAAAGATAGGTGAGGAAACAATTCCTTTCACCAACTCAGTTTCCACTGGCTCCTAAAAAAGCAGGCTTTACAGAGATAATGGTAAATAAACTGGAACAACTGGGCAACTGTAACTGTGCCTTATGTGTGAGCTTGTTCCTAGACTCAGCCATCAAACAGAAACTCAGCAGTGATTACCAGTCACCTAGGAATAAAGCAGAAATATTTGCCCATTTCTTTTTTTCAAACAGCCCTCTCTCCTCTGGCTCTGAGAGGCATTGTAGGCACACTGTCACCAACTTGCCTATTACCAGAGCTTCAGGACTAGCTCTCAAGCCCTAATATACACTTTCTAGGAGGAAGAGGTCCCCAGACAAATTCCCAAATGACATACTATGTACAGTGAAATTGCACTTGTCTTCCGGACAGATTCATCACCTTCTACAGGGTAAAGGAAGCATCCAGAATGAAGCTGAGTGCTGTTGATAAATTATCCCTAGGGTCACAAAGTACTGGATATGTATTTTATTAGGTGGTGAGCAGAAGAAGGATTACATCTGGATTCCCAATCCATCAGGCTAAATCTGCCAAGTGTTCAATTAAACTTACAGTGTATTTGAACAACACAGTTAAATGGATTCCCATGGCACAGATCCTAATGCAATTTGGAAAATGAAATAGCAGTGATGTTCACCTTTGACATGAAAAGTGTGATGAAGAAAAAAGCCTATCTGAGAGACAGCATACAGTCAACAGCTGTTTCAGTAAACAACATAGTGAGCAGCAGAGATCTCTGGGCTAGAAAAAGCTTCAAACTTTGATCAGTGTGCTGCAACAACAATGCAAGTGACCTGGACACTGAAAGACCAACCCTTCATTTCACAGCATTATTCACAGCTTCAGGTTAATGGACGTGAGGGAGTACTAGCCACAACTTAAGTAACAAGCATTAACTAGTTTCATGCATCATACATTTACTAAGACAGAGGCTGCAGAAGAAGTTTTAACACAATGCACAAGCACTTCTGAACAACAAGGCAGATTCTCAGCTAAGGTAGCAGCAGGTAAACAGCAGGAGCCTCACCTTATGTATCACAATCAAGGTCAGGCAGGTGGAGAGCAGGACTGATGGAGAAGTGTGAGCTTGGAAAACAAAGTGCACTGTGAAACCAACACACACCAAATGAGCTTGACTGTACAATGCAGTCCCTGTGAATAACAGGTATCTTAGCACTCCCAATTCCAGGAGCTTTCCTTAATGATTGTGTTGATGAACAATACACATACATGGCCTTAGCTCTAATTTAACAGAGTGGTATGTAGAGATTGATTATCTGTTAATCTGATGTAACATGAAAACTTCAGAGATTGCCTTTTAGCTTGCTTTTAAGAAAAGAACTTTACAAAAATGAGTCCATTTTATGTATAGCCCATTTTATTTTGGAACAAACATTTTGGTTTTGAAAGAAAAAAAAGAAAAAGTAAAAATACTAAGACTCACGCTTTTTTTCTTCGCATGCTTTTGGCATAAGTAGAGCTCTCCATTCTGTTGACTATGATTACTGTCTCTTCCAGATTCTGCTTACTTCTGTTTCACCTGAGACAGTGTCTTCACCACCTCCAGGTATTTTTCAGCCAGTCTTTGGCAGCTTCATACAGCATGGCATGTAAGAATGACTGTCTTGGAAAAGATTCCAAAAGACCAAACCCATGATTTTCACAAAAAAGAATTGGACCGACAGTCTTGTAATGATGGTTTTCATGGATGTGGTATTTAGCTCCAATTTAACAACTTCCTATGAAGAGAGTGACCTATATTTTCCCTGCAGAGTCAAAGGCAGACAGGATTTTAACAAGTTTTATGTCACAAATTAGTGGCTATTTCAGTGGAAATTTAAGTTTTGCAGTCACATGCTTTTGCCAACAATATGTTAGAAATACAAATATGATGACAAGGTTGATTCAAGAAAGTAAATAACACTCAGCAGCAACAGGGAGCAGAGAGAGGTGATTTTATGCCATTCCTCTGCACAGTATATACCCAGTGGTATCCTTCTGTTGATCACCTTCTACCTCTACATACAACAACTTCACAACATGTTTCTGGTTTATTTGAGGGACAGGATTATGAACAGTCACACCACCCAGACACATACAGACCAAGAGATATTTTTTTTTCAAGTCTTCAAGGCTTCATATACAAACATGCTCATTGACAGTATCAGCTTCAAGTACTACAATCATCTCCAAGCTCTTGTGCATGCTCCTGCTTGTATATAGGAGATCCAGTCAAGTCTATTCTTCTTCATTCCTTCCAGGAGAGAAAATAAAGTTTTCCTATTCCAGAGTCAAGAAGACAGACATATGTCCAGCTTTCCCCTGCTCAAACTTCCTCTGGACTCAGGAGGATGTAATGCAGAAAGTTGGACATATCTATTATAAAGAGTGTGGAATATTTGAATTGCCATCATACAAACCCTCTGACACCCATGTACAACTGCATCTGCAGCTCATCAATCCATGACACACATGACACGATCAGAGAGCTCCAGGCTTGCTTCTGTTAAGCACCTGTCTGAGACATTTCTGCTCCCCAAGTCACATGAGGGTGTACAAAAGCACACTGATATTCCAGCAGGCCAGGACAGAATCTGCAGTTGTGACTCCCCTCTCTATTGAGAAGGACTGCAGCATGGTGAGGCAGAATAATTTATGATCTCTCAGAATGGTGTACCAGAGGGGCAAACCATCTCAATTCCCCTCATCCACACCACTCCACTATCTGAACTGCCTTGCAGCCACCTGGCACACATCTCACCACTCTTTAAACAATGAAGGACACAGAATGTGTGCATATGACATATACAGCCCTCGGGCTGTTTTACAGTCACAAAGAATAGACACAAAATTAAGTAATCAGCTCCAACTATACACTCTTAAGTTCTAAATGTTACTGTACTCAACAGGAGTATTTTAGCAAAAAAAAAAAAAAAAAAAAAAAAAAAAAGAAAAGAAACAGTAAAAAAATAGTCACAATGTTCTAAAAAGTGTTGACTTATGTTCAAACAAGAAACATCAGGTATGAGAAATACAAAGTATCTATTTCTGCTTCTCTCAGACACACGTGCACACCTGCTCTGCTGTTGCTGACAGCAAATAGCTGCAGGGCTCTTCCTGAGAGACATCCTGCATACCACAAAATAGCTGTAGAATATGAACTGTGACCCCCTTTGGCTTTGATAGACTTGTCATTTCTCTCAAGCTTTCCCATCCATCATTCACACTCTTTCTAATGTTTAACTCATTTATACGAAGACCCCTTGAGGGAATTTCATTGCATCTCTGACACTGCTTTAATTGCTGTCAGGTGGAAATAGTGAGTTTTTACATGTGATTAGACCTATCTGTAACCACCTAATTTTGTTCAACATTTATGGTTGCTTCTTACTTCTATTAAATAAGTGTGATTTCCTGACATGGTTGTAAAATGAATCTCTCTTTGGAGCTTCCTCACCCCCAGGTGTGCTGAGAAGACTCAGGATAACCATTTTAAAGAAATCATTTACTTTTGTGTCAAGGAGAGAAACAGTGCCACTTTTTGATTGCTCCTGTCATAATAAGCAGTTCAAGAAGTAAAAGCTCATCTCCTGATGATAGTCAAGAGAGGTATTAAAATAAAACCAATTATTGCCTGAGGCAGTTCCTGAAGTGGACCTAATCTGAGATTTGAAGGGAGATGGTGTTCTTTTCAGCCTTTAAATAACACAAATTTATCAACTACCAAACACAGCTGCCCTGCAACATCTCCAACACAGTCAGAACCTAACAAATTAGAAACCTTGTCAAATGAAAACTAACACTAGAGTCTCATGCATCACCTCCTTTCTTAGACCAAAATACACAAACACAAACAAACAAAAAAATCAGATCAAAATGGTCACATCAAATTGCATAAACTCCAGGAAAAAATCCAAATTTCTGGGTTTTAACCCCAAGGGAACTTTAGGCTTTTATGGAGGTTTTCCAGTCATCACTGGAAAACAAAAGGAAGAAAAGTATTTCATGGGAACATATATAGTCCACCTTTGTGTACACATATATGACTCACACAGATAGTCTTAAGACAGGAGATGACAATCTATGGAATTTACTGTAGCTGATGGATAACATTTTGAAATCCCAGGTAGCCTATAGGAAGGAGATCTGTGCTTCCTGATAATGCTTGACACCTCTTTGAGGTTGTCAAGAGACATTTTGGGCCAGGTTTCCTACAGGGTTCTTGGTGCTGCTGCTATATTAAAAAATGAAAAAAAGTACATTCAAGAAGTGATAAATGCAGCAGCAAAAAGAGCTCTCAGCTCTTTGGACTGCATCCACAAATGGAATTCTCTTGCATCCAGACCCATCTTCTTTTCTCCCTCACGGAAAGGTAGGGAAAGGCATTGATTAGAGAAGCTTCCAGCCCATTGCTGACCTACATGCAAAAATAGGAAGAGGCATCCAAACATTCTCTTTAGTCTTTGCAGAAAGGACCAGGCTGAATTGGTTCAGGGCTCTTTTTGGTTTTTTCTTTAGAGGAGGAAGGGGTCTGCATCATGAAAGGAAACACATACCACAGCCTGATAACTTTGAGACACTAAGATCTCACAATCCAGGAATTACCAAGAAGGTGACACTAGGCCCTCTGCACTATGCAGAACCCTTTGGTGCCAGCAGTGCAAGACCAGGGAATAGACCCCTTTGTTCCTCTCTTCTTGTAGTGCTGAATTGATTGCTCTAATTCTTTACAAAAGGTAGACTAGGCTCAAAACAAAAACAAGAAACCCACCAGGAAAGTCTATACAAAGTAGCCATCTCGGATACTAAGCAGAGGATGTAAAGAACCAGACTGTGGCCATAAATGCCTCATTAACTCCATTAGTTGTGTAGCCTTCATTATTTGTGCAGGTCTCATTCAAGATTTAGTTTTATTTCTTATTGAACTTGGTAACAATGGTAGACCAAGAGGGCCAACAAATCATGAAGTTCTTTTCCCCAAAACATGATACAAACCCAAAGAGCTTACAGTCTATAAATAGACAAGGCATGTAAACACTAAGAAAGATGTACTGAGGAAAGAAGACCAACTGTATGAGGAAGGAGAAGGTTTGAGCAAAATCTTCAGAGGCCAGAGAAAGACCATTCAGAAACAAGAATCACAAAGGATGTCAGCTTTGAGCTTCTCTGGGCTCTCTCCTATCAGCAAGGTTTCTGCTAGCTCTTTTCTTTGTTTTTACCTCATTGCTACCTGTATTGTGAACCTGTGATTAACAGTTACTCTGTCAGATCAACAGTGCTGTGTCTACTGTGCTTCCATGGGTTTGTCAACAGCCACCCAGATACATAAAGCCATTTCATCTTGGTGTGTGTTCTGGCTCTGCCATCTAGTAAAGAACACTCTGACTCTCTCATTGCCTTGCATCTCTCCTGGTCTTGTGTCTAATGAACATAAACACTGACACTTCAGAAGAGCAGCACTGTATACCCATTTTGCACTGGAGAAAATTACAGCACTAAGTGCAGCCGAAGAGATATTTGAGCTATGCTTTTTGACACTTTTTATTCAGAAAGAAATCAATTTTCAGTGCATGAATACTGCCTTGTAATTTTATTGCAAACTAATGGAAGTCCATCACCAAGGAATGACAGAACTTTTGCTCTGGGAGTCATTCAGCACCTGGAAAGGGGAAACTTAAACACAACAGCAATTTACCAAATGAACACTTCTTTCAAAAAAAGTCTTTCCCTTTCTCTCAGAAATGTAATTTATGGAACCTTTCAAGGAGGAAGCAAGATGGAAAGATAAAATCTCCTGTTCAAAGTTCAGATTTGCAACTAAATCCACTTAGGCTGAAATCCATCAAAAATTTGACATGCTTGAAAACTGCCTTCCCAGGAGGATGCAGTCTGAAACATAATCCCATTAAATACAGTGTGGAAAACAAGTTGTCCACTTTTGTTTTGTCTTGCTCACCAGAATTCATGTAATAACTGCTGCAAAAAGAAACAGTCTGGATACCTGCAATGAAATTAACAGCCCATACACTTTCTGCAGCCAGAACCCCTCCCAGTGATCCACGGTCAAAAGCAGTTCATATGTTAGACCATATTTTCCCTCCTGTCCACACCAGCCTGCCCTAAGCTCTCACTAGTGCTGTTAACTAATGTCAAGGCAAGCCTTGTCATTAAAGACACTTTCTCTTTACAGAACTGTATTATACTTTCTAATAGTTTCTGCTGAGATCTTTTTCCATTTGAGATTTTTCCCATTAGAGAGCCTTTCGGATGGGCAACTGGGTGCCAAGTGTTGAAAAATGGTCCCTAGTTTTCCCCCTCCTCCCGTTCAGACTTACACAGCAGGGTAGAGAAACATGGGATTCCCTTACTTTCAGCCCTTCCCAGAGGGGACAGAGCAGACACTGCTGCTCTTGCACTCCCTCCCGTGGTATATTCCTAAAGTGTCATAGAAGAAGACAGGTGACCTCCCTGCCCTTGAGGATGCTGCACGAGTGATGCCACCAGGCTGTATCTGCAGCAAAAAGAACAGGAGGAGAAATGGAGAAAGATCTGTATAGTTCCTGCTCTCTGCTATATATCTTATGTCTCTGAAGTATCTGATGGCTGTCTCCCGAAAGTAAACCATCCTACTGACCAGAGATAATTTACTAAGGAAAGGTATGGTCAAGTCAAAGCCTTCTTTAGTTTCTTTGTTGCTACTCTTCTTCACGTCTGTACCCTCTTGTCGGGACAAAAGTATCTTTAGAATATGTGCTATCATCCACTACAACATAGCATACTTGGGACCAGGTTTCACTTACTTGATTTAATTTATTTGATAGATAAGTGACTTGTCTCCTTTTAAGTGACTTTTGTTACTGTGATTTTTCACTCTAACAGGCACATCAGTCCATGTGATAGCTACTCTCTGGCCTTGAACAGTGCTACATAGCACTATTGGCACAAAAAGGTGGCACACAGTGAGCACAGCACTTGACAGATAAAACCTTAGAGATCCTGGTTCTGCTTTGACTGCACTAAGTGGTATCAATGTGGATGCTCAAGTGAATGAGAACTGATTAAAACACTGTGATTAAATGCATTAAATAATTATTCACCTACACAGATGGACATGAGGACAAATGCACTAACTGGGGTAACCAAACCAGAGCAAATGAAGAAGCCAAGTTCAACATGTCCTTGCAATCTTTGTCTCTGATACTAACTTTCATTTTAAGACCATTCACATCATGGTGCCAAATATGAATGTTTTAGTGCCTATAAGAAGTTGGAAGGAAGGCAAGCACACTACAGCCAGCATAGCATACACATATCAGCCTCACTGAGAAGAGATTCTCACATTTTATTATCACTGTCTTTCTGATATGCTGCCAACACCATATTTCTACCTTGTATTCTCCAAACAGGGGTCCTAGACTCTAAGCTATACCATTAACTGAAAGATGTCAATGTAAAGATCAGGATCTAGCAAAGAAAAAGATGTGGGAATCAATTATCTAGATTGTATGATCTAGATTTCAAGCAGATTACATACTTTGTGCTCTGTGGTGCTTTAGGAAATGTGGCCTGGTTCAACAGCATTTCTGTTCACATAGTTGTGTTATGGTTAAAAGAGGGTTAAATGGTTTGTGTGTCTACCAAATTGTCACCATTCCTTCTACCTGTCTTCAAGGTAGTAATGAGACACAATGGCAGACTTTTACTCAGACTAAACTCCACCATTCCTCTTCTTTACTCCAGATAAAAGCAAGAGAAAGATAATGAAACTGAGTCATTGCCTCCCCTCCTTGAGCTCCAAGCATGCCTGCAATCTGCAGGTTTTGTCTGTACTGCAGCTTGCCACACAGGTCACAGTGAATCCATCCTGATTACCATTAAAAAGTTCCTTTATCTGACACTACTTTCATTTCAAAAAATGTACAGACCTCTCCTGAGCCTCTGGGCTGCTGACTTTATTTTACTGTAATACTGAACAAAAGTCAGAATATTGATAAATGTATGATAAATCTAGCAAAAAAAAAAAAAAAAAAGATTGTGATCCCTTCATGGCAGAAATTATATCCTAAAAATTTGTAACATACAGTATGTAGCCATGGTATAAATAAAGAGCATTCCAGAGCAATGGAATTTTTCTTTGTTTTCATGTAAGTACTCTTTAGGTGCTCTAGGACAGACAAGTAAAGATTTATAGCACACCTATGACAGCTAATTTGTATACAGTTTGAAAACTAACACCTGAAAGACAGGAAAGTATACTACTGCATCCTCACAATAAATTTAAGGTAACACAACAGAAAAAAAATATCTTTAATCAGTGAGTCAGAAGACAACAGAACAATCAGACTCAAGTAAATCAAATAAGAAAGGTAGGTTTTGGATAGGTATAAGGTAAACATTCTTGAGCAAGTTTTCTAGCAGCACACTAAGCAAGCCAGGGAAACAGCTGGAAAGGAACACCTTCAGGAAATGTTTTCTCTTTCCATTCTGACAGGAATTTCAGGATGTATTCTCTCTTAGCCTGAATTTTCAGCAGCTGATTAAATACTTAGAGGTCATTTTTAAAAGCTAATAAATTAAAAAGGGGAAAAAAGATCACTGAAGGGCAGTTACTAACTCATCAAGGCAATTTCTTTTTCTAAAACTTCAGTTTGGGGAACAAACTCCACATAAACTTTCTTCACAGGTTCTGTGGTGAGACATGACACTACATTAACTTTGCTTCTTTGAAGACCATTCAGAATTTGGTAAAGTCATATAGAAACCCTCTGATATTAAGTGCAACCACACCAATTTAAACACGAATCCAGACACTTATTGGTAGCTTTCACCTCCTCATAACCGGTTTGTATCCTTATAAACCATGCACACCATTCACTACAATGGAATTATGGCTGTAATTCAGACCAATTCTCTATGTAGATGGGGCAGCTAGGCAATGATCACAAAAAATATAGAAAAAAAATGCAGTCATTTATGCTATACTTCCTCTTCTCTGCTCAGGTTATCCTTTCTTTTCCTTTGGCACACATTATTTTGTGTAACAGCAGCATATCACAAACTGTAAGTTTTTTTGTTAAGTACTTCCTCTCTTCAAGTGTTGCACTGGAAAGTGTTTTATCTACCATTGTAGATAAATATGAAGGCAGTGGTTAGCAATTAATAACCAGAGAAGGATTGAGAAATGTCAACAGAAGCATATCCCATGAGGCTACATGGGGCCATTGAGACCAAAGTGCTTAGCATCACCAGAATTTTGTTGCAGAAGACAGCTGAGGGGGAAAGGATGCAAGGGCAGTGTTCACACAGTCAAAAACTATTTTGTCCATAAAGTTTCTCCAGAAAACATTCCAACTTTCCACTGTGAAACCAGTTCCATTGTGAATCTTTCAAACTTTTTAAAAATCTACCTCAAAACACGGCACTGAATCCAGCAGAATTTTTAGAAACATTTGGGTTTTGATCCTAAAGAAAACACGTTTGGATATCCCTCAGTCCTTTGCAAAATGTAACCTCCACTCACTCTGCAGCTTTTCTGAGAACACACTAACTTGTTCAGATAAAAAAATGCCATTCCCCAACCAAATCCAGACCTTGAGTTGCAATTCAAAAATAAGTCTTTGATCCCAACTCTTCCTTACTAGTTTTGAATTTTCAGGCACCTCTGCACTTCCCAGTCTCAGGCCTGATAGGAAATGGAAGCACCAAAACACCATGAAAACAGCTGTGCCTGTGGTGGCTTGGGCTGGCTAAAGAAGTGGAAACACTAGAAAAATCCTGAGTGAACCAGATCTTGAAAAGATTTGTAGCCTGATTTCCAAACCAGTGGGGTTCAGATAGATTTCTGACATCAGCTAACCCTTTGGAGGCTTCTCATAATGAACCAAACCCTGAGGTTTGCCAACTGTCCAGGACTACACAAGGCTGTTCCTCAAGGTATTCAGTGAACAAGAGGGGATGGATGAAATCATCACAACTGGCCAAAATATGCACGATCTACTTCTTTCTTTTTCCTCTGTCTGGCTCTTCGCTCTCCACCCACGTTCACTTCCACTCTTCAATTCTAGTTTTAAAATGTTACGGGTGTGCAGTCAACTTCCCATCTCCATTATGTCTTTCACATTATAAAGTACAGTTTATGTTATCTGCATGCAAAAAAATTATTTCCAACCTCTGATCAAAAGTTTTGCTGACTCTTTCAAGAATAACTCTCACAAGTTTTGTTTCTTTTTCTTTAGTGAGAAGCGTCTTGAGAGCTTATTGCAAGGAAGCACTGTTGAAAGTGGTTTATATTCAGAGCTGATGTGCCCTTGGTTGTACCAATGTCCATTTGCAGTAAGAATGCTGTTAGGACGGGGAGCCACTTATAGTTTTATTTATGGTCTTGTTGTTTCAGTCACAATTAGAGTAACTTTTCCAAATGTTTGGGTCTGCAGGTGCCATCCAAATGGGTACTTTACTTGGAAAACTTGATTGTGTTTAGCTTCCCTTTACTGAACTACCTTACTGGTCCATCTTATATTGGTAAGTGTTGTGGAAGCTATCCAGCGCATTAAATGCTATTGAATACTCACAAAGCATGTGCCAAGGGAGAAAAAGATAATAATTATTCCTTGAAGTATTCAGCCTCTGTTGAAAGCAACTTTTAACAGGCAGAGGTGTTGCCATTTCAAGAAGCAAATTCAAGCAAACTTTCTTCCTTTTTAAGATCTAAGATCAATCTTATATTGAGAAGCACACAGGGCTCAGCAAGGCTTTGAAAGAATAAAATTAAATTGTTTGTGGTACATTATAAGTCATCAAGATTATAGAATAAGAAACAGTTGTATTCTATTGTTTGTACAAGTACATTCACACACACAACACCACAACTGAGATAAAAGCTAAACTAATGGTTCCAAAAATAAGCATAAACAATGCCAAAGTGTGGTGGTAAGTGCAGTGATCATAAACTCACTTACTTGAGGAACAAAATGAGTTTTCTTGAAAACATTGTGTTTCAAAACAAAAGTACCTATCTTCTCAAGACATGACTATTCACCTAATACAATATGCCAATGAGACTCAGCTCTTGCCAGTTTCATACATCCAGAAAGAATGGGTGCACCTCACAGAGCAGAATAAAAACAGAGTTACAAAAATGTTCCAACAATGTGTTGCAAGAATTGCATACTATTACCTGCCTTTCCATAAACAAGGTAAAAGGACAAGGCTACTTAAGACATTTTCTGGAACTTAAGAATGTTTTACATTAGTGTTTGAGACAAGGGGAGGAAAAACCAGGAGCAGCCAAATTGGCTACGGTCCCTCAGGATCTCATGGTTTCTTATGAGACAGCTCTCAGCATACCTTCCCAGAATGAAAGCCATTGTTCTGTTGCCAATGTTTGTTTATTTGAAATAGCAATAAATACAATACTAAATAATGCTCTCCTCCACCATGCATCCCTGTGGCTCAGTTAACAATTCAGAACTGGAATATCATGTTTCCCTTCGCTTTCTCTATTATTGCAGTATGCTCCTGCTCAGGAGACAAGAGTGCAGGAGTAACTTTAGCTAAGACTAAATTTTGATGACAAGAGGCCAAGACTAGTACAAACTCAAAGTGGCTTTGGGCTATCTTTAACCCAGCAAACCTACAAGAACTTTGAAACTCTTGGACGTCTTGGCTCCACGATAAAGAATCAGGTGTGCATCAGCCCACTCCTCATGTTCCTTCTCTACCCTGGCACACAAACAAGGTCCTAAGTGATTTCTGGTTGGGTTCACAGTTTGAGCAGAGAGGGACATGTAGCATACATTCACTGTAGAGAAAACCAGGAGGGCCAGGGCATCAGACTCCAGACTGCCTAATGCATCTCAACTACCTGCTGATTACTCTGATGTATCTACCTGCCAGAAACTGTCCTGATGGCTATTACAAAGGTTGTAGAAAGCCATATTCTCATCAATCCCTGCAGATCTGCAGTCACATAGGACTGTTAGGCAATTAGAAATCTCTGGGAGGTGTTATTTGTGTGAAAACTGCAATTTCTTGCTATTGGACTATTACAAACATTCCAAAATCTGAAAATCACACACTCAGCCAAACTATAGATATGCATGGTTGTTGTGGGTATTTCTGCCCAAGGGAAAGGCAAAAATATTATTCCTAATTAAATGGGGATACATCTCTGTAAACTACTGAAAGTTTTCTCTAAATGCAATACTTGCTCTGCTGGTGGAGCTAGTGAGGACATAAAACAGCTGAGAATCTGTTTAGACACATGAAAAAGCTAAAGACAGGTGCTGATATCCTTCTTCTGGCCCAGTCATCATCCAATTTCTCACTTAGAATCCAGAACTGTTCAATACACAGGCAAGGCAAAAACCTCTGATCCATACAGTCATATACAGATTCATATAGTCTTTTGGAAAATTACCTTAATTTTAGAGTTGCTTTTGCTAGAGGGAACTTTAATTTTATTATCACTACATTGCTAAGGTTCATCTAAAGGTAGATTTAACATTGAGGTTAATGAAATTGTGCCCCTTATGTTGCCACCACCTGGCAAGCTGCATCTACCCATGACAGTGTGATACCATCAGGGACATGCACATCCCCCCATGTAATCATCCCACAACTTTCAAAAAACTTGGGTCCACAGTGAAACATGCTTTGTCCCAGTGGCCTCTGGTTATTTATTAAAATATCAGTCTTTATTTGTTATTTTTCCAACCACAAATAAAATCTTTTATGATCTATTGTGTAGAAAAGAATGATAGTTCTCTGTCATCACACATTGGTACAGCAGGTGAAAAATGTCATATATTTTCTTGGTCTATCTACACAGTCTGGCTTTTGTTTTCTTTATAATTATGCAGATACTATACCTGAATATTTGAGAAAAGTACATGTGGGAAGGGGTTATACAGTCTGTGAGCTATAAGCAGAATGACAGCAGAAATAATGATTTAATGCTGTGGTATTTATTGCTGTAATAGCATTGCTTGGTGATGTTGTTTAAATAGGGAAGTACACAAATAGAAATAAACCTGCTTCATTCAGAGTTCAGTATTGTGGGAAGATGTAAAAAGAATGTATGCATGAGTGTATGTGTTGTTTACTTCCTGTGAGTGTCTGACTTTTCATTACCCATTTTATGGAAGGATTTCTAAAGTAGTCTTGTACTCATATAGGCTAGCCATCTCTGTAAGAAGAGCACAGGCAGAGGCAAAGCTCACATGGGCTCACTACCTACAGTCCCCTACCAACAAGGCTATCTAGCTACCCCTACCTAAATGTTCACATTTAATTCAGTTCAAAAGCTTAAAGTTTCCAAAGCCATTACTTTTTCAGTAGCAGAGAGTGGGGTTTCTACCAGGATTGACTTTTCTGGTCATGGTTAATAAAGATGCACAGTACTATAAGGTACCAACAATACACTGAATGGGTGAAAGAGGAAACAGAGGGACTCCACGCATCTCTTAGCTAACAGTGAAGTCAAACACATCTGCAAGAATCTACATTTAATTTTTAAAGAGTTTGCCCAAGTGCCCTTGGACAAATTTTTCTTCCTTTTCGTGAGGCAGGCAGACAACCACTTGCTGAACAACTGTTGCATACAGCAGTGTTTTATGTAGATCCATTAAAAGGCTTTGGCATCATTTGAGTCATGTATCATTTAAAGATGATGTACTGGTTACAGTCATTCTTATGTCACATTTAGACAAATTAAGTTTTAGTTCAGATTTTCTTCCATGCTAGTATTTAGAACATTTTTATATGCAGAATAATATAACATCTAATCTGTTGTAAATTCTGTTCACATATTTGTGATAGTGAACATGGAATTAAATTGCACTGTTAACCTGTTACCTAGAATAGTATATATCACCTGACAGTTTAAGAGTGCTTCAGATGAGGTTCTTTTACAAAAAGTAAAAAATGAGAGTAGCTTGACTGTTACCTGTCTCCACATTTTCAAATGACACACACTCTAGAATTCATGAAGCAAATTCATTATTTTAAGGTTTTCAATTAGCAGCTTTTAAGCTACAAATCATTAAAAAAAAAAAAATCAAAAAACCCCTCCACAACAACTTTCTCGTAAAGAATTTTAGGTATGAACAGCTCAGCCATCCTCCACGAACGTTTCTCCTCTGTCCCTGTCCCTAAACACCCCTTACTCAAAAAAAAAAAAAAAAGGGGGGGGGGGGGAGGGGAGAAGAAAGGGAAAACTCGAACTCTTTCAGTATTGTACAGAAATTTTCTGAAAGACTGATATGAAAATGGGGTCTATATCATTTGCAGCTGCCTGTAACTTTAGCATAATAAACTCCAACGGGCACAGCCCTCACCAAAACACTTAAAAACAGCTTGAAAGGGGCACTCGCTGCCCGTTATGTTTACTCAAGCACTTGTTTAAAAACACATTTAAGGAAAATGTTTTTATTTCTACAGATTGCTTTAATTATAGCTTTGCAAACACTGCAAGCTCTACAAGAAGACTGAACTGAGCTATTAGCTGCAAACCTCAAGTCTTGGCTAGAGAAGTGGTTATGGCTTATTTAGCAAGCCTAATGAATTGGCTCATCCATCTCTATGCACAGTTACATGTTCAGCATCACGGAGCCTGGAATAGCCAAAGAGGCTTGTTTCACGTCTCTTTATAATTAAAAACAAAGTAAAATCGGGCAACCCAAGACGATGCAAAAGCAGACCTCACTGTAGCATTATTCCTCTTCGGGAAAAATAAAAGCATTAACCGACACTAACATCTCCCCGAAGGTTTGCGGAGACCCACAGTAAACTTCCACTTAGCTGCCACGGGAAAAATGCGAAAGGACGGCGGTGCTGCCTGCTCCCCGCGCTGCCGGACACACCGCAAAAGAGCTCCCCACCTCGGCTGGAGCTCCATCCTCTGCCCAAAGCTCAGCTGCCCTCTGGCCAGCAGCTAAGCCGGGGGAAGCGCACCAGCCCGCTCAGGTGCGCCCCGGGAGACCGACCCGCCGGCTGCCCAGCGCCCAGCAGCAGGGCGGCCTTACCGTGAGGGCGGAGAGCTTCTGGGCCGGCACGGCAGGGAGCAGCTCCGGCAACAGCAGCAGCAGAGGCACCCACATCCTGAGGCGGCGGCAGCGGCAGCGGCGGGCACGCAGCGACTTCGGGAAACGGAGGAGGGGGACTCTCCCTGAGATGTCGCTCCCTCCTCCGACGCCTGCTTTGGCTCCTTTTTAATCGCTCCCGCTGGGAGGTCCGAGCTTGGGTCCTCTATTTGCTTTTTCCCCACCCCACCCCTTGAAATCTGGGGACGGAAGTATCGCAGAGAGGTGGCAGTTTCTCCCTCTCTCTGTGTCCCTCCCTCGCTACTGAAGAGTCAGTCCCGGCTCGGAGATGCTCCCCAGCCTCTCCTTTCCTGGTGCCCTCCCGCCGCGAAGGCACTGCCAAGAGGATNCTCCCACACCACTCCTCCGGTATCCGCCGCCGGCGGGGGGCCGCGGGTAAGGCACTGCAGGCACTGCAGAGTCTGGCGGTGTGCGACCTCACCGAGCCGCTCTTGCCCTTCTCTTCTTACCCTCCCTCCACCCCAGCCCGCCTGCGCTTTCTCCTCCCAGACCCACGATCCACGATTAACCCTCCTCCGTTCTCCCGGCGGGACGCCGGCTTGCTACCCCTGCAAGGCTCACTTTCCCCTCGCCTCCTGCTGAATCATCCCAGCGCGCCCCGACCCCGTGGCCCCACCACCGTCCCGGTACGCTGCGCCCCCGCCCGCCCCGCCGGGCACCGCACGGGGCGGGGAGCTCGGGCCGAGGCAGACAGAATTCTGTCGGGGGCAAAAGCCGGACAGCAGCATGCTGTGGGGCCGGGCGGCAGCAGGGAGACCCGGGGGCTGCCAGGCTCTCTAGCTCGGCGGGGAGCGGGCACTAATTGTCGGGTGCGCAGTACCCCGGAGAGATGGAGGTCGCTGCGGGGCTGCCACATCGCGTGCTGTAAATGCCATGTGGTATCTTCCTTCCGACAGCTGTGCACTTTTCTTGTTTATCTTTTAGGACCCAAACAGAAGTATTTCATTATACCCTCACTGTGAACCGCCAGAGGATCTCCTCCTCCCAGATGCCTGAGAGAAACTCTTTTACTGCAATTCTGTCAATGGAGGAGTCCGACTCTCCTCTCCTGCGACCTGCGGCTCGCTGTTAGCCTGCAGAGATCCCTGTGGTTCAGTGGTGCTACCAGGGAGTCCGAAGCTATCAAGGCTTGCTTTCTTCTTACGGTGTGTGCATTTGAGGGAGAGGACCCAGGCGTGAAAGGGCTTTAAGGAGTCTAAAGTGGCACGCTCCCAGCAAGAAAGTGACATTTTCCCCAAGCATCCAGAGCTGACCTTGCAAGCTTGTCACACCCCGGCAGTCACACACTGCCACTCATCCTCAGCCAGGATGGAACACACTCTCCGGAGCAGTAACTGCACACACGGTGAACCAAATGGGAGAGAGTATATATTAATTACAGATAGACTTGAGTGATCTGCTTGAGACATCTACTGCTGACTTTTCCAGATCCCACAATATTCAAGGCATGCAGCCAACAAACCAGTCACAGCTTCTCCAGGTCTCAACTGAGCACCCAGAGTCACAAGAATTTGGAAAGGCATCTTTTCAAAACACTTGGTTTTAAACAACTCATTTATCAATACAAAGTATGTGCATGTATGTGTATGTGAGTGGCCCTTAATATCTCCTGGGATTTTTAAATCAGAGAAAAAAAATAAAATACATCATATGGCTCTGTCCAGGTCATATCATGTTTGAGACCTACTGTACCACTCAAACTCCACCAGTCTCAGACTAGTAGAATCTCACACACAGACAGTAGATTTCCATTTGCTGCAGCAGGCAGCTCAGGACATTTTACCAGGATGAACTGTTTCCACTCAGGTGGGAGATGGTACAACTTGGCAATATAGATGTCTCTGTCAGAGCCAGAAGGAGCTTTTTCTTCTTGTGACGGTTGCTCCAGTCCCTTTCACACATCAAAGTTATTCTCTAGATGTACTTGGTCCTGTTTTCCCCTCATCAAACTTCTCATTTCCATTGCCTTGTCACTGCAGTCAGTCTCACCTCTCCAGAATCATCATCTATGGATTCAAAACCTGTCTGGACACACTTCTGTGTGACTTGGTCTAGGGAATCCTGCTGTGGCAGTGGGGTTGGACTAGATGATCTTTTGAGGTCCCTTCCAACTCCTAACATTCTGTGATTCTGTGATCTTCCCAGTCCTCTTTTGTCTCTCCCAGTCCATTTCAGTCAGTTTCCCAGTCTGGGTCCATGTCCTTCTCACCACTAAGCAGCCCTACAGCCCCATGCCTGATTTCCCTATTTCCCTCCTGCCACACTCTTGGTGCATTGCTAGTCCCACAGCCCCTTTGCCTTCAGCTCAGCCTCCCCCTGTGCACTGCTGACATGCAACCAGACAAAGGCAATTCACAGCAAACAGTCCCTTTAGTTTATCTGTGAGGACCTACTAAATGGCACAGCAGTTTGGATTTGATATTGCAGGAAAAAAATAATACTCAGAACAGAGGAGAAATTTATCTGATAAAAACAAGCTGCAGGATTTTGAGAATTTATAACTTAGTAAAATTTGAGTGGATTTGCACAAAACTGGCAATAGCCAAAAGGCCAAAACTCTGTAAAAAGGGAAGTCTAGAGTCCAGAAACTGGTGGCATTGTGGTTTTAAAATAAAGATGGCTTGCCAAAATATACACTATTATTTTCTTTACTGTCATTTCCCTAGCTCTTTTTTTCTCAATAGAGGCTTGATTATGCTGCTTAAAATTTCTTCTTCCCTTTCTTTGCCCCCATACCAGAAGATAATTCAGCCTAAAGTAAATATTTTTAAAGGAAAATGTGAGTCTAAATGATAAAAAACTGGCAAGGTTTCAGTGACTAAAAATGATGTTTTATAATGTAAAAGCCAGAGTGATTTTAACAGGCAGAGCTTCCAGTCACCACCATGGTGGTAAGAAACCTGCCTGCCTCCAAGAGCTTCCAGTCTGATTAGATAAGGGCTATAAAAAGGGAAATATTTATTTCCTCATTACATGTGGGGAAGATCTATAAGCAAAAGGGAATTCTTCCTCTGTTATAGAACTGTGCAGGTTGTTTTAAAATCCTGTGAACAGTGGTCACCCTGCACTAAATTCAATAGAATTGTTCCAGTAAAGATCTTGGAAATTCTGTGAGAAAGGAAGAATTATCTGTGCCTCAGCTATCAAGGCTACAGCATGTAAAACCTCTTAGGTTTCAGTGCAGCACTGTAACAACAGGGATGGACTGCTAGATTCAAGCCGTGTTAGTTGGCTGGAGTATGTAAGGGTTCAGGATTCTGCTTCTCCTAGAAGGATCAAGTGTTGTTTGGCAGAGGATAATGCAAATCTTAGAAAGAGTTTCTTTTTTCTCTTATGGATGCCTGGCACTCTCCTTCAAAGAATTACTGAGCAGACCCTGTACCCTCACTTGCTTTTCAAGTTTGCTGTTTCTCAATCAGCAAATGCACTCTGCAGCCTTGCTTGAGGTAAACCAAACACTTGATAAATTTTTTAAGTTTGGAAAAAAGTGGGATATACTATTAAAAGTCTAGCAAGTAGTTCTTGTAATACTCAGAAAATATACAGGTACTCAGAGGCACACAAAGTTATTTCCACACTGTGTGGCTAGGGACTATGTTCTCGCCTAAGTTTCCATGTTACTGAGCATCATGAAGTCCTGGTCAGAGAGAGAAACTAATTTGGCCTGTACAAATAACACCAAAATAGAAGCAATTAATTCTTTTCACTTGGAAAGCATTACCACTGTCCTGGTTTGGGTTAGAACAGAACAAATTCTGTTCAGTGATTTTACTTTTCAGCTAAAACTCCCCTGAGAAACTGCACTTTCTGAAACCAACAGCATGTTTTCATAGACACTGCCAGCTTCTAGCAGTGATAAGGCCTAATGTTTAGATTTACTACCAGGGATTGGTATGCAAATCAAGGTCACTGCTGAATCTTATGTCTCATGTTGGGGGATGCAGGGTAAAGGCTGCACCTTCAGGGAGGAGCAGACAGGACAGGTGATCCTAAAGAGACCAGCTAAAGTATTCTCTCCCATATAAATCATATTCGATGTATAAACTGATCATTAAAAATCAAGTAATCAAACTGGCCTTTAGAAAGGGAACAGAACTGTGAAGTCATGTCAAAATTGTGAAGCAACAACCCTCTGCGTAGGTGGTTCTCCTTGGGTAAAACAGATAGCTTTGAAAAGTGACATCCTTCAGTTAGACTTTCCAGTTTCAGCATGTTGCATTTTTCATGATTAGAGCTTGCTGTGTGGTGTTTTATCACACTTTAGTGAGCAGCCAGTATGAGGAAGAGGAATTAATCCTCCGGGGCAACAGCAAAAACCCTGCTCTGCATCTTGTGATGTGAGAACAGTATTAGGGCCTTTCACATTTGCTAGAGACACTCTGCTACACTCTCCCCATCACCCAACACCAGCATGCTCTTTAGACGTCTCAGAAGACTGCTTGTTGCAACACATTGAGAGGTATTGCTTGTGACTCATTCACTCACCTTGCATTAAATCATCCTCCTAGATGGCCATGGCTTTGTGGCCAGAGGAACTCCTCTCTCACTCAAGTGTAGAACTTGGGACAGTGTGGTTGAGATCAGGACCAAACCCTGAAAAAACAGCTGTCTCCTGAGTTAAAGGAGCACCTGGGGTGGCAAGAAGGTTGTGGGTACTGATAGTGGGAAGAAAGAAAAAGAAAAAAACTATCCTTTTGGAAATGGTCTTGAGAAACTCAGTCTGCTGCCTGATTGTCTGGAAACAACCATGAGACTCTGCATGATTCTCAGAGCCTTAGAAACAAACCACAGTGTGGGGAATGTAATCAGAAGGACTTGTGTCTGAGAAAGGATATATTCATCCTCAATGCTTGTAACTGGATTTTCGCCAACCATGAAAGTGATACAGGAGAAGAGCTATTACATGAAGTGAAAGACTGGCTGTAAAATGCTTTTCTGAGAGCATGTGGAGTAGCTGAAGTGACATAGGAGGCAGCAGAAAATCAGAACACAAAATAACATCAGAAGGTGTAAGCCAGAAAATAGCTTTGAAATCACTGGGCACACAAGTAGAATGTGCTTACCTCATATTATTATTAATCCCTTTCCTTGACCAAACCTATTTTGCTATCACTACCTGTTTATCTTCCAGAGGAAGTTTTTTATACTTGCAAGTAAAAGAAGGAGCAAAGAGTCTGAATGTGAAGACGTAGGAAGTACTCTTATTGGGAAGATCCTGGGCAACTGGTAGAGAAGTGGTCTGTGCAAAAATTGTTATGCTCAACCTACTTAAATTCTGCTTTGCAACGGGTAGCAGTGTCTTCTGGTCCACTGAGAGTCACATTTTCTTACCAAGCTCCCTTTAGAAAGAGGCAAATACTATAAGAAGCTCAGTTAAACCTTCAAGAAAACAAAACAAAACAAACAACAACACCCCCTCCCAAAACAAAAAACATCCTCCCCCGAAAAAGAAAAAAAAAAAAACAAAATAAAAACCCCACTCACCCTGGAGAAAATGCCTTTTTCTTTTTGTGCTTATGATTTTCATTAATTGATTTTGCACAGCTGGCAAGTACAGGTACATTCTGGCAGACATGGTGGCAGCAGTGAAACAGCAGGTTATCATGGTAGTGGATGTCACTAACTTTCTGCTTTTAATCAGTTCTTTCCTTTTGGACTTCCTCAGTATTTCAGAGGCTGTGTTTTTCACAAGCTTCCCATTGCCTTACCAAAAGCCACTGGTTGCCCTTCATGCTGCCAGGGTTTTTATTTTTGCTGATTACTAAACTAATTAACAATCACACACTTTGGAGAACACACATTTTGTTGATACACATACGTTTGGTTGGTAAGTGCCAAGGTTTCTTCAAAACCCTTAAAAAATACTGTAGTGTAATGTCAAGAACTCATTTGAGCATATGTTGCTTTACCACTTTAGAGGAAAGATAATATTATTTTTTTGTTTTAAAGTGAGGCAAAAAGTTGTAAGTTTTATGGGTTTTGACAGGCTGATCTTTGTTGCTAACTTTTCCCCTTAGGCTGAGTTTGTGGTGAGCTGTTGGCTATGCATGCCTCTGAGGCACACCGAGGTCTAGAAGGTGGCAAAGAGACAAATTTATAGCAAGAACTAAGTGGAAAGACATCATGAACAATTGAATAAGGACCTGTCTTCTTAGGCAAACAACGTGCCAAGGCTTCTTCTTGTAGAGCTGACATTTGACAAAAAGTCCATTTCTCAGAGCTGAAAAAAACCTTTCATTCTCCTTGCGGTTTTAAATCTCTGACAGGCTCCATAAACATTAATCCATAAGGTGTTTAAAATGTTATGCCTCAGCAAAGATTTGTGCAGGTTCTGTGGTTTGTATTTATTTCTATGGAGTGACTATGACATAAGAAGAAAGATTCTTGCTTTTAAAGTGTGAGCACTAGCCCACTTGGGAGACAGAGATATGCATTACACCAAATATTTAGTGTAAATATTGTGTAAATGACTGGTTTCCACAGGGAGAACAAAGTATTTTACATTGGAAGAGAAACAGAAAAAAGGAGGGAAAGAAAATCCAGTAGTTTTATAACTATTTTTCTAAGAAAGAATGTGAAACTTTATCTGTAACTGGCACCTTGTTACCCCTAGGTCATTTGGTCTTTCCTGAGCTCACGACAAGAGCTGTTCAGAAATTCTTCAGTGAAATATGATTACACATGTGTTTGTGTCAGAAAACAGCAACTTTTTAAAAGCTATGCTCTTTGCAGAGGAACATCAGTTGCAACAAAATCCTTGTTGGGAAAGATTTCTTTGGAAACAACAGCAAAGCTCTGCCTGTAAGGATAGCCAAAAAAAAGGTGGTGTTGGGAGGTGCAAGAGACTCCTCTTCAAGCTTCTCTGTTGCCTGACTGACACCTGGCTCTCCCACTTCCCTTCCTAACTACCAGTTGATCAAACTGCCCTGGAGCAGCTCTGACAGAGGAGTACAGAGGGATGAAGAAATCTTTTGGCTGCCAGCAGGCCCAGGGATGAGGAAATGTTTTGCTGGGAGATGGACTCAGATTTGATGCAGCAGATTTGAGCAGAGCGGGGCTTTGCACCTTGGTCTCCTGCATGCCAGGTGAACATCCCAAGCAGCTGACTAACATGGAGTCCCTGCTTGGTTTCTCAGGATAAGTTTTTGAAGATATTCTGTCTCAACAAAAAATGTCTTGCTGTTCTGGTGGCAAAAACCACTGGGTTTGCCAGGATGTGTTATTTCATCCTTGGAACCAGTGTGCTGCCAGGAGTTGCACCACCCCTCAGGGGTTTATTGATACAAAAATTCCAGCATAGCTATACTTGCAAGCTCTTCCTAGTGTACACTGTGCCTGTGAAAAAGAGTATTTGAGAACATTTGGCATTGAAAGGTTATTTTTTTTTTTCACATTTTTCCAGAAATATGGGATAAACAGTAAAAATAAGTTAGGCTAACAAATTCAGTGCCTAAGCAAATATTATAGGGTGCTTTGTTAGACTGGGGCTGACATTGGAGTTAGGGAAGAAAAACAAACAACAGGGTTACTTTTCTTTGAGATTTGTCTGTAGCCAGCCCTATTAGCTGCAACTAGAATCTAATTGTCATCTCAAAGCAAAACAGAACCATGTGCTGTCCTTAATTCCTGTAAATCATATTGACTTCAGTTGCATTCCTCTGGTGTAACTGAGAGCAGAATTTGGCCAAAAAATATTAGTACTGCTCTTTTGCCCACAGGTTTTACATAGTTTATGTGAAGATATTTAACTTAATATCAGATAGCTGATCATGTGTCACCTTGGCAGACAGCATAGATTGCCAGACTTGTTGTTCATCTCAGCACTACAAATCAGAGGGAAAATGTGCAGAGATAATCTGAAGAGAATAACAGAAGCCAAGCTTCAGTTTCCAGGTGTTGTTAAAACAAGTGTGGACTATACACATGTCCCCTGGTAGCATGAGCAGATTGCCTTCAATAGAGTGCCTGAGAAACCATGTTTGCTCCATGGTTCATTACATCAGTGCCAAATCCACACCATTAGAACAACTTCAGAGAGCAAACTCGTCCTCACAGTCAGAGCAGTGCCCAGGAACATCAGCTGTCCTTGAGCCATCATTTGTGCCCCAGCTATTACAAAACTTTTCCTGTTTCTCTCCTACACAGCTCTAAGCTGTTGCTTTTTCTCAGCTGTGCCTTCCACTGATTGGGAGGCAGGACTTGGGGTTTCTCTCTGAGATGTCTCATTGCTGCAGGTGCCATCATAAATATTTTTAGTTCATCTTCAGAAGCCCAGAGGGTGAAAGAATTTGAGGTAGAATTGAACACTGCTTTGCAAATGCTCTGGAAGGTATGTCCAACTTGGCACTGAGCTTAGTCATCCCAGCTGGCAGGAGAGCAGAAAGTCCTTTTCTCTCTCAAAGATGAAATCTGTACGTCTGCCAACTCCCTGTAATTACAAGCCCCAAAGAGTGTCTACTCCAGTGTAACCAGAGATCTATGGTTGCTGGCATTTCATGTATCAATTACCACTTAGTGTTACACCACCAGGCCAAGATGGGAATTTCCTTTGTGGGGAGACCTCTTTTATTAATAAAATATGAATCACATTCATTCTCCAACATCAATCTCAGCTGGCTAATTTCTCTTCTGTCCCCCAATACAGAGCTCCAGCTGAATGCTCCCAGGGAGTATCCCTTCCCTCTTGCCTGTCTCTTTGCCTCCATTTAATTCTGCATCACTATACACAGCCATCGTTTTTTCTCTGTGCAGCTAATTCCCGCTCCAAAACAATAAAGATCTTTTCTGAACAACTTCTTAAGGTCTATGGGTTGAACTAAGGTTCAAGCCCTTGGGCTTTGCCACTCCTGCCTATGACTACCAGTACCTCAAAGTCACACCTGAATATATAATGACAGCTACAGTATATAGGAGTGAGATTTCAGGGGGCTCCTGAGTCCTGATCAGCTGGAGTCAGGAGGCATATCATTGGCTGCAGGCTGAACCTGAATCAATAAAAAATTTTCAAAACCTGTTGAGAAGCTGTGAAACACTCAGATGGCTAACCAGGGCTGAATGCTTTCCTGGCTGCACCATACGGCAGGTGGCAAGCAAGTCAGCTTTAAACTGTGGTGTTGGTGACATAGATGTACAGGTTGTGCCTGAAAATTGATTCACCAATCAATGGGGGAACTCCAGTTTTCATAGGCCCTTATGGAAAAGTCCTCAGAGTCCTTTGAGCAACCACAGCTAGGCTAAAAATCTAGGGAGGCAATTCTTTTACTTCTTTGGAGGGGGTTGGAACTAGATGATCTTTAAGGTCCCTTCCAACTCTGACAATTCTATGATTCAGAAAAGATAAACTTTTTTTTACTTTATAGCTTTGGTGTCCATCCATGAGATTATCTGTGTGGATTTGTCCCCAGAAAGCAAAGCTTCAGAAAGCTTATATTAACATCTGAGAATAAAGCAGGAAATAGAGTTGTAAGCATTTATATAATGTTATTTGGATTGTGCATTGCGAGTCAAGGTAGTTTGTGTCTTTATGGGGTTTTGTTAGGATATGGCTATATGTGAACATGGTAACATTTTGCTGAATGTGATTCTCCTTTGAGCCCTTGCTTCCAAAACCCCTGAGTGAAAACAATACCACAAGACAATCATTTTTACTATGAAAACAGGGATATTTTTTAAGGGTTGAAGATAAGCACCAAATATAACATAAAAGAAGCTTTCTTTCAGGAAAGGTTAATCAACACAAGGTTCATTACTGCAAATATTTTCTTGTTACTACTTTAACATAGAAGACTGTTGTTTTTCACAGTATGTGTAGCCCAGTCAGTCACTCATGATAATCCATGACAAAGCTTCTGCTAGCAAAAGCTGGCAGAAATTACAATTATTCTTAGAAGTGTAAACATATATTTTCTATAAAATAAATCTCATTTTCAGTGATATAACTATCAAAAAACCTGATCAGATTAAGATTAGAATAATGTATTTCAAGCAGTCCTACTGTAGACTCTAAATTGTCTTTAATCCAATAAAAGCTCCATTTAATGAAAGCCATCTGCATGTCGTACCATTGTTACTTCTCACCCCATTCTTATTGCTGCTTGAAGCATCTTTCTATTAGCAGTTTCTGTCTGTGGCTACTGGTTCCAGCAGAAGCATACAAGTTAAAACATCAGTCCAGCTATTAGGACTTTGTGCTTCTTCCTGTCTCTCTTGTTGGCTTGCATTGCATGATCACCATGAAGCTCGTTTTGCCCATCTGATAAGAGGATACAGTATCTGCCTGCCAGGTATGTTGTAGGGACACAGCACTTAATGTTTGCAAAGAGCTGCTGTGGTGCTTGAATAGAAATCCTGCAGAAGGGCAAAGTTTCCTAATGGACTTGCACCAAGACTCATATAACTGTACTTGATGCTTCTCTAGCCCGAAACATGTTACTCAGGCTACAATGCAATGAAATACTGGTTTAACTAATATAAGAAATCATGAAGTCTTTGTTCCCACTTCTGTGCCACAGCTCACTTGCTTGTGCTAGGATTTGTTGATGGGACTGCACTATGCTTGTCAGTGCATTGACCTAAAGGACAAATTATGTTGGTGAGGGGAGATTCATTTTCAACTAGATAATTTCCTGATCTGCTTTCAGCATCTTCCATCCCTGGAAAGGTGATGGAATAACCAATTCTCGACTCTGTCTCTAGGCATATCAAGGATAAGGGTGTCATTAGGAGCAGTCAGCATGGGATTACCAAGGGGAAGTCATGTTTGACCAACATAACAGCCTTTTGTGAGGACATAACCAGGTGGATAGATGATGGTAGAGCAGTGGATGTGGTTTATCTTGAAAGTAAATGCCTCACCAAAAGTGGATCGGACAGCAGTAAGAGAGCAATCCTAAGAGCAAGTGCCCTCCATCTTGATTAGAAAGCCCATTCTTCTTCCCATCCTGCAGTACACATTAGATACCTTTGCAGTGATTCTCACTCTCTCCACATCTAAAACATAGCTTTGTCTCTATTCTGATTGAACTTTCCTGTGACTGAGGTGCTGCAGGTGCTCTAGAGAAGTCTGGGGAGAAGCTGTAATTTTACAGAGCTTGAGGAGTCATGTATAGCAGAGAAGCATGAAACTAAAGCAGGGCAGTTTGCTCAGAAAAGAATTTCATTTTGTGTGCAGTTAAATGCCTCCACAAAAAAGAAAAAAAAAGTCTCTGAAATAATTATCTCCATGTATGTTGGGATTTTTACAAAATGCTCACATTAAAAACAACAAGCTGTGAGAATAGTTGAGAGCAGGCTCCTGGTGAGAATATTCTTATTGTGTCGGTCTTGTGAAGGAACCTTCAGATGTGTTCCTGAGGGTCTCTGTGGAAGACTGAGGATCTGGGTTGCATGCCTGTTTGTCACTGTGCTGCTAATTTAAAGATACTCCTCCAAACATTTAGAAAAAAGTTTTCACATTGTTGGAGATCTGAAGGAATGGATCTTATCTTTCAATTTCCTGTGTTTCAATTTTTCTGGATATTATTTTTGAATGTATGTTTCTAAAATTGTCTTTAAACTCAGCTAGATGTCCATGTTTCTGAAGAGGTGACTCTAGGGTCACTTATGTGTGTTTTAGTGGTTATGCATAGTTGCCTACCTCTCAGCAACATTTTCTGAGAATTTTTGCAACAGAGAAGGGCTAGTGTGGCAGCAGCATAAGGCAGTTCTCCTCTTTTTCCTTATGCTACCCCCAAGTGAAAAAAAACAGAAAAAAAGAACCACCACCAAAAAAAACCACAAAACCCAACAACAACAAACAAAGAAACAAAAAGCTCCCTAAAGTGACAAATGCCAAATTCTTCATTACCACTACAATATACAATGTGCTGTTGACCAGGAGGTGTATTCTTGGGGAGTGCTTTCCTCTGGCATCAAACTGACAGCTCTAATTATCCCATGCATTTGTGATTTGCTTTGGAAACTTATTTTGACACATGCAGAGCCAGAAACTGGAATAGCTTAAGGGAGAAAGGAAACCTGTCACAGATGTGAGTGGCAGAGCAAGAACAAAAGATTGTGAGTTTCCTCTCTGCCACCACAGATGCCTGAGTTGCCATCTTTTTTTCACAGGGAAATTCCTGAAAGCAAAGCTTTTTCTTATCAAGCGTGATAACATCTGACAAACTGTACAGATATTCCCCTCTCCCTTTCCTTCTCTTTTGCAAAATTTGGGGCTAGGCCAACGATAGAGTAGCAGGTCGTTGACCTATTAGCCTCTGTGATCATTTTACCCCAGGCCCTGAATGATGTCTGCAGACAGGTCCATTGGGAAAGAGAAGCAATAAGGTCACCACCTCCCCATTTCCTTTTCACTGCTATCTCTGCAACAGCAGCTTCTCCAGGCCTGACTTCTCCATGACTAATTGATGTGTTGAAAGTTAAGCATGTGCTTAAGTGCTTTGCTGGAGTGGGGCCAGCAACTGCAGCACCTGGCAAGGTGTAGTCCCAGGCAAAGGAGGGGCTGGCTCAGAGCAGCTTCCTTTATCTCCCCATGAAACTGCTGAGAAGGTGCCCTTCAAAACCACCATTTATCTTGGGCTTCTCTCTGCCAGTCCAGCCCAGGGAGCTGTATGCTACTCAAGCAAAAACTGCAGAAATACAAACTCTTAAAACATGCTAGCTAATTTTCTCTGTGATTTATTGAAGAAATGAGATATTTAGCATGATCTGCATTTGTCTGCTTCTGTCTCACCACTCCTCCAGCCTCATCTTCTTTGAATCCACTGATCAATTTGAAAGAAGAGTATTAATCTCTGAGAAAATTAAGATCCTCCAAATTTCATTAAAGTAGGTGGCCAGAAATAGATGCTAAGACAGAGAAAGATCCAAGGGATCCTTCAACTGCTGAAATATCAGAATCATCTTCAGTGATATGACATGTTATTAGGGACCCAGACAGTATTACCCTTAGTGCTTCCAAAAAAACATCTAGATCCTGTGCTCCTTTAATCAAAGAACATCATATAACGACTTGACTCTCAGAGCTTGGACTTCTGGGAAAGAAAACCAAACCAAAGGTACCTCCTTTAATGCCTGAAGGCTCCAAATGAAGCTGCAAGGCACCACTGGTATTAATAAGCAAAACAAAGCAAAAGGGGAAAAAAGTATAAACAGTTTTTCCATTTGATGAAGCCTCAGCAATATTGTACAACCAGGTTATTGCATTACACTAATTGAACAGTCTGAGTAAGAATTATGTACCTATCTTCTGTTAATGAAACAAGGTAATTAAAGTTTTCTTTAAGAACTTATTTAAAAAAATGAAGCACACCTCAAGTGATTTATTCAAATGCTCTTCTAGCAGGCTGAAAACACTACATAGAGTAACAGAAAGATTGAATTTACTTCTACTGTAAAGTAGACTTGAAAATAGCTTCACTGATATTTTAATCATGGAAAATGGTATGCAATACAAACTCCTTGTGCATCTGGGAGAAAAAAATAATTTAAACCTCTTTTAACAGCTCAAATGTGAACTCAAAATTGAAATTGACAGCCAAGTACTTGTACTGTTCTTTTGTTGTCCTTTGTTAGAGAGAAGATACTCTGGATAGATTTGACAACCTTACAGCTTAGGCTTTCCTTGGAAGTACAGTAATCATTTACTGTGCATTTATGCATTTACTGTAAAAGCAGTAGATGAATTGTCTCAAAAAAGCTTTGGCAATTTCAAGAGATGGAGCAGAGGCATTTGATGCTTCTGATGTCTCACATGGAGCTGTAAGCTACAGCCACCCTTCCTGTTAGAGGCACCACCAGCATGACCGTGTTTAGATATTTCTATGAAAGGCCAAATGCAAAGCTTTGAAGGACCTGGAAGACTCCAGTGCTCCTGCAGATACCAAGTGCAGTCCAAAAGCTGGTACTGTGATTCAGCAACATCTGTATTACATTATCTATATCAAACAATGGGGATTTGATCAAGCACTTGGTCTGTGGAGCAAAAAGATGGGAACAAAAAACTTCCACTTTCTAAGGTTTGCTGAGCACAAAGTATGCTTGGAATAAACTGTAACTTGTAGCTACTGACTTTACCTTTAATTGCAGGTGTACTGAAATTAGAAGCTCCTTCTCTTTCTCTTTAAAGGAAGGCAGAAGTGGAAGCAAACACAACAGTCTTTTCTTTTAATGTTGCTTTTAAATTCATTGACTGTATAAACAAGCCAGGTTCAGCTTCTGATTGTGTGACTAGGAGCCAAGGGAGCCAGAGCTCTATGGTAGATACAGACTTGATCCAAAGTCCACTGAAGTCAATGGCAGCGCTTTCACTGGCTATGGTGAATTTTAGATCAGGTTGCATAGCTAGAAATATGAAGATTCACTTGAAGATGAAATATGAAAATCCCTGTGAAGTTAATAAACAGAAAATGAGAAGATAAAACTAAATGACATTATTATTACCTCATAAAGTATTTACAGGAAATTGTATTTTTTAAAGCAATGCACTTTTTTTTTCTAATTCTCCTCTGCATTGTGCTGCTCTGCAAAGCACACATGGCACACTACTGTGATTATGTGTCTTAAGCCTCTGGTACCACTCACTGACTGATAAAGAGGTCAGAGGGGGAGTCTGGGTGATGATAGTGGAGAGAAAAGTTCCAGAAGAAGTCTTATAAAGGGCTGTGAACTGTAGAAATTCACCCTCTCACTGTCACCAGCTATTAGCAGGATCATTAATAACACAACATCCAGTGTATAGGTGCATTAATTGTTGTCATACTTTGGTAAGGGACCTTCTACAGGAAGGAGTGATGGGTATCTTTACACTACAGAATAGCAATAGCCCTGTGCTAACTTCTTTCTTCCCTTTACTCTGACTTGCAGAGGGAAAAGAGAGAGATCACACACACTTTTCTGAAGCTGTTATTCCTGAAAGGTTTTAAATTCTTTCATGCAAGAGCCTTCTATGTTGTTTGTGGCAAGTTCTGTACCCAGTAATTTTAACACTCCTGCTTTCACTGTTAACATACTAAATGTTCTCCGTTTAGGAATCTGTAAATGTTCACTTTTGGGTTAATTTGATTTGAAACTGAGTCATCTGATACCATAACTATTCTTAGTTGGGTGGTTTGTGTCCATGAAAAAATTATCATTTGCATTTGCCCACCAAGAGGACATTTCTCAACATGATGATGATATTTCAGCCTAAGACTTGCAAGTGAGCCAGTTTCAAGCTTCAGAGTAGAACATCCACTTGTTCAGTTTTAGAGCTTAAACTTCTGAACAGGCAACACTACAAGAGTCTTATATGTTGACTTGGGTAGCAAATGGCTATTAAATCCACGTGAACCTTTAAAACATACTTTTCTTCATTATTTATTTTGGTTTATAATTCAAAGTATATCCTGTTTACAGATGGTAGGCCATTCTCTAACCAAAGCATGTATTTTTTAATTATCATTATAATTCTTTTGATGGCTTTTAAAAAGTTCTGATGAAGGCATGTTTTCTTAAAAAAAGAAAACTGTCATTTGGCCTCTAGAAAGAAAGAGAAACAAGCAATTTGGAATGAAGCAATGATAAAATGCAAATTTGTGGTTAAAATACAAAGATGTTTGGCATATTTCTTTTTACATCTAATGAACTCAGTAGAAAGCCAATCAGTCTTTAAAAAAACCCATGGCATTCCTACTTCTGTCCTACAGATTCTAGTGTTGATAACCTTAGCTGACATATGAAACTTCAATGAAATCTGTGAGGATAAATTACATTTCTGTGAGCAACTAAAATAAATTCTAGGTTTTTGTGGGCATATACAAATTCATGAATCTATTTAAAATTCCAGAGGATCAGAACTGACAATATAATCCAAGAACCTTTTATAACTGCAAGGAAATACATATGTTCATGCCATTGTCTACTTCCCTTCAACATTTCAATCTTTCCTTAAATATTAAATTCATCACATTTCACTGGCATGAATGCTCAGGGGAAAGGAATTAGTGAAGTTGGTTGAATATTCTCCCACAAGGCTGTAACACAAAATGCATGTGCAACAATTCTTGCAAGAAGTGCTTTCTTGTTTTCAAACCCAGATAACAGACATGATTGTCATAGGATGCCACAAGCCTGTCACAACCAGGCTCAACTTTTGCCTAATTTCATTAGGCAATTTAGAGGATACAAATTCTGAAGAAATTCAGGGAAAAATATCAGCATGAAAACTTTAGTATTTCTGGGGATTATCTGAGAACTGGGAATCACGTCCAAAATGATAAATACTTTATATCTTGAATTGTTAGCAAGAGTCTAAAAACACAGAGTGACAGAGGAAACACTTAATGGGAATTTTCAGAGACTGTTGTACTGGTTTGAATTAGAACAGAA
The DNA here is from genome assembly GCA_013399015.1 of Galbula dea. NCBI lineage: Eukaryota > Metazoa > Chordata > Aves > Piciformes > Galbulidae > Galbula > Galbula dea. The sequence goes on from VWZX01012694.1 coordinate 2,523,721, forward strand.
CAAATTCTGTTCACTGATTTTACTTTTCAGTTAAGGCTCTTCTAAGAAACTGCACTTTCTGAAATTACTTGCATGTTGTCAGAAACAGTGTCTGCTTCTAGTAGTGATAAGGCTTGATGTTTATAGTTAGTTTCAAGGATTGGTATGGAGACCAAGGTCACTGCTAAATCTTGTGTCCCATGTTGGGGGTGCAGAGCAAAAGGTTGCACCTGCAAGGAGCAGCAGACAGGACAGGTGACCCTAAACTGACAAAGTGTCTTTCAACCTTGATAATTCTGTGATTCTGTGAACTTAATATTCCATTCCATATTCAGTATAAAGCTGAGGGATCATGAGGGTCAAATTCTCTTCTTCAACAGCCAGCATCTGAGGAAGACTCTGTCTGTTTTGCCTTCAATCCCAATCTATGTTTTCCTGAAGGAAGTTCCAGAATCCAGCTCGTGAATCTGTTTCTCATCTGCCACCGAGTCCATTCTGGGACTTTACCAAGTGCCTGCCACAGCATCAGTGGTGACAGTGATGTAATTGCCATGAGGGGGGTTGGATTCAATAGTGGGGGTTTATATAATTGTATATATATAATTTTACTGTTTTCATTAACATTGTTTTTGTTTTCTTTTCCAATCCATAAGTCTCTCTCCTTTATTCTTCCCCTTGGGAAGAGAGAGGGGTTAATAGAGAGCATCTGTCACCCATTTAGTGGCCAGCCCAGCCTTAATCCTTGACACCTTTCCATGGTTCATGTACACATATGCCTGGAACACATGTGCAAACTTATTGTCATTGTAGTTTAAATTGATCAAAAAGACTGGGAATATCATATTTGGCCATGGCAGAGGCATGGGGTTGGCACACACTCTTAATTCTCCTTGCAACACTCATCACAAAGCATCATGGCAAGACAAGGCAGCAGATAGAATTTGTACGACTAAAAGTAGAGGAAACCCTTGTGGAACAGCACGTACAACAAATAAAGGGTTTGTGTCTCTTAGGGAGGCCTAGGATTTGGTTAATAAGGGGAAGCTAAACACTTCCTGTCATATTTTCATTTGATGAGTATTATTTTAACTCCTTTTCTTGACCAAGTGTCTCAGAAGAAACCTTCCATGTATTGTTTAAAATGGATCCAAGTAAGCAAGACAAAAATATAGGTCTAGTGACTTGATACACAGAAAAAATAGAGACAGGGATGTGCCTGGAAGGAGGTGTCTCCTGGCAGGAAGTCAATGGAAAGATGAAATATATATGTGCTAGGTCCGGCTCTTTTTGGAGCTCATATTGGGCTCTCTAGCACCAATCCATTATGGAAAGACAGAGAAGGATGTGCTGAGGTTGCAATTTTATTACTGCTGAATGTTAGCTTAGGCAGGTAATCCTGATGACAGCATCTTGTTTCTTGTGAAAGTTACCATGACAGGCTCTGTTCATTCTTTCTTTTAGAGAAGAAGCCACTACAGAACTGTATTTGTCTCACTCCATCTAAGAAGATCTCCCTTCTTAGCTGCTGTGCGATATATTGTTCAAAATGCATAGGTTAAATTCTTTAGCATGTATGATGCATGGTAGCACTGAAGTGGCTGCTGGCTGAGGGCTAGATAGAGACTATACGTCTGGATTTCTACTTTATAGACAAAATGAAGCTCCGTATTTTGATATATCACTTGATTTGCCTACCTAATATGAAAGAAGAGAGCTCTGTTATGCCCCAAACTACAGGAAAGAAGACAAATAGTTTCCCTTTCACCCTGAAGTTGGCAGTGTCTTTTCACATGCTTTCTTTACCTTTTGCTGTTCACCTTTTGATCCCTAAACTTACCATAAAAGCTCAATTCCTCTTATGAAATCACTATCTGATGTCTTCTGTTCTCCTGAGTCACGTCAGGTCCTTTGGCACCGACTTTCACTCTGGCCAGTGTGAAATCAAATCACAGCTTTCTAAAGCTACTAGCTTATACTTTCTATCTTGTATAGCTGCCATTAAATAACAATTCTTTGTGAAGCTTTTGTCCAGTGCCAGTAGCTGGAGAAAATTGAAACAAAATAACTATAAGTCCTGTGGTTGTGAAATGACATCACATGTGTTTCGTGTCATGCTGGGCATGTTTAGCAGCAGCTTTGTTCCCTTTAGGCGCTGCCTTTGGCAGTCATGGTGTGCTGATGTGCTATTGGAAACAGTTGTTCAGGAGAAGCCTGTGGAATTATATTAATGAGTGATTCAGCAAGACTCAGGATTGGCCCTGGTGAAGGAGAGATTATGTTTAAGAAGAGGAGAAAAATGAGGAAAGCACATAAAGTTTATGGAAAGGAAATGACCAGAACCAGATGAAAGAAGAAGGTATTGAGTTCCGTCCAGGCATGAATGAGGGGTGAGTTCTATCCAGGGGTGAATGAGTGAGAGTTTATGGGTGTGAATTAAGGGACAGACTAGCACAGGTGATACTGTTGTGGGTGTTTATTACAGGCCACCTGATCAAGATGAGGAAGCAGATGAGGCTTTCTCCAGGCAGTTGACAGTGGCCTCGCAATCACAGGCCCTGGTTTTTATGGGGGATTTTAGCTACCCAGCTATTTTCTGGAAAGCCTACTCAGCCAGCCATTCCCAGTCCAGGAGGTTCCTCCAATGCACTGATGACAACTTCTTGATGCAAAGGGTGGATGAGCTCACTATGAGGGGAGTGCTGCTGGACCTGATACTCACTAACAAGGAGGGTCTGGTTAGAGAGGTAGAGGTTGAGGGCAACCTTGGCTGCAGCGATCAAGAGATGGTAGGGTTCAAGGTCTTGTGTGGTAGAAACAGGATACCTAGTAGGATCACGACCCTGGACTTCAGTAGGGTCAGAGAGGTTGTGGCGTCTCCTCGAGAGATATTCAAAACCCATCTGGACATGCTTCTGTTTGACCTGGTCTGGGGAATCCTGCTGTGGCAGGGAGGTTGGACTGGATGATCTTTCAAGGTCCCTTCTAGCTCCTAGAATTCTGTGATTTTGTGAAAGTAAGTTGACAAGAGAGAAAGTACAGGACAGACACCAGAAGAAGAAAGGAGAATAATAGGATAGCACCAAACATACCAGGAGCATGTGGACTGACATAGTAAGAGTAAACCTTGCAATCACTGAGCTAATCAGAAGAAAACAGCATATCCACTTTCTGTAATAATGATGGCAGAAGAAGAACTCACCAAAATATTCTGTTGTTTGTGAGACAATCATCTTAGTCAGGGAACTGGATCCTGAATGTAGGCCTTGACATAAAACAGCATAATCAATTATCAAGGTTATTTTAAACTTAATTCGTATTAAGTATATGATCTTGTCTCTCAGTAATTATGTAAACAATTGTTAAACTCTAAAAACCTTACAACAACCCAAAACTTTCCAACTGTCTTCTAAAACAATTTTCTTTACAACAACAATAAGGAAAAGACATAATCTGATATTAGCTGTGTGTTACACAGCTTTTTATTCACAGCTTATGAATAACTGCCTGTCATCTGCCATCTTACCTCAGTTATGGTCTGAACAGCTACAGGGTTGATAGAGTCTCCTGTTGGCAGCCCATGTGACTTGACTGAGGAGATCTGCATTTATCAGTCTGCAGCTCTTTAACATGCTAACACCCATTCTTAACAGGATAATTTTGCACTTGAAGTAACTAGGTGAAAACAGATGAAGTTTCTAAACTAAACTAAAACAAATTGGGTAGGCCACCATGAGGTCACATTCTTCTCTTAGAGTGCTTTGATTCTACCACAATGTCTTTGCAGTGTCTTTGTTTTTTCTTCTCTGCAAAGATGTAAACCAGAATCACAACTTCTCTGTCTTTCCTCTGAAACATAACCTAGGAATTAGAAATGTAAAAGACTTTCTGGATCATAGCATAGCTGAGGTGGGAAAAGGACCTTTAGATGTCTTTAGTTCAGCCCTCCTAGTCAAAGCAGGGTCAAGAGCAGCTCATTCAGGGTCTTGAATTTGTATCCTTTCCTTGCAATTGCAAAATCTACATCCCTATCCTTTGAGCTTCATCCCTGCAAAGAACATTTGTGGATACCTAATTACCCACCATTCCAGTGGAAAGTACTCCTATCAGTGAGTGACTGCAGAACTCAACTTCCAGCCCACTACTAGGAGAAGGGATGAGACATACCAAACTACCTCTCAACCTGCCTCTCTTTATTTGCACAAAGTTAGCAAGGATATTCTCTTACTTATTCTTAGCTGGCACATTGCAGCATAGAAATACCTCGTGCCCACTCATTGGTAGGAAGTCTGTTGACCTGAGAAGTTTGTTTCCTCCATTGGTCTGCCAGTATCCCAGATTGTTTGGGTTTTTTGGAGCAGGATGCATGTTTCATCAGTTTGCTCAAGTCCTTGCCTAAAGATATGGTGGTGGACATATCTAGTTTATCCTGGAGGGGACTCTGATCTGACACAGATCAATAAGCTGTTTTATTTGCAAATTTGTAATGGTGTCTAGAGGCTGCCTAGACACATTTGGTAAATAATAATTAAATAGACACTACATTTCATTTGAGCTTAATTAGTATAGGAAGAACTCACAGGGGAGCTATGTAAGGTTTTATGGGGGGTTATTTTGACAGAAGCCATCATTTGTTACAAGACAGGAAAAAAGCCCAACCAACCAACCAAACAAAAACCAACAACAAGAAAACAAACAAAACCCCACACACTAAATATGGTTTAGTATGCTCTGTGCTTACATACTGGTATTCCCTAATGTCTCCTGCTCCACTTGTCTTAAATTGTTTTAGATCAGTTATCTAAAATTGCTGTTAATTAGGGAAATAACATTGAGCCATTTCAGCAAAGCAGACCCTTTCAAGATGAGTTGTCAGCCAAAAAAGATTAGGGCTCTATCACTGTGCACTAAAAAGGATGACCCTGGAATGGATCTCTATTTGCTGTACAAAATATGTTTCCCTTCTGAATAAAAAATGCTGCCACCTAAAATTTGTAGAATATATTTATATCTGTATTTGTAACATGGTTGTGTTTTTCTTTTATTTCTCCATCACTATCTAAACCTACTTTTCCTCAAATGAGAAAATAAATATTCCTTTTTCCCTGGCAGTTGCTTGAGATGATGCCATTTCCTTGGACTGCAGTGACATCTAGTGCTGGTGTCCTTAAAGTGAGAACAGCCTGTGCTGTCAGGTTTTCACTTGTCAGGTTTTGAGTATTTTTTCATTGTTACACAATGCCAAATAACAGGGCCAAGACTATTAATGTAGTTACAGCAGTATGTTTACAGGGGTCTGGATCTGCAAGGAGGTGAGGGAGTCCTTTTAATGTGAACATATGTATGATAGTCTCTGCTGAGGCAGCGTTGGCCTAAGGCGGGGCCAGGGCAATGGCAGCTGGGATGATCCCATGTCTCAGCTTAATGTGAAAGCATCATTTGGGTTCCTGGCTTAGGGAGGCTTTTCAAACACCACTGCCAAGGTCTACCTTTCCAAATGGCTACATGTAAAGCACTGAATGCAGGACTTACAGTGTTCAATATGCTTCAAAGATGCCATACCTGAAGGAATATCCAATCTCTAATAACAAGTATTTTGAGCATTTCTAATTCAATTTCTCATGTAGTTTACAAAGCAGTAGCTCCCGTGGGATTCACTGTGTGCTTGGTCATGACTTTCTTGCCATTGTACATGTCAGACGCTTCTATCAGGATTCTTTATCATACATAATCAGAAAATAGACAGCAAGAAAGAGAAATACCCTTATGAAAAGAAGCACAAAGCTTTTAAAATAATCTAGCCCTTTTTGAAGCCCAAATAACAAATTACATGAATTTATGCCTTCTCTCCTTAAAACTGGCAATTGCTATTAGATATGGATGAGAAGGGGATCTGATAAGAAATGTGTTTCCCTTCTTACTGTATTGCTATAAAGCATGACACTACTTTGTAAGCCTAAACTGTTGCTTGCCTTCTCCTCCAAATTAGAAACAGTAGTTCCACAAAATGGCATTATGGAAAATAAGAGATGGACAGGTTTACTGCTTGACTTGCTTCATTCTGCTTCCCTCTGGGGCATGGAATACTTTTGTTTCCCCAGGCCTAATTGCTTATCTTTTCTGTGCCAATCTCCCTCGCCATAAGCCAGGGATAATAACGCACCCATGCTGTAACAATATTTTCATGAAATCTTCCTCAATAACCATGGGTGTTCAAATTTGTGTAAAGTACATTGAATATCTTCATACATTTGGCAGCCTTCCTTCAGATTGTCAGGCTTTGGCATCCAAGGGTGTCATTTGAGCTGTGGCAAGGACTTGTCACAGAACATCTGGAGATAAAACAACATCCATTATGTTCTTTCTCAGCTTTTGGCTGAACGGGGTGTACAAATAGCAGGGTCCATCTATGGAGTGACAACCACTAGCTGCCAAAGGTACACGTCTGACTTGGAGAAAACTGGTTTCACCCCCAGAAAACCCCTATTAATAGCTATTTTGTATGTATCAAGTGCTGCATTTTTGTCATCTAATGCTACATAAGATAATTAGACGCAGACGTAATTTTTCCTCACATGTACTCTCCAGTATAAGTTCGAAAAATCAGATCCATCATGGCCAATATCTTACATTTTCTATTGCTGCAACAAAAATCAGTCATTCTTGAAGCTAATAATAGCACAGGAGAAAGAGTCCTCTCAGTTTTTTTGGCAGGGGAAGTCTTACCCACACGTTGCACTGCAACAATAGGAGAATATATCCAAAAGGCTCTCCAATATTTTTTTTTGCAGAGTACCCAAAAGTGTGAGTAGCTACACTGTCTGTTCACAGCTGTCTTGAGGGAAAAAAAAAGAAAACATTTGAAGAAAAGTATGTTAAATACTCAGTGAGATTCATAAAAATAGTACAATCTGTAGTAGCTGTACTTGACAAAACTTCAAAGCCGAAATGTACTTCTTTTTTCCTGGTAAGGATATTTAAAACTGCTTGATTGTTTACCAAGATGTACCTAACAAGCCTTTTCTTACTCATATGAGTCCTTTGCCATGGAACTACATTTATCATGCTACTATTTGTATTTTGCATTTTGAACATTTTGTATGGATTGCCCTTATGCTAAAAACAGAAAGAAACATTTGTTCCCCTTGGGAGGTACCATCTGGTTTGAGTTTAGTCAGGAGAAGGAGGACAACCGGTCTCCAGTGCAATGGTACAGCAGGAGCCCAGAGCACAAGGTTGGATGAGTCCTGTCCGTGCAAAGCAACCCCACTGGCCCCATCAGCTTCACCCAAAACACCTGGACAAAGGACACACAGAGCTCTTCATCCTTGCTCCTGCTAGCCTGGCTCTGAAAAGCTGGCCACAAGGTTTGCCCTCTGGTGTCCTTTTTGAAACATTGCAGCAAACGATTTAAGAACGCAGGAATGTCTCTTAAAAGCACCAACAATTATGCATGGTTATTTTGCTACTGTTAGAGCACAGCAAAGGCAAGGCTTTACTGAAATCAAAATGCCAGGAGTACCGTAAGATACACTAAAGGCCTCTGCCGTTTTGAAAGCAATGGAGATCCTTGAGACACAAATGAGTATTGTCTATTGGTAGAGTAGAAGCAAGAGTCATAGCCATTAACTTCAATACTATCATCTGGCTGAAAGCCTGGGCTAGCCATTTTAATAGGCTTATTTCTCCAGTGTGCTTCTGCCCTCATTACTTTATTTCCATAATAATGTCCATGTTGGTGGGAGTTGTATGTGCACAGCACAGCTGAAAACACTTTTACTTTTCTGTGTTTTATCTAACTTAAGAAAGTCTTAAAGATTTTTTTTTTCCTGCAAGTATTTAATAGGAAATTCTGTTCTGCTTACACAATCAAATAAGGCTGACTTTTTAGAAAACTGTCAAAGACTCTGGAGGGGTTGTATTTCCCTGTGTGTTTACAATAAATCCTATAACTATCCTGTTTAGTTTAGGGAACCATTTTAGTTTCATCCCTGTCAAATTTTATGAACATTTTCTATAGTCAGTCAGTAACATTGTCTTTTAAAACTGAGATAAAATGAAAACTACATTGCCTAAGTGTTTCATCCATCTCTGCTAATAAATGGATTTATTAATACCATAAAAACTCTCAACTCATAAGCTTAGTTACAGCAACAAAACAAAACCCACCTGGAAAAACTGTTAAAAGATATCATATCAGAGGTATTCTAAAATCTAATTTGAAAGTGTTGATACCACAGTCCTTCTGGGTAAAGACTATGTAGTGTGGTTATCCTATCTGTGCCTATGTGGAATGAAGAACAGGTTAAAACAGTCATGTGGGGCAACAAAAGTCTTCTCAGACCTTTGATTCCGTCATAAGACATAAATAACATAGCATCAGAAAATGGATTATCTGCCAAACACAAGGTCAAATTCTAATTGCATGTTCATTGCCAAAAAATCTAAGTTCACTTTAGCTACAACTATGTTTACCTGCATACACCATTAATAAGAGTATCTTTCTGGAACATGGAAAGTACCCCTCCCATTCAAAAATCTGTGAAGTACTCATCCCATGAGTACCAGTAAAAGCAGAAGGAAAATATAGCTGCATCTTTCATGTTCTGGATCTTATCTGAAAAAAGAAGCATAAGTATGCAGGAAAAAAAATGTTAAATATTCAGGAAATATATTTTTAACTACAATTTTCAATGTTATTGAAAAAATAATGAACATACACCTTTGCTAGAAAGCTTTTTTTTTTATAGCAAAGATATAGATTCATTATTTTGTCAATAATGAATGGGTTTCTTGCTAAAACAACCACAGGGAATGCAATAAACCTCCAATAGTTGCCACTGGATTTTAGGTCTAAAGTTCCCTTTACAGAAACTTGTCTAATTTCCCCTTAGCCTAAAAGGCTGTATCTTCAGGCATATCTACAACAAATCAGCACTTCTGTCCCTTTCCAGGTATGAGGGAGAAGTGTGCTGTCTGTCAAAGCATGCACACAGCGTCGTGTCTACCCTGTTCCTTTTCAGTTATTGGCCAGAGGGTTGCCCACTTGTCTTGCTGTGCCTGCTCTCCTCTGGGTGAAGGACAGCCCTGAGCTGGGAAAGCTGTCTGGAGCGTGGGTGCACGACCCAGCAGGCAGGAAGCCTGTGGCAAGGGAAGATATTAGAAGATGCCTGAAAGAAGCAGAAAACAACAGAGCCAAGCCTCTGAAGCAACAGGAAAACATCTTTCTTAGAGACCCAGAGGCACTGGGGTTGAGGTTGTGCAAGATAGCTGGGACAATCTGACAGTTTACTGCCACCAGAAGTGAGTGTTTCATGCTGCTTCAAAAAGCTGGGGTGTCAGAGAAAGACAAGGGTTCATACAAAAGAAAGGGCAGACAACTACAGTCAGAAAAGGGAAGTAAGCCTAGCCTTAGGGGCAGCCACTAGCTCAAATTTCTCAGCAATATTCAGCCTGCGTGGAGCCTGCTGCAATCCAAAATGCCACAAAATATTGCTGTACTAAGACAAAAAACTGAGGAGAAAGCAGATTGGCTTAAAAAGTCTGTTATATTATTAAGTTCTCTCTCTCAAGAAACTGAGTTTCTATATTTTAAACATTGACTGTCCTTCTTTAGCTAAACTTAAATAAGGCTCACAGGTGTTTACAGCCCTCTGCATGATTATGGTGTGTCTGCTGTGAAAAAAAGGTAGGCTCACCTCTAAGCTTTTTACAACTCAAGGTCTCTTCACAGATAGTTTAAAGATCCTAGTCTGGATTATTTGGGATGAAAGAGGCTAGGGAGCAGCTCCCCAGAGAAATTTGAGGCAGCAGTTTTCTTCAACAGGGATGAGATAAAGGCAGCAATAACCCATGGAGACATTAAAGTTGTAGCTGCAAGAGAACATTTGCCATAGCCTCTGTAAACAGCACTTCACCATTTATCATTCAGAAATGTATAACTACCCCTTTAAAGCCTACATACAATCACAGGAAAGAATACACAGGAAATGGAAAACTAATCTGTATGAAAATGCTATTAATATCAGTAGTTTTAGATCAAATCAAAAGAAAGATTCACCTTAGCCTTGCTTTGAAAAAGCATTAGTGGGGCAGGAGTCTCTTCAGGAGACTCTGAGCTCATCTCTCCAAGTTTTACTGCTATAATTTCTGTGAGAGATACTGTTTTAGAAGCCAGAAGCCCTTTCCCCCTGTTGAGCTGAAAGTTAAACTGCCTCTCTCTCAGATTACTCATCACTCACCTCCACACTACCTAATTAAATGGGTCAAATCTTGGCTACTTCACATTTAAAATGAGTCACATAAAGTATTTTCAAAAGCAGTTCTTTTAAGATTGGTTAGAACTTCAAGATGTTACAACTCAAATGTCAAAAGAAATCTAAAATTTTGATATCTACATGAGTTCTCACAATTTTACACCTTTTCTGCCTGAGAAAAGAAAAATTCAAAGTGACCATAAAGTAGGTGTAATGCAGATCAAATATCATCTCCTCTTTTTTTCTTCAAATGACCTAGGAGGATATTTCTTTAAGAGATTAGGAAAAAACATGAAGGTCTACAGTAATCTCAAATGTTGAGATTAAAAGGCATGGGAAGGGAGAGCAGTCTGGGTGGAAGTTATGCCTGTACCTCCACTCAGTGCACAAGAATGACCTATGTCCTTCAGTGAAGGAAGTCTATGAAAACATCAGTCTTCCTGCCTTCCTCCATGGAACAAGTCCTGCTCCCATGCCTCCAGAGCAGTCTGAAGTCATAATTAAGGAATAGATTAAAATGTTGCTAATTCAAAAATTGTGGGGTATGGTGGCTTGTCTCTTTTCATCCATGGAAGCCCAGAGTTAGATGAAATTCTGCTCCTCTTGGAATGAAAAACCTACAAACCCAGAATCATCAAGTACAAACAAACACACCTATTTGTGCAGACCAATTTCACATGGGCAGCTCTTGCACAGAATTTTAGAAAATCTAACTGAAAAGCAGGCTGTGAGTGACTCATCAGAGCTGAATCTGCAACATTATTCCTGCCAGCCAGATACGGGGCAAGACTTGGTAGCTGGAGCCTGTCCCACCACCCCAGCCAGAACAAGGCATCCGGGGTCACAGCAGCGGCCGCAGTCCCAGGCGTCAGGCACCTCCCTGGGGATGGTGCTGGATTTAGGATGGGCCAGGATGAGTATCTGTGGATGAGTTCAACTTGCAGGGCCTGTGGCCAGACAGGGCAGGCTATGAGGAACTGAAGACCAACCCTGCTGTGGCATAGCTAGAACAAGGGCTGGTAGCCATAAGCAGGGTGGGAGGAGCCCCCAGGGGCTGTGCAGGGGCAGTCAGAGCTTTGATAAGACCTTAAAATTTCCTAGTTTTATAGTTTTGGTTGCTGATTGTTCTTAATTCAGTGATCAGATTACTGATCTTGGATCATTATCTAAGATAATTAGATCATTAGATTATCTAAGATAATAAGATCATTATCTAAGATAAGTAATCTTAGTTCAGTGTGAGAGTCCTGCAGATATATTTATCTGGGAATATGGCAGAGGAATCCTTCTTCAAGGAACTGAGTTCCCTTTGGCAGACATAGTCAACATTTCCTTAGCTCTCTGTTTTTCCAAAAGAGTGGTTGTGACAAAAGGTCATGCAGCATGTTCTGCACAGATATAGCAGGACATCTACACCATCAAGGAAGGTGTGGAAGTCATACCTATGTAGCATAAATGTATTTATTGTCAAACAAATGCATATTTAGTAGTTTAGCAACAGAGTCATCCAGGGGCTTCTTTCCTTTGATCCTTCCATACAAAAGTCATGGTTCTTCCCACTTACCACTTAACTGTCCCCAGAGAAGCCAATGAAAGCAAAACACTCCACAAAACATATACCTGTTCATTATTTAAGAGTTTGTGGCAGGAGGAGCTTGAGAAGTCCCAACCTGTGCCAAAGTGAGGAGTTTGTCACAGCGTCAAAGGCTTGTCTGACCTTCATGCACAAATATCAACACCATGGAAGCTGTGGTAGATCTAACTCAAACTATCATGTTCTCCCTATACACAGATATCTGTGAGTTCCAATCCACACCACAAATCCATGTCAAGCTCAATCTGTCACACAACTGAGCACCACAGGGACCTCATTCACCATATCAGGCCATAAAGCAGCTTCAGGGACACCATCAGACTGGTACTATGATGCTTGTGCAACATATCCCTCCTGGAAGGATGCCAGGCATTCACTCGAGGCATACACAAGTTTTATTTAGCTGCATCAAGCAAAGCACACACCCTACGCCCAGTGCAAGCCTAAGAATTACCACCCACATGCTTAGAGGTGTCAGGTAGATCTCTGAGGGGTTTCTTGCTTTTCTCATGGGGAAGAAATATGGGGACTATCCACCTTTGGAGAATCATCTTGGAAGCATGATTTGCTGTTATGCTGTTCATCTGCTTATTTTCAGGCCTTGCAGTACACATCATATTTCATCTTTGCTGCCAGTTTCGTTCCTCCTAGGCAGTCTTCAAATTTTCTATCCATTTCTTCATTCTGAGCACTAGAGAAGAGCTCTCTCCAGTTCCCAACAACTCCTGTACACAAAAAGAAGTACCAAAAACTGAGACAGAATAATACGTAGGCAGCATAAGGCAGAATTATTGTCCACATGAGGCAGGAAGGATCTGATTTATGCATGCCCAGAGAGGTCTAACTGCCTGGGAGAGGCAAGGTAACATAGATAAGAAGGCTGCAGCCAGGCCACAGGGAGCATTGCTGGTGGGTTGCTTGTCTGTCTTCTGTCCACAGAGGGGGTTTCCAAGGTGTCCTCATGAAGTTTTACACAGAAGAGAGTGGAATGTCTTGTTTTTCACAAGGGAAAACTCATTCAGAATGCCTCCCTCTGAAGGGGGAAGCTGTCTGAGGTAGTGGGATAGGTGGTAAAGAGCAGAGCAATTAAACCCTTCCTGCAAAGGAGTGGTGAAGGAAAGGGATTAAAGCAAACCCATATGCACGGTAGTCAAAAACAAAAGACTCCTGATGTCATACAAAGTTACAGCATGCCACAGGAGAGAATTCAGCCACACTTGTCCTTCCTAACCAATCCATTAATTTCATTGCTAAGTGAGGAAACCTTCTTAGAACTCCTTCTGGTGTTCTGCATTAAAAGGTAGATCCTCCATTTGCACAGACTTACCCTTCCGGAAGAGAATGTCCCCAAACTTTCCATGGGTTTCCTTGGATTTCCCTTTCATAGCTTGGAAATTGGTTTTCTCAGCAACTCTGAGAAAATCTTCCTCACACAGGGAGAATCCAAAGAAGGCAGCAATCCTTTTCATTCCCAGCACCTGATCCTGGCCAAAAACACATAGCACAGATATGAAACCAAAAGACTTGATACCATGTCTGTTGTATGGAGTCAGCACCCAGTGGCAAGCCCAGCAGAGGAGATTGTCTCCCACAGTATCACGGTATCAGGAATTCTAAGAGCTCTAACAGAGATGGAATCTCTGTATGGTGGCCTTATCTTCAAGGCCTTTTCTTCTCTCCCAAAAGCAATCATATCTGTGCTAGATATGACTCCTTTCATGGATAGGCAAGGATATCCTCCTCCTAACTGCCATGCACTTCCCCCAAACACAAAAGAGTTTATCATAAAGGCAAAACCTTCAAAGGAGCAGACAGGCTTGACCCAAGATTTACTTTTCCCTATAGCCATACACATCAGGAGGAGTGCACAGTGCACTCATCAAGGAAGAAACAAGTGAGATGTCACACCTCTTTGAGTTCCTCGTAGCTTATAATCATGATCCTCTCATGATCCATGTATTTGTTCCATTCCACTAAGTGGTCAAAGTAGGATCCCCAGGCCACTGCAGACAGAGACACAGCTATGTAGAGTATTCCCCCCAAACATGCCCTTACCAAAGCAGAGGAGTCAACCCAGACAGCTCTGTAAGCATGGCACCAGGATTCTAGAGTGGTGACTGGCTCAACCTTTTGGCTGTGGTCAGTGCAGGATCACCCATCTCTGGCCACTAGGTAGCATCAAACCACAAGCACGATTTTGGGAAAGGTTCCCAAAATAAAGCTTTCTCGTCATCTCTCCATTCTGAGTTAGAGACAAAAGAAAGTCTGATTCTCTGGTATTCCCTGTTTTGGCCATAATATGTGCCTATCTGGCTGTCCTGGGAGTGCCTTAGTAAGGTATGCTGGAGTAGGATTGCTATGCACAGGTTCCTGTGTGTGCCTGACACATAAGGAGGAATGCCAGAGGATGCAGGGCAAAATACATTTTCCATTCATGAAGGCTGGAAAGTATTCATCCCAGGAAGTGAAGGACGGCAGCAATGGCATGTTGTTGTAGAAGTGGTAATAGGAGACAGCTGTGTCTTTGGGGTTCCGAACCAGCACAAGCATCTACAGGAAGAAAACACATAATTTAGTTCTGATTTGATGACTGACCAAGACATCATCTTCTCAACACATCACATAGAATCATAGAATCATTTATGTTGGAAAAGACCTGTAAGATCATTGACTTCAACACCTTTATCAATGACATAGGCAGTAGGATTGAGTGCACCTTCAACAAGTCTGCAGATGCGTATATGGGATGGAATACTTTAAAAAGTAAAATCATTGAACAGAAATAGTTCTGTTCTAACTCAAACCAGGACAAGATGACACAACAGAAGGATAGGATTCCACTCAGGGGAAACTGGACAAGCTCAAGAAGTGGACCCACACGAATCAAATAAGGTTTAACAGGTCCAAGTGCAAGGTACTGCACCTGGGTCGAGACAATCCCAGACATGAGTACAGACCAGGAGAAGAACTCAGTGGAAGCAGTCCTGCTGAAAAGGATCTGGAGTTTCTGGTGGGTGAAAATTTGGACATGAGCCAGCAGTGTGCGCTTGCAGCCCAAAAAGCCAACCATATGCAGAAAGCCAGCAGCGGAGGTGATTCTGCCCCTCTACTCTGCCTTTGTGAGACCCCACTTGCAGTACTGCATTTGGGCCTGGGGCCCTCGGCACAAGAAAGACATGAACCTTTTAAAGCAGATCCAGAGGAGGGCCAGGAAGTTGATCAGAGGGCTAGAGCACCTTCCCTATAAAGGTAGGCTGAGAGTTGGGGTTGTTCATCTTAGAGAAAAGAAGAGCCCAAGACTACATAGTGGCCTTCCACTTCTTAAAGGGAGCTTATAAGAAAAGAGGGAGACTTTTTACACAGGCAGAAAGTGATAGGACAAGGGGAAACAGTATTAAACCAAAAGAAGGGAGATTTAGAGTAGATGTTAGGAAGAACTTCTTACCTTGCCCAGTTTCGTGACATGAACCTGGATGTGTCTTTCTGAAGGAGATCTGAAAGGGCAGTGATACCCAGTGACAAGCTCACTGACAGTAACCTTTGAATCTGCAAATTTGCTGCTGCTGTTCAGAGCCTCAGCATACTACACTGCCTCTTAAACCTTGGAAATGTGCCTGTGCATTGACCAGCTCAGGTGAAAGTGCAGAAAACACATCTCACACAGACAGAGGAAAGCTAATTTGGGCTGAAAAAGCTTTTGCAGTATGATGCAAAGAGAAGACCCACCTTAGCCTTGCTTTGGAGAATGGATGGTGGCAGGAGATGAGGTGGCAGATGGGTTTGCAGAATTCTTCTGGAAGGCAATTTCTTCATCCTCTTTAAAACAAACGAGAAGAAACGTGAGAAGCAGCAGCTTTTTCAGTGACATTTGCCTTTTCAGGAATTGTGGGTAATAAGAAAAAGTGAGACCAAAGAAGAATCTTATCACGTGGAAAACCAAGAGGGGTGTACTGGTGGTGTAGGTTTCTGCCAGCATCTGCCACAGACCATCACTTCACATGAGACAGGTCTGAGAACAAGACACCCAAGAGAAAGTTCTTACTGATCAAACTTGCTAGGCACAGGGTTGGAGCCCTCTCTGGCTTCTCAGTACTGTCTGTCCTCTGAGGCCATTGCGTTAGGACACCAAGGGGAATAGCATATAGCTGTTGCACAGATCATATTTGCTATTAAGGCTCTAGGGTCTCTGTTACGTCTGAGATCAGCCACTGTCTTTCAGATATTACAACCTGTAAGAAGAGCAGTGCCAATATTTTCAGTTGCTGCCAACCTCATATGCCCCAGGATCTCCAAATTCTAGACGTGGAAATATCTCTAGCGTCTTTTCAGCATTTATTCTCTCTTTCATTTCTTCTTCTGTATATTTGGCATCTGTTGATTCCAACTCCTTCACCATTTGGCCAAGCCAGTTGGTTCCTGAAAGGATAAAGATAACAGTAGCACATCCATTCTACTGCACTTTTTCATGTCAACTCTATTGACAAGGTATCCTATCTGACTGGTTCACATTTGTGAGCCATTTTGGCTCTCTATTGTACCTTAGCCTGTCAACAGGTGGTTTTGGCTGTGATAGAGTTAATTTTCCTCCTGGCAGCTTGTATGGGGCTATGAATTGGATTTGTGATTAGTGTTTTTAACAGAGGAATGTTTTAGTTATTGCTGAGCAGTGCCTTTTCTGCTTCCTGTACTGCCCCAGCAGCAAGTAGGTTGAAGGTGCACAAGAAGTTGGGAGGGGACACAGATGGCACATCTGATCACAACTAACCAATACCATAAACATCATGCTGAGCAGTAACAACTGGGTGAAGAAGAAGGAAAGGGGAACTTTAGGAGTGGAGGCATTTGTCTTCCCAAGTAATTGGTATGATGGGGCCCTGATTTCCTGGAAATGGCTAAATACCTGCCTGCTGATGTGAAGTGGTGAATGAATTTTTCATTTTGCTTTGCTTGCATGCAAGGCTTTTGCTTCATCTATTAATCTGTCTTTATTTCAACCCATGAGTTTTATCACTTTTACTGTTCTGTTTCTCTCCCTCATCCCACTGGGAGAAGAGTGAGCAAGTGGCTGTGTGGGACTTAGTTGCTGGCTGAGGTTAAACCACGACATTTGGCAATAATCAACAAGAGTATGCTAAAAGCCAACAGGGACAGAGTTGTCAGCCAGACACTGTGGAGATGCACATCCCAGAAACAGGCTACTCCCTGTGGAAATTAATCTAGAGCAGTGGAGCTCCCAGCACAGAGTCTGCTGAGTCATCACTTGGCTGTTTCTGCTCTCCTTCCACAACGCTGTCTTTGGTAACTCCTCCTGACCAGCTTCAGTTTATAGTCTTTTCATGATCAACACAGTTTGGCCTCGTTTCCAGCTCCCAGGTAGGCTTCCATAAAGAACAGCAGAAGGGGTCATCACCCAAATCATTAGACCATCAAGCTCTTGTCACTGTCTTTGCACAAGGCTTAGTTGTCTTGGCCTCTGTAACCTGGCAAAACTGATGTGTGAGGGACTGGGCTTGGAGAATCAAGCATCAATTTTCAACTAACACCTTCTGGGATGTGTAGGTGGACCCTCACACCTTTAAACCATTTCTGCCTGGGCACAGCTCTACAAGGTTCACATAAAGGGGATGCCATAAACATCAACAATTCTACTTTTTCTGAAAATGACCTCTTAAGATACCTCTCTGAAGTGAATAGGGAAAAAATGAAGGAATCTAAAATGCCCATAGTGAAAGATAGAGGAAATAACCCAAGTTCTGGTAGCATTTGTGCCTTTCTCTCCATTTAGATACACAGAAACCACCTGTATATTCCCTGTTTTGGCCTTACAGGGAGTAGGGTAACAAGATACTTTCCTGTGTTAGTAAGAGTGATCAGAATATCAAGGGATGTTTTTATCCTGCTTTACCCAATACTGGTGAGTTCACTACTTGAATACTGTGTGCAGTTCCTGCGCTGAAGCACAACTGGTTTTGAGACTCTGGAGAGAGACTTGCTGAACTTCCATGCAGTCACTGGGAGCTGGACTAAATAAAATGCATAGAAAGGCTTGGTTTGCTCAGGCTGGATTAAAGAAAAAAAAATGCATAGGGGTATCTCACTGCAGTCTTCCACTGCTGGAGGAGGTTTTGATGAAGATGGAGCCCATTCTTCTGAAAATTGGCTCAGAAGTTACAAAAAAGACATACTACAAATCACAACAAGGGCATGTCTACACAGAAATAAATAAATAAATAAACAACAAACACAACCAGGCAAACAAAAAAAGCTCCACTGTAGTAGGAAAACACTGCAATAGATTTCCAGTGAGTGGTGAATCTCCACCCTCAAAGTTTTAAAACTCTCCTGGACAAAGTCTTCAATGACCCAACTTAACTTTAAAGGTTAGGACTTTCCCCTGGTTTGAGCAGGAAAATGTAACATTCGACCTCCAGAGATGTCTTACAACTTAAATTCATGGTTCTATGAAGTCTGATGTCACCACAAGCTTTTCTCAGATATTATTGCAGTGTTAAATGATGGCACAAATGTCAGGATTTCAGGATTTTGTATTTGACTTTTTATCAATAAATCAGCACTCACCGGTTTTTGGATAGCCTGCTAGAAAGACATCATCATTCCTGGTTTCAAAGGATTTCAGAGCTTCCAAAGTTTCTGGGCAACTAAGTGTAGCAGGATACAAAATACCTCTGTGGGAAAACAGCAAGTCTTCTGGGGGAATCTTTTCACCCTCTGAAAAAGAATGTTCAATTATTTCAATGAGTCTTTCCCTATTTCTGCTCATGTCTGTATCCTTCTGCAACTCTCTTCAAAGAAAAAGATACAGACTGTATTTCCACAACTCAGAAGAACTTATGGAAAATATCAGCAAATCAGACAGGTCATTCACTCAGGAGTGAAAGTACAAGTCACTGATTAACTTTGTTAACTCCTTTTGAAATTACAGAACTGAACACTGACAGTAATATGAGCTGCAGCTCATATTAGGAGTAGGAATCTACTGAGGCAACAACTAATAGCATCCAAAATGTTAAATGAAACCAAAGAATGACCTATAAAGGATATTCTCTGAAATATTTTTAACTGATGAGCAATGCAGTGGAATTTGCATGGATAGCCAGCATGTAGTGGACACGTGGATAGTGGATCTCATCCTAACTTGTTATTGACTCTGCTGATGGATACACATTCAAGGGTGCAACTTCTTTCCAGGTAATGTCTCGATCCTGCAGCCACTCACAGTAATGTCATCACTTCAGGTGCTGTCTCCAGAGCTAAGGACAATACCACCTAAGCTGTATTTCTCATGATTAAATACTCACATTTGAGAGTTTTATTTCACCAAATCCTACAGGATGGTTACGTTCACCTGAAGCTCTAATACTTAGGTTCTACCTTAATGTGAATCAAAGTCTATCTGTATGACTTCAGTTCTATTTCTCTCTACACATCCAAAATTCTACCTTCGGTTGAAATTGTTCTTGGTGGGGAAGTTGTTGGTATTCTGGCTGATGTCTTTTCAGAAGATATGGAGCACCGAGATGGAGAAATAGGTATCTCCACAGGTCATCCCAACATGCAATACAGGAAAGCTGATTTATCCTGTGGAGGGCCATTTCACTCTTTTTTTTACACCCTTGGATACATTATGGGTCCCATTCACCACCCATATATTAAACTCACAGAGAGCTCCACACTGTTTTGCATCACAACCTTGTCTCTTTCTTCATAAATGAATATTAGACACTTATTAAACCTATACACAAGCCTAATTAAGCATGAGGTGTCAAATCAATAGCACAACCATAAGATCTGGAAGATTGTGTACAGTTTCCTACAAGGAATAAGTTAAAATTCTTTTTCTGGCCTTCCAAGATGCAGAACCATCAAAATAGAGTATTTCATTGGAAATATTTTCTCCAGCAGTGTTATTTTACTCATGAAACCAGAGGACATCGTTCATACATTATGCCTCCTGTCAGCTTCATTATTGTTTTCAGTTTTCTGTTTGTGTGTTTACTGAGTTGCATAGGAAAATGTCCTCCCATTTGCCAATACTAAAGAATAGGAGAATCAAGAAATTTGCATATTCCCTTCAGCCTCCAGAGCCAGCTGCTTGACTGCTGAGGTAGCCAGAGCACTTTAACACATCAACATGAAATCTAACAACCTGTCACCTGAGCCACTGGGGACACAGGTTCCTCCAAGACCTTTAACCCTTGGACTCTGATCCCCACCCACAAACAGCCCTTTTGATGGTGTCAGAACTGCCTGGCAAACTGCTTAGAAGAGGTGAGGGTTCAGATCAGCCCTGTCTCTCTGGAGAGGCTCAAGGGAAACAGGCATCCTGAGGGTCCTGCAAGTCCCAGTGCTGTCTGCCCAGCAGTCGAGTGTCTCAGGGTACACACGTGACCCCACAGGGAGACTATACAACCATGGCGCTTCTTACATGGTTTCCAAGGAAAACTATGATGTGTTTGATTAATCTGTATGAAAATCTACTTTGGACAGAAATGCTTTTAGCAAAACCATTTGCAGTACAACACAAAGAGAAGATACATCATTTCAGGAATCACGTAACAAAAAAGACCAGGACAGAAAGAAAGACACAGCTTTTTCAACAATTGGTAAGGATCTAACAGTGATAAAGTTTGAAGACCACTGCTGTTGTGTGTCAGCCAACTATGTCTTACCTTGAAAAGACATTCCCAACTTTTTTTGAATCTATTTTCACACTGACTGGCTTTACCTCAGCTTACTTTTCATGCTCTCAAAATGTTATTCATCCAACAATTCTCATTGCCCACGTTCATTTTCTGACATAGCAGTTTGTTGTTGACTCTTCCTCTCTCCCACCTCCTTATCCCACTGAGTGCAAGGGCCCACAGAGTATCTCTAAAAGAGCAAAAGCATGTGAGGTGCTATTGCTCTCAATTTTTCAGTCCTTCAGGGTGAGGATATAAGGGCAGACACTGACTGACCCCGTGGTCTGGAATGACACAGGAGAGGATAAACTTCAGAAACAGGTCATGATCTGGTTTTCCATCAGATCAGCAAAGGCATGTCTACTGTTTGAGTTTAGGTTTTCTCCAAACAGTTTTAATCTAATTAGATCAATAGAGTAGTGTACTCTACTACAGGAGAGTAGCATTATTATCTGAGGAATTACTGATACAGCTTGTGTTTCCCTTCTGAGCAATGTAGTACCCAGTCTTTGCAGAGATTGTTCCTAGACTCAATAACAACAACCTACATAATCTTTCATCCAAAAACTTTGCAAAGTTTACAGTTTTTGAAGATCAATAATTTCCCCTTCTTAACTAAAGTTAATGTGCTACTCACTTTTACTTCTCAAAGCCCACTGTGCTGGAAAAACCTCACTGCAAGTGAAGGCTCTTGTGCTGCATTGGAGTCTGCAAATCCAAAAGCTGCCAGGAGACTGTAATAGGATTCAGCCAGTGCGAACAAGGAATACAACTCTAAAATCTGGTGTGGATCAAATTGGAGGAAAAATACCACATGAGGAAGTCAGACTTGTTAGACTCTTGCCTGTTTCTTAACTAGAGTGTTTGGTGACAATTTAATTAGTGCAAGAAAAAATAACACAGACAGGGGGTCAGTAAGAACACAGACAGTTGTTTTGCCATATTCCAAGATGCCTACAAGTATAGCTCTAGAAGGGACTTAACGTGACTTTCTAGTCCTCCACCTCTACTGCTAAAGTATCAAGCATGCTTATCTTCTCCCTGCCAGATGCTTCCTCAAATTTCTCTGTAGCATCCCTAAGGAACATTCTTCAGTTTAGACTGACCTGCAACCACAGTTTATAATGATTATTGCCTGTGTCTTTGGTATAATTGTCCTTGTACTGTAGAAAAGAAGAAGATTTGACCTTTTTTTTCCAGCACTTTCACCATGTTAGCCCTTGCTGAGCGTGACTCCTCAGGTCTTTTCATGCCAGCTGCTCCTTGACTGGTTTGCCCCCATTAAGAACTTGTGCCTTTGGTTTCTTTCTTTAAAATGTAGCATTTTATACT
Source organism: Galbula dea (assembly GCA_013399015.1). Lineage (NCBI taxonomy): Eukaryota > Metazoa > Chordata > Aves > Piciformes > Galbulidae > Galbula > Galbula dea. Next base: position 2,545,581 of record VWZX01012694.1, read on the forward strand.
TACCTTTACTGAATTTCCTGCTTGTCAGCATTCTTCTCAATTTCTTATTATGTTTTGAATTGTTTCCCCATCTTCCCCTGTCCTTTCAGCCCTCTGTTCTGATTCCCAGTCATGTTTCATGGTTGGTTGCTTGATCAACTTGCTAGGAAATTTCCAGGTATCAAGTGATATGATGACTTCTCTATTTTCATTCTTCTTTCTCAAATTTTTAAACACAGCTTTTATCTGTGTCCTCCTCCAGGCATCTGATACCTTTCTGGGTTCTTACAGATAATTTCTAGTTGTTCAAAGATGGTTTGGTCAGGATTTTCAGATGCTTTGCTTAAGAATCCATTCATCATTTTCTAACTATTTTAAGTATTATTTCTAGCATTCCTATTTCATTATAAAACTCTGCTTTTCTGTATGTCCAGGAAGAATTAACTAGCTTCAGAAGTATGAAGCAAAAAGTCACAATGTTATTCTTTCTTAATGTATCTTTTCTTTCCATTTCTTATCTGCTTAGATGACAGATCTATAAATTGGGTGTGAATTTTTTCCTGTTTTTAATTCAACTATACTTAAAGAATCTGATTTTGCTATTTTTCCAGAACAGATGGCTGAAGTACAGTGGATCCCCAGACAGGTCTGAAATACTGTGTCCACAGTGCCAAATACCAATGCTGCTAGAAAATAGCTGAGTACAGTTATGTCTTGCACCATCACCATTAAGAATCCCAGTTTCTCAGTAGAGCTAGCTTCAGCAAATTTTGGTATCTTCAGTTTCAGAGAATTTCATATTGCAGAAATTAAGTAAGGACATATGTTAAGTCAAGAACAAACAGAGGGAATACTAACTGTAGTTTCATGGGAAGACTGCTCTACTGGTATTAACGGTGGGAAACATCATCTTCTGTATTAACTACGTTTTATTCTCCTATTTTATGAAAATCATAAAGACAGTTCTTAGAAGTGGCACTTTAGTGTATAGATTAAGGACTCCCTTCAAATACAAGAAAAAGACATTAATGATTTAGATTTTTACTGAACTTTATACAGGTAGATACAATTTTCAGTGAGCAAGTGCGAATTTAGATGATATTAAAAACAAAATTATTTGAGATTTTTATGACAATTATTCATAGTTGTACATAATGATCAAGATTTCAGTTCTTGGAGAAGTAAAGAGGATGGTTATTAGACTGCTACCTCGGGTTTCTAGGGGGCAGACTTTGGCCTGTTCAGGACGCTGGTTGACAGACTCCTTTGGGAGGCAGTCCTGGAGGGCAACAAGTCCAGGAAAGCTGGACATTCTTCAAAAAAGGAAATCTTAAAGGCACATGAGCAGTCTGTCCCCATGAGCTGAAAGATGATCTGTCAGGGAAGATGACTGCCCTGAATGAACAGGGATCTTTTGCTGGAACTTGCAGAAAAAAAGAGGGTTTATGACCTTTGAAAGAAGGGGCAAGAAACTCAGATGTACAACCAGGATGTCAATAAGGCTATGCATGGTGAAAATTAGAAGGGCTAAAGCCCAACTAGAACTTAAATGGTCTACTACTATAAAAGACAATAAAAAGTGTTATAAAATATATTAACAACAGAAGGAGGGCTAAGGAGAATCTCCATCCATTACTGGGGGGGGAAACATAGTGACCAAGGATGAGGAAATGGCTGACATACTTAAAGCCTTCTTTGCCTCAGTCCTTAAGAGGATGAACAGTTTCTCCAGTTACCCAGATACTTGAGGTGGAAGACAAGGATGAGGAGCAGAATGAAGCCCCCATAATCCAAGGGGAAATGATTAATGACCTACTACACCACTTAAACACACACAGGTCTATGGGGCCAGATAGGATCCAGACAAGGGTACTGAGGAAGCTAGTGAAAATGCTCACCAAGCCATTTTCCATTATTTATAGCAGTGCTGGTTAACCAAGGAGGTTCTAGTTGATAAGAAGTTAGTAAATGTGATGCCCATGTAAAAGAATGGCTGGAAGGAGTGTCTGGGGAACTAGAGGCCTGTCAGCCTGACCTTGTTGTCAGAGAAGATTATGGAGCATGTCATCTTGAGTGCCATCACACAGCACATACATGACAGCCAAGTGATCAGGCCCCGTCAACATGGGTTTATGACAGGTAGGTCCTGCTTGACCACTTAGTTGATGAGTGAAAGGCTGTGGATGTTGTCTACCTAGACATTAGCAAAACCTTTGAGATCATGTCCCACAGAATTTTCCTGGAGAAAGCACCTGCTAACAGCTTGGATGGGTGTATGCTTCACTGGGTAAAAAACTGGCTGATGACTCGGTCCAAAGAGCAGTGGTGAATGAAGTTCAATCCAGCTGGCAGCCAGTCACAAGTGGTGTTCCCCAGGGATCACTACTGGGGCCTCTTTAATATCTTTATCAATCTGGATGAGGGGATTGAGTGCAACCTCAGTAAGTTAGCAGATAACACCAAGCTGGATGGATCTGCTTGAGGGTAGGGAGGCTCTACAGAGTGATCTGGATAGGCTGGACTCAATGATCTTAAAGGCCTAAACAATTCTCTGATTCTATAACGCAGCTCTTCTCAAGCTGCTTCTGGAGTACTGTGCCCAGTTCTAGTCACCAAATTTCAGGAAAGGCACAGGCAGGCTGGAAGGAGTTCAAAGGAGGGTCACAAAGATGAGACAGTTCAGGGAGGACCTCATCACAGTATTTCAGTGCTTAAAGGGCAGCTACAAAGAGGATAGAAGCTCTTTACTCACAAGAAGCCACGTATCAGAGACAATGGGAAATAGGTACAAGTTGCACCAGAAATTTCATCTCAATATAAGCTATAAATTCTTTACAGTGATAACAATCATTCTCTGTAACAACCTTTCCAGGGATCTGGTAGACTCCTTAACACTGGAGGTTTTCAAGATGAAATAATCTCATCTAAGCCCCTTTTCCCATGAAAGGTTGGACCAGCTGATCTTTCCAGGTCCATTCAAATCTGGACTGTTCTATGATTCTATAAAAGCCATGTCTCTAAGTGGATCTTGCCTGTCAATACCAGCCTGAAATTAATCTTAAAATTCTATATTCAGAGAGATTAAAATTCTAAGAATACTGATTCTTATTCCCTTTCATTCTCTTCCCTTTAGCTTTGATCTAATTTGTGCTTCAGTCATGGGGAATATATCCTTTGTCATTAATTAAGATTGTTTCAGATCCATATTTTTGGCAGTGATTACTTTTGTGAAGATGTTGCTTGATCTGAAACATTTTTGAAAAAAAATATAATACTGTACTAAAGTGCTAAATAATTTTAAGTAGTCTAGAATGACTGAGTTTGGCTAGGAAGAGAAAAGCTGCATTTACTTTCAGGTGACAGACACTGAAACAGAGCTTTTAAGTTTATCTGACTAAGGTTAGTTGTCATCTTATTCAGCAAACAAGTGTAGCCAAAGCAAGACAAAGATACCATTTTTAAAACAAAAGCTCACCATTCATCATTGTCACTCTAAAGGCTGCTGCAATGTGATTATTACAGTAATTCTAAGGTGCTTGGATCATTTTTTTTTTTTATACAGAATTTAGATGACATGAGAGTGCATTGGAAAGTTCTTACTCTAACCACATTTCATTACTCTTCAGGCTTTACAGTACACTTCATATTTTAACTTTCTTCCCAGTTCGATTCCTCTTAGATGTTCTTCAAATGCTCTGTCCATTTTCTCATTCTGGTCTTCACTGAAAAGATTCTTCCAGTCCTTTATACCACCTTCAAAGAGGCAAAGAAACTGATGAAAACCAAGAATATTTATTATCTTTTATTCTACAGATCTGTCATTCTTGTTCCATTATACACTAAATGGAGCTGATTCACTTTTCAAGATAAAACTTCACTCATTTTTGAATCAATACAATTTTATGAAATCAGTGATGTTACAGATCTGTAAAACTGTTATAGTGCAAAAGAACACACTACTCTTTGGATGATTCTATTCAGAAAAGCAGCCTAATGTCATTTTTCCCTGTGGTGCTCTACTCCAGTCAGCTATGACTGACAAGGGGAAAGGTCATGAAGGCTTGATTAAGAATCATCTGGCAACTGGTAGAGCTGTGTTTCTACTCCCTTGGTAGCTTGAGTCTTTATCCAGTGTCTTCTTAAACGCAAAATACAGAAGTAGATTCCAACAGCCAGGATGGCTCTCTGATATCTGTGTCCACCACACTACATAGCAAAAGTAGTTCCCTTTTGTTTCCCCTTTTCCATGTATCTGATTCTTGCATGCCTGGCTTATTTCTAACCTATGAGTGTAAAGAGGACATTTAGAGGAGACTTTTAGGAGATCCTACGCTCTCCTAAAAAGTGTAATCATCATCCTCTGGCTGAGTTTGGCTCAGTTTTGCTGCCCAGGTAAGCCTCTAATAGCTGAAGAATTGTGATCTTGGTGCAGAGATGGAGAGGAGTTTGGACACATGACAGTTCCTCTTTCCTGCCATCTATGGGCCTCTAAAATTTGATCTGAGTGGTTGCTTCTCCTGTGCTTCCTGCAGCCTGCTGTCAGAACTTTTCTGGGTATTTTCCCCACCAGTCCTCCTTGACTAGTCTTCTCAAGCATAACAGCAGTAATCTATCTGTAATGCTCAATATGTGTGCTAAAAAAATCAAAGGATGGGCAGCGCTAGCTCTTGAAAGTTTCTGGACCTCTTGGAGCTTCCTACCTTTGCGAAAGAAAACATCACCATATGCCCCATGGGTTTTCTGTGAGTTCTTCTTCATTGACTGGAAGCTGCTTCTCTCTACCACACTCTGAAGTTCTTTCTCAGTCAGGGGAATCCCAAAGAAAGCAGCTATATTTTTGACACCCAGAACCGGATTCTGAAAAGAGGAATGTAACATACCACATGTCATTTGAACCAATCACACTGGTTACCAAGGTGTTTGCAGTTCCCTACATCTCTCTGCTGCTTACCTACATAGAATATTCATAGAGTTTAGTAGAACTCAAATGCTACTTAATGTTTCCTTTCTCCATAATTACTTCAGAAGAAATATGACCTGTCTTCTTATAGCTCACAAAAAGATTGTACATGATTTATAATTGAGCAGTATCTACACTGTTGAATACATAAAAGCTCCCCAAAAAAAATACTAGAGATTTTGATTTGCATTGATTTAGGCTTATATGACAGCTAAAGAGAAAAGAAAATAATGTTAATGAACAAAATTTTAGAAAGACTTTTAAGTTTGAATTTTACCTTTCTTTAAACCAATAATTTCTCTCACACAGTATCACACAGCTTGAATAGACTACATTGTTTAATTGGTTTAGGACCAAATGCTTTTTGAAGTATAAAATACTTGTAACTATCGGTAACCTCACCTCTTTTAGCTCTTCATAAGTTAGTGTCATAACATTTTCATCATCAGCATATTTGTTCCATGAGGAAAGGTGTTCAAAGTAGCATCCCCAGGCCACTAAATAAAGAAAAAAAACCCTAAGATGAAGCATAAATGAAGATTAGACAAGCTTCTTATGAAATAAAGCAATTTTTACTCCTTAAATTAATCCCTTAGCCATGGGCACTATTAATCAAGTCTGTGCCAGAGTTACACCCTTCTGTGGGAATTATGGGGTTTGGCAGGTTGTTTTGATACATGTACATCTCAGGTACATGATGTGATTTGTAAGCCAGTACAGTAAAAACTTGTTAGCATTTCAAGACAGATGAGAGTCCACCAAAGAGCTATCAGTACCCAAACCACTTGCAGAATCCCTTAATCCAGTTTAAAGCCTTGTTTAACCCTCCCTTCTGCTCTCAATATGACATGCCAAATTGAAGAAATTATGCAATTTTTAATTAATGGGGTTCTTTTCTTTCTTTTGTAATATGCTAGACTTAGTCCAAATCATTCCTCTGGTCCAGTTTGGTGTGGCAGGTGTTCAGATGTGTGGGCTGACACAAGATGATGGACATTGGAGAGAAGGGTGAAGGCAAACCAGTGAAAATAACAGTTTGTGCATGTTAATGCAGTTTGTGGAAGTGCAGTTTCAATAGGCATTTATCCTCAGGCAGTAAGACAAGCACTGTAAACTTTAGTCCAGATTTCTAGTGTTGTCCTTCATCTCTGCTTTTGTACTGTAAACCAAAAACTCCTAGTAAAGCTGATTTACAGCGCCCATGGATTTTAGACAAAGTTCTGAATAACTGAGACAGACAGAAGAATATACTGTACTTTTCTTTGTCATAAAATCCACGAAGAAATCATCCCAGGTCTCATAGGAGGGAAGAGTAGCAACGCTATTGCAGAAATAATAAAAAGATGTAGCTACATCTTTTGGATTGCGAATCAGCAACAATATCTAGAGAAAATTAAAATATTTTGTTAGTAGAGAAAGACATAACAGGCTGTAGTATGAAGGAAATAATCTACTTTATAATTGCAGTTTGGGAGAATTTCTAATATCTTGTATACTACTTGAAGAAATAACAATTCCCTTCTAAATTCAGAAAATGATGTATTTTACTTTGCTGCAGTACCTTGCAAATATGATTAGCTATATTTATTAAAATATCATTTACAGATATCATTATGTAATGAAAATGTCATTACAGATTAATCAAATTAATTCTGCAGAATCTAAGTATGCTTTGCTCAATACAAGCATCATTCATCACTTAGGTAGTGTAGAAAAATCACAAAAAAACCACTTGTCTCTGAAACTTGACACACCAAAGCCCTCATTTGTGAAAACACAATAAAATGTCTTCCATAGGAATTTGTGTCAAAATACATTTTACTGCTGGAAGATTTGTTTCACCCCCACCCATCTCAGTTGTGTAGACTGACACAAAGGTGTCAGTAAGGATGAACTGAGATTAAATGAGATGAATGGCAGCACTTAACCTGGCATGTAGAAATGGCCAAGCTAAAAACTTAAGTACAACAGTGATTCTGAAATTGGCAAAAAAGTATTAAATTGGCTTTAAAAACAAAAATCTATTGAAGTATTTGCTTTCAAGACATTAAAATCAGCACTCACCTTGGCTTTATTTTTGAAGATAGATCTGGGAAGATTTTCAGGACGAAGATGAGAAATGATAACTCTTCGAGAAGGTAAATTCTTCATACGCTTTAAGAATTAGAAGGAGGAAAGTGGACAGTTCAGTTAGTACAAGTTCATAGCATCAGCCTATGATAAAATATTGCCTTGCTAAAATTATCAATAGTTATTGGCTTTTTTTTCTGAAATTTTTTTTTGCTGCATCATCCCAGGACTGCTCTGAGTAGGTCTAGTCTTCTGAAGCCCCTTAGAATGAGCATTTGGAAGATGATTATCCATTGTTAGTTCTCCTCAGTGATAATGAATTTAACATGTTTGGTTAGATAAGGGATCAAATCTAAAGGTAAGATGTAGACTCTAACTGAGACTATGTGCAAGCTGAAAGTTCTTGAGGAGAGGAAGAAGGAGCAAGGATGAAGAATTAGTAAGAGAGATAAAAGCCAGTTTTTCAGTACTGGACATCTCATGAAACTCTTCTAAAATACAAAGCACACTACCTTGAATTTTTGCAGCTCTTGAATATCTAATGAGTATATGCTTCTCTCATGCCCTCTGAAGTGTCTATTTATCCCTTAGTGCCTGGCAATGAAGATAAGATTCATCCTGACTAGATGCCACATACAGAAAAGTGGGAGGGTTCCTATCAAACAGTGGAATATTTCACACTTCTTATATTCAGTATTGGAAACACAAAATTTTGAAAACTTTCATATGTATTTTATGCCCACCTCATATTTCCCAACATCTCCAATTTCAAGGTAGGGGAACTCTTCTAGTTCTTCATCATTCATGCTGCTTTCTTTAGTCTGCATTTTCTTTTCAAATATGGCTGCCAGATCACTTAAGATTTGCCCTACCCAGTTAGTGCCTGAAAAGGGAGAAATGCAGATTTTTTTGTAAAACCTTTAAAATAAACAGAAGTAGATTTGCCAGGAAAGCCAAGAGGTAGGTATTACTACCAGGTGAGTTGCCTGGTATTCTTTCATGTGATACAATAAAAGCTGACTATCTGGTGCTCATTTTCTTTACTAATAGGTAAAAATTATGTAAAATGAAATTTCCTGTACATATTTATTGTAATTCTATTCAAAACATTAAAAAGAGCCTGTAGAGAACTCCCATCTTTAGTCTACTATTTCGTGACTTCTGGACACTGAGTTGCTACATCTCTGTCACTACAGTCTTAATAACTGCGTTCTGGTGCATAATATTTCTTTAAAAACCCCACATGATAATAAAGCAAAAACTTTACAATCCTGTCAGCTATGACTACCTACTGTGAGACAGTGTGAATCCAGTTGCTGGAAGAGAGAAACAGCTAAACAACAATAAACTAAAAAACGTGCATCATGGCATGTGAAGGTATCAAAAGCTCCACTCTGTGTAAAAATGTAAAACTATTAACTTTACAAGAATAAAGGTGACAGCAGATCCTGCAATATCAGATCTACTTATTTCTGGTGTGAGAATTGTATTTCAATTCTCTCTAATTTGTGCATTTAACTTCATCGCTATACATAGTAAAGGTAACAAAAACCTGTACATGTTATAGAAAAGAAAATCAGATTTTTTTTTTCTTAGTTATTTGAAAAATTCCCTATGTAAAATCTTCATAATTAACTTTCTTGTGCTTTTTGAGAACAAAATTAATTCTAAACAATTTTGTGGAAATTCTAAATACTATTATTTAATATAATATCAAATATTATATATGAGATAATATATTTATTTAGTACAAACCTACTTATTTGCCATTACATAACTTTATTTATGAAGAAAGCAAAATATATTCACCAGATTTAGGATATGCTGCCAAAATTATATCATCACTTCTGGCTTCAAGGGACTCCATTGCTCTGAATACCTCAGGACTGCAGAAAGTAACAGGGTAGGAAATCCCCTTGTAAGTGAACAGCAGCTCATCACGTTGCAGTTTGCTAGCAGCAGCCACTGCCTTATTGACGATATCAGTAAATTTTTTCCTGGGCTTCTCCATTCTTCCTTCTCTCTCACACACAGGCTCCATCACAGTGTGAAATGCTATGCAGAAAAGGAGAATCACAAATCACTTTTTAAAAGAGGGAGGGATTTGACCCTGTGAGCAACAGTTTATCACTCTTTCTGAAACTATAAGGAAGTATGCAACTCCAGTAAAAGACCTTAAAGTCACTTGAACTTTTTGAAATCAACAGAAGTTGAACATTAACAAAGAAAGCAAGAAAACGCAATTGCATTCTAGGTTAAAGGGTTTAGCTGGCTTCAAAAGATAATGCCAAAAAATCTGTAATTCCAGCACAGAGTTTATACACAAAATGTATCAAAACAGAAAAACATGAATTGCAGGCTGGGGTTTAAACAGCACGATCACATTCCTCAAGGCAGTTCTGCTCTTTACAGTACTTGCTCTGCTGGGATTTATGTTTATTTGTTATATTGCTCATCATTCTTCCCAAAATCACAGAATCAAACCTGTTAGGATTGAGAGAAAATGTTTAGTGCACTAGTGACTTGAGCTATGGACTGCCCTGTGAAGGTGGCTGACTGCTCTCTCCAACAGATGTCCTGGAGGGCACATGAACACACACACTCTGGTGATTATTTGGACTGCACTATAGATTTCTGATTTTCTGGTGGTTACATGGAAATCATTCATTTATACAGGTTGTTTCCTTAATGAGCTCAATCATTGTCTAACAGCTAATTACTGAGTTGGTAATAACAAAATAGGTCCAAAAAAAAGTCATCTCAAGAATACAATACAATTCTTTCTTATCTCCATCTTTTGAATGCTGCCTGTTTGGCACTGGGAGCAGGAGAACCTGTAAGCTTTTGTCATTTACTCTCTCTGAGGGATTCATGCCATGTCCCTGAGGCATGCTGTATCACTTGTGGGATGACCTAGCCTTACATTTTTACATCAGTTTTTCCTTCATCTCCTTTTTTCTATAAAACTATGTCAATATAGAAAGGTGTCATCTAAACCAAGCCAGACATCACATGACTCCTCCCAAATCCACTTGTTGAATGAGATCTGTGCCAAGGATCAGCCAATTGGCACCACCTGCACTATTTCACTGACATTAGCTAAAAAATTCTGTCCCATGAAACGGCATTTTGCTGATTCTTGAAGTGTAAACAGCCACTCTAGTAAAACAAACAAAACAGCTTGCCTTCATTTTTTTCCTTTATCTTCTTTTGGCATTAAACTGTCATGGACTGAAGCTAACAAAAAATGGGTTTAATTGTTATTTTTACCTCTTGGCAATTGTTATTTTTACCAGTTGGGAAAGTACATCTTCCCTAAGGAAGGAAAAAGGGGGAAAATTGTATGAAAATTATTAACATCTCTCATGTAATAGCATAGTGTCAAAATAGGATTTCCATGATAGAAAGACAACTCATTTCACTCCTGCACTTCAGAATAGTGCAAAGAAACTGTGACAGAGAAAATCCAGGGGATTCATAATGTATTTTTCCAGAAAGGGCAGTCAGGCCAATTATTCCTTGGAGGCATGTTTTATCCTTAGGAACCAAAAAAAAGCCAGTATTAGTGGAGAAAAAAACAATGAGAAGACATAAGTCTTGAGGAAGGATTTTGAGAGGGGTTAAGTCTCTTGGAGGAGAGAAAAAAAAAAGCAGGATCGAGATATAGCAATGTGAGCCTTTGATACAGCTATCTGCCTGGGAGATGGGAGGAGTGTGGGAGGAGTGTATCTTGCACCATGCATGTTACACAAGAAGACCCTCTGATCCTGCCAAACACTGAACTTACAGGCTGATGGAAAACATCAGTAGATTTAAAGTTTTTAAGAAGCATCTTTAAAACATGGAGATTAAAAACAGGTTAAAGGATTTGGTAATGTCCAGATTAATGGCATTAACTTGTGTTCAAGCCACCTCAGTGCCCCAAAGATTTTTGACTTCCCACACTTATCAGATCTGGTCTTTCTGGTTTCAGAGCTTCACAGAAAGAGCCTGGTAACCTTTACTGTGATAGCTTCAGGACACTGCTAGCTAACAGTAGCCTAGTGGACTGATCTGCTTATGCCAAGAGGACTGATCTGCTTATGCAGATCCATTCCCTGTTAAATGAAAAAACAAAGCAATACCCTCAAAACTTGTGTTTTCAAGTGGTAAATGAGGTAGGTTTCTATAACTATTCCTATGATCTGAATCAATCTCAGTAAAGCTCTCGAGAAGGCTCATGTAAATTCGTCCTCTAAAATGACCTAATAAGATTTAAAATTGATCTGTTAAGATTGATCCATTCATGAATGTACCCTAAAGTTCCCCTGATAATCCATCTGCAAAAAAAGCCACTCAGGGGGAGAGACATTCCCTGTGAGCCTACATTTCATGAGTCCATGAAAAATAAGGGTTAAAGTGGAATTGGCTCTACAGTGGAGAGGATCTTCTAGGATCCTCCTTCATCATTTATTTTCTTCCTAAATTGTAGAGTCTTCTTCATGACAGTTGCCTTTCCTGGCCAAGACAAAGCTGGTCACAACATCAGATTAGACCACTATCCCTTGTCTGTAGAAGTATATCCAGATCTGTCTGTCTGCTACCTAAGATTTCCCACATCTCTCCTAAACTTACCTCTCACAGGTTTTTTTCAGTCTCAGCTTTGCTACCTCTAGAAAGTTTCCCCTCCCTGGAACAAGGTAGGAAACCAGCAATTTTCCAGAGCTTTCATCATCTCCACTATCGTACTGGCTAGTCACCAAGGTACAGATGCAAAGGTTAACTAACCGCCCTCTCCTTCCTCTTAATACTTCACTAGGTAATATGCAATATTATACTAATGTGTAATACATAATAGTAGACTCCCTATTGGGTAAAAAAAGAGCTGTCCAAAAACAAGTTTGCCAACATCAATCAAGAACAACCCAAGATATATGATAAGAACTAAGCCTCTGTGCCACTCACCATAAGTGACCCTGGCTACAGCATTCAAATACAAACACCTTGCTGCTTGAAAGTATATAGGTATGAAATAATGAATGCAAATAGACAGAATAAACTTACTTTGAAATTTTCATAAAATAGCTATCCCTTTCCTTTCCCTGAGAAATTAGGTAGTTTCATGCCAAAGTGTGTGGAGTTTTGGTCTTGGGGGTTTTTTTTGTTTGTTTTTAATTTGCAAATAAGAATGTCACTTTCCTTTCTCATTCATCTCAAATAAAACATGAAATAAATATTTCATAAAATTATAGAATGTTTTGGGTTGGAAGGAACATTAAAGATCATCTAGCTCCAACCCCTCTGCCATGGACAGGTATGCCACCAACTAGACCAGGTTGCACAGGGCCCCATACAACCTGGCCATGAACACTGTTGGGGATGGGGCAACTACAACTTCTCTGGGTAACCTGTTCAAGTGCCTCACCACCCTCTTAGTAAAGAAAGTCTTCCTAGCATCTACTCTAAATCTCCCTTCTTTTGGTTTAATACTGTTTCCCCTTGTCCTCTCACTTTCTGCCTGTGTAGTCTCCCTCTTTTTTATAAGCTCCTTTTAAGTGTTGGAAGGCCACTATGTGGTCTTCCTGGACCCTTCTTCTCTCCAGGATGAACAACCCCAACTGCATCTGGGCAATTTAAAGTCGTCCCATTGACCTCACCGAGGAATAAATAAATTCCAGAGGAAATATAAAGGAACCTATTTGGTTTTAATTATGACTCAGAGGACAGCTAGGACACAATCTACATCTTCAGGTGTTTATTCTGATTTCATCATTGTTAACATGGCCTCTGACGTGTTCATTGGACATGAAACAATTAAAAGTAGTTAATCCAATTGGTCTTCATACTGTGACCATAAATGAATATGATAATGCAGTTGGTTAATCCTGGGAGAATATGAGGGGGTTTTAAAATTATCTGGTGGGAGGAGATTTAGATAATCCAAATTTGACAAACAGAATGTAAAACTGCCTGTGATGGTAGGTTTTCATTTGACTTTGGCAAGACTAGATCTTTGGCCTGGGTATGCAGATCAAGAGAGTAGGGAAAGCAGCGGGAATATCAGGATGTTGACAGGGCCCTGAAAAGAGATTTGATGACTGACAGACTGGACTTTTATTGCAGTGGGGATAAAATATTCCTGTTTGGCATGGAAAGGTGATGGCAGGTCTGACACACCAGGTTCAGTAAGTGTACCAGCAGTAAACTAAAATGTTTGCTTTCTGTAAATAATGGTCCGTACACGAGCGCTAAATGGTGAGCTAGTGTTTTGGACTGGACTTTTACCATTTTAAGTGTTACATAAAGGAAGAACTGCCATGCTAGAAGCAAGAGGAACCATAGCTCTAGATTCATCCTAGATGTATCTGACCAGTTCAAGAAAAACCCTGCTGCAGGATACTGTAGTACAGAAAGCTAAGAAGCTTTCAAGGGCAGTGACAACCTCACGGAAGAGAAATTCTCAGAGAGCTGGTAAATACAAATACTTCCAGCTTCAAGATTTCCTTAGGTCACCCTTTGTGGGTGACTGGAAAACTATTTTGAGGAATTTTCCTTATATGCTGGATATTCTGTTGGTCACATCAGTACATAGGGCACACAGCTAAATGCAGATTTGGTATATTCTAGGAAAGGACATTAGAGTCTCATATTCTTTTAGGACTTCATTTTAACTTGGCCTCATGTCACAGGAGTCTAGCCAGAATCAATATTTATCCTGTAATGGGTAAATAAAATATCTGATCTAAAATATGGCTTGAGCTTCAATACATCTTGTATTATGCACTGTTTGTTTAAAGTACACCGTTAAGCTCATTCTCGGGTTGCAGTTGGTGAAAGGATCAGCTTTCAGTCTTTTATTTCACTGTTCTGTTTACTTAGCTGACAATTATACTTAAAAATAGAGGGGTTTAGCCTACTCTAGATGGATGTACTTGTAGGGTCTGTGAGTACAGTTTCATATTATTTTATTAAAAATGAATCTTGCCCATTCTGTCAATCACCCCAAAGCCTTTCAGGCTAAGAATTTGACTTGTTGCCAAAGATTATATTTTTATGAGAATTTGAGTGAAAATGATCTTGCCACATTTTTAAGCATGAGAAAAATGGTTGGGAAAACAGTTTCTTCTCTCCTTTTTATAGCCACTATGATTAGGACTTAATCACTGAAGTCATGACTCAAGTTTTATCTTAGAGCTTTAACAAGCCTGGTATGATTTGTTTGAATTTTATCCAGTTGTATTGTCTTCTGCATGCTCAAAAGAGTAAAATAAAATTAAAGTTTTCTTCTACAAGAAATGTTATCATTATTTATTATATAAACGGTATAAAATTAGCAGAATGGAAACCACAGCTACCACCAGCCCATTACTGCCTTACTTGTATAGGTGAAAGTACATCAATGGAGTAACAGATCTCCCAGTTCAAGATATGAATACTGTTTTTTCTTCATCATATTTTGTTTTTTTCATGTGTCATTTCTTCATTTTTCTTTGCATCTATTGCAAGTATGTCCTGCAATATCTGGAAAATGCAATGATTTTGTGAAACTTGTTAAGAAATATCTTTAAAAAAACACCACTGAGCAATGACATCAACTTTTGCTGAACTTTCTGAAGTCTCCAAAGGGAAAAAAATTACTATCTGGCATTTTTTCTATATAAATGGGTTACGAAATAAAAGGAGATAGAAGAAAGGATGAAAAAAAAGTATAAAAGAAAGGGTAAACAATCTTGGCTGCTGCTACCTAAAGCTATTGCAAATGGTTTGAAAGATGGATGAATTGGGGGGAAAAAAGAAAAGAAGGGAAAACAAATTTGGACAACACTGGAATAGATTTTGGGTTTTTGCAATGGATTCATTCATGTTGAAGTTTACAGATCGGACCTTTGCTCAACAATAACTCTTGAGTCTGCTGAGAATTTTCTTCTTGCTGTGCAGCAGAGCTACATGTAAGTACCCGATGACAGCACTTGCCCTTCTTTGAGCAATGAATTTATCAGTGAAATTTCCACATTGTTCTGAACACACAGAAAGGCTGAATTTTGTATTATTAACAGTGGTGGCTCTTGTGTAACAGAGAACATGACTCTGCAGACAATGTCAAAGACAAGCCAGTTGCCTTTTTTTCACTTGTAGAATGTCTTGGAAGACAATGTAATACATAAAAGTTACCAACTTTTGCATTATTATTTCTATTTACTCAAGGCTTGATGGGGCCCTGGGTAGCCTGATCTAGTGGATGGTGTCCCTGCCAGGTAGGGGGGTTGGAACTGGATGATCTTTGAGGTCCCTTCCAACTCTGACAATCCTATGATCCTATTTTAGTGTCTCCCACCTCATTCTGAATTTCTTGCTACACTATGGCACATTAGTCTGGCTAACATCACAGTTGTGTATCTGTTGCTGCTGCTGCCTCCAGTGGGGAACTGTTTCTGGTCTTTCCTCCGCTAGACATCTTATTAAAGCAGGTTCAGATGTAAATTTTGAGACTTCTGAAAAGCAAGATCTTCAAATGCAAGAAGAATTATTTCCAAAAATAATAAAACTGAAAATGAACACTCCCACAATGACACGTTTATATGTCCCATGGTCTCACATGGGAGTTATGGCACAAGCCGAAAAACAGAAAATGCCTTTCAGAGCTCTAAGTCTGACTGTTAAAATCTCATCAAATCCCCAACTCCTGTCCTTTATGTCTTGGAGCTCTCATTGTATTTCAGCCTGGAATACAAAGCTAGATTTTGGGTTTTTTAAAACTTCCCATAAAGATACTAGCCAAATAACTGGGGGTTGTTATTTTGATGTTCAGATGTGCATTGTGCTGTTTAGCATATGGATTTTCTTTGCAACCAGCACACACCAAACGTTTCCTCTCCAGGTGGTAATGGGAAAAACCCCAAACCAACTATTTATTAGTTACTTCATTTATTGCTCATTTTGGAAGACTATTAGTTATCTTGCCAAGAGGCATAGCATATGACCCAAAGAACAGCTCTTCTCTTGCTGACAACTAAAGTTACTACATGTAGAACCCTAGAAGAAAGATTTCTTAAAATCCCAAAGAAATAGGGTGAAAAAATTCTGTAAAAACATCTGAGAACAGTGAATCTCCCATTATATGGACTATGCAATCTTCCACACTTACACAAATGTTGATAATGACAGTTATTTTGTATTTCATTATTGGAGTCACCTGCTTTTGTCTTAACCCTTTTAGGGGCACAGGTTCATAACCACTGCATTATACTAACAAAGCTTTTTATTGCTGTTGTTTTATTCTGGAGAGGAAGAAAAATAATTCTGATTGGCCACTTGGCTTTCTCTGTGTTTTGTTTCATAACTCATTGTTCTTACAGTTTTATGTTGCACGGTATAGTCCATATTTTCACCTTTCTTAACACCTGACTTTTTGATTTTGTTTTCTTAACAGAAAGAAATGTTTCTGCTGCTAGCTAACAATTTGTGCAAGTTCATGTTTAATACTAATTTTGAAGTTGCATTATGTAACCAGTAGCATTTGAAAATTTCCCTTTGTTACTTGAAATCTTAAGAAGATTCCATGTCTACGAGTACTTCAAAGGGTGAAAAATGCTTTTCACATCAGTCAGATAACCACTTTGAAATGAAATCAAACCTTCTACCCTTGTGTGCACTTGTCCTAATAACTGCTACTGATAAAGAGAATTATGGTCTTCCATTTACAATTACTACTGAAAAATCCCCATTATGTACCAAGCAATAATTGTTATTAAAGAATTTTATTCAATAAGTCAGCAAAAAAACCTCTGGTTTGTCACTTGCTTTCAACTAGCAGCAGTGGTCACTGAGGAGAGAAATGCTGGGAAACTCTTCAGGCATACATCTTTGGAGCAGATCCCAGGGTTCTATGAAGCACAGGGCAGACAACCTTGCACTCATGAAGATTAAACCTTTAAGTCCACAATGACAAGTTTAGTAGCATATGGGTCCACACACCTAGATACATAGGCAGAATAACTGCCACTCAATAAAAAACATCCCCCTGACTGCATTAATGCAGACCTGCCCTCAATTTCCTTCCAAACTTTCCACTAACCATGGCATGCTTTATTCATCCTTAACCATATCAAGCCTATTTATTTGTATGGAGACTCCCTGTTCCCTACTGATCTTCTGCAGAAAGCATTTCCACAATTAATCTAGTTCCACCAGTTTCCAAAATACAGATTTCTTATTAAGTCCAAAAGGAGCAATTAAGTATCTGGTCTCAAATATACAGAATGTAGAATTTTACCCAGTTTTCTGTGATAAGACCAAAAACTTGCTTTGAACTGAACAGCCAGCTTCTACTTCTACTCTTTGTCTACTTTTAATCTGATTTCACCAAAGTCCAGTTTCCAAGCGCCATGTCTGGACTTCTCTCCACTGGACTTTAGTTACTCTCCTCCCTTATTAGGCAGTTCTGTATTAGCGCTTGAAAGGCAGCACTAGCTAATTCTCTGAGGATGGATGCACTTGTAATTAAAATCCATGTAATTCTGTCTGCTTCCCAGACTTTAAGTACAGCATAGAGCAAACTGTAAAAATTACAGTTTTGCAAAAATTGCAAAATTACATTTCCTTCTAATTTGTTTCAAAAAAGAAGGTGCAAGCTCTATTTAAAATAAAACCATGCAATTCTAATGGGGGAAAAAAAGTACAACTGAGAGTAAAAGCCCGTGTTAAAAGAAATACCATGAAACTGAGACACACCTATAAGGATCCTTTTCCTCTTGAACACCCTAAACCCTTCTTGAGTCTGATCCCTAACAAACTGAAACCTGGGATGTTGCCTTGACGTCTTTGCGCCATCTACTGTCTTCCACAGATCTTGGCATTCAGCTCACACAATCTGTTTGATTGCACACAGCACTGATTAGATGTTTTCATAGGAATATCTATTATAATTGTATGGTCTTGTTCCTGAGAAGTAATAGTTATTCAGAACCCCAACTCACTTTTTTTCCCCTTTTTTTCTTTTTCTGTACTATTGTCACAGTCAGATTGCCCTCCAACAGGTCACAGCTTATTCAGGATTTCTCCAAATTATTTCCATCTATTTAGTAATTCACCTCTCTTTGGTTTTAAAATGTTCCAGTGTTTAATTACCCCAGCTTTTAAAAAGTATGCCTTGTTTTTAATGACTTTTATCCCCAAATAATGTGCTTGTTTGCCCCTGAGACAGGAAAGGGTCTTTAAGAAGTCAACACAATGAAAAGACAAGATTCTTTGTCTTTCCCCAAAGAAAGCCTATAGAGTAGTCCTTGCATTCCCAGGCTACTTCCTAGATCTGAAACGATATATAATTAAACACCTTCCTCAGAGCTGAAGAAAGAATCAGTGTCTAAAAGTGTTACCTCCAGCTGCTGGATACCAAATGCTTTGTGAGAGAAAGGCTCCTTGCCTGAAGGCTGGAGATGTTCAGCTAAAAGTCCCTTCTGAGTACAGCAAAAGGAAGCTTGGGGCTACCAAAAGCATCACCTTCCCACATCTGCCAGCTTAGTATGTTCAGCTTACTGTTTCTGGTGAGAGACAAAAAAATAAATAAATAAAATTTAAAAATGGAAAGCTGTTACTGGAGTTGCATGAAAGAAGAAGTCAGCCATTGAAACAGCCATAGAAGAGACAGTAAAAGTGCAGCTAGCCGAAACACATTTCTGACAGTAACTAATACTGGATGCTAAGGGAAACAATATATGTAATGGCACAGCCAGAAAGTAATCCTTTCCCCTGTTTATATATCCTTTCTTTAGCAATCAACAGCTGTGAGTTCCTGAGGCTCTGGATGCACTCCAGCTACATTTAATAGCCATCAGTGGATCCATACTTCATGATTTTTCCTGATTTTTTTCTAGCTAGGTGAACTTTAGTCTCCACAGGATCCTGTAGCAATGAGTTCCTCAACTGAATTTAGTGTTGTGCAAAAAGCCATTTTATTTTATACCACTTCTCCACTATTACAGGTGTGATCCTATTTCAATCCTCCTATAAAGACTTCTAGGCAAAAAGGTAGCTAGAAACTCAACTTCCTAATGAAAAAAAAAAACATAAAGAAAATAATTCTTTGAAACTGCATTTCATACACCAACATACACACATATATGCATACAGATATCATGTAGTTAGATTTTTCTTTAAATTTGGCAAATCTGAAACTATTATACATGGAATGTCATTCAATGCTCATTACTGCACATAAAACTCCATTTAAGGTGAACATGGAAATTGCTATTTCCCTAAAAAGTCAGCTCAAATAATTCCAAAGCTTTTATTTCTATTGTTATATCTTATTTGGGATTACATATTTTAAATGTTAGCTTCCTGGACTTGAACATAACACTTTTTTTTTTGCAATATTAATTAATGGTGCAAAGTTGCCTTTATTAGTGCCTAAAAGGGAACTCATATAGCATGTATACTATAGTATATACATACACTATATATATATATACACTATATATATACAAGCACTACATACAATATATATGTATATATACATAATAAATGTATTTCCATATTGGTGAGACTGGGCAGCTCTCTGATCTACAGTTTTCACACTTCAAAACAAAGATGCTATAGCACAGCACTTCTTGAAAATATTTGATGGAAAATATTTTATTTGAATATGTAGGCAGCTTAACTCCTAACTGCCACTTCCTACCTTCAGACTACTTAAATTCTCAACTTTATTCAGGTTATATGTATCAAAGCATGGCTACAAATAGTGTTACAGTTTAGTATAATACAGCCTATTTGGTTTTTCATCCCTGACAGAATTTACCTTGTCCTTGTCACTTGATAAATGGTTGGCAATTACAGCTTTTTCTCTACTTCGCTCTCCCCAGATGTGGTGCAGTCTGGTACTATGCCATAAGGTGTCACTCTGGACCATGCAAAAGGCGACCAAAGCATGAACTAGCACCTCCCCATCAGCAAATAATAAATGCAATTTCAATACAGGAGATACTTCTTCCAAGACTGCACTTTAGCCATGTTACCTCTCCAGTATGCACACCTTGACTTCCACCTCCATGCCTCTCTGCAGTTGCTGGTTGTGCTGACACAACAGTATACACTGGAAAGCAGGTCAGGTGCCATGAAGCAAAAAGTCAGCCCTGTCCTCTCATTTCATGAAGGAATAATTTCTAAGGTACATAGATTTCAACCACAGAGAGATACCACGAAAAATCACAGCTGTGGGGAGTCTCTGGGAGGGCTGAAGGGCAATTCTGAGCATGGTGTGTGAACATAGAGCAAATAATCCAGTAAAAAGGGGGGTTGGAACTAAATGATCTTTAAGGTCTCTTCCAGCTCTGACAATTCTGTGATTCTAAAAGAGATATTTTGTGGATTTGATCTGAAGTCAAATGTCTAATCACTCAATTCCTGCTTTGCTTCTTATGGGTTCTGCTTCTTTTAGTGTTTTTGTTTGGTTTGTAGTTTTCACCTGACAGAGTTGTTCCCAGTAAAGCATTTCATTTTGTTGCAACTCCCTCAGGGAAGGGGCAGAGATGGTAACTTTGATCCTGGGAGAAGACATAGCAGTGGCAAGATGAGGTGATCCCATGTCTATCAGGTGGATTCTGCTGATGCCGAAATTCTAGGGAGGGGAAACAACACATACTGACTTCTCATGGCAGTAGGATCAGAGTCTAACTGCACTTACAACGCTTATTATAATCCTAACTTTCCAGTCTAGGGCAGCATAGCAGAGAGCAGAGCTGCCATATCAAAACAGGACACATTTTAAAAGTCCCAGATTTCCTGCTGACATGACCATATTGCACAAAACAGCTGCGGAGTTTTGTGTGCATCCTGGAATTTCAGCCAATGGGAAAAGTGCTACTTAGGACAAGACTTCTTCCCATTGCCACATAGTTCCACTAATTCTAGGCAGTTCACAAACAGCTGAAGGTGAGGCATCTTTAAAGTACCTTGTAATCTAATATTTATGTCTTTTTAGGCAGAGCACCTCATATGTCACAGCAAGACAGGGTTGGATTAATTTAAAAGGAAATGAAAGAAAGGATTACAAGACTCCAGACTTTATATTAAAATTTCTGCTTTCTTATAGCAGAGGCAAAATAACCTCTCAAAAACCACATTGCATACACACATGCAGGAGAACAGGAGTTGTGGATATAAGCCCTGGTAGACATGTAACTAAAATTCACTTTGAATCAAGCAAGAAGCATTGTCAGTCTGATACCTCATATACCAAAGACTACACCCTTCATTGGAGAACTTAGCACAGAAACCAGTTACATAGGGAAGCAACTCTTATCTCTCCTTCAGAGATGGGTGCCCAGAGCACAAGTTCCTGAGGGTCACATCACATGGCTGTGCTCTTTCAGGAGGCTTCCAATGTTCCCAAGCCAGATGAAGTGGCAAGCCTGAACACAAACACCAAGGACACAGGAGTGCTGCAAGAAATACTGAAGTGTTTCAAGTTCAGCCTGCTGTATAAATATTGACTTGATAACAGCATCAGGTGGGGAGTGTTCTTTGGGGTAGGAGTAAAGCATTTTGGACTGAGGTGGCTTACTTTCCAGCAGGAAACTAATACCTTTCAACTTCTATCACCATCACCTTCACCATTACAAGGGGCAAGCTGCTGCTCTGCATGCTGGAAAGAGGATGGCTGAAGCTGCACTGCAACTGTTCTCCATAAAACCTGCTGTATGGTTCTGCTGGTGTCTTTGAAGGCTCTTAGGGTTCGTCTGAGATAGTTTTCAGCCTGCAAGACAGCAAAGCATGTCTTTTTGTCCCACCTTCATTCTCTTCAGCAGTGTTAGAAAGGGAAGTGAGCACCTCCTCCTCCATTACACCCTCTTGAGTTTCATTTTCTCCCCTTATTTTCCCATCATCATCTAGAGGACAACCAGAACCTCTTCCCAAATCTCTGTCATAGAACAGTAAAGTAACATCTGCCATCTCCTTTACACGTCACCTTGTGTGGTAGAGAAAAGATACAACGCCATTCATTTCAACATTGCTTCCAAAGGACGATAAAAACAAAAGACTTCCTGTTCCTACCTTAATTTGATGTCTTGAGAGGGGTTGATTACTGTTTCCTAGCCAGGAAGGACCTGCAATGAGAATTGGAATATGGTGATTAGCAAACAGAAAATGTACACAAAGCAAATCTAGCCTCCCAGATTTTCCCTGCAAGAGATTCACAGTATCTACACAAGAATTTGCTTGCAGTGAAGGAGATCTGAACATCTATTTTAAAATATCCTTTTCTGTGAAGATGAAATATTTCTTTGGGTGTCCGCACATGTGGAGATGCTTTTTTTTTTTGCAAGTTTTTCTGTGTTTGTCCTTAATCTGTACTGCAGCTGGTGCATAGTGTTATTTTACAGGTATTAAAAACATTCAGCAGAGTAGCTGCAAGCTAAGGTTTCAGACGGCAGATGTTCTTCATGGTAGCAACGAGAATAGCAGTTGCCTCTGTTTTGGAAGACAGGATGGAGGAAACTTGATCCACACTGATGCTTGGACAGGGCTAGTCTTAGGGTTTCTAGCACACCTAGCAAGGTTTAAAAAGCACTAAAACATTGCTTAAGGTCAGAAGAATATGTCAAGATCTACCTTGCTGCTAACATGGGTCTGGGCACTAACTTCTTCATCTTTGTAAAGCAAATTCTGGGTAAGGACTTCTTCCATGTATCTACTCCATTGAGAAAGAGCTTTTGAAGAACTGTATCTATACAGAAGAAACAGGAAATTTAACAGTGCCGGAGGGAAGAGGAATCTGGGAAGCAGGAATGGAAATGACCTGATGGATAATTTCAACTCAGTAAAAGGGAAAAATGTTAGTGCTAACTGATGCTGCTTTAGACAAGCTGCTGCAGAAGGCATGAATGCGAGAGATCTATGGCATCTCTCAGACAGGCTTGTACAATGCTCTCAAGGAATGCCCAAGCTATGGCATGGGACCACAAGCTAGCACCACATTTACAAACAGCATGGCTGTGCTAGAGCATTGCTGAGACACAATGACACACAGTCCTGCTAGGACCTAAAGCAGTATCTCTGGACACATACTGCACTGATGGTAACAGTATCTAGATCTCGAAAAGGGCAAAATGCTCCCATAGGCAGTGAGAATAGAAATACCAGCAGACTCCCCTGGAAATGAAGAATGCCAGGCTTAAGAGATGAAAAGCAAATATGTGCAGACAGTAGAAGGACAAGCCATCAAATCAAAACATGACCTGAATAATTTTTAGAGGTCAGTTACTCCCTTAAGTGACTGATTTCCTCTATTTCTTTCTATGTCATTTAAGATACGTGATGGTGTTACTGATTTTTTTTTTTTCTGAAATCATTCTTTAATATCTAGCTGTGGAAACACTTTCAAATAGATGTTGCATTTTCAAACCACTTCTCCAAGCTCAAGGTTAAATTAGTGTAGTAAGGCAGGCAGTGATGCAAAGCTTTGACTGAGATCTAGAAATGCCTGCCCCTCACTGGTGCCAAAGTCACACTTACCTTGTGGCAGCACTATACTTTTCTGGTTCTCACACAGTTAGTTATCTGGCAGTAACTGTGTACCAGTGCATCATGGGCTACAGTGTTGTAAAATAATTACAAAAGCCCCCATGTGAGAGGTAAATGCTACTCTGAAAATCCTTTGCCACCTTTTTGGCATTGATATTGCAGACACGTGTGCCAACACCACCAATGCACAACTATCTTAGTCAGTGGAACACGAGCACTAGCAATTCCTGCAGTTGTGCTGCACCTATTCCCAATGGCAGCATGCCTGCTGCCCAGAAAATCTGCTATAAATCACAGGAGACTGTTTTACAGGCAATGGGTCAAGCTCATACCATGTTTAATTCCCTCACATTTTTCAAGCTGGATTCAGGTATGCTCAAAGTGGACCTGGCTCAATAGCTTTAATAGACAGATAATTCATGTCTAGGGAGTACCAAGTCATTACCATGTGAATTTTTCTAGCAGTGCCACAACTGAAATAAAATCCAGTGTTACCTGTGCTTCTCCAGGAATCAGAGAGTGGCATCCTTTGGGAGAATTTCTCTGCTATCTCAATCTTGACACAGGTTTAACCCAGCACTCTCTTGACATAGGCCTCTGTCAATTCTGTAAGCTCCTCTAATCCTATCCATTCAAGAAAAACCTCCACAACTCCTCTGAAGCTTGAGTGTAAGAATATTCAGCACAAGGTGAGACACAAGATGCTTATATTATAGCCTGGTACAGGTGGGAAGAGTACCTGGTATCAGTGCAGCCAAAGGACAGCAAGACAAATAAGAGATGCCTTGTACATTCACATTCTTACATTAGAAAGACATGTAGAAAGAGAATGAGACCATGTGGGTCTCCTGTGGTGAGGGATAAGATGTTATTTATGTACCGAATGTAGTAGTATGTATATTAACACAATATTAAATCATCTCACGTCCAATTAACTGTGTGATATGTCTTTTTGCAATCAAATTATGATTAAGAATTCCTTGGGCATGGGCTGCTGATATTCATTTATAATACATTAAGCTATTTTAAGAACTCAGTATTTTTTATAAAAAGCTCTAGTTACAATTTCCTGTACCCTCTCTCTCCCAGATGTTTACATGGCAACACACTTTGCAATCAAAATAGTTCAACAAAAAATCGGATTAAGAGCATAACCAAGGAATCTTCACAGGCACCTGACAATAAACACAAATTTGCTGAAGAATATGTTGTTGAGAGGATGACATGGCAAAGGTAGGGCATAGATAATGTATATGTGTGTGTATTTGTGTGTTTGCTCACAGACTATTCACAAATAACAAACTGTGAACAGAAATGTTAAACAAAGCACAAACTCCACAGCCTTGGTGGCAGAGGAATTAGAGATCACCTATGCATCTCCCAATCATCTTCCCCATCCTGGAATGTGCAATATGTACTTTAGCCCATCCCATTGCCGAGCACACAGTCAGTGTCTCAGCACGCTTTTAAGTTTTCCATTTGTTTTTCCACAGCTCACTAATGACTTATAACTGCCCCTGATCACCACCCTGCTGCAGGAACCGTGATGAATTCAGCAGATCCCACATGCAAATGGAAAAGCATTCAAAACACTGTTAAGACCAATACGCAACTGGAGTTTGGCAAACATGGTGGTGTTGCACAACATGGTGAAAATATGGTCTCACAGAATAAGCACCATCTTCCTGCCAGCACAGCTCTTACTCTGCAATATCCCTAACAGCAAAGAACCAGTGTCTGTAAAGTAATTCAATTTTATTCAGTAGCTAGTTTAGTTAACCTTTGTAGGAAGGAAATGAAAAAGAAATAATTATCATCATTTTAGTTTGCCACTATTCTTTTTAGATATGAAAAAAAGATGGAAAAGCTTTGTTGATGAGAAAAGTTTGCTGTAACATTGCTCCACTGATGCATTTAGCAATATTGCAGTAGTGTGATGTACACCAGTAAATTTTGCAAATTTATAAAGCTGAAGCAATGTCTGCTATGGTTTTATCACTGGCCTAGCTACAGGGCCAAGACAGGCCCTAGCTTTCAGAAATGGAGAGACAATTGAAGCTTTGTGATTATTTTTTTCAGAGTAGACTCAGCAGGAGAGCACACTCCCCAAGGCAAGTTCTGTGTATGTCTGCTCCTTCTGTTTATAACAGAGGTGAAGCGATGGCTGAAACACAGAATTCAGTATATGGATTTTCATCCACTTCTGTTCTAGTGAAAGAAAAGGATTTAACATTATTAGAATGAAACAAGGAATTTGATAAGGCTTATTCTCCCATCTCAGATGTTGCTGATATTGACATGCTTCTGTGGGGATACACACATCTGCACTTTCTAGAATAAGTCATTTCTGTGAACACAGTTCCCAGCCAGCAGAGCGCTCAGCGTGATTCTCATACACCATCATTAGCTCACAAAAGTCACTAAAATGTTCCCACTAAGCATTCAGGCCACTGAAGCAACCCGGATCTGCCTGATTTTATCTTTCCCAGAAAAGACAACACATTTTAAGGCATGCCTGATACCACCGCAGTCTTCACAAGCCAGTAGGTTTTTGGCTTGTTTTTTCTGGTTTTTAGTGAAAGAATCCAAAAGGAGCAGGCTCATGAGCATCCAACAGGCTACGGGTGCATTATCTGAATGTGTTCAATGTCTGTTAGTCAGTAAAAGCACCTTACTGTGCTATCCTCCACATTGCAGACTACCTGCACAGATCTTCAATGCAAACAAAAAGGAACACCAGCTAAATCAGCATGCTGTGAAACTGCAAGAGGAATTTCTCTTTCTTTCCATGTTCTTCCTGGATATCCTTAAGCTAACTATTTTTACAAAAGATATTTTGTTCAGCATGCCCTGACCTAGAATGTGCAGAGCTACTTGGCAAGATTAAAATTAGTAGGTCTTTAGTCTTCAGTTTAGCAAGATATTAAAACATGTGCTTACTTTAAACATAGAAGTAGTGTTTTGACTTCAGTGGGTCCAGTCACCTATTTAGAGTTAGGTGTTTACAAATCTTGTTGAAGAGCTGCCCCAGGGCTTTCTAACCATATGTTCTGAAAACTTTTGCCATCCTTAACTAAGCATGTCCATACCTCACAAAGAAAGGACCCTTTTTTCTCCCTCTTTTTTCTGGCAATGTATCTTATTTTCATTGGAAAAAAATATTTGATGTTGTTTTGCACTAATTAAACTTTAAGCTACATCTGTACAGAAAAAAAAGGTAGCACCCTCCTTTTATAAGATTTCAGAGTTAATCAGTGGAATTCTTCAGTGGGGCAGGAGGAATACTTTATACTCTGGAGCTGCACACTGGCATGTGACTTTTCTTGTTGAAAATACATCCTTTTTCAGAGAAGTAAGCTCAGAACCTACACACACCAGGTTTTGCTTTGTTTTTCAGAGAAGAATGGAACTTTGAAAATAAAAAGATTATAGAGAGTGACACGCACACACAGAATGGTGAAAAGAAAAATCAACATGCAATGGTAGTTAAGAATTTGTTAAGATTAAGTAGTTAAGATGTGAAGCATACAATGTGAAATACAAAACAGCTCTCTGGTGTAACTTTAAAGGGCTTGATGGACTCATTTTTTTCTTTCACTTGTCAAGCATTAATAAGAAAATTGGGATCACTTGGCCTAGAGGAAAATAAAAATGATAAATTATTAAATCAAAAAAAAACCTCCTAGACTGTGATTCAAAATATTTTTAAAGACAGCTGTGGAATACAAAATATTTCCAATATTAGCAGAAAAGCCTATAAGGAAAAATAAAATGTGAATGTAAGACTGAGAGCAGATCCTGGAATGAGGGATTACAAATCATTTGCAGTAATCTGGCATACAAATAGAAAAGGTGGCAGCTTGGACATGCAAACATGATCACCTATATTGAAAAGCTGTTAAAGGGAATGAAGTAAAAGGAAAGCAACAAGTAAAAGCAAGCATCGAACTAGGAGGAGTGTTTGGAAGCTACTGCAACGTTGCTGGAATTTGTATTTAACAGTAACAATCATAAAGAGGGTTTTAGACAATATTGTAATGAAATCTCCAGGTCATGTGAACTTGCTAAGCATTATGAATTAAAAAACACTGCTGCAGAGCCAACAGAAATCAGGAGGACACGAAGAACGTAAGGTTCTGCTGGGAAAAACAAATCAAAAAACTTCAAGCTGCAACTAGTGGGAGGAAATATGGAAAGGAAGGAAGCTGCTAGAGAGAATTAGGGACTAATATCAAGACTGACTAGCAGTCAGTTCTGAATTTTCATCAGGATAACAACGAGCTAGACCAACTGGTGTAAAAGAAGGTATTACTCAATGTGGAGAAATAATAATTATTCTCCTTGGCCTTGATAGAACAGCACGAGGCAGACTGTGCCCTGGCTTTGCATGCCTGATTTTAGGCAAGATTGACCTGCAAACTGTTCTTAGCAGGAGCTAAGATGAAAAAGGGCAGTCAGCACCAAGTGAGAACAATTCAGTGCAAGGCTACAAGCCAAGTCGGAAGACGGCTTATGCCAGGGTGGACAAAACAGGCCCAGCCCACAAGAGCAGCAGAATGACTGCACTTCCACTTCCTCTTTGCCTGTGCCCCAGCCCAACCAGCCAGCCGGGCTCCTCCCTTCCGAAAAGAGATGAGGTTTTGAAGCAATGCAGGAGGACTGCTGTCCCTCTCGGAAGCAAGTTACTGAGAGCTTCTCTTCAGAAATGGCCTTACTTCTACCTCTGTGCCACAGCCTTTTGGTTCAGCTCCTCCCTTTAGGTCTGTCAATCCCATGGTAGAAGCACCCAGCATCCACATTTGACATCTCATTCTCAAGAGAAGCCAAATTAAACGTTTCCTGTATTTCCAAAGAGTCTTGCACCAACTTTGTGTCCACAAACATGTAGAGGTGCAGCAACTCTCTGAACAGCGGCCTTTGGCCAATCATACTCCCCACATGTGCTCCCAGACAATCTGTTGTAAACTTAGATCTATTGCAGTTCAAATTATTTATTTGTGCTTTGACTTCTTCCCTTTTAATTTAGGATGGCAATGCCTTCAAGGTTCCTGGCAAGAAGCCATTATAACCACACCAAATTGTATCACTTTTTTTCCATTCTCTACTATGTTACCACCTCTTCCATTCCAGTCAAGTCATAGAGACACAAATTCTGAGCTTTGTATTTAGCCTAGATGGTCTGGACACAACCTCTGCTTCCTTCTGGGACCTGAACAGGGCATGATACCTCCTGTTCAGTTTATGATTAATGGTGTATCTTAACTTACTGGCTTGCATTCAAAATAATGCTCTCTATGCTAGATTTGCTCTTAATTCTGTTGTCTGGTTTAACTCTCAGGCTTCTGTCCCCAGACTCATCCTGGCTACTATGTGCCACTCTTTCTGCCTACCTGGATTTCTGGTCCCCACTACCTTCTCCATTCTTCTGCATGTTCTGTGCTTCTTGATTCCCCATCTGTGCAACAGTTGCTCATGCTCCCACCCCCCTGGTTTACATATCTATCCACAGCTTCATGGTTTTGTACACATTTTTACATGGTACAAAATAAAGGCTTTAAACTACAAAGTTTTCAGTTAGAGGACATAAACTGTAAAGGGACAAGAATGAGCACTTTCATTCTAAGCTTGTAACAGTCTTCAGTGAAGCCTCTCCCCTCCTCCCTTCCCTGCAACCCCCACTATTGTGCTGGGAGTGTCACAAGAGAATCAATCTGCAACCCTGAGAAAAATAAAGAGAAATAATCACAAAAACAGATGGACATCTCCTAATCCCTGGAAGCTGAAGGCAGGATTTTGCTCATGTTTTTAGAACATTCCTCTTTCGAAAGACCTCTACCAATTCCAATCTGGTTTCGTAGCAAAAGCTGTATCTTGTCAGCTGCACTCTCACCTCCTTTTCCCTATCCATTACAATGTAGCCATAGTTCAAAAAGTCTTTTTTTTTTTTCAATTCAAATCAAATTCTCTGAACTCTAGAAACAGATCTTCCCACCAGTGATTTCTTTCTTTCTAATTAAATAATCCTTAAGACATCAGCCCTTAAGAAGAATGTTTTCAAAGGCAGCTGCTCTGCTAATTAGACAAAATGCCTGGATGATGGCAATTAACTTACAGACACCTCACAAATGGACACAAATTCAATGCCATCTCTGGCATACAGGGCTAGCGCAGAACTAACTACCCAATGTGGGCAATGTAAGGGTTTAGTCCCCTTTCAGGATATTCTTAATGGTTGAACTTCACATTTCCAAAAAATGCCATATGGCTCCATCCCATGTCACAGCAGAATTCTGTATCAGTAAGCAGTGCCTCAGTCCTTTTATATGAAAGGATATGCTGAGTACGTTTGCTTGGGCATAACATGAACAAGAGTGACAGACAGAAGAATTGTACTTTGCCTTGAGTATAGTAATGGTTTGTGTTAGGCTTGGCTCAATCCACATATGACTGCTCTGCATCCTGCAATTAACCTTCTAAACGTCTGCCAGATACCAACAGCTCATATGATTCCCTTAGGCAGCATCTCTTCAAGAGACCCTTAATGGGACTGATGGCAAGAGGCTTGTGGAGCTCCCAAGAGCAGAAGGACAACACAGGGGACAGAAACGTTGGCTGGCAAAGTGAGGATGCTGGTTCAGGCACTGAGTTTCTGCCACATCAAATTTCTGTCACATAGTCCTAAACAAACAGATTTTTCCTCAACTATTACTACACATGCCAGTGTCAGTTCAGGCCAAAGAAACAACTAAAATACACACCGGCTGAAGCCTGTGTTGGGAAACTGTATGTCCCTCCACAAGGTAATGTTACCAAAAAATCCTCTGAATGATTTTTCACAACAATACATATAAGCAAATGGAAGAAGCAAACTGCAATTTAGCTGTTGAAGTTGTCTGGTATACCAAAGTATTTTGTGTACTCTGGATTTCATCTAAAGCAAATATTCAACTACTTTTAAACACATCTAGAGGTTAATACAAATTGTCCTAGCCTCAACATTAGTCCCACACAACCTGGCGAATACACATCCACAAAACAGGGAGTGAAGTCATTTCTGCGGTAACATGAATGATTTGGCTTCACTTTCAAGCCCTATCACAGATTTCCTGTTCAATCCTGCATAAAAGGGTTAACCTCTTTGTACATCTCCATCTGACAAACAGGGTAAATAACACCTGCCTCCTTTCTGGTAGTTGATGAGGCTCTGAGGGCATGTCTCTACCACAGTTGTAGGCACACCCAATCTGGCTCCATATGAGGAGCACTAGTTGTGTTCCGCATTTTTCTAGGGATTCAAATCAAAATAGGCAGTATTCAATTTGCCAAAGTGCTGAGTGCTCAGAATGGCAACTAAAGTCAAAGGGAACTCTGCTTGGAACAATAAAACAGATATATATTAACTGCATAATACTAAGTACACTGAAAAATCAGGCCAAAGGCATCTCCAATGGGCACCTAAAGTGAACAAGCATCTCTGAAACCAAACTCAGTGCCTCAGGTCTTCTCCTAGAAAACAAAACCAGCTTTATACCTTTTTGGATGTTGTAAAGACATTATTCATTCACACCATAAGGCACTTAAAAGCTAGAATGTTAAGCATACTTTTAAAAAGCAAAAGAAAAATTCATCAGTAATGCACAGCTTAAATGATCTGTAGTAAATAAGGCAAGGACTGGAGCATGAAGACAGAGGACATTGAGTAGCTCACCACTGATTACCCATCTTTATTCTATACTCTTTCTGAGGAATAGACCTGTGGAACAACACTGTGTAATCACATCATACAAATCAGGACCTAAAATAAGGTCATGTAGACAGATTGTTTTATTTCCAACTTTTGGTGCCTGATTTTGCAACTGTATAATTATTTTTCTATAGCTTTTTCACAAAAATGTAATTTCCTTCAGGATTCATAGGTAGAAAACAGAAATCTTACTCTAACTCTTGTACAAATCAAGAATGTCTTTATAATTACTGGAATTCAAGTAACATAAGTGAAAATCTTTTTTTATAGTGCAAGCTACATTTCAGCATTTGGATTCAGTGTATGAAAATCAGGCAGGAAAATGAGGAGTTACCTATAGATTGTTCCCTTGTTTCTAAGTCACTCCTCTAGACAAGTCATTAAGTATAGCAGGAGTTTTCTAAGTCTCTACTCTGAAGCTTTCACCTTTAATAGTACCATTTCCCCACATAATCTCATAGTTTTAAACTTGGGGGTGATTCACCCCTTTTACTCTCTTCTTCAGAAATCAGATAACACAAGGTATTTACTGAGTTACCTGAAAAGATTAAGTGACATCACATGCGTTCTGGGGAAGAAAGTAATCAGTACAACAGAGGGGATAATCAGAAAGCTGATTAGAATAACGATACTGCTGTAATATAGCCCATTTGGGTTTAATGTATGAAAACATAAGAAGATGAAAGAGGAGGAAGAACAAAGAGAGGATAAGAGTTCTTTGTAAAGGAAAGAGGAAAATAAAGAAATATATATGACCTTATATTATCTAATTCTCCTAGTAAGTATATACTAACTGGTGTTTGGGTTGGTGACTTGTATTTGGTCGTGTTAGAACATGGTTTGAATAAAACAAGGAAATGTGCTCTATGTCTGTTTTAACAAGTGCCAAGCCAAGTGATTTACAAAAATGCTTCAGCTCCTCATACCTGCAATGATTTTGCAAGATTCTTGCCACATGCAACACACTGATGGTTCTTTGCCACCCTTCATCTGAGAGGTGACAGCATTTCATGCCATCCTTTGCCAGCATTTTCAAAAGCATCTCAGTTTTGAACTCAGTTTTTCTTTCCATGTTGTAGACTAAGAGTTCAGTCATCCTGGAACTGAAGCATTGATCTGCACAAGGAAGTTCAGTGAGATGAGCAGGGAAGGAAGAAGAGATACAGTCATTAAAAAGAAGAAGAAAAAAAAAAAACCAAAATGTCTTACATGATTTCATATATGTCATACCTCATACACACTTTAATTAAGCACTGCAGTGTTGTGACCATCAGTCATTCCTGTTCCTACAGTTCCATCTGCAGATGGAGACATCTGTGAATGTTTGTGCACTATGTGTCAGAATAGTACCTCTGGATCCCTTCTGACATAGTTCAACTTTGCAGTGTAAATATCATTCTCCAGTCATCAAGCTACGTGAAAACTGTTGAAAGTGGCATGCTGAAAGAAAGGCTTGGTCCTACTGGGACTATGAAATAGTATATTGCACAGGACTCAGTGAAGAAGTACATGAATAATTTGCCCCCTCTCAGCAGGAGCTGGATTTGACATTACTGTAGTGTTTCTGACATTACTACAGCTACGGACTGCTGCAGGGAATGCCAGACTGCTTCCAGTCTCGGCAACAGAAACAGCCACCCACACACAGTGTTGAAAGAAGGCTACATGAAGAACAGATGACAGAGCAATTGCTTTCCTCTCACTCAAGTCATGTATCCAGAACAAAGTCGAGAGGTATTCAAATTAAAGTATGCTAGCTTCTAAAGATACACCACAGGGAGAACAGAAGATAACCATGGATAGATGGGTTCTGTGTTTGCACTCATTGCTTCATGGAGAATCATATACTCTTCCTGAAATTGTTTCAATTTCCTGAGTGTGGCACACAGTGACCTCAGGATCTGTGGGACCCAAATGCCTCCTATTTCAGTGTAGGCAGCAGAAAATTAGTCTCCTGTAGTACAGTCTCCACTGTTCTCCAATGGTGTCCACTGTGCTCACTAGCCTCTTGGCATCAAGGCTTCTCTGAATTACTGCAGAGTACCATACACTGGCTTTGCTGCCTACTAACCAACCACCTCTTAAGGTGCTGCAGCTTCCTGTCCTGGGACCTTTAAACACAGGCATTTCTTGGTAGCAACAGCACCACAGTCTTGGAACTCTATAACTAATTATGTAATCAGGTCCCATTTAAAGCAAATCCCGAGCCCTTCAAATGACTTTCGGATGGACTGAGCCACACCTTGACCTAACAAAACAGGTCTCTTGCCTCGCTTCCAAAGTGACAATCACCAATTCACTACGAGATAGCGAACTTCTGGAGAGCCAGCTGAGGAGTGCCACTGCCTGACAGGAAACACCAACAAAGATGGGTAAGGATGGAGTTACAAGCGCCACGTTTTTGTGAGAGAAATGTTGCACCCGCCAGTGCTCACCGCATCATATCCTCACATCATTTTGTTTGCACGCCGCTGCAGCACGACGACAGGCTCGGCTCCTATCTCCGCTGCATCCCCGGGGCTTGCTCACGGCCGGACAGGCACTCTCGCCCGGTTGCTGCCTGACGGCTCGTCAGGCACAGCCTCCACCAGGGGAGGGAGAAAGGGAGGGTGTCCAGTCTGTCCGCCCGTCCGTCCGTCCCCACCGGGGCGGGGTACAAGGCGAGGGCTACCCCCGGGGCAGGGAGGAGCCGCCTCCGCGCGGGGCGGAGGGAGCACACAGCATCTGGCTCCTCTACGCGCTTAACCACCCCGAGAGGTGGACTCGGCGCTGCCTGGAGCCTCAGCCCTCTTCCCTTCTTTCCCTCCCCCTCTTCCTTCTCTGTCCCCACCTCTCCACCAAAACCGCAGGAGCTGCCGCGGCCTCGCTTCACTCGCTGTGGTGCCAGCCGCGGAGCCGGGAGGACACGGCCCGGGGCGGGAGCAGTTCCGCCGCCTCCTCGCCGCCCCATTGCCATGGCCAGCGTCGCGGCCCAGCGTTGACGATGCTGCTGGGTGCCCCGCGGACGGGCGGCTGGGATCGCAGCCGGGTGGGCGAGAGGCTGCAGGCGGCCCTTGCCGGCCTCCAGGAACTCCAGCTGCTGCGGGAGAAGCAGCGGGAGCTGGTACGGACTGCTCTGGCCATGCCGCAGCGGCCGGCAGCGGGCGGAGGAGAGCAGCCCCTGTCCGTCCAGAGCAAGGAGCACCGGCTGGAGGCC
This sequence comes from Galbula dea, assembly GCA_013399015.1. Lineage (NCBI taxonomy): Eukaryota > Metazoa > Chordata > Aves > Piciformes > Galbulidae > Galbula > Galbula dea. The sequence continues at coordinate 2,580,033 of VWZX01012694.1, forward strand.
ACCCTTACCGCCCTGAAGGAGCAGCTGGTAAGAGACGGAACGCTTCCCGCTTCCCTTCTTCGGGAGCCCGGTGGGGCCGCGGTGCTGAGGGGAGCGCTGACCGGCCGCCCCATACCGGGCTGATTGGCAGCAGGCTCTCCCTCGGGAGCCGCCGGCGCCGTTTCTGGGCCGAGAGCAGGCAGGGCGCTGCAGCCGTGGCCCCTGGTGGTTCCCGTCCGCGGGCAGGTGCGAGCGGCGGAGCCCGGGGAGCGGTCTCTGGCGAGAGCTGTGACGGCCGCGTTCGTCCCCGTTGCAGCCTTTATAACGGTCACTTCTTTTCCTCAGGCGAGGCTCAGCTAAATGTGTATTCACGGACCCGAAATGCACAGTGTTGGTAGAGAGCTCTATACCAGGAGATGCGTTGAGGAGAAGTTACTCGGCATTAGTCATTCATCGGAGCCGAGGAGTAGGAGATGATTAACTTAAGTAATAAATGTATCACGCTTGTGTGCGCTCACCCCTTCATTGCAGTTGCCTTTTGAATAGGAGATCAAAAGACACACAGAGTAAGATACAGATAAATAGACTAAGCACCCAGGGGTTTGATATGGGCGTGCATGCGTACACCTATGTGTGTGTACACCCATTTGTGCCTGCGCACTTGTGTGCCGGTGGGCGTCAGTCTGCCAGGAAGGGCTTCATGGTCCAGAAGTACTTTATTCTTGCCATGGATTGCGTGATCAAAAGAATAACTGACTGCCAGGTCTTGTACTGGAAGTGTTACTCTGTTTGAAGTGTTACCCAGCTTGCTTCCACGTTGGTTTTTTTTTGTGAAAGAGAAAAGAATTCTGAATTGTGACTGAAATGAGTTTCATAGGTGAGACAACAATCAAAGGGTAAAGGGCTTTAATCTCTAGTATGGGCAATTACACACTTCAGTAAACTCAGACTTAATTCAGAGCCCTGGTCCAAGGCTTGGCCATCAGTTATCAGTCAGGTGTGAAAACAGCACGGTTATTCGCTCCCTGTAGGCAGCTTTATCAGGCAGCATCTCAGAATAAAATTGGCTTTAACCTTCATGGAGACTTATCCACTACATGTGAAAACACAATAGCAAGCATATCTTGATTAAAGTAAAAAGTGCAGGATGATGAAACTGCCAACCACTTGATTATCTGTCATTGATAACTTTAACTAATGGCTCTATTTATTTTTTTTTAACTGAAAGAATTGAAGGCATTTATTGCCTGTCTGGGTCTACAAGGTTAAGAGAAACACTTGGTGACCTCTGACAATAGTGACTTCTTTTTTCATGTCTGTAATTTTTAATTACTCATTTATTTCTATATTTTTCAAATAAAATATGAAAATAGAAGCTTTGCTCCTCAGGCCTTTACTGGCACCTTGCAGGGCTTTCCAAGGATATGGGAGATGCTAGCTATCAAAATGCAAGAAAAAAAAAAAAGCCTTTAATTGCTGCCCTTAGAAATGCAGGAGACAGAGACAGAGACAGAAGGGTGAGAGTAACTCAGACACGTTGCTGTAGTGGAATGGATTTTGCCATTAGGTGCCAGTGCAGTTATGGGAAATGTGTTTCCTTGATGGTGCCTGGGAGGGAAGTGTTTGTAAAGCTTGAGAGGGATGAGTCAGGACTATATAAATCTAGGGGCAGGTTCTCCAGTAAAAATGCAGTTGTGTGAATGCTTAAAGTAGTGATACAGAGCTCTTCTAGTTGATCTGTGGCTGGTGGAAGCTTTTCAGACTGGCATACTTTGTACCTTTACTGTTTTTTTTCCCTGCAAATTGCAGATATATATTTGAGTAGAGGTGTATAACCCAAAGCTGCTTAATAGCAAAGTAAAACCCATTGGAAACAGGCTATTCACAGTTCTATTAGAAGTAGTCCACAGGTCCTAGAAACTTGGAGACCACTGGCTGAAAACTTTCATGGTGACTTATGAGCAGCACATTGCACTCAGAACCCTTAGAAATTCTGTTCGTGATCAGAAGAAATGAATTTAAAACTAAAACCATCAGCAGATACCTTGAAGCGTTTCTTAATCCAGGTTTCAAGTAGGGCTGTAGCCCTGGGCTTTAGCATGGTCATGGCTTAAATCATACAGAATTTGGTCCTTGCAATGTAAAATGAGAAAACTGTATTGGCTGGAGCTGGCTCAAGGCATCTTAGCAATGGAAACAAGGCAGATAAACAGTCAGCCCAAGCTTCATCTATAATGATGGGGTGAGAAACAGAGGAGCAGAGGCAGTATCCTTAAGGAGTCAAGTACCACTAGCAGGAGTGGGTGGAGCAGAGCTATTAAATGCCATAGGGACAATATGTGGGTGCCAGTCCAGCATCCCAGTCTCTTCACCAACAACGAGCACCAGTGACAGCCAGCAGCTGGCCTTCCCAGCAGTCAGCTGTGGGCACCAGGGTTGGAGGCTTTCTGCTGCCCCTAGCAGTCATGTACGTTTTCTTTCACCAACCAGTTGCTCTTTTTGGTGGCCAGAGGCTCTTCTGGCAGCTGCAAGTTACTACAGTGCAGGCAGGATCAGCTCGTTGTAGCAGGAGAGAAGCAGAGTTAAGTGATGCCATCAACTGTAAGTGATTCCAAAGGTGCTAAAGTAGTCATTTGGCCAAACTATATCATGGTGACATAGTGGAAAAAAAAAGATGCAAATTCCAGCTAATACAAAGAGAGAAATCTTATAACTCTTTCAATGTCAAAGTAGGTGGATATCCAAGGCTGCTTTCTCAGCTGTTTCCTCAGAGAATGTAGTTACAAAAATTGGTTGATTGGTTTTGAATCCAATGATTTTGTTTTTAAAGCTTTCAGGTGGCTTCTGGTATTATAAAAATGTGAGAAGGAACACACTGTATTGAACAGAAGAAAGAAAACATTTCATACCCTGCATTTTGCAAAGATTTTTTTCACCTCTAGGTAGTTTTAAATAGAAGAAAACATCTTTTTAACCAGGGATTTAGTTTATTTTTTTTTTAATAGTAAAATAACTTAAGTTTTTTGTCAACTGTGAGGAAGAGGTGCTTCCAGAAGGAATTCATCTCACTCTAGAATAAAGGTCTGGAATAGGTGAGATTAATTTTCCTCTGAAACTGCCTGCTTTGCAACATCAGTTAGGAAAAGAGCTAAGAGTGAATAGACTGGAGATGTGCAAAACTAGGTAAGATTAATGCTCTCTTTTGTCCATTCCAAAATGTAGATGGATTAACAAAATTATCAAGTGCTAATCTACAACCAGTAAATGACACCCCTTTAACTTAAGTTGGGGTGCCAGTTTGTGTTGATATAAAGGAATCTGCTTCTCAGAGAGTGTTCTTTCTTCTGAAACAAAAAATGAGTGGTATGATGATATCCCAGATATGGCTCACAAAAGTTGTAGGCCATCAATAGTACAAGTTGATTTGGAAAGTCTAGCCCTGCATTGTGCAGGATAGTGTACAGAAGTCTTCACAGCTGCATTGCCCAAAGCAAACAGATGGTTTCACCTGCAGAGTTTTGTCTCATGTAAGATTCTTGTTGTGAATTGAGAAAGCGTGTGTTTAGAATTTATCATTCTAGGTCCTGCTTATGTGTGTTTATTGGAGCAATAACAACCTCAAGGAAACACATAGGAAAAGCCATCCTTATCCAAATGGTTTGAGGAATGCTTCTTGTCTTGGAGTGCAGAAGGAGTTAACTGAAAGATCAAAGCTACAAAGTCTGCTGGAAACATGAAAACCCAGTGGTGTGAGACACCATAAAAGGGTTAAACCCGATGATGTAAATCATGTGTGTTGGTTAAAATGCTGTGAAGGCGCAGACAGAACCTAGAGGTATAATAAATAATCTTTGAATACCTGAGAGCCTTGTGGCCTCTCAGTCATTAATCAGAAACCACAGACTGAGGGATTGGCTGGCAAAACATTAATCATTAAGCAATTAATTCCAGCCATGAAAACAAAACTTTGTGATTTCCTGAGTAGGTGGGATTGAAGGAGACACAGCATATTTTTTTGCCTTTTCACCATAAAGGAGATAAAGAAGTACTGAGGAGGTCATGCATTCATCATTCATATGAGACAGAAAATCTCATTTATTGTCTGGTTCTCCTTTCCTTTTTGTTTATATGAACCAGGAAGAGGGCAACTCACCACAAGTTTTTCTAGGAAGTAGTAATGAGCCTCTTGAGCTTAAACCTTTCTAGATGTATGACACTAACAAAAAGGGACTTTATTTCGTGTGTCTTATATGTTCCTCCAGTTCTCCATAAAAGCATGGTGGAAATACCTTTTTATTCCCAGCAGCATCACCAGCTGTGACAGTTGTCTTGTGAGACTCAGGACTTCTGTCTGTTTTCTATTTACTTGAGCCCCAGTTTCTGATCATGTACTGATTGCCTTAAGATCTTAGCTTTCCTTTCTTCTGATATGTTTAGCTATGGAGAAACCTAAAAATGCAAATATTAAAAGATGAATAATCCGAACACAAGGAAAGTGGAGTTCAAAATATGTACATACTGATTTTGATTTTCTGCAGGTCATTTAATTTTGTGGATACTTTAGTTCAAGGGACTTAGATTATTTTTTTTTCATATTTGGGGCTGGAAACGCTGCTAGAACTGCCACTAGTATTTTTAAATCTGAAATGTACACATAAAGAAGACCCTTAGTCATGTTTTTCTCACCACTACTGAGTGAAAATTCAGTCCCTCAAGGTCTGTTAGCACAACTTTACAACCAACTTCAAGAGATCACCTTTTCGTAAAGTACTGTTGGATGGATGGTAAGGTGTGATATAATTAGAAGCTGCCTAAATAGCAACTGGGCCTGGAAAATTTGCCAAGTGCCATATGAGAAGTTTGTGACAGAAACCAACTGCGGTTCTTTGGCTGTTACCTAATGCTTGGCCATCTGCCTTACCAAGTTGAAGGCATAAATACCGGGGGAGCAGCTGCGGGAGCTGTTACCTCAGAGCAGTCTGGTCAGTGATTGCAGTAGCTAAAGGACCGTGTTGCTGGCTTCTGAAGGATTATTCAGAAGCTTGAAGCACCATTTATTTTAAATACAGTTATTTTCACAGCAATATCCAAATACCACTTTCTCCTTGCATAGAATGTGCAGAAGTATCTAGCCATGAGACATGCAAGGAAAACTTGCAGCAGAATAAATGTCACAATTCCTGCAGTGTACCTTTTCAACTACAGTGACATGCCATCAAAGCCAAGGGTTTTACAGAAATGAGTATTCTGCCTTTACTTTGTGTGGCAATAAGATACCTTTACATGCAGAAGTTCGCTTTCATCGGGGGACCCATAGAGTTCATGCAGACAATCTGTAACATTTATCTCATCCTCTGCATAGAGGCAGTGTATGGCAAAGCACAGTGCATATATTAATGTGTTAATTACTTAAGTTTGCTATCTTCTTTAGAGACACAGTTCCTGACATAGGTGTAACAAAACCCCCAAAAGTTAAAATAAGTATATTCATTATGAAAAGTTTTGAGAAGTTGTTCAGCTGGGCAGAAGACCATCTATACTGAGAAACAGAATATTTTGTACCTGTTTGTTATGATGGTTTTATTACAGAGCCAATTGCAATAGTCCCTAGCTAAGCAAAAACACTGCATGAGAGCAGAATCTGTCCAGCACAGATGGCCTGGATTCATACACTGCCACAGAGATTCTAACTCTTATTATTCTTCATTTCCTTCTTCTTCCCTTGACTTGTGAATTAGTCTCGTTTGAGGAGACAGGATGTCGGCTTGAAAAGCCACCTGGATCAGCTAGACCAGCGAATAAGTGAGCTGAAATTGGATGTCAGTAAGACCTCCAGTGAATACTTGGACAGTGACAGCCGGCCCAGCTCAGGTAATGTGCACTTGTTCATTTATTCCTAGAGGTGTGGTGCTATGAGAACTGAAGGATATCAACTTCTGAGCAAAACTCTGTATTGTTTGTTCAGAAACAGTGCCCCATGGCTGAGGTTGAGAGTGGTCATCTGGCATGGCACGGAGCACACTCACAATGCTGGTGGGAATTCTCCTGCAAAGTTGATTCAATTAGAAAATGGCTATTCACTCAAACAGTATTTTTTCTGCATTTTCTTCTTAAATTTAAAATTGACATTTTAACCACAGGTGGAAGGTGGAGGAGATGGATTTATTAATTAATTACCTTGTCTAGTACAGAGTGGCCATTGGCAAAGTGGCTAGATTACTTTCTAGAAGTGAAGGAGACCAACAGCCATGTCAGTGCTCTGTTTGAATCCTGAAGGGGTCCTGAACCTCACTAAGGCTTTGAAGTTCACTACCACTGCAGTGCTTTGGCCAGATAAATGTTTGATCATTTATATAAAAATGAAACAGCTCTATTAAATGAAAAACGACCCCAACAGTGTGCTGACTAAAGTTTTCACAGACACAGATCTAAGTGTCAAGTTTCTGGTCTGATTCACAGACCAGTAGTGCAGACTTTTACAGGTAGGATGTCTGTTAAAACCAGTTTCTGTTGCCTAGCCTGGGACAATGGGGATACTTCTTTTTAAACAGAATTTTAAAATGTCTTAAGTCTTCAGTGAGATGAGGAAGTTTTATTTTTCTTTTTCATTTACAGCATACAAATTTGCAGCTTGGTACTTGGAGTAGGTATAAAAAGGTGCAAGTTTCTGTTGAGTGTTCAGGAGTTGTGTGCTTAGGCAGACACACAGTTCAAAAGGAAACAGTTTCATTTTCTCTTTGTTTCATATAGAGAGGAATAATAAAACCTCGTATCTTGAATTTATACAGAGCCTTTCTTAATACTTCCGTAATTAATTGGTAGTGATCACAAGCCCTGGAGAGGCAAGATAGCATCCATTCTCTGCCCTTAGATATTCCAGCCATCGTAGACTTGGCAGGTCTGATCACAGACTAGTTTTACTCTACTTCCCCATCCAAGCTGTGCTTATGTGCACCTAGCACAAGTTACAACATAAGACAGCCATATTTAACACCAGTTGCATAATAGTCCCCAGAGATGTTCTCCTGTGAAGAACTGGGTGTGATGGTGCCACATTTCACCCCATCCCACCCTCGGAAGCATGCATGTGCGTGCCAAGCTGGCTCAGGGCCTAAATAAATATGCAGGAGCCCAATAAAAGGTAGATGAATTGAAGTATACCTCTGCTGAAGTTACCCAAAAAAAAGATCATAAATTTAGGGCTGTGGCACATTAACAAATGAAGATTTATGTTATTCTCTGCATTTTTCTTGTACAGCACATGTTTAGTTACTGTAAATAAGAAATATTTTCCTATTTATTTTAACTCTGCAGGGTTCTATGACCTCAGTGATGGTGGTTCTTGCTCACTCTCCAATTCTTGTACCTCTGTGTACAGTGAGTCCATCTCCTCCTCCCACACCAGTCTCTTGCCCGTCTCTCAACACCCTAAAGCAAGGCTCAGTGTGCTTGATTACCGACCCAAGTCTGCAGATGAAACTACTGTGCACACCACCAGCTTCCAACAGCAGGGAATCTATGTCAGCAATGGATGTCGGATTACCCCTAGCACAGACATTTCTGGGACTCCTGCCAGGTCCCGACCAAGGCCAGTTTCCACAGGTAATGAACTGCAGAACTGGATACTCATTCAAGGGAAGGGCAAAATCCTGGTTATTGCTTTTTAGGACCTAATATACCAATGTGTAATCAATATATAGCACTCATTTTTATTACACAAAGTGAAAAGTGAAACTGCAGAGCCAAACTGTTTACTGTCCGACTTTCACTTGTGTCCATACTTGGATATTTTTAAACAATAACAAATACAAGGATATATTCATTTAAAAATGGAAAAATACTTAAGTGTATGAGATAAAATTGTAATTTGCCTGCCTGTGAAATCAAAAAATTGCATACTTGAAATACCTTGTGTGAAGGTGCAGAGATGTATGAAAAATACAGGGCGGATTTTAAATTAGAGATGGTGTGCTTTACAAAGAAAGATTTTACAGAGATCAAAGAGACACTTCCAGACTTAGTGCCTGTTTCCACAAGCTGTTGTAAAATGAGTGTGATTATACTTTTATATGCCCTGTTTGTGCAAATTGATGTGGACTCAAACCATACTTTTTTCATAAATTATTATATACAGTTAGGGATAACAAACACCAAAGGTTAACTGGCTGTCTAGGAACCAGTCTTGAGACTAATAGTGGATTCACCATGAATTTACATCATACTTTTAAACAAAATGGACAAGTCCATTGATATTCCAAATCTCTTGTTTACACATCTGTGAGGTAACATCATATCACTTCTTCTTTTGGGTCCTTCCATGGCCTCAGAGCAACCTCGTGTTAGGGCAGTTCATATGGTAAGCCAGCCAAATATGTGACAGTTCCACTATAGAAACAGGGAGGCTATAGGGAACATGATTTCAAGTACCATTTCACTCTGGAATCATTCTTACAGCTTTTTGACCTGAGGTAGCTCACCTCTGGCTTGTTTGGAGCAGAAGTAAAGACCACCTATTCTGTACCTATCTGTACAGACACACCTGAAGCAATGGTGGTAAATTTTAGCATAAAAGCAGTCTTCTCAAGGCTTCTCAGAGGCTGGGACTGGACCTGAGCTTAATGATCATGACTTCAGTGTTCAGATTACAGAATTCTTGTTCTATCAGAAGCTTTCCTGCCTTGCAACATTTCACTAAGACCCCAAGGGCTTTTTGGGTTTTTGGATGTGGAGATAGATTAATAACAGTACTCCAAAATTTAAGAGATCTGAGTTGGTGGCCATAAATGGCATCTTCAGGAACTGAGACTCCCATCTGACTGAGTAAGAAGCGAATAGATGTGTTTCTTCAGGGGATGATTTAAGGATAAGAGTAGCGTAGGGCTATCGGTTGGACTAGATGATCTTGAGGGTCCTTTCCAACCGTAATGATTCTGTGAGTAGCTACCCCTAAATTTTTTTCTCTCTCAAAGTCAAGGTTCTTCTATGTCATAATATCATAGTATTGTCTGAGCTGGAAGGGACCCAACAGGATCATCGAGTCCTGTTCTTAAATCCATAGAGGACACCGCAAGAATCACACCATGTGCCTGAGAGTGTTATCTAGGCTCTGCTTAAACTCCATCAGGCATGGTGCTGAGACAGCTTCCCTGGGGAGGCTGTTCCAGATCCCTTAAGGTTGACTTAAAACTAAACAGCCCACAAATAAAATTGTGACTTTTTAATAAAACTTTCGAGTGTTTCTTTCTGGAATTAAATACTCTTAAGAAGTTGCTTACTTGAGAAAAGCATGAGACTAATAATGTTTTCAAATGAAAATTAGAATCATATCACTCTCTAGCCTATAGGACACATGACTCTTAATGGCTCTCCAGTGTGGGTTAAGTGCTTCTCTTTACTAATGCCTTACTAAAGCAAAATGCAGTAGAAAATACAACCACTAGCTTCCAGCATTTAAGAGGTTAAGAAGCATTATAACCAAGTATCTGCTTAAGTCCTCTTGAGGCAGCTGGTTGAGTACTGTAGATTTTTCCAAGACAGGTGATGTAAAAAGGTTGGAGGAAAAGATGGAATTCAAATTTAACCACTTAAAAAAAATACCATTGAATCTGCATAGTGGAAGATTCAGGAATGTCTGGGTTATGGTAATGTATCCAGGGGAAGTCGTCATCCTATCCTGAGGGGAGAATGTTCAAAAACTCTGTCTGTTGTATTGGATAATTTTGCATGACATTCAGCTTCTGGTGCTGTGGTTGTTGGATTCGCTTTTTATCTCTGCAAATAAATAAAAATAATCCCTTTGTTTTTAGTTGTTTGAGTTAGTCTGTGACATTCTAGAACACGCACAGATTTACTTTCGTCCAGGTAGCACAGTTTAAATTTCTGCAAAGGCAGGAGTTTTATTATTGGTACTAAAAGGCATTCTAATCTTTATTACACTCAGGTGAATAAAAGCCTTGAAGTAATTTAAGTGATCTTGGAGGGCTGAAACTATTTTCTTCGTTCATGCTACTGATTTTAGTAAAAGCTAGCACATGCCTATGAAATAGCACTTTTAACACAATCCTGTTTGAATGTAATTGTCTGTGATTTAATTAGGTTATTTATTTTCATCCACTGTGTAGGTGACTTGGAAAGGCTCACTCCAGCAGATGCTAGATTTCAGAAAGAGACAGATCCCAAATCCATGTTACCTCTGTGCCATGCCGGAGACATGCACTTGCTCAGCGTGGATCCCAAGTTCCAGAATGACTTAGTCTCCAAAAATGGCATTGATGTGTATCCTTACCCAAGCCCCCTTCATGCAGTGGCTTTACAAAGTCCCCTTTTCTCCCTGGTGGGGACATCCCCAGAAGCAGACCTCCAGGCTCCTCCCAGCAAACCCATGCCTAGTGTGACAGGTCCCAGCTTAATTAGGACTAGGCCAACTGCTGAGGCCAAGCCAGGGGGGTACATCAATAAATTGCTGCAGCTGACAAGATGCAAAGGGAACAATCGGGCTGATGCCAATGAGTGGGTTTCAACAAAGAGCCAGCCAGCCACAATGCACCAGAGACTCATTATAACCCCCAGCTCTGGTGGAGTGAAAATTAACAGCAGCAGTAGCCAGCTGGAAAAACAAGCGAGTTCTCTGGAAAGTAAAAAAGGTGAAGGGAAGCTGCAGAGAGTGGTGCCAGAGGGGGAATGTGCCAAGCAGCAGGAGACCGTGCGCTGTGTGAATGAAGAACAGCCATCCACTTGGCCTGACACAGAGCCATCAGCTGTGAATAGTTGTTATCCTGCCAAGTCAGCAGCAAGGGGCTCTCCTCTGGCAGAAGCAACTGAGAGCAGCACGGAGTGCAGTTCATCCTGCTCACAGCTGTGCCAGGAAGATTCCAGCCTGGGCACCTGGAATGCTAAAGCTATGCCACCCAGAAAGATGCCCCTCAAAAGATGTGAAAATACCAAATTGGCTAATACTGGGGGTCATGAGCGAGTGGCACGAAGTGAGTTTGTTCATGCTCAGTTCGTCCCTGCAGAATCCCACCAAGTCCGGGTCAAGTTTGCCAGCTCCAGAACAAAGGCAGTGAAGATAAAGAGGAGGAACAGTGAAAAGGTGCTACGGCCTGGGAAGCAAGCCTTTTGCATGGAGAAGATGAGAGGGTCTGATGGAGCTGCCAGACTGCCTGCTGAGTGGAATCAACCTCAAAGACCACATGGAACAAAGAGCCTCATACGGAGACCTTCATATTCTGGTGACATGACTGGCAGGTCGTGCTCAGAGTCTAGCCTGTTCCCAGTGCAGGTCAGGCTACCTGCTGTGTCATCCAGGCCAGAGCTCTACAGAGCCTCCGCTAATGCACTGTATTCCCTTGAAGCAGCCTGCATAGACTCAGCTAACAAGAAGAAGCAGCGTAAGTGGCAGTCCACAGTGGAGATCTCTGCTAAGGCCCACCTGGCTGGCCTTGCTAGTAGCTTTGGCCTGGGAGCCCCAAGGCAGCCATCAAGGAGAGCTAGTGTCCTGCGAGCTGCCAGTGTGAGGACTCGCTCCAAGAGTCAGCGCCATGGAGCTTATACCAAAAGTGAGTCAGACCACTCCGAGTACTCTGCAGAGTGTGCTTCCCTCTTTCACTCCACCATTGCAGAGACCAGTGAAGGGGAGGTCAGTGATTTTACAGCTAACCGTTTTGGGGACAGTGAGTCCAGTGAAAGCGATTCAGATGGCAGCAGTAACAGTAGCAGCCTTGCCCTTGACTATGATGAGGGGGATGAAAGTGAGCTGATCTGGCCTGAAGGTTCAGTCAGACAATCCGGGACAGTCCAGCCCTCTTCTAAGCCTCTTCCCCCAGTGCCCAAAATCTGTCGCATCAAAGCTTCAAAGGCACTAAAGAAGAAGATTAGGAGATTCCAGCCTGCCTCTCTGAAGGTCATGACCATGGTTTAAGGGAGACCAAGCACCTGTTTCTTACAGTGAAATATCTTGCTGGCTCTCATTTGCAAAACAAGAGAACCCATATGCAGGGAAAAAGACTTGCTTAAACGAACTGTGAATAATCCCTGAATCAACACAAGGGGTTTTGTTTGTTAATGCCTGGACATAAATGTCAATGTATCTAATTTCCTCTTTTGCCTTTTATTCTGTAAATATGGATCTGTATATGTTGTGTGATGCCTTTTTTTTACTATGCAGAAGGGTCACAATGGTGAAAATGAAAAAAATCTCTGCCAGAAGATTTTACAGGCAGGCTCTTGGTGGATTGTTGACCATATGCACCCACAGAATCAATCCCAGATGCATAGGCTTCCCAAAAAGAGGGGCTTTTCCCAACCAGATGTTTGGTAGCATCCCTCACCCTTGTGACAAATTCTTTGCAGTTTGAAGTCTCCATTAACCATCCAGCTGTCACTGTGCTTGTATGGAAAACCTCTCAGTGCTCTCCATGGTTTTACTTTCATTCAGATCAACCATTCAATACCTTCTCCCAAACATCAGGTGGTCACACAGAATCACAGAATCATTATGGTTGGAAAGGACCCTCAAGATCATCTAGTCCAACCGATAGCCCTACACTACTCTTACCCCTAAGTCTGTTCTTCCATAAAAACATACTGTGTTTAATCAAGAAGGCAAATGTATTTGTGAATGAGAACAAGAATTCATTTTGTTTCCTGTTTTCAAAACTGAGTGTGGGATTTTTTTGAAACCTTTTCTTTATGATGTTCCATGTTATTATACATTTGTTGAATGAATGAAAGAATGTGAGAGCTCAGTGCTACAGTGTGTGAATAGCTGGAGCTGAAATAGCTTTGCCCTTAAAATTGCAAACTCAATAAATACTATTTAATGTACTTCTGAAAATTGTGCCTGTCTGACTTCAGTGCCTAAAGAACACTATTCTGAACTGCAGTGTCAAATCAGGAATACAGGGGAACTTTCTTAGGTGAAACAGATACGTGTTTTCATGATTGCTGTGCAGAAATTCTTTGTATTTTTCAGAGGGTTGCTATAGCTAAGTCAGAACCGGGGTCCTTTCAGCCTCTACCTTAGGAAACCTGCTTCAGCAGCTGCTTATAAATGAGTGAATTTCAAAATAATATTTGTATTGAGGATGGGATAGTGTTTAATCAACTCACTTAAATTCATGCAATTCTGTCACAAGACCTTTTTAATTTAAAACACGTATTTATGTGTACTTATTGTGTTTTGAATGCATTTGAGAGCACTTATGTGACAGTTTGAATCAGTTGCTAAAGTGATGAAGTGGTTTTTTGTGTGTTCAGACAAGCAGCCTTAATTCTCCTGAGCACAGCAATCTGGAAGCTAGGCTGAAGTTCACTCTGTGTTTACCAAAGAGCAGGTATTATCCTGCTATCTAGTTTCAGTGCATAATCTGAGTACATTCCTGGCCTAGGAGATGTAAGCATTACCTCACTCAAGCAAAGGTACTAGGTCTGAAACAAGAGGCAAGTGCTGTGCAGAAACTGGGGATAAAAGAGTGCTTGTTTACTCCAGGCATTCATTAGCAAACAGAAGTGTTGAAAGACTAAACTTTTATCCAATACCTTCTATTGGCTTTGGAACCTATGTTAGGTTTTCAAACCACTCTATTTTCAAATCATTTCTGGAAAATGAGGTAGAAAAAAGTAAAAGTTATGCAAAATCATTTAATTCAAGTATTCAAGCTAGTGCATAACACCATCCTTACTGCAACTAGGACAATATGTTTTAGCCAGTGGAATAGGCTAAACATGTTTTCATGGGCCTGAAGAGACATAATCACTCCAGTAGGATTACAGGGAGAATTTCACAGGTCTGCAGTGGGTTCTTGCTCAGCATGTCTAGCAACAGAACAAACAAAATAATGATTTATGCCTTGTTGACTTTCTACATCACAAAAGGATTCTTTCTCCCTTTTACACAAAAGGTTTCATTTGGAGGAGTGTGTCAAAAGTTATATATGAACCTTCAATCCATGGATTTTCTGTTTTGGGGTGGAGTTTATTGCTTAGATAGGAGTTCTGAGGGTGGTTTTTTTTCATGAGGGAGGAAATTGTTCCTAACTAGAAAACCACTCTTGAGTAAGAGCATTTTGAAACCTGGTATAAACTGCCACACAGTAGCTCCTTGCCTTTTTGTCAGAGTAAGCTGAAACAATGTTTGTGGTCCCACAACTCAGTAAATTCTGCTTTAGGGCTGTTAATACTCTGTCAGAAATGTTGCCAGACACATGATGAAAGTGCCGATACAGAATGAACTCACACTGCCAATTCAAATAAAGAAAAATAATGACTTAATTTTGTACTGACAGGTTTTATTGCAGATGAAGTAGCATTGCTTCTACAGCTCACATTTTGTGCCAGGTCAGATAATGTCTCTTCTCCTAGGGCCAGTGTAAAGCCAACATGAAAACATCAAGCTGGCACAAACATTATCTCCTATGCCTTGGCTAATTTGACAGAAACATGATTATGTGCCCACACTTGATCTAGGGGAAATCTGTGGTGCTGAAGAACCCCAGCAATGCAAAGAACCTGCTGTTAAGTGTTGAGGTATCACCATGTGCAGTAATGCTACTGAGCTGTGACTTTCTGGGGAGGGCAGAACGCATGGTGCCACCTCCTCTCACTCCAGGACATTGGCCCTTCACCCCAGCAGTGTCCTTTGGATGGCTTTCTGCTGGAGCAGAAACTGCATTGAGACCAAAGCTCTGGAGCAAAAAAGTAGGAGAGTGAAAAGTAATGCAGGAGACTCAGGTGGCTGATAGTCCAGCAATACTGGCACCAAAAATAGTATTGTAGTTGTACCAATACACTGGTAAAATTTAACATCTTTTGTTGGCATATACGCTGAGAATTTTGCTAACAACTTGAGTATGAGTGATGCCTATCAGTGCTCTTTCTGTCAGAGACTATGGGGCTAGCTCTGCTAAACTAAACATTTAAATTCAACAAATACCAGTAAATAGTCTGATGTACTATTCTTTTATATGTATGTACTAAATATCATAAAACCAGTTTTAAGCTCCATATGAAGCCTCATAGTGAAAATAAGGGATGCTCAGCTTTACTTGTGGTCATGGCAATACAAAATAGAAATGTTCAGTCTTTTCCCTTCCAGAAGAAATCCACAAAATCTTTTTACCTTGTAGCATCTTGTACTGTAAAGGCCTAAGAGAATGTGAAAAATGTCAGTCTGTGATTCAGTTAGAAGTCTAGCACCAAACGATACACTTTAAGAGTGAGAAGTTAAGCACTTTCACTGTGACTTGATTAGCAAGTGTATAGATCTGACAGCAGTTTGAGAACAGCTTTATGCAGTGTCTCTGTTGCAGGAGCTCGCATCTGTCATGCCTCTGCAAGCTCTAGTGAATCAAAGTCATCCACTGCTGAAATCTATGCACCAGATCAGCAGTTTCATTCTGTCAAAGGCAGACATTTACACTTCAATGGTGGAGCAAAAGGGTAATAGGAAATTAATGAAGTTATAAGAGCAATTTTTAAAACTTTATTAATCCTTTTATTGCTCTAATAATTTTAGAACTGGATAATTACCAGCCTTTTTGGCCTTGACACAATCTTAACTTTTTCTTAAGTTTTTCACATCCAGTTAACCATAGGATAGTCAGGGAACAGAGGTTTTGCTGGAGACACACCATCCTTGAAACTGGACCTTTGTTTGAAGTGACTTCTGGTCAAGCAGGGCACTGGTCAGAAGAAAGGCAGCTATCGTGTGGTAGGTCTCAAAACCAGCCATGGATGATTCTCATGATGGTGAACTTGAGTCCAATGAACATCTTAACGCTGTGCTGGAGTTTTGGTTTATGTTTGCTTACTCATCCTGGTCCAAAGTTCTGAAGGGGTGAGAGCTGAAGGCAAGAGATGCCCCAGGAGCAGATGAAAAGGCAGGTGATTGCACTGTCTCTGAAGCGAGTCATTGCCCATAAGACAAGAAACTAAGTGTGGTGTCAGAGGGCTCTGGCCGTTCTACCCTAGCAGCTTTTGCTAGTTTCTTTATCACTGCTAGGACTGAAACCCATCCCCACGGCTACTCATGTGGCAGTGCTGGGATTTGGATGCTGCGCTTGAATAGTCACAAGCCATCAGCACCCAAAGCCACAGGCTGATCATTCCTGAACTATAAAGTTAGGTAGTACCCCAGCCCAGAGTCCTTTCAGACTACCAACTGCAAAATCCCGTTAGGCAAACATTACACAAAGGAAGCATGCAGCAAAACAAGGCATATGTGACTGCTGTCTCTGACAGAAAACAAGACAACAGCATAGTAGCAGCAGCTTTCATTTTCAAGTCTCTTTTGAGCCATCCTCAACCATCCTGAGAATGAAGGGGTCCCCCCAGCTGTGCTCGGTGGAAAAAAGTAGCTCAGTTTTTAACTACAGCAGTTTCCTTACCCTCCACACCACAGCAAACATTTTGGCTCCTGCAGAGAGCTGTAGTACCTTTTGCCCTCTAACCATGAACTCAGCCCTCCCCGCTGAACATGCTCCTCACAAAGCTGCCCTCAGACAAGCACCTTAAATGACCATGTCAAAGAAAGAACATATGCTGATCTGGAAAAGCAGGGCAGAGTCCTATGTCTGAAACTTACCTATGAGGAAAATAAAGTGTGAAATGGCACCAACACAGCATTTAGGCATGTCTATTGTGGATATGAAGGAGACCTGGGATTCCACCATTAGCTGCCATTCTCTACAGAAAGCTGCTGTGATACTTCAGCTAAAAGTGAAGAGCAATTAACAGGAAAAGGCTCGGCTAAGGGCTGGTTTTGGATGTTTCTGCTTCTCAGGTTTAAAGCCATCACAGTATGTCTAATTGTACTGCAATGCAGAACATCAGCAAAATAACAGCTGAAATAGGCAGAAGTCCAGCCATCATCAATTCTACTAATTCCATGTGTTATCATTATAATGAAGCCTGGAGGCTATTGTTAGCTAATATTGATTTTATTTTTTTTTTAAGTGTTCCAGTGTTCTTCCTTTCCTTTCATGGCACAGCATTTGTAACTAGGGATGCAGTGCATTAAGTTCACCCATGACATAATTCCTGGGAAGTCACTGGAACTACACGACAGATTCATTTACGTTCCTCATGCTGTTTTCAAGATGTCAGTAAGTGGGATTATTGGCATGACAGATGGAAAATAAGGAGGATTTCAGACATTGCTTTGTTCTTGACTAGCCTGCAGGCTATGAAAGTAGCTATCTTTATGGCTGATTTGCCTGCAGGGAATCCTGCTGCTATGCATGTCACATCTGAGTTAGTGGTGGAGCAGGGTAGATGGTTAGGGCTACGCACAGTGGTGCTGTTTCATGTTTATTCTGGTTTTCAAAATGTAAACTGGAGGAGTATCAGCAGTCTGGTGATCCTGTAAAGATAAAAAACAAGAGAGGAGAAAGCGAACAGATCAAACTGACCAGGCAGAGCTGACCAGGCAAAGCAGAACACAAACTGCAGACTTGCAAGACCCAAGTGAAGAATCTCAGTTTCAGCAGGAGAGTTGAGCTGTTGGATGTGCTCAAAACCTCTATGATATCACTCTGGGTGCCTAATCTTTAGCATCCAAGATAGAGATGTCAGGCACACAAGTTGCTCTGAGAAATATGCATTACTGCAAACCTTCACTCCTACATTTATATTCGTTTTCTCTCCATTCCTAGTGTCCCAAAAGTGAATTTATAAAGCAGAAGATTCTAATTCACTCAATGTGTTATTATGTTAATACTCTACTGATTTTTTCTACGATGTCAGATGGAACAATACAGATACATTGACTCTTGAGACAACAGGAGGTATCTTTCAGCAGGAAGCCGAAATCAGACTTGCACCCACACAAGTTGTAGCATCAAGAAGAGCTTCAACATCTAGAAGTTCAAGACTTTGTCTGGACCACCGCAATTCTAAATCACAAATAGGTTTTCAGATATTGAGTGGATGTGATTATGTCTACACACTTTTTTTGGAAGCAAAGCAGAAAGAGTTTTGGATTACATTGTATCTTGTTGTTGACTCTGACTCTATTTTCTGAAGAAAAGAGGTCTAAGTACTGGAAAGGTACTGAGAGCAAGATGCTGAGATGCTGCTGATTAAAATTAGTACTGTGGACATTTCCTTTCTTTTTTTCCCCCCCTAATCACACCTACTAAAGCTAACAAGTTTGGGGATGGATCTATCAAATCTGACTTTGGAGTGGGCTGAATTTCTTGAAAATAATTCCATGATGTATTTTGTTAAACCAAGATATCCAGAGAAGCTTCATATATGTTTGCCTGATCTGCATCTGAATTCTGAATCATCTGAAGCACACTTGTAACTATCTATTAAAAAATTCTGCCCATTTTTCTCCCTCTTCTAAAAAAATGTAGGCATATGTTGCACATGTGATAAAATAAATATGGTTATAGAATGGCTTTTGTAGCTCTTCATTTTACTTTTATATTCTGTGGGTTTGATTACGTTTGCATTCTAGGTATCTTTTGCTGTCACTTGGGCACTGGAATTGATATAATACTTGTATGACTACAACCACAGCTTTATAACCAGTATTTATAGAGCGGAGGCTGCATCTATGAGGTCAGAGAGAGGTAACTATGAACAGTAAGCCTAATGCCAGCAAGCTTAACTACACTGTACTACAGTATGAACTTTCATTTCGAAGTTTTAGGAGCTCACAAATCAAAAAAGGCTGAAAAACCATATATTGTCTCCTAGGTGCCTGAGATAAGGAGGACTTCAGAACAAAGAAACTATAAAGTCTGAAATGGGAAGAATTCCAGGAGAGCTGAGATGAGGAAAAAAAAGCCAATTTCACAGTCTGACAAAAAGGTACTGCAAATCAAGAGGATGAGGTTAAATATGTACAGAGAACTGAAACTGGCTGCAAAATAGGCAGAAAGAGTGATAAACAGGGACACTTTAAAGCTCTACTATTACAGCAGGGTTAATAATTTTCTAACACTGTAGTTAGTATATAATCACAGCAGCCTCCCACATTGAGTAACGCCAGTGTAGTTGTCAGGGAGGCATGTGTACCATGGAAACGTGCTGGGGTTAGAAGCTAAGTATCCCAAATGTGTTTGCATCATCTGCAGTTGAAGGCACCCTCCTAAGCCCAGCCTGGGGTGCCAGCTGTGTGGGGTGACTTTCCCACCCTGGGCCCTCCACCCAGTCTCAGTCTCTTCTCTGACTGCCATATCTGATGTCTGCACTCAGGAACCTTACTCCAGAAGAATTTCTTTTTTTCTCAGAAGACTCATCAAGTTGTAAAGATTAACCTCAGAGCATGCAGAGAACTTTTAACAATAAAATGTTTGGCCTTCTCTCCACAGCCAGCCTGCAGAAATGTACTGTTGTAGCTCAAGTTCATTTGTGTGTCTCTGGGATATGTAATTTGAGGACATTGGGGGTTAACTGCCCTTGATAGCAAAGTAAGCTACTGCAGAGAATGATGCAGCCTGGCCCAGAAATCCAAACCAAAAAAGCAACAAATAGACCCTCTATTGTGAATTTTTCAGGTGCAACAATGCACTTCATGCAAGGCAGACACCATGCATGTTGGGTCGGATGTTGGACCCACATTATACAGAAGGGAATGACCCCACTCAACACACCACCCCTCAGTGTCCTCACTCACTACTCACTGAGCTCCCTGTCACAAGTATACACGATTTTTACCTTTACAAGTTAGAGGAAGATAAAGCCCTGGGTGGCTGGTATGTGCTGAAAGCTCCACAGGTAACCATGAGAATGAATAAAAACATAACACAGCTATTTTTATACAAACTTTTTCCCTACATCATCACCTATAATTAGGTACTGTAATTACAGAGCTATTTTCTCCCACTTTCCCCTTTGCATGATGCTTTCCCTGACTTTTCCGAGATGGCCACTCCAGCCTGCTGAGGTAGGAGCATGCCCTGTGGAAGCCAGGCTCCCCAGCTTTTGGTGTCTGTCTGAAATAACACGTGTTGGGAAGCAGAGATATGACCTACAGTTTCCTTTATCATAGCAGACTTTGCTTCCTGATCTGCCTCTCACTAAACCTGAAGTTACACTGCCTGATTCTCTGATGGAGAATGCTACTTTTTACATATTCCAAGACCAGTTTGAGCACAAATTGCGCTTAGTAAAATTGTGTTCTATAACAAAATTCAATGTGATAATGTGGTTTGCAACAAAGGGCCACTGTTTATACCTCCCTATGGATTCAGTTAACATCAGCTTTTCTGGTATAAGGAGGCCAAGTCTGCATTCAGACTATAAAGACTATACTATAAATACAAGTACATACTGTGTATACTAAGTATACAGACTTATATAAGACTATAAGGAAGGCAGCTAGGATAATTACTGTATACATTAAACATATTCCTGAGAGAAATCCACAGCATGAATACAACAAATAAAGTATCTTTTGTAATATATAATGCAGTCATTGTATGTTGGGCCTGTGTGGCTGCACAATGCTATGTCAGTTTAAGTTGCTTTCATTTACTCAAAAAGCTGGAGGAAAAGCATCTTGGTCCTGTAAAGCTAAAGGTCTTTCTCTGCGATACTTTGAGCCTCCTATCTATAGTTGACTTGGCTTCCTGAATTAAGACATTCTGTTCTTCCTTTAATAAACAACTCTGGATAACGATTGCCATTTGCTTTTGAATATTCATCTGAGAAGGTATAAAATGATGTTTAAAGAAGCAAACAGATAATTAAATCTTCCCCAAAACAAACCTGATTTTTAAAAAGACTCAAAGTGAAAACTATGTCTGTGTTTTAAATTGAACTCTAGCATTCAAAAGGCATTTTTGAGTTCAAGCCAGATCAGACTAGATCTGTAGAATACTATAATGCTTTTTCTAGTTTAACATTAGAAGAAGATTACAAAGTGAAGTTGCATCTTGCCAAGAGTTTGATTTGTCTTCAACAGCTTTCAGAACAAAAAAACAAGTGTCCTTCTCTGTCCTCTCATCTATAGACTGTGGTTTGTAATGTGCAGGAGGTCAGACTCGATCCTCTTGTAATCCTTTTGAACTTTAGAGCCTATTAACTTTTATTCTGTTTCCTATACTGTATTTCTGTTTTATGGGGAGAGTGATCCTTAGATCACAAAACAATTTTAAATTTTCCCAGCAAGACAGGGGAAAATGTATCTTCCAGTGCCTTAAAGGCAAATATCAATGGATTTAGGATGGAATTTGTTACATCTATCTTAAGGCATCTAAAATTTAGGAATCTAGGCTAAACCAGTTTCCTAGGCACCTCATACTGCCAGTAAAGAGTGCGTAGCACTGCCGCCAGCAGGGAAATTACCTCATTCCAAACAAGGTCTCCCAGATAGGTGGGCCAAATTGTTTTCAGGAAGTACTCCTTGTAAGGAGCCCAAGTGACTCAGTTGAGTGATATCTGACTTTTGAAGAACTAACAACAGATTAGACGTGTTTGAATTCTGTGGGTGTGGGTAGCTGCTTTTCATTGTATACAGCTGTCACTGAGATATCTAAGGAATTGTTAGAAGAAATGTAAGGGGATTAATGCAATTTGGTGTTCCATAAAGGAGATATTTTAGACAATACTGGCAATGCTAACCTCTAACACACAGTTTCACATAATGAACCTAGAATTCCTATGACAAACATTTTTGTGGAAAATGGACTATAAACATGAAGTACTGCATCTCTTTTCATTTGCTGATAATAAATGTGTAAGTAAATAAACTATATCGACTCAAGCATGCACACGTGCTCAGTTTTTGAGGTCCTGTGACTTTTCTAGGTAATTTACAGTAAAAACAAAAAAACAAACTTTGAAGAGAAGAAGTTTAAAAGGGAAAAGCTTAAAGCCCCTGAGACAGGAATTTTCACAGCAGGATGGTCCATTGGATGGGCTAAATAAGGGTAGCATGTTTTCTTTTCCCTTTAGTAAGAGGAGTACTTTTGTAACTGGTAAGGGAAATTGCTGAATAGTGTTGACAGTTGCACTGCTGTGTTTGTTTCAGCTCTGGAATGTAATTCAGATATTGCTTGAGAGTTTAAAAACAAAACAAAACAACCAACCAAAAAAAGCAACAACAACAACAAAAAGAATAAAACCCAAACCAACAAACTTCAGAGTCAGTTTCTGCAAGCTCCCTGAGCTCTTAGTGTACATATGAATGGGAAGGGACAATTTTCCTGCATGCCAGAGGAGAAGGGTAGCTTTTGATGGCAGGTCATCCAGCTATAGGGTGCCACAGGACTTAACTGTATCTTATGCAAGAGATAGCTTCCTCTGGTCCTAATTGAAAGCTCCCCACCCAGGGTGTCAGGCAGGAATCTCAGTAACATTTCCATTTTGTTCAGCAGTCTGTATTTGGTTGACCAGTTCAAATGCACCTGTTTTCATAGAAACTGCCCTCTTTGTTCAGTGTACATTCCAGCACAGTGTTAAAAAACACTAAATGTGGTCAAAAGGTCACTGTGTGTGTGTCTCAGCTCAGCTCCAAAAACTGCTATTTGTCTCAAGTATCCTACAGAGTATCTAAATTGCAGTAAAGAAGCTGCACGTGCTTGCTTTGGACTATTTGGGCAGGAGCAGTTCGGCAGTCAGATTTGCCATCATACCAGATGCAGAGTGCCTGGGATAATCAAATCTCAGCCCAGTCAGTAATTCATTGCCACATCACTATTCCTCATATGGCTTTTTTGCTATCTTTTGACAAGCCCTTTGTCTTCTCCTCCATATATTTCCCAGCTGGTGTGATGTCATGCCAAGGGTCTGCCAGGTTTGCTTCCCCACACACACCCTTTCTCATGTCTGGATAAACCTACTTTTGGTCTCCTTACAAGCTGTTGGAAATGCCAGCCTCCACTGTAGAGCTCCGTGCAGCACTGACAGACTGTGTGGCTTTAATCACACAGTCAGCAAGCTTGGGAGCAAATCTTTCCTGTAACCAACCAGGTTTTACATGTGCTTTATCCACCTCTTCCTCTTCCCATGCTCTGTAGCTGCAAATAACTTCACAAGACGAACGCTTTCACACCCAAACTCTCGCTGAGACAACAGTCTGGACAGGCTGGAGTGACATTAAAAGTGAAAGACCTAATAAAACAAATGACAGCAGCTAAACTTCTGAGCACAGAGACCCTGCAATTTCAGGGCTTCTCTGATAGCTCTGCCCTACCCAGTGCATTATAAATGAGGCAACTACTGCTCTGAAGGACTTGTAGATCCCAACATCCCTCAGCTATTTGCTAAATTTTTGGCATTCTCACCTCTTCTCACACATTACTCTGGCATTGGCCTGAGCTTCTGTCACACATGGTAGGCACTGTGCCCTCTGCCTCTTTTCTTGCATCTGGCTCTGCAAGCTCTTGTTTGTGGTTAGCACATTCATGCCATCCCAGTGAGTGTCCATGTGATAATGATAACAACAACAAGAGGGATATGATGCTGGGTGAAAAGCGGTTGCTAATGGGGCAAGCAAACATAATAAACTTAGATCTGCTCCGCTGCTTCAGGAAAACTTGCCCTTTGCTAGTGGCACAGTTCTGCATTTCATACTCACAGTCCTGCAGTGCATTTGCTATGAGATTTAAATTCGAAGGAAAAAGTCTCAGCTGCAGCTTTTCTGTAATAAGCTACTGGGAAGCTTTAGAAACCCCATTAATTGTTGGACCTTTGTTCTGTGTCCCCAGTGTCCTGATGGCTCATGCCTGACCTATGAATTCCTCTGGTAGCTTTATTTGCTGCTACCCTCCCATTCCACAGTCCCATTTTGACAAGCAGGGGTATACAAAATCCTTTAAAATAAGTCTGAATCTTCAAGTGGACACAGTTCACCTCTACACTGTCGCCGAGACCTGCTGTGCAAACACTAGGCAGACCCACCCGAGCTGGGAAAGAAAGGTTCAGTCCTTTTAATGAGTGTCATGGCCATTCCTTCCTTATTTGCCCACTGACGGACAAACCCAACTCTTTCCCTACTTTGTAGTAAGCTCATTGTATTTCTGCATGGCACAGAGTCTTTTCCAGTGCATAATGGTATCACTAAGTGGATGCCTGGTTGTTGTTCATATATTAAGGGTCTTTTGTTTTTCCACAGGGAATTTTGGAGTGTTGCACTGATTGTCTGTTATCTGTCAAGGCATCAGTCAGCAACCCGGCAGCTCTCTGCTGGAGACTGCCCTGCTTTTACAATTAGCAATAAAGAGCTTTTGTCACTGCACAATGATGCTTCTTCTAAGGTCTGGTTCAGGGTTTTTGGAGGGTTTTCTTAATCAACAATAAGATCAAAACCATACATATTCTGTTTGCTTTAACAGTGAATTGGAAAAGAAAATATTTAGCTCAAAGAGAAACAAACACTATTACATGCTGGAATAATTATTCTGATGCATATAAATAAGGTTTCAGAACCTCATTTCCTACTTTTTCATGTATTGCCTCCTCATCTCTATTAGTTGCAATGTAAAATGTTTTGAAGTACAGTTCTACAAAAGACATGAATAACTAAAATTGTCATTTACAGCACATATAAAAGAAACTTAACCAGAGCAAAATCAGCTTCTCTTCATTGAGATGTGTTGTTTATACAAACAACTTTTTCAGGAAGAATCAAGCACTTAAAATGGACAAGCTGGATACAATTAGTGTCACTTGATCCTTCCCCTAAGCAATATTAAAGCCCACACATAATAATCATTAATCAGTCAGAGGACAGCAATGTTAATCCTAATTAACTATAGCTTATTTGAGCACATTAAAAATCAATTTAAGGTGACATCTGTCAGAAGAGTTCTAGGTAAGTTACTACTTCATGTGCAGAATTACAAGGTCTCATTTCTATGAGCTATGGTCACAGGATCTTTTAGATCTTGTATATGGCAAAATATAGATTAAACAAACTGTAATTTTGTCTTTAAAATCCTCTTATTTTGTGAAAGCTTAAATTTGCATCAGATGTCTGGTCTTAAGTGGGGCTGGGGAGGGATTTGACAGAGAGTAATAGGATTCATCTTCTCTCACTGAATTACAGTTATGAAAAAAAGTGCCATGAAAAAAAAGTGTGAGTAAAGTGCATGTATGGGGAGAGTAAATAAAGGGAAAAGGCATAAACAACAAGAATGAGAAGAAGTAGTAACAGGAATATTTAATGAACCTATCAATTTGTATAGTAAAGCTGGTAAAAAAGATATGTAGTAGGATGGTGGGAAAGCAAAGAGCAAAAGAGGAAAGATGTGGTTTAATTTATAAAATGTACTATACTAGAACTTATCAAAGTCAAAAAACAATGACACCAGTTTTTTCTTTCATAATGACCTGCAAAAGGAATAGCTACCAAAAAAATAATTTATATAAAACAACCTTTGCAAATTTTGTTCAAATTTTACACATAGTCTAGGAGACTGGTGTCACTCATCTAAAGCTCTAACAACTGGCTTTCAAGAGATTATTGAACAGTAATATAGTTTATTAAGGAAATAAAAAAACCTCCACATACAATTTGAAAAGTTCTTAGAGACATCTGTCCCTTTTTATGGGTTCCAAATTCTATAAAAGATCTATTGTATTCTGTGTAATAGTCATAGGAAATCATGTGAGCAAAAGAACTGGAGAATGCACTGATGTTGTTCAAATATCAAACACTCTATTGGGATCATAATGAGTTTCCATGTAATACAACAGCTTCAAAGAGCAGCTGCAGTTTTAAAAACAACTTGACAGAGAAAAGCTTTTATTACATGCAGAAACTCTCCTCTAGATATACTGCCCATCCTGGGCAAGAGCCATTACTCATTTGTTTAGCTTGGAACCGTTAAATGTACACATTTACATGTACATATGAGTTACATATTTTAATACTTACTGTTCAGTGACACACCTAAAATTTACATCAAATTATTCATAGTTTTAGAGTATTTGCATATGTAAGGTACTTTTACAGAGACAAACTGACTTTAATTTGCACAGAATTTGTTCTCCCTGTATAGAGGACACAGGGAACTAAATGTTTGATCTAATTATGAATTAAAATAGAATGGTTAGAGCATTCAAACTGTATATTTCATCTATTATGTTTTGCCTTTGCTGTTTGAATACATAAATCAAGCAAGATTTTTCCTCCATACTCTCTAGAAACTAGCCTTTCAGTGATGCATAGTATATGATATTAATAGTCAGACTTCCTATAAAATGTACTCCATGAAGAACATCCTTTGTGATCATACTTAGTAAAACTTACATAAGCCAGTAATTTTGTCATTAAATTAAATTTCAGTTTGAAAAGAAAAAGCTTGATCTGCCTCAGGAAAAGACATGAAAATAAACAACTAAATCATCATCAGTAGGCCAATTTAGGAAAGCAGAGGACTTGGCTTTCAAAAGAATTAATGCTTAAATTGTAGTAGCAAATCCTCGGCTCTCACATGAAAATAGGCCTGACATATCCAATTGTCCCGTATCACCATCTTCACCCATTTCCTTACCAGACCTTACTTATTTATTTTCAGCTATTCACCAGACTCATGTTCCCCTCTCTTGGCCCGTCGCTGACCTGTATTTGTGTATAGGAAACCATTTTTATTTGTAGCCATTAGGCTGTAAACACCTTGGGCTACACCAGCACTGGCTGGAAACTTGAACTGACCTCTTTCACACCACACACTGAAGACCCTCAAACCCTCACTCAGCAGGATGCCTCACCTGGGCTTCAGCCCTTCCTTTTCATGGGATATGATACAACATTACAACTCCACCTCTCAACCATATGACCTGGAAAGGTCACGTCCACTTGTATTGCCATGTGTTCTGGTAGTACATACACCAAGGTATACTTTTCCTACAAACAGTGTGAATTCTCTTAGCAGAAGTTGCACAAGCAGAGGGGATCCAAGCAATTTTAGACTTGATTTCCATGTCCTGGTGAGAAAGCAACATGAGTGTTTCAGGCCCTTTAGAATGCCTTCAAATGGAGGGAGATGTTTTAATAACAAGTGCTGATGAAGCTGGGATGAAGCTCAGGCTCTCCACCTTGTGTTGAACAGCTATGAGGTAATCAAATGATGATGTGGATGGGTAACAATGCCAGGGCTGACTTTGCAGCTGGGATTGCCCATACATTTTTCACAAAGGAGAACTACCTAAGACTCCTAGTAAATTATTAATTAGTAAACAAAAAGCAGTTTTTCAGGTAGGAAGAGAAGATGTCAGACCTTTCAAGGGGAAGCTATTAGGCAGCCGAAAGGAAATATGTATGGTTCAGAAAGGCAGAATATGGGTTTTAACTGAGACTACTAGGAGATCATTATGATTTTTATGCTAGACAGGGGTCTTGAACTTGGAATAAACTATTTTAGTTGATTAATACAATATTAAATTCACAACTTTATTTTAAATTTTTTTTTAAATCTAGTGTAGCAAAACATCTGTTTTAGGCTGTTCTGAGTCTCTCAAGAGACTTGTGCCTTTCTCAAATTCCTCTCCCAGATCGACCAGATGCTTTTCTTCTGTAAACAAACCAGCTCACTTATTTTGCATTCCCTGGCTGCAGTCCTCCTGAAACTCAATAATCTAAGGTTACCTCTGGAACCAAATGTTTTGGAGAAGGCTACACAAAGCTCATAAGGATGCTGACATTTCTTAATGAAATACTCATTGTGAAGAAGTGGCATCTGAGAAATCTGTGAAGCAGGCATGCTACTGCTGGGTCTCTGCCTTTCTCTGTAACATGGAGCCTACTCATGACACAGGCCACCCCTTTTTCAATGTACTTTGCCCTTCCTGAATATAATTAAGGGATGAGGTTTCCTTGATCAAACATGTAAACATGTGCTCTAGTGTTTGTGTGTTACCTCTCCTCTTAGCTCCTCCTTTCTAGACACTTCCTGCTCCAGAGGGTACTCAAGCCCAGGGCAAAGACCAGTAATTGTTGCTTTAGGTTAATTTAACCCATTGAACCACCCTGCCCTTGGCGAAGGTAAGTGTTGCGAGCCCCAGGCACTGAGCTCTTCTGGAGTGTTTCTCCTCCCTTCTCTCTTTGAACTGGAAGTGCTTTTCTGTAACTGATGTCCTGAAGAAATTTAGCTAAAATGAATGTATTACAACATAAATTGTGTTTTGATAAGCCAGCATTTTAAGTGCCATCATCATTTATGGTGAGGATAGAACTTTTTAAATCCAAGTATGGGCCAGACAAAGTACCATCGTTATATGCAAGGTGAACTCCCTTCTCTGCTCTTTCTTGGCATTTATACCCAGCCTTGGTCCTGTCTTTGGGCAGATGATTGTTTTGACTGTACTTAAATGGGGCTAGGCTCTGTTGCTTTTGAGGTGTGTTGGTCATTCAGAAGAAGCATGCAGTACATTTTACAGCAGTACTTCTTCCTTTGAAGCAGTACAGCTTCCTTTGCATCCTGTCTTAATAATGGAGTTGTCTGTAGGATTTGAAAGGCTGTTACCCCCAGGAACACCTTCAATTAAAATGCCAGATTTTATGCTTGTTTTTACTAATGCTTTCTAATCTGGCCCACATAGGTGTAAACACTTCTGCCCTCACTGACCATAGATGCCTCTCATCTTCTTCCTTGGGACTATTCAGGTGCCCAGAAAACAAGAAAACACGCAGCTCCTGCAATTTATAACAGACGTTAATGTCCCTGGCATACCCTATGATAGTGTAGCCTGCTTTTAAGAAATTCGAAAAATGAGAAATATTCCCATTATGTTCAGACTACCTCTGGTAAAGGCCTCAGACCTTGAAGAGTCTGTATGATCTGCACACAGACAGCTTGTTAGGAGGGAGCACAGCAGATGTGTCCTGTGGTGACACTTATTCAGCTCTTCTTCTTCTTAGGAATTTATATGATTTATATTTACTTTACTTTTAGCTTCTACAACAAAAGTTTAGTGAGGAGAAATTGCAATTGCTACCGTCTACTCTTCATTTAAATAACTGTGATATTAGCTCTTTGCTTCTAAAACCAACCTACCAGACCAGTGTGAGACTGAATATATGCTGCTGGATAATTTATCTTTTCTATGACAACACTAAAGCTTTTAAAGAAAGAGAGTTCTTTGTTATTTCTTTCCTTCCTTGTACAGAGAAGACACAGAGGAGCAAAGACTGGGCAGTCTAAGGCCTCATGCCAGTAAAAATGTGTGCATCAAATTTGAAGTCACTTACAGAGGAATCCCACAGGAGTACAGAGGTAGGGCAGCCTTCCCTGGATTCAAAGCCCAGTGCCTGACTGTTGCAGCCACCCCCTTCATATTACCCTCTAGTGCAGTGCAGTGTTTTGCCCTGCTACTTCCACTCAAAGCTGTTCCACCCTGGGTACCCCCTTATCATTACTTCCTTGGTTTGTACATACATGTCCTTGTGTCAATATTGCCCTTCTATTTAAAGGCTTAAGGGGATTATTTCTAAGATTTGGTCAGTCTCTCAGCTTTCTTTGAAAAAACCGACTGTGAAAGTCTTATAAAAAACCAGCCTGGATCAATAGCATGATTATCTTTTAAAACACACAAAGAAGGAGACTTTCCTGCATTGATGATAAACTCTTACATCGCTGCTAATGTGTTTCTAGGATCACATTTGAGGTCAAGCCAGACTACACCCTTGTATACTAAGTTAGGATTGTCTGTGAACCTATGCAAGGACAGTGTTTCAGTTGCTGTGTGATGCAGTCAGTGCCTTTTCTTCTCTTCCTCCCTTTCAAAGCAAGTCAGTAGCATGGAAAACAGGAAGGGCATTGAGATATTTTCCTCAAATACCCACACTGCTTTGTAACAGACAGTTTTATGCAAGAGACTCAGATTTTCTGACATCACCACACTGATGCCTTATGTTGCTGGAGCTGTGTGATACAGCTGTGATATGCTATTGCATCATCCCATGTTACCAGTTTATGCATTTACACCAATGAGCCCAACAGGATGAGGGCACTGGCTCAGGAAGAGGCATATGTGCATATGAGGCTTCCTAGTCAGGCTTGGTCTCATAGTGACCAGGCTCTCCCAGAAAAGGGATGGACAAATTCCAGGGGGACAGCATGGGCCAGAGGCTGATCCAAATGGTAATATAAACCTGGACAATCTCTTTAAGGACAGAAGAGTTTAGCCATATGGCCCTAAGCCATATGCCCCTCTCCTGGTCTGTTTAATTCACCTTTGAACTGCAGCTACTACAGTCAACTAAGTTAGCATTTGTTGCATTAGCTAATGAAGCCAGTCTTTTCTCATTTATGACAAAATTTTGAGAACAGCTTCGTGACTCAAGTGTTACAACTGCCCATGAATGCCAGAAATGTGTTTATTCCTTGGACACATCACTTTTGCAACCACCTGAGTATTGTAAAGTACAAAGCTTCCCTGAAAAGTTAATTTGTGGTAACCAGTGTCTAACTGAAAGCATAGACGAGGAAGAAGAATTTGCCAAGCTATTTTCAGAGGTCACTCTGCAGTGTGATGCCTTCTTGTGCTATGTAAACCTGCAAAAAATCAAAGCAGGCCATGTTACACAGCTGAGGTTGACAAAATGACTAGATAGGTCAGAGGCAAATTTAAAACAACAGTAAGTGGTTAATATCCTCAGCCGAAATTATTCTTCTCATCACTGCAGACAGCATAAAATGTCTCTCCATTATTCTCATTCTACATAATAACACTCATGCTTTTTTTTTAAAGTATATATATACTAAGAGAAACTCACATGAAATATGATTACAAATTGTTGGCTTTGGTTTTCTATTTGATTTTATTTAGAATTACTCAAGGTTTATCAAATTATGGCTGAAATTCTCAGTTTGCTGTTCATTGCATCACATATTTCATGTACATGAATTTGTATTATACAGCCTTAGTGATCTAGATTCTATCTGCTTTATATTCACATCTTCTCCCATTGATCCCTTTACTCTGCTGAATTTTGCTGCCTGTTGCACAGAGCAATATCTTGTGCTTCTCCTAGTGGAAACAGACATTCTACTGTTTCCACTCCTTTCCCTTAGCTGCAGCAAGATAAACCTTTACTTGAGAGATGAATGGTTTTGCAAACTTTCAGCAACAAAGCTCTAATTCTTTTCCTTTAGAGAATAGTCAACATAAGTGAGAAGCTCACAAAGTTAGCCATAATCTATCTCAGATGTTGTTGCTGATATCTATCTGACTTCCAATCACAACTGCATCTGAAACCCTTGCAAATTTTGCTGTGCAACATCCCAAATATTTAGTAGGTATTATCTTTTCTGATTTAGAAATCACATGCTTTGAGGCATATTCACAGTGTTTGTCTGGCAGGAGAAGTTTCATTTTGTCCAGACTACAAACCAGGCAGATGCTGCACAGTTCCATTAATATAGCTTCAGGCCCAGGTTTAATAACTTGTCATTCAACAGGGATGAGAAAGATTCAGGGTGCTCTCAGCAGCATCATATCTGCATCTCTGCACCTTCAAATTCAGGGAGAATTCCATCTCCCAGAAAAGACCAGTTTTGAGTTCCTTTAAGCTAAGAGCTGTTGTTACAGACCGAAGAGCATAGCACCGACAAGTAGAGGGAATATAAGGTCAGCTCAGGCCATAACATAACTAGGCATAACACTGGCTGTAGATGGTCAGAATTTCAAAGCAGAGCTTGGTATATTCAGTCATCCAGAAATGGATGTTTGTTATGTCAACAAAGTGGAAAGCATGTGGCTATTACGGAAGCTGACCTGTAATTTAAAATAACAACAGAGCCTGCCAGCTGGAAAAAACACCCAGGAGAGATGTTGTGCCATTGCTCAGCTCAGAAACCTGCAGCAGCCTCCCCACTTGCAGGGAGAAGAGCACAGCTCAGAGGCTGGGAAATATTTGAAGGTTCTGTTCCTCACTGAAGGCCCTTCCCCTCAGCAACCTGTCTTTGCTCCAGTGAAGCTCGCTCTGGCCTGGGCAAAGGCTTGAGCCAGTTCCCTGAGGAATGAAGAAATGCACATAATGTTGGTGCAGAAAAGCCAGGCTCTCTGCACTGCTTTCATTGTCAGTAAGATGCCGAGGAGCCCAAGCACATAATGACCATCTAAAAGTCAGTCTGTAAAATGAATATTTTTATTTAACTGTAATTTTCAGGCAGACATATTTTATTATATATTTTATATCAGAGTCTACTCACTGCTGAATTTCCATATGGAGAAATTTTCATTGTGAATTGCCTGTAGCAGCAGTGTTGTTCATGCAATTTCTACCAGCTTGGCCACACTGCACAGTTCTGAGCCCACAGCTCATCTGCAGGAGTGACCACCACTGGCTTTTGGGAAAGCTTATACAGATGCACTCCAGTAAGAAAACCAGAGTAAAACTTCATAATTTCTGGTGAGGCAGGATGTGGTTTTCAACAGTTTAAAAGAAGAGGCCTAAGTTAACATTGCTGCTGGAGAAGGCAGCAAGATCATTGGTTCTCTATCAGCTTAGCATGGCGTGCACTTGGGATCTCGTGCATGATCTTCCCACCTTAATTTAAAAAAAAAAATGAAAAAAGAAAAAAAGAAAACCCTGAGAGATGATGGGTATTCCTGCTAGTCCCATTCTGCACAGAGATTTATGGGCTGCAGTCAGTGGGACAGATAACAGTGGAGACTGGAATTTCAAAGGGCAATGAAAGGTGAGATGGCAGATCCTAGACATCTTTTCTTCAGCCCAGGAATCAGTCCTTGAGCTATGGGTGATTTTTTTCAGAGAAGAAGTACCAGTTTTCTTCATATGTTGATTCCCTAATTGTCAGAATAACCAAAATATGTTTCACTTTCCAGTTCTGTTAAGAGATGAAAAAGCTGAGATGAAGGGAAAACTATAACAGGATTAATTTAAAAACTGAACAGGAAATTTTCTTACCCTTAAAATAAAATAGTTTTCAGTTATAAACATAATTTTGCTTTTTTTCTTCTCCATATGGTACATTTCCTCAGCAAGAGAATCTTAACTAACCTGTTTAAAATCTCATTCATGAGAAAACAGAGGAATGCTGGTTGGCATTGCTACTGCACAGCACTAATAAAGACTGTAACAGGGTCTTAGGAAAAAGACAGTAAACATTTGAAATATCTCCATTTTAGAAAGGACTCAGATATTTCAATAAGAGGTATGTCTCCCTCCTACTTTTGCTCAAGTGCTGTTTACTTCAGCTAATGGAAATAGTCTAACTATGCAGCCTTTTCATATGCTTGGTGCTGAGTGTGCAGAGCAACTGGGTCAGGGTGTGCCTCATGCCTTTTACATGAAATATGTCTTTTGTTTATATTATACTGCCAAATTATGTCAGGGAATTTGTGTATAAGTGTTTGACAATGATCAAATCAACCCCGTTCTCAACGTAGCCCTCTGCAATTAAAAAGAATTCTCTTAAAGGTCAGAGGTAAGACCACAGGGCAGCCTAGCAGCACAAGGACAGCCCCAAGATGGGTGCTCGCTTCATTTAACATCATTTGACCATACAGATTTAAGCATATGTGCATAAATATGTTTCTGTCTCTGTTAACAAGTGGAGTGCAAGGAGTTGCCTCACCTGGTGGGTGACTGGGAGAGTTGTTTTTGCAGAGGGTTCATGATGAGGTTTGGGGTAGGAGTGGGGAAGTAGGAATTTCTTATCTGTACCTAAAGACATAACTTAGATGAAGAAGCCTATTTGTACATCTTTACTGTGTTACTTCTAAGGTAGTTTGTAATTTACTTTTACAACTTTTTCACCCAACAGATAAACCTGAAAACATGTTTAGCCAGGAGGACTGGGTACCAGCAAAGCCCAGGTGAGGGTATTCCCTGTCAATATGCAATATCTGAACAGAGGTTTTCATTCAGAGTGGAAATCCTGCACAGCTCAGGTCCTTGGGAGGGAGAGAACTCACCCTGCAACAGGGATGTCTCTCTTCTTTTTGAATCCTTTACTGGTAATCACAGAACCACAGAATCACACAATGTTAGGAGCTGGAAGGGACCTAGAAAGATGATCTAGTCCAAACCCTACTGCCAGAGCAGGATTCCCTAGACCAAGTAACTGTCTCTAGGCATATCAAGGTTAAGAGGGTAATTAGGAGCAGTCAGCATGGGTTTACCAAGGCGAAGTCATGTTTAAGCAACCTGATAGCCTTTGATGAGGACATAACCGAGTGAATAGATGATAGTTGAGCAGTGGAGGTTGTTTATCTTGATTTCAGTAAAGCATTTGACACTGTCTCCCACAGCATCCTTGCAGCTAAACTGAGCAAGTGTGGTCTGGATGATTAGGTAGAGAGGTGGATTGTGAACTGGTTGAAGGACAGAAGTCAGAGAGTTATGGTCAGTGGGATGGAGTCTAGATGGAGGCCTGTGTCTAGTGGAGTCCCTCAAGGGTTGGTACTGGGGCCAATACTTTTCAATATATTCATTGGCAACCTGGATGAGGGAACAGAGTGTGCTGTGGGTTGAGGAATTGCAGGTGGAAGCAGGAGCCTTCCCCACATACTCTCTGCCCATAGGCAGGCACAGACTACCTTTTTGACAAATAGCTAGCTTTGCACATCCTTTCCAGCTTGCTGGGGTCTCAGGGTAGGACTTCCTGTTCCAGTACAGAAATCTCTGGAAGACTGTGGGGAGCAATAGCAGTCTAGCTACAGCCAAAGATGAAAATCAGCAAAATACCCTTCATTTAGACAAGATACGTCTTCAATCTGCATAAAGCTGTTCAGCAGGCAGTTTTAAGCCAGCTCAGGTAAGTGTGTGTATTAAAATAGCAGGTGCAATATAAACAGCCATCTCCCTCTGTACAGGATATGAGGAGGTATGGGATGAGGAATTTCCCAGGGTGTCAGGCACAAAGCACCACAGTGACACACAGGGCTGTGTGAGCTGGCTGCAAATGCAGATCTCTCCAGTGGCAATGGCACTGTGTCCAGCCAATTTACCAGCCCAATTCTCCTTGTGGCTATTTGTGTGTGTCACTGCTGTGTCTCATTGCTTGCATCACTGTGTCTGATTGCCTCCACAAATCTCACTCATCAGTATGCAGGGACATGGAGATGCTCCTGCTGCCTTTATGCCCCTCAGGACAGTGGTTTCTTCCTGCCACATGCTGCAGTCCTGCAGACACATTTCTGATTGTGCTTTGAGGATGGAAGCAGCAGACTGACATCTAACTCAACAAATAGAGACATTAGGCAGCAGTGTTTTTGAAAATTAAGTGCTTTACAAGAACTAATCTTCTTCTTAGCTTCTTATCAAACAAGAGTGGAAAAAAAAGTCTGGAACAATTGTTGCACAGACTCAAACAACAGCTCTTTCCTGTTCTGTCAGCAGGCATCAGACCCTTTGTGCCAGGAAGCAAATGGCTATGCAATACTTAGCGTTTGCACAAACTCTGTCACTGCCTAATAATGGCACGAGGTTTTGAGGGGGCCTTTGAGCCCAGAACACAAATTATGAATAGAGTGATTTCAGAAAGACTTCAATGAGCTTCCATGTACTGACACCCAGGAGGCAAACTGGGAGAGTTTGCCTGTCTTTGCCAGTGATTACAGCCTGGAGTCAAGCACTTTTGTCACCCTTTTACTGTCAGAGGAGACAACAGCTGCAGGTCATAGTTTTAAAATGTCTTCTCTCAGTGATGACTTTGCCTTAAGCCACCTTTTCCTCCCTGTGCTCCCCTCTGCCCATGGGACACAAGACACAGTTGTCTTTCAGTTCAAAGATTGGCTTGAAAACAGGGCTGGTGAGTCAGTGTTCAGTGATTATGTTTTGTGTCTTCTTTTTTTAATACAAAGTGCTATGATGATATGTGAATGGCAGCTTCTTTCTCTTCCAGATCGAGCCACAGACACCCTTGTGGGAGGCTCAGGTGGGCATCTGGCAATTTTCTGTCCTTCTGGCCCAGGTTAGCTTTCTTTGAGACAGTTCTTAAGTTAGTCCTTGGAGACAAATGTAGGGAATAAAAGAAGAAAAGAAAAAAAAAAGGCTTCTCAAGATTTAATCATCCTCAAGGGTAAAGCAGTGTGCAATTGGTAAGAAAGGTCACTGAGGGTCAAGAGGATTCAGGGAGGAAAGTGCCTCTTGTGAGGAATTGCAAATGTTTACTTTAAACAAGTATTTAAAAAGTCAAGATCCTGAAAGAAGCCATATGTTTTGATTTTGAGACCAATTAGTCTGCCTCATCTGCACTTTATTCTGTGGACTTTTGGCCTTTCACTTCTTCTGAAGGCAAGGAGGCTAATGTGCGAGGACAACCCTTGATAAGCAAGGGAAAGCTGGGCTGCTGCCTGAGATGATTTTTAGAGATGCACTTGAGAATGCTTTTCAGAAATGATACAAAGATTGACTGCACAAAGAGGAACTGGACTATGCCTCTTTGTGGAGGAAAGCTTTGGCAGTCAGCACACCACAATGCTGATCTCTTCATGTTTTGTAATGCTCTTTGATAACAAGAGTCCTTGAGAATTTGCTAGGGCTTTGTTTGCATATCTAATAATTCTGCTTTCCCTCCTACCTTTTCATAGGGGCTAGTTTGGTTTTTTTTAACTTCAGTAAGGTGTTTTTCAGTACAAAGAATATCACAAGAAAAAGAAAACTTGTAATGAATAACTGATGTGACTCCACAAATCGCTCTAGCAGTATTTTATTTGATATCTGGCCCCTGTTAGAACATGTGGCCTCTAGAAACAACAAAATACAAAACAAAGCCAACAGTTGAAACAGTTGTATACTCCTCATGTATAGGTGTTCTGATTGCACTATTCACCTGGGTCATGGTTCACGCCTACCACAATCAATGCTAAATGCCCGGGGAGGAGGTACCAGGGCCAAAGTCTTCCTGCTACTCTTTACCAGTTCAACAATATAGATATGCCCTATAAATCGATGATCTGCACAGTAGGAGTGGTAAATGCCACAGCACCAGGTGCTTAAGCACCCAGCCTGGTCTCCGTTTCTGCAGCCAAAGGATTCTGCAGTTCTAGGATTGAGTGGCAGTTTTGACCACAAGTCTCTTGAGTCTAGGCACCTGAATTCAACCTCAGCCATGTTAATTCATCAGAATCCTTTCTATGAATTCAAATGAAACTTAAGGTTAAGATCAAAGGCAAAGTCCTGGTCCCACTCAAACCAACAACAAAACAGGTTAGAGCATGGCTGGGTTTTCTCTCAACGTCCTGCTTTCTTGACTGCCAATCCTGTAACACAAATCGCACTTCACCACTCAGAGTAATCACTAGAGCAGAAACAAAATTTGTAACTGAGTCTGAAAGCTCAGCTTTTAACAGGTTTTCTGATGTTAGAGGAAGTAAATACAAATCAGTCACTTTTGGGGGAAATGTGAAATGTCTAGCTTTCCTATTACTTGGAATTGAATACCTGAAACCTCATCTAAATTTGTACTAAAAATTGGAATGTGTTTTATAGGGAAATAAAGACTAGTGATTTGTGTGAAATACTGCAATTCTCATGAAGTAGGAATCCACATAAACTGCAAGAAAAACCTGTTTCTTTTCATCATACTAAAAATGCAAAAAAAAAAAATCCTTGATTTTTCAGTGCCCAGCAAATATATCAGACCTACTAGCTTCTCTAATGAGAATTATTTTACTATTTTTTTCATCTGAGGAATCCTATACTCACTAAAGCTTAAAATCCCATATGTCTATAAAGTACTAGATAAAAGGAGTCTTCTAGTAAAACTGATATTTATTGCCTGCATAGAGACAGCAAAATGGAACTGAATTAAGGGAACAGCCCAGTCTAACATTAAATATGGGTTTTCTGAGTGAAGTTCAACTTAATGCCTTACAGAGTTTGACAGTATTGAGGACTGAAACGAAATGGAACAAACTATGTATTTATTAAAATTCCAGAGACATGGATGGAATAGTGTAGTATCACCTAGCCATAAGTATTCTGTGAAAATAGGGATAGTCTGGAAAGGGAGGGAATCCTCCAAGGTCTTCTGGAAATGACATATACTTTTAATTACAGTATTTATTTCATCATAGATTCTCCACCTTATACCTCTGAGATCAATGGCATGTCTGAAAGTGGAAAAAAGCCACCATCTCTTTTGGCAAAAATAACTCACTCTGAAATCTTTTTTCTGAAACAGATGCTGACTTGAGGTATTCATTTATAAAGGTAAAATTGGATGAATGATTTTCGACTTCTTTGAAAAATTAAAACAACTTTTTGTAGAAATATTTGTAGTTCACTCATTTATGGTTTGTAATTCACTTATTTAATAAGTCAAGAATGAGAGATCATTTTTTCTCCCCAGGTCACATTAAAATATGTTCTGAAGCTTACCTGGTTCATGAAATTGTATTATAACTCCACTAACTGTGACTTCCTGTTCAAGGAAATGCTATTGTATAAGCACTAAACATGATGGTACTGGTTAGTGCATGGCAGCTTCAAAATGCAAAATAGCTTAAGGGCTCAATCATTTGCCATGGCCTCAAAGGAGACATGATGTAGTTCTTAAATGGGAGATTGTATTTTGGACCACTTTTGTTAACACAGATATTTCCTATCTTGGTGTAAACCATTTGGCAGATATTTCCAAATGCCTGCCCTTAGTTTTGCAATATTTGCATTTGTCTGCCCAGGTGGGCACTGTGGGTCTAATCCTGAAAATTGTCAAGGGTGGATCTCAGTGGCTCTTCCACAGTCAGAGGAGGTTATTCCAAGCTGCAGTCTAGATCTGTAATGTTTCCAAATGGACTAACAACCCTCACACAAGGATATTAAGTGGGCAATTATAACTGTGAACTTTTATGATATAAAACATTGCTGAAGAAGAAAATGGAAAGCATTGTCTGTGTTAAATATATATATATATATGTATATATATAATGAATATAAAATAATATCAATTTTCCAATGACTACAAATACCATGGGGCTTGAACTGTGATCACAGCTCACAGCTACATTCCTGTTAAGAACTGAGGTTGCACACCAGCCTG
This sequence comes from Galbula dea, assembly GCA_013399015.1. Taxonomy (NCBI): domain Eukaryota; kingdom Metazoa; phylum Chordata; class Aves; order Piciformes; family Galbulidae; genus Galbula; species Galbula dea. Next base: position 2,618,924 of record VWZX01012694.1, read on the forward strand.
GTTTCTTCCATTTCCTGAGCCTTTCTGCTCAGTGGAGAGAGGAGACTCCAGAAGAGATCAGCCAAGCAGACTTTTATCCCTGTAGCAGCTCCTAACTTTCCCTTTCATACCAATAAGCATCAGCAAGTCCAGGAGCAATATATCTGCATCCTATGGCAGCTGAGCAGTACATACCCAAACTAGCACATCCTGGACTATGGCTAAGGAGCAACATCCCACTGTGCAAGCTGTGTTCATCAGTCTAGGACTGTTGGATGTCCATCACCCATGATAACCAGATGTCAGGGAATCTGACAGATCATCAAAATGGAGGTGCAATGGGTTTTCACTTTTTCACTTCCTAGTGGTACCTGGCAGACATGGGCAGATAATTCTGTTAGTAACGACACCAGGCTCCCTCAGTGGCCAAAGCTATCTTCCTAAGGCAAACTGCAATGATCCCCAGTGTCAAGTGCTGGCTGCCTCCCATCTAGTCTGGCTTTGTGTTAGCCATCTGCAATCAGAAGGAAAGTGTCCAGATCAGCAAGATCTTTCTGGTCACTCTGAAGGCATGTGCTGGAGCATGCCAGGTGCTATAGTCCAGTAGGTACTTCTCCTACACTGCAGTATTCATGTATGTGCACTGATTTCCTCTTTATATAGATGTCTGATTTTATTAATACTGTCATCTCTTATGTACTCTTCTGACCCATAGCTCCAACTGTTTTACAGATAAAACACTGTTATCCTGTTTTACTGAATGAGGCATGTAAGGTACAAGAAGGTGAAATGACCTATTCCTGTCACTGTCAGGGAGGAAATCTGTCCTTCGCCTTAAGAGTAAGCCCTTTACTTTCTCTGCTAGACCCTACTACCCCAGCTGTATTTCTCACAGCATTGCAGTGCCCAGGTTCCAGCTACAAATCTGTACAGCATGTAAAATGGATGAAAGATAATGTATTCATTTCACTAATTACTGTTGAAACCACTGATGAGTTATAGACACTACCCATAAGGTCCAGAGGAAGAGACAAGCTTTCTGCACACGCTCAAGTTGTCATGGTATAGGTGTGACTTGCTGCAGTGGATTGAGTTCATTGTCCCTTGCTTTTTTTGAATTCTCATAGTATCTTGTCCACAAACCTCAGAGAAGCTATACATAGATAACCTTTGAAGAATATAAATGTCTTACTCTTGCTTTTGAATGTCCCAAAGTTTAGACGCAATATTATGCTGGTTCCTCTCTTCCTTATGTCCCAACCTTCCACTACGGCCTTTATCACAGACCTCATCTGCCACTTCTCTTGTGTAGCTCTGAGTAAATCCAGCAGCAGTTTATATCAGCTTCTCTTCCTCTAGTGAGTATGAGAAGGTGCAGGGGTCACTCTTGTTTCTCCATCCCATGGTGCATGGACTTGTTCATCATAGTCATATTTCTACCCTCTAGCCTCTATTTGTTTTCCCAATCACTTCTGAGTGATGAACCTACATTCCTTGCTTTCCTCAGCTAAAGAAAGATCAACTACTTGAAGTGGTAAATCTGTTTCATTGATTCTGCTTCCGATCCTCCCCCAGGCAGAGACATGCCAGGCACTTCTTCATTTTTCCCCACTCTTCTGTTAGCCACATCTTCCCCACCCCCGAGTTATTTATACAATCTTGCAGCCAAGGGTTTCCTTGGCAACATACATGCCTTCCTGCTATCTATTTTACAACAGGCTTGAATTGTCCCTCAATAGCTTAAAGGCAGCAATTTCGCACAGCTGCCAGCACAATACTTCTATTCTGAGTACATTTCCTTCACCAGAGGTAACTCCTGTGCTGATAACTGAGCTTTCATTCATCTGTAATGGCAAGTAAAAGGAACATACTATAGTGAAAATAGAAGTAAAGTGAAAGCATTATGGAAGTAGCCAGAACAAAGGAACACAGAAGCTGCACTTATTTTATATTGCAAACTAATCAGTTACTGAACAGCAATAACAGAGGTGTCTAAGTTTATTTCTTTCCATGAATGAAAGTAGACATTGTGCTAACTCAGATGGCACAAGGCTGTGATAGCTCTCTGTTGGGTGCTTATGCTATGGCATTCTCAATAGCTACACTTCTTGTATAATTTCTAGAATTACTTATAGTAATTCCTACTATTTATTTTTCCATCTGTATCTTTGTTTATAAATGAGACAAGGATAGCAAGATCAAGTTATATTTTTCTTAAGCTGATTAGCATACTAGACGCATCACAGAACTCTCTAGTACATATTCCTACACACCAGGGCAAGCAGATAATCTTGCCCCAGACTTTTTTTGGTCTCTAGTCAATCGGTCCTTGGAATAGACATCACCAAAGTCTGAATATAAGTATCGATTTTACCTATATTCTCATCACTGAAACAGAGAAGAAATAGAGGGTTTGGGGGTTCATGGATGCATCTACAATCTATACACTGCATATTCTTATACCTCAGAGTAATGTTTCCCAAGAGGGAGATTTTGACTATAAGAAAGCCATACATCTTCAGCATACCCCTAAATTAGCTCTTTTCCTATTTTCCTCTTGACTTCACCAGTTCTGAAAGAGCTAAGGAAGCTTTATTGTACAGCTATGTTGTATTTGCAATAAATGCTTTAACAATTGTAGCTTCTTCCTTTAATAAACTGTCTGAAAACAGGTTCTGTTGCTTGTGTGTGGAAATTCATAAGACATTGCACCAGTACCTTTTCAAGCAAAACAAGTTCAGTCATAATTTTCAAGCAAGCTTTTCAGTGATTTTTGTTGTTTTCCAGCATCAGGTATGCCTGATGGTTGAGACTGAGTAAATTTTTCTGCCAAATTTTTTTGAGCCTATAGTCTACAGCATTTCCTGAAGCCAAGAGTGAGTGAGGGTTGTCAGTGCTCCCATCTGGTTCCAACCCCCCTGCCATCAGCAGGGGTGCCACTCACTAGACCGGGTTGCCCAGGACCACATCCAGTCTAGCCTTGAACTCTGCCAGGGATGGGGCACCCACAACTTCTCTGGGCAACGTGCTCCAGTGCCTCACCACTCTCTGGGTAAAGAACCTCCTTCTAATTTCCAGTCTAAATCTCCCCTCCTTCAGATTATGTCCATTACCCCTTGTCCTGTTACAATCTGACCAGCTGAAAAGTCTCTCCCCTTCTATCCTGTAATCCCCCTTTAGGTACTGAAAGGTTGCTATGAGATCTCTCCAAAGACTTCTCTTCTCCAGGCTGAATGATCCCAACTCTCTCAGCCTATCCTCATAGAAGAGGCACTGCAGCCCTCTGATCATCTTTGTGGCCCTCTTCTGAACCCACTCTAACAGGTCCACATCTTTCTGATGCTGAGGACCCCAGAACTGGATGCAGTACTCCAGGCGGGGTCTCATGAGGGCAGAGTAGAGGGACAGAATCATGCCCCTAGACCTACTGGTCATGCCTTTCCTGATGCAGCCCAGGATACAGTTGGCCTTTTGGGCTGTGAGTATACATTGCTGGCTCATATCCAGCTTTTCATCCACCATGACTTCCAAGTCTTTCTCCACAGGGCTGCTGTCAACAAGTTCCTCTCCCAGACTGTACTTATATCTTGGATTACCCTTGTCCAGATGCAGGACCTTACACTTGAACTTATTAAACTTAGTCCAATTCTCATAAGCCCAGTTTTTGAGTTTGTCCAGGTCCCTCTGGATGGCATCCCTCCCTTCTGGCGTGTCAACCACACCACTTAGCTTTGTGTCATCTGTGAACTTGCTGAGGGTGCACTCAATACCTCTGTCTAGGTCATTAATTCAGACATTAAAGAGCACCAGTCCCCAGACAGAGCCCTGAGGGACACCACTCATCACCAGTCTCCACCTAGTAAAAGAGCCATTGATCACAACTCTCTGGCTGCGTCTGTCAAGCCAAATTCTTACCCACTGAATAGTCCACCCATCAAATCCATATCTCTCCAATTTTGAGATAAGGATGTCATGTGGAACTGTATCGAAGGCCTTACAAAATTCCAGATAGACAACATCAGTCATATAATACCTTGACAACAGCACTGGAGATTTATTAGTAAGAATTAAAGCTCACAATTTTTAATTTCATTTGTGTCCAGACTGATAGGAAATTCAAACAGAATTGTTTACTTAAGCGACATATACACTTTCTAGCAGCATATTCAGCAAGCAAGTTTTTTTATCCCCCTGAAAATGTTAAATCTGGCAGATGTTGGAGTCATCTTCCACTTGTATCAAACCCTACTTATATTCAACAGATGTGCTGATCTGAGCTCCACTGACAGTTTGCAGATGAGTTTTTGTGTTGACGAGAAGATTGATAAAAGAGAGAACTGCATATCAATAAAAAACTAGCCTAGTGCTTTCAGAACTTACATCTGCATGAAAGTTAGGAAAAATATTCTCTTCAGCTGAGTTGATTCAAAAAGTCATTCGTTACAGACTTTTGCTTTTCAGTCAGAAGAGGGATTGTTAGGAAATGGATAACGTACAAGAGTCTGAAGATGTTCTTGCCTCAGGGCAGTGGGATTAAGAATGTACAGTAAATCTACAACGGTAGAAGTTCATTCACATTCATGGGAACCTTGCCGTTATCTGGAACCAAAAAGCCATTGTTTCTCAGACACATTTCAGCCATCCCTATGAGTCTCTCCAGACAGAGCTAGCAGCTTCAAGAAAGGCATACATTTGCAAAGGGTGAAAATGAAAGAAGAGATGGCATCTTGTGTGTGTCAAAACCTTTAGCCATCCCTTTTCTGCAGTGGAAACAGCTAGTAAACAAAATACCTAGGAGATCAGCCCAGAAGAAGCAGAGGGCACTTCCTCCACCCTTGTATACTACAGCACTCTGCCCTGCTCAAAGGGCTGGTAATAAACATGAAGAGGAAACCTTTCTCTCTCATCAATTACACGAAGCAAGACTGGCATCATTCTAATGTTTGGAAGGGTTAGTGCTCATTAGTGTTCAACTAATGTACTTCACGTCTGCTCTCAACAGTTCAGGTACTTAGGTAGTGCAAAGATAAATGACTGACTTGTCCTCTAAACACATCAAAGTTCTCAGGATTAAAAAGTGTGATATGTAAGTACTGATCATTCCAAAATGATCTTGTGAAGAATCCTCATTAGAGCCATAAGATGAAACTGCATGACTGTCAGCCTGTGTAGGCTTAATTCTTCCTCATTACAGTTACTGCTCTGGAAGGTATTCTGGGAATGAGCAATATAAGTGGTGTTTCATGCCAGCACTATACCATAACACCTTCATTTCTGAAAATGAAGTTCTAGACACAAAGAGCTTTTCACCTCTTTCTTCTATAAGTGTTGCTATTTAAACTGTGCAGTTCCAGTATGCAGGTATCGATCTACTCCAGTACAAGAGCTAGACCTTATTCTTATTGTCATGTATATTCAGAGGCACATAACCTGAGGCACCAATCTCAGTTTGGAACTTAAGTGTTTGTTCATGAAAGAATAAAATCTAAGGTATAAATACAGAGAGAATAATGTATTTGCACAGGTAATAACTGACTAATAACAATTCAGCTTTGCAAAAGACCAAACACCAAACTGATATGGTTTGCCCTTTTATTCTCTTATTCTGACTGTGTTTTAATGAGTTTTCTGACATCAACATCTCACCTTGATCTTCAGAATGAAATGTCTTGCTTTTGGAAAATCCCTAAATGTGAATCATGGACAAGCTTAAGTAGTAGATGTTAAAAATTAATACCTGTCCAGCAGTCAGCAGTTGATTCTTCACACATCATCTACATCAAGCTCTCATCAGAAACTGACAGTTATAAAAGAAATTGTTCAGAAATCAGTATACCTTTAAACAAATGGAACAGTTATACTATTTTCTAGCACCTTGTCAGCAGACAGTGAAGGTAAATAGATCTAAACCACAAAAATTGCATGATAATAATTTAGAAATTAAACTTTATTGTAGAAGAAGGAACAATTAAACACCACTAACTGATGCTCAGTGAGCGTGGAAGAGTCTTTTAAGCATGTCTCAATAACCTCCTTCTATAAGGCCAGCTGCAGGATTAGAGTCTGTGTTGTGAGCTTTTTTGATTTTTTCCATAATATTTTTTCTTGCAGTGAAGGCTGTCTGAGTTCTGAGAAACGTTTCCTGGTTTATACTGATCAAATTCATTCAAGATTTCCCAGAGAGCAATTACAATCCATTACAGCACAGCAGTACAGTAAACTATCCCTCACATTTTTGCTTGGGGAAAATATGAAAGAGAATTCTCACAGGGAGCAGTGAGTGAAATGTAGCCACATACAGCTGGCTGGAGTTTACAGAACTTGCTGATGGATTTTTAAAGTCGAATTTTGTAGATTAGATTTTTTGGAGACAAGTTATATCCCTCAAGATTAAGCACACATATTAAACAAAAGGCAAAGTCTCATAAAGAATAACATGCTTCCCTACAAGCCTCTTTACTGACTCTACAAGCCCTGCCAAGGACTACTGACAATAAGTAAAACCCAGGCTATGGGACAGGTTTACCCAGCCCAGTCCTGACCTGGTTGAGGCACAAACTTGCAGCCAGGAAGCATATAACTAGTCACTGTCCTAATCACCTCTCCCACGTGGCATGACTCTACTGCTTCAGACCACAGCTTCATTCCCAGCTGTCACTAGGTAGATGTGCTTCTTTAACATGCAGAAGGAAGAACAAAAACTTCTGTAAAATCCAACACCTTAATGAAGTATTATAATCTGAAATTGTGATTTTACTGATCACCTCTTTTTGACACAAATCCAAACACTGGAGTATGAGTGTCCTTCTTTTGTGTAAGTCAGCAGCTGTTATCTTTGGGAAAAAAGAAAAGAGGGTTTCCCTTTTTATACACTACTCCACAGTTCATGGTAGAGAGTACTGGAATATTAACCTGTCTCTATGAGTTATAGGTACACAGGGTTTCTAAGTTGCATGGTATTTTCAGTTGTGATTAATTTAAAATGACTCAGTAAAAAAAAAAAAAAGGCTTGGTCTCAAGATTTTGAGGAGGGGGAGGAACAGGGTCTTCTTTATGAGAGATTCTAGACTGAAAACCCTAAAACCAGTTTGTCATCTCTGTTCTAAGCATGGCGGGGCAAGGACTTGGATGAGCTGTGGACTTGTAAGACTTGCTAGTACAATTCAGCCTTATTCTGGGAGAGCTGATCCTGGAGACAGAGAGTGGGCTGTGGCAAACCAGCTTGGGAGCTTGCAAGCATTACAGTCACCCTCAGGCCACTTCATACCCCTTGATATTGCTGCATTTACAGAATGGGTAATAGCCACAGACATGCACAGCCTTCTACACATCATGCAACAGAGGAGGCTGCAGGGAATCTGATTGACCAGGTGTCACTTGAGAAACTAAGCAGGGCTGGTCTGATGGTTCCATAGTGAAGCGTTTTAGCCTGGATCCTTTCACTTTCTCAGAGTCTATATTTGAAGGTTCCAAAAACTCTTTACAAATACTAATCCTCTCTGGCTCACCCCTGTGCCCCCAGCTTCAAGTTTGCTGCTGGGCCTGAGGCAGATTTCCAGGATGGCTCCGCGCAGATTATTTTGATGTGTTTGTCCATCATCCCATGTACAGGCAACAGGCAAAATACCAGCACACAGGTTGTACTGTGAGGCAAAAAATAACTAAGTGAAGTTTGTTGAGAAAGTATCCTTGCAAGAAAGAAAGTATCAGATCAGTTCAGGAATAAAGTGGGGAAGTGCCAACAGAGCAACATAGTGGTGGAATTGAAAACCCTCTAAGCTGGCAAACTTCCTTAACTCTCAAGTACTCTTTGAATGCTTAAAGTACATAGCTACATAAAAAGGTAAATTATCAGGTGTAAGAGTGATAAAGCTGTTAAATGAGTTGCATGCTTACAGCCCAGCTAAGCCCTTGGCCCAAGGTGATGTCTGTGTTGGAAACCATCACTTCCTGTTTATAACTCCACTTTGTCACCTTAGTTTTAATCGTAGTGTTCCTTATAGCTTTTATTTCCCATAACATTCCAGGTCAGGCTACAGATGCATTGAACCTTCTTGATCCTTAATTTGAACTCTGTCATGCTTTAAACACTAGGTCTTTGGAAAAGGACCTTACTTTTTCTTTTGCTCTTCTCTGAGCATCAGACACTGAATTATCTTTGCTGAAAAGTCGAAGTAAACCTTAACAATAATATAGCTGGCTTGTTGATCTTGTTTACTAAGTTCATCAAAAATTACTTGATTTTACTTTTCTGTAGTTATTTGCCTACTGGCTTTAAGTTTAACTCTTTTCACAAGATGCTGCCTCTGTTTCCAGGGCACAGCAGTGAGCACCGGGTTTTTTTTATCTCCCTCAGAAGCTCCAAGGTACCCTTGGAATAAAAATGAGTTTTCAGATTAGAAAAAGCTCTTATGGGCCATGAGAGAGGATTAGAAGCTCTACAGATGTAAGACATCCATTTACACCTGGCTACCACAATACTAAAAACAGAGAGAATGAAAAATGTGTGTTGAGATTGTCTGAGGCACAGCCACAGCTCATTAGGAGAAAGACCTCTTTCCAAACATTTGCTACTCTCCTGCCGATATTACAATTTACAGTTTTGTTCTGATTAAGTGGCAGTTGGAGTGTATTATGAAAGCTTAAGTGTTATTCAAGAGAGGATGCATTGCAACCTTTAAGTGCAGTGGCAGCTGAGAAGTTCCTGACAGCAGACTGAGCCCATCACTCTTCTCACCAAAGGAAGATAAAGTGAAGAAAATCAGAGGTTCCCAGAGGCATACATTCCTGGCATTTGCTGTGCTCTCATCAGCCACAACATTGCCTTCTCTGCACCCTCCTCCTGTTGCCTTCACACTGCCAGCAGACTCCTCTCAGGTTTTCTTCTGAACCAGACTGCAGGTTTCACCTGGGACAGTTACTGTTGTCCCCTGCCCTGAGCCAGGGAGCACAGAGCAGCCTGGACCTGTGTCACTGAACCCCCTCAGCATGCGGGCTGGAGTCAACCTGTACATCTGGCACCCTCCCCAGTCCTACACTAATATCTGAACTGTGCCTGGGAACAAGTTTTGACTGACACAGCCCAAAATCACCCTGGACCCTTCTAAGAATGAGATGATCAAATCTTGACAGAGAGGGACACAGTCCTGGAGGAGGACAAGGAAGGGAGGTGGAGGAGGGTGCTACTGAGGCTACTGCTCTCTGAAGGTATATATCTGTCAGAGGTCAATTAATCTGTCATGCCTATAAACATTTCAGAGCTGCACGTTGCCAAATTTGCTGGCTGCCAGGAATGGCTGCACAATTGGCCATGGCTGTTATGTTACTGTCTCATGTGATACAGCCTCTTAACTACAGGTGCAATTGCAGCCACAACCTCATTATAAGGTCAGTTACAACTGCCAAAACAACTCAGGACTGATATCAGTACTGAAATACTTGCAGAAGCAGCAATTTAAAAAACATTATTCCTTGGAAAACATGCCTACATATTCAATAAAGAATCTGATTTCACAGATATTTTTGACAAACCAGAAATTAATTCCAGCAAAAGATACTGATCCGATAAAACTACAGCTATCTGCAGAGGATTTGAGATTAAGAAGTTTCAGATGTTTTATAGTACTCACTAATCTTTTCACTTGGAATTTAATTTCTTTGATCAATAAGAGTATTTATTTTCCAATTCTTTCTTTTTTATCCTTAGATCACAAAGATGTTCACTAATAGGAAATACTTGAGCATTCACAGATCATGTGTGCCATGTCTGGAAAGGACTAAACTCATCATGTTTCTACTGTATCATAGAAGGTGTAATAATAATGATCTTCTGGTTTTAAATCTGGAAGAAAATAATGTAATTAGATGTGCTCAACTATGTTCTCAACATATACTATAATTTTTCCTGTTCAACACTTATGATTTTAGTACAAGTTAGTGAGGGCTTCATCTTGATTTAATTAGTCATTTGGTCAGGTTTGAGATAGACATGATGGGAATATACTTGCAGCCCATTTTATGTACAGAAGTATTATATACACACAACTCCAGGCCTTGTCAATGCACAGTGTGAGCTAGCCTCTCCTGGAAACCAAATTTTTACTCAATTTGATAGATTTGAACTTCTCAGGGAAGGTCTGTCGGTTGCATTTCTGAGAAGACTTTATTTTATTTGACATCCTTGTCCTGGTCTAATTTAGTTGTGTCTAGTTGTGTACAGTAGCAAGAATTGACCCAATGTCAGGAAAATGTTAAAAGTTTACTGCACTATACACTGCAGCAGGGTACTGCATCTTAAAAGTTAATGAGTATGACTTAGGAAATAGCAATCTGGGAGGAAGTAAAATTGCTAATTAAAGCCTGCTGTCACTCACAGGCAACACTGGATGCCCTGCTTTCCAAAGTGGCTGAGTTATTCATTGACATGATAATATCAGCAGAAGTTCAAGACTTCCTTTCAGAATTCTTTCAACAGACTGATGGTCAAATGAATGTCTCAGATACCTGCCAAACCTAATTTGGAAGGAATTTTTTCTCAAATGAGTTTTAAGACTAGATTAGTCTTTTATTGAATTTATTTTTTATCATATATTTCACTGGAAGGTTCATAATGGTGACCTTGACTTCTTGGGTGATTTTAGTCTTCCAACTGAGAAAACATATTTATCCTCTTATTTGTATCTTGTCACCCAGATTCATTAGAGAAACAACCCACTTGCAGAACAGAAAATTGAGAAATGATCTGATACTTATGACACAAAATCTATAATTTAGCTCATTGCTGGTTACTTTTTTTTTTAAACTCCTGATATGTTTATACTTAGCCATCTCTGTCCAGGCATTCTTCAGTTCAGTTCTACTGCCTAACCTTGTTTCCAGAGGCAGAATTTCACTGAAACACTTCTGAAATAAGCTATTGTTCTAAAATTACATTTCCTTCTTTTGGATTTATTTGTTCACAGTAGGGATGCTGTGACCAACATGCAGCATAACCGTGTGGATTGTTTCTCAATCCACTGTAAATAAGAAAAGAACTACAAGCCATGTGCTTTAAAATATGATCTACTCTATTCAAAGAGCTTAACAGCACCTGAAGTGTTGCACGACTGAATTGATTTCATTGCATCGTATGACTCAGTGTTTCTTACCACATCATCTGTATTACAAACAGTAACATCACAACCATGATGGTTTAAAGATGCGAGTTAGTCAGTCTGAAGTTTGGGGCAAATACTTCAGATGTTTTCTCCCCCTGCAAATTTACTGTGCTTAAGGTTATCTGCTCGCTTCAAGACACCTGCAACCTTTTTTCACCACTTCCCGTAAGAAGCTGTTACAGTCATGGGTTGCCATCATCATCAACTCTGCTTTTCCAAGATGTGTATTGAGGTATTAACCCAAAACACATCGCTTGGATGACAGAGTTTGCTAAGTATTTGGAGCTCTGCTTCTCTGTGGATTTAAAAACTACTCCCAAATCCCCTGCCTAATTGCCCATTAGTATGCTCTTTCAAACATTAAACAAAGCCCTTTATTTACTTTCCCCGCTGCCTGATAGTCCTCAAGAGGCAAAGCTGCTTCTGCCTTAGCGACTTGAACCCTCGTGACCTGAATAGTCATTTGAGATGTTAATTCACTGAAGAATAAAGCTGAGCAATGATGGGTCGAAGAATTTCCCCCACCCAGAAGAAAACATGGTTGTATAAGCTTTGTGTATTGATCAGCTAGGTCCAGTTTAATTCTCTCCAAACCCTCGGTGCTAGCCAGTTTCTAACACAAAGGAGAATTGTAATCTCTAGTATTTTAGGAAAGAACTTTGGATCTCTGTGATGGTAGAGTCTTTTCCCTGAAAGGGTAACCAGAAGAGCCAGACACGAGTGCCTCGTGCTCTTAACTCAGAAAAGTTTTCGTTTAGGTTGCAGAATTCTACTGATTTTCCCCACAGTGATGATGACTTTTATGTCAACATGAGGAAGTCAAAATACACCCAACTCCAAATTTCGATTTTTCTGCTCCCTACAGGGTTATTTTTAACACTTCCAATATTACATCAAATAAACAAAAAGTCTTTAGGAAGAGGAAAATAGCACAAATCAATTCTGTACTACCTGGCTGCTTTAAAGTCTTGAAGGTGGGATCCCATTGGCCTCAACAGCAAAATTCACAATGTTTTTATTGAATTACAGCCCCACATTACACCTTCAGCTAGTATAAAACCAGATAGGTGATATACATTTTTGTAACTGTGCAGAACCATGCAAAATCGTCCTAATTTACCACGGGTTAGAATATGATGCTACCTCGTTTAATAGTCATTAAACACTGTACTCTGAGAGATGATTCCTGCCCCTCCTCACACCAAGCCTCCCTAGTGATGTCTCTGTCAGTGACATCTGAATCTGACTGGTTCTCTTGCATCTAAGTAAGTATAATGAGGAATGAGCAGATTTGAAAGACAAAATGAATCTGCAGGCAATTATTACAAGACAATTATATTATCCTCTGTCAATTGTAGCTTCAAAGAGCTTTATAGACTTTTAAAAGTTCAGTAACAGCCATTTAAAGAAAAATATTCTGTTTTCAAAAGCCTGTTTAGAAATATCCATAATGCTGGCTTCAGCTGGACAGAGTCTGATGGTTACTCAGTAGATAAATCAAACCTATATTAGGAGGGCTCTCAGAGATGTGTTCTCCCCTTGCTTCCTGAAGGTAGAGCTCACTTGCCTCTGGAGCATGGAGTCCAGGATGCAGCTGGGTAGAGCAAAGGCTTGTGAAGGGAAACATCCAACATATTAGATGCTTCCCTTCCCAAGCTGCAACCATGGGGCACACAGCCCTTGACAGCCTCCCCAAGCCCTGTTATTCCTCTGGGCAGACTGTGCTGGTTAAGCAGCTTTAGAGCAATCTTTGTGAAAAATGAAGCATTACGTGAGAGACAGGGAGAGAAAAAAAGACGTGGTTCAAGTGTGCACCCAGTACAACCTCTCAAAACCACATTCCACTTATTCTGCTCTTAGTTTAGAGAAACAGCCCCAACTAATGGAAAACGAGTGCATTGTGCCTGTTCAGGGTTCTGTTGAATTGCTATCACTTTAATTTGATCAAGGGCAAGGGGCTTGCTGGGGTGCACCGCGGGGTCTTATGCTGCTGGTCATTCAAATCTAGGGACAGTTAGGAGAGTGCTGCCATCCCTTTGCACTTCAAGCACAGGTGAGTTCCACAATGTGGATGTGTGATGGGGAGAAGGTGAAGAAGAGGGAGAGATGAGATGTACCCTGACCTGCCCTAGGAAGGGGGCAGCATTTGGCCATGTGTGACCACTTGCATTCCCTTATTTGCCCGATCGTTTAGTCAGCTGTATTAAAATCTGATGAGTATTCTTTTATGTCTTGTGAGCCTCTCAGCTTCTGTTCCTTTTTATTAATGTCTTCATTGATCTTTCTAAGTATCTTGAAAGATTTGCTTGTTGGAGATCATATCTGTTGCTTTTTAGGAGGATTGGCCACCTATAACTGCAAACATTATTAGAAGTGAAGGGGTGATTAGGACTGAGATATGACAGCCTTATAGCATTCTGCCCTGTTCTTGCTGCTGCTTTCTCAATACCATCAAAACACTTTTCCATTCATTGATATTAAGCAGAGGTTTCTTCTGGACCACCTATAATAACTTGCAAATATTGCTCTAAAACTGTTATTATTTTGTCTAGAATACAGTCCAGTGCTGCAGGGAATTTATTTCTTTTAACAAGAATCAAACTCATAATATATTGCCTGATGGCTTAGTTTTGTCATGCCTGCATGTCTTAATCCCTGACTGATCTAAATCACTTAGCATCATCTGCAGATTTTATTACTTTGCTCTGCCATTGGATTATTAATAAACAGCCTTAGTCCCAGCAGATACACTGCAAACATTTCACTATTAACCTCATTTCTAGATGAAAGCTGGCTTTTTATCCATTCTATTTGCTGTCTCACAGCCCATTTCCATTGCACAGCAAAATATTACCTTTCACCTTCTAGGTGCCTGGTTTTCTTTAATAGGCTGTTTGAGGAAATTTAAGAAAAATCTGAATAATTATATCTGCCAGTGCTTCTTTACCCACTAATTTATTAAGACTTTAATGAATCCTTATAGTTGGAAACAAGGTTTTCCTTCAGCATAAATGAGCACCATTTCTGTCATCATCTGATTTTCATCTAGGTAGTTTTATAACAGGTACTTAAAATAACATGCCTCTCACTGAAGGTTCATCAGTCTATTACTGCCCCAACCACCCCACAAATTGCATATTAAATTCACTACTCTCCAGGCCTGTAGTTTAGCAATTGATTTTAACCTTCGTTTTTCTTTTAAAGCTTAACAACTTCTTTTACAACATCTTCTGCATTAGTAGATGAGTATATTTCTAGTCACATTTGTTTCAGCCTGTCAGTATCCTACATGATGACCTCTTGTCATATATGTACTAATGTATGGAAAGTCCCAGAAAATCCTATGCATTCAGTGCAGTGTCCATACACAGTCAACTGGAAGCTGGAAAATTCTTCTAGATAACCAAGTGAACAACTGCTACCTTAACTACTTGTCTGTAACTGTCTGAGAGTGTTTTTTTCTCTAATTCAGTTTATCTCCATCAACTCTCAGCATAGCTCAGCTGATTTCATGTTGTACACTGCAATGAAGTTACCAAAGCAGCACAAAAAATCCCTTGATGCACTTATAAATGGGATTATATTTCATGTCTGACTATGACAGAAAGGGGATGGGAAATGATGAGCTAAGATATTTCTTCCAGTCTGATACTCAAAGTTTCTGCAGCCCTAATGGACATAGCAACATCTTGTTTGTTGCTTACAACAGCGCATCCAGTCCATAACCCACAGGTTTCAATTGGCTTTGGGTCAGGCCTTGATTGTGACATTCTTCCACAAGCCTTAGACAAATTCTGCTTTGATCTCCTTTGACATTTCCTGAACAAGGATTTGCAGATTTGGCTGAAAACAGTGAACTTCCACATTTTCTTTTTGTCTTTTCTCCACACTCTGCCTTGGAATGACCACTCAGACAGCAAAGCCAACTGGCTAGCCAGATGTTCCCCAGGGTTTTTCACCTTGAAACTCTTCTGTAGGGACACATGTAACAGCCAACATCTGCAGTTTAACACACATCCCAGTGGCACACTACTGAACAGTCCTCTGCCTGAGGATCTTCTTTTTTCATGATATTGTTTTCCTGTCAGAGGAGATTCCTCTATCCTCAGTCACCTTCACTATTGACTGCACACACACACGCACTGTGGGCTTTGCAGTGGTGTCACCTGATGTACCTTTCAGGACATTTTAGTGCTTACTTTTCTCATAGATGCTTGTATTTATTTCCCAACTGGATTCCCTTTACAAAACCATTAGCACATTGCCTTTTCTTACATATCATTATGGCCTTCATCTGGACATTTTCCAAAACCAAGGACTTTAAATGTTGGTCAGAAGTAAGGCTGTAGCCAAGACAGCACTTTCATCCTTTAATGAAGGCCAAGGAGCTCTTCTTTCTTAGTGTGAGATAACATTAGTTCTCCCAGATGACTGGAGATGCCACAAAATTTTAACTTGCTGCTGGTCATATCAGTATCTTATTACATTCTGTCTGTAGGAAAATGGGATCTTCTTGTCCAGAAAGAAAATATTTTAAAAATACATATTCTAATTGTTTTCATTTGCCTAAGCACAGGTTCTGGAAAGGGGCACTGTGTTTAAGTATAGGCATTTTATACTGTAACAAAAAGATTTTTCTGGTGCATCACTATACATGAACCCAGGGATAATATGCTGGTTTTGTCTCCTGACAACATTTTCTGGCCTTTTCATGTGCAAATTCATTGTGCTCTCTTTCTGCCAGATCATTTTGCTGAAATTTTGCTCATTGAAATTATATCTTACAAATGCCATCAAGTACCCTTAGAGACACAATATTCCTAGGAGAAGAGACTCTGAACACCAATGCTTTATTACTTTGTAAACTTGTTGAATCCACTCAGGAAGAAGACACTTTGAACTGAAGCACTCATCTTCTAAAAAGAGATGTGCTATGTTCCTTTGCCTCCTCTGTATATTTAATCCACAAAGTTTTTTTTTTCATTGGCTAACGGTAGTTTGGAAAGAAAGAGGTTTAAAAATGTATCACATCTTCCTGGCTTACAGAAAAGAGCAAATCAATGCAAGAAAAAGGATATGCAGAGAGTCTTACAAAACTTTCATTTCTTAATATTGGCAAGCAAACCTGGGAAATCAATAGTTTCACCCTCCTAAGGAAATTAAAGTCCTCCTTTTTACAGGACTATGCTATTTGATGTTATTGAACTCAACATGATTACTTGCATTCCATAACAGTAGTAATCATCTGTGATGTAAATTTGTTCAAAATTACATTATACAAACCCCAATAATTTTAGTTGGCACTCAGAAGATTTAAAACTTTGTCTGTTACTCAGTAACATTGTCATCCAATAAACCATACTTTAAAAGGATTTTACCCCAGGTGTTAAAAGTGCTCCAGAAATTCAACTGTCCTCTTTTCTCTTGTTGCCTTCAGCTCATGTTTCCTGGAATATTCCATACACCACTTGTTCTTTCTGGTCAAGGCAAATCCAAAGCCCTGCTTCATAAGTATGATTCTCATTAAGGCCTGGAATACGTCGAAACAGTATCCTTGCAGTTATGTTAAACACAACCTTTACAGCCCCGTCTCCATGGGTGGATGCAGGCAGACATGAGCTCACTCTACTTGTGCTCCAGGCTGGTTGGCTGTGAGCCAGCTTTGGTTTGAAAGGCTTACAACTGTATTAGCTTCTCAGCAAGGCAATTCAACTCGAGTACAGCACTAGCACAGGTCCATGGTTTCTGAACCAGATGTAGTCAGAGCAAAGGAACTTGGACCTGTTTGCACCCATCTATGCGGACCGGTTCTGAAAGTCCCAGTGAATCACCCCTTGATGTAAATCATTTCAACTTCCACTCCCTATGAAAGTACAAAAGACCATCTCAATTTTTGTGCTTCTGTGCTGTGACTTCTCTTTGTGTAGAATGAAATACAAAGACTATCATTTACAATGATTCTCAGCTCTTGCAGAACCACCCTGGCACCAAATGGGAACCTGAACGGCAGGTCGGAGAGCAGCTGGTAAGCTAAGGCTTGAATAAGAATTTGGAGGCATAAGCCTAGGTCAAATTTCAAAGTGTAATTGTATAATTTTTTATATATTTCGACCTTAACTAATATTAAAAATAACACGAGAAATGTGTACAGATATAGAGAAGCTCAGCCAGAAGGGAGAGAGGCATCAGTCCTTTTGTCTCTCACTTATGGTCATGGGGTAAGCGTCACTGACAATCATCATTTGGCCTCCTTAAGTAAGGAGCCATTGCTTTTGTCCCCCCTTATTCACAATGCTACATAGCAAAGAATAAAACTGCCTTTACTATAACAGTGCATAAAGGCTCAGGTAGGATCAGGATAACATCACAGACATGAGCATATTCTTGGTCTGCAGGGCTTAATTCACCAAAAAGGGAATAAATGCCAGCCTATCTGAGAGCCCGATATGGAAAAAACAGAAAGAGGCAAAGAGATAGAAGAACAACTGGAGTACCTCCCACCTCTGAGAGCAATGTGCAGAGTGGGCAACCATGGTCCAGCAGCACCTTCAAGCACTGCTTTGCCCTACTGTTAAGGACTCATCATACTCTCATCACAGATTTGAAGTCAGATTGCAAACAGCATATCTTTTGCTTGTGGCAGCCTTCTTCTGGGTCTTATATGAGAGAAAGCAGCATTAGGTGCTTGAGGTGACAATATGTTGTTGCAGTAGCTTTGGGAGACAGCAGGGGGTAAAAGAAGTTCTCCTGCAACAAACCAAGGCCAAAGATATTATTTAAACCTATCTTGTTTTACACCTGTCCAAGTGCCTCAGGCCACAAAGCACATGGAAGCTCTTGACTGTTCAAAAACTTCAACTTCATGCCTGTGAAAGTCACAACCTTCAAATCCAGGCTCTGTGGCAAAAATCCAGCTGATAAAACACCCGGAGACTGCAAACACTTGTTAAATATAGCCAAGGGCAGGGCAATGTCACAAAATGGCCTGGTCTGCTGAGTTATTTGGGTTATCTGAGCATGTGCTCAGTATAGCTCAATGCAGAATAACTGCCTCAGCCCAAAGCCCATAGGCTGACTAGAGTTCTCCAATCTATGTTTTGGAAGGTGCTCATCTGGGGAGGGAAGTAAGACAGAATCAACTGAAAGGGAGCTCTTCCATGGTTCCCAGACAGACTTGACCACATGCACAGTAACTGTGGTTGATGGATATCCTTGCAGGAGAGTACTAAGAGGCTGCCCACTGTCTCGGGTAAATAACAGCAAAAGAGTGCTCACAGGTGGAATCCTGGTTCCCATCCGGAGCACAGGAATAACACCATCAACAGCCTCAGTAACAGAGACTCCAGACAAGGCAGATTTCATGTCAGGACTTTGATGAACAAGACATTGAAATAATTGACAGCCACTTCATGTTACATTCAGCATCCTCTTTCAAAGATTTTTACTGTGGGATTGGCAAGAACACATTCACAGAATAAATTAGTTACATTTACAATCAAAAACAGTCCAAGAAATCTGACTCGTGTTGATTTGGGCAGCTGGCATTGCTCTGTGGGTGCACAGATACAGGAAACTCAGTTTATTTCCTTTTTTTGCAAATCTGTCTGGCCTAGAAGAATGTGTCAGAGACAAGACAATGAGAGAGCTTCTGAAAATCTTTTGTTTAAAAGAGCTAGTAAATGGAGAAATCCTTAAATGAGCAAATACTCTGGAGAAGTCACTGTTGACAACTGGTCAGTCAATCTGACTGTGAGGAGGATGGGTGCCATTTAAAAAGGGAATGTGATTTCTACAAATAAGCTGTTTCAATACTCTGCAGTGTGGTGCTGCATTCATCTGGTGCCTCCTGGATGAGGTTTGTATTAGAACCATTTTTATGAGAAACAGACTTTGCCTTTTTTGTTGTTGTTGATTATTCTTCAGGACTAAGTAATAGGGCTCTGGTATCCCACTGCTACTGCAATAAAATGAAACTTCAAGAAATATCAAAGGGTGTTTAGGAGACTCTTTCTGTAATTGTGAGTGACTGAGCAAACACAATGATATTTGTACTGGTTTACCTTTTTTCATGAGAGTTTAAGATTGTCTTAATAGATAAAAATCAAACAGAGCAGAAACTTTCCTTTTACTACCTTAATTTTGACTTTATCCTGTTGATCTCAGTTAGGTGACAAGGTGAAAGAAAGGCAAAGTATCAGGAAAAAAAACCTCTTATCATCTTCTGAGTAGGAGTGTTAGTAATGAATAGATCATTCCATGTTTTTCTTCTATACATCACACATACATCAAATACCCAGCTCTGAACTGTGTGAATAACTGACATCAATTCAATGCCAAATACTAATAACAGCAAAAATATTGTCTAAAGGGTTTCAGTAACACAGCTGGGATTCTTTCAGCTAATGTATTCAGTCATAACAAAGTAGGTTATTATACTTTAAGCAGTATCTTTGTTATACAGTCTTTTTAAAAGGAAAATACTCTGGATAACAATACCTAGGACTTACCCATTGCCTGTCATTTTTTACTTTATCTTCATTCAGTTACCACACCCCTGATTAGTAGTTAAGCACTGTCCCTTCTTTTATGTTTTTTTTCTCAACCATTTTTGCTGTTGATCTTCCTGTTCCAACAAAGGTTAAGCAAATGAACCCCAAAACAGTAATGATTAAGCTATAAAGGTCCTGAATTGCCATCTTTGCCTTTACTACTGACTGAAGTTTATTTCTTCCTAGAGAGTGGGAAAGGTGGCCAGGAAAGCACTGAGACAGCCCTTGCCAACATGTGCATGGATTCATCCCTGAACATGATACTCCTAGAGCTGTGTCTGTCCTTTCTGAAACAGTCTGCTGCTGCTTGATCTGAAGTGCCATCTGCTTTTGCAGACTCTCTCTTGCACAAGCAAGTACGTCTCAGGCTGTCTCCCACAGCATTCTTGCAACTAAACTGAGGAAATGTGGTCTGGCTGATTGGGTAGTGAGGTGGATTGTGAACTGGTTGAAGGACAGAAGTCAGAGAGTTGTGGTCAATGGGATGGAGTCTAGTTGAAGGTCTGTGTCTAGTGGAGTCCCTCAGGGGTCAGTACTGGAACCAGTACTTTTCAATCTATTCATTAACGACCTGGATGAGGGAACAGAGTGTGCTCTCAGCAAGTTTGCTGATGACACTAAACTGGGTGGAGTGGCTGACACACCGGAGGGTTGTGCTGCCATCCAGCGAGACTTAGACATGCTGGAGAGTTGGGCAGGGAGAAATATAATGAGATTCAATAAGGCCAACTGTCGAGTCTTGCACCTGGGAAAGACCAACCCCATGTATGAGTATAGTTTGGGGACTGAGCTGTTGGAGAGCAGCGAAGGGGAAAGGGACCTGGGGGTCCTGGT